>OX454334.1:25141695-25741695 GCA_949716465.1 Chalcosyrphus nemorum
ACGAAATGCTACTGCCGACAGTAATGATATCTGCTTCTTTTTACTTAACTTGTCTTATATTGTCTTTTGATGTCTCACACTCCTTTTTTTCCCTTTGAGACTCTGAGGACTTACCAACTTTTTGTATCAATATAAGTGTTTGAATTCAAAGTCCAAAGTGGGGCTCGGCATGGCTGTTTCCATTGGTGATTAGCGATGTGCTCATTACAGCCTTATCAACTGGAAATGGAGGAACTCGATGAACTCAAACACCTAGACTACGCCGGCGATGTATGCCTTCTGTCTCACAGAATAATGGACCTTCACCAAATGACAGCCAATGTGGAGAGGGAAGCAGACGTCGTTGGGCTGAAAATTAACTCGCCTAGGACCAAACTCATCAACTCATATATGTATGTATTGCTGGGCAAACGTTTGAGAGAGTAGATAGTTTCCAAGGTATTGGAGTATTGCCTTAACCGATGGTGGAACCGAACTGGATATAGCCAGCAGGATAGGTAAAGCAAAATCTGCGTTTGGGATGCTATCCACAGTTTGGCGAAGTAATGCAATTGGCTTAAACACCAAGCTACGACTGTTCCGTTCCAAAATTGAATCCGTGCTGCTATATGGATGTGGTACCTGGAGAGTGGCCGTCACGTGGAAGCTGTCAACTTTTGTCAATAGGTGCCTACGCCTAAGAATTGGGGAGAGCGGAGGCGCAATTCCCGAAATCGCACACGATGGCGCAAAGGCGTTGTAGAGTTACTAGGACTAACAAGGGGATACAGGACATAAGAAAGTATGTATCTCAGCTAATATGCTTTTTTTTAAATAGTTATATGTATTTGTCGCATTCAGAGAGTCTCTTCCGGGTGCATTGAGTTCACGATAGCAACTTTACGAAGAGCCACTGTTTTGCTATAGGAGAGCCCTTACTGTGGAACATCCATTAGTTTCACCCATTTGGAGCTCTAGTTCCTTAGTCAACATGAGCTTCAGTGTGTGGCTTGAAAGTATTTACATCCTTTTTGAAGAGAGTTCTGGTTTCTGGGCTTACTTCCGATCGACGCATGACGAGTGTTCTTCCGTCGCTCAGTGTTTTTAATTTTTATTGCCTCTGTTTGAAGATGTCTTCTGAAGGGCTCAGGCTGCTTACTACATATGAGAAGTCGTCCGGTATATCACTGCACCATTCAGTCCTGGGCACGAATGTCAAAACATATTGGGTACCACTTTTATGCGTGCTGCCTGAGAAGCACTTGTTTTATCCTGTTCCTGGGTGGATGTAAAGTGTCCTAATATTTTCTAAAATCACTCATTTAATTGGCTATTAGTCGACAAATTTCACCCAATGGAATGTCACACACGTCAGTGTGAAACGAAAACGATTGGAATTTCCATTTTGACACAAAAAAAGAGAACAAAAAAGAAGAAGCCTGACAAATTTCCCCCATTGATTTCGCCTTTTACAAATATTCAAACCTCTAATGATGCTGGAACAGAACAGACAAGACCACATGTCATTAATGAATGACAACCCAATCAGACCACCTGATCGCGTGTCGAATCCGCGTGTCATCCCTTTGCCTTTTGTTTAGATCAAACAACAACAACAACAACGAAATTGCTCCCAACTCAATAGAGGGCAATCAAATAAATTTCCAACTTTATTACGCTTGCTTCCCGTGCATATTGTGGTTCTACTGTATCGGTAGCCCCTGCTGCAGGGCCCCATGGCTGACAACTACGCAACAACAGCATCGCGTATCAGGGCTACAGTTACAAAGATTTGCATAACACTAGCCACCACTAGCCACCAGAGTTCTGTGTCTTAATTGTCCCCCCCAGTCGAAGCTAATAAAAAAGAAGAAAAAAAAAAAGAACAGATCCAAGAGAATCCCAGATGAGATTGCGCTCCTGAAGTAGATACTTTTTAGTGCGCGCCTTAATTCCCTCGGCTTTTTTTTTTTTTTTTTGGATCAATTGTGTGATCAAATCAGATCGCGTTCTTGATCATCATATTCGCTGTCGTCGTAAATGAAGAAGCCACCATTGGGATGGGAAAGGCCCCCACACTGGTTTGCCCTTTTTTTTTTGTGGGTTTTTATCGGGAACCCAAGATAATTGGAACTATTCAGAGCGTTTACGGGACCAAAACGGGCGCGCAACTTCATTTGAATATGAAGAGAACGCGTAAATGGGTTTGTTATGTGGAATCAATGTCCACTTAGGGCAATAGTCCCCCCGATCAGAGAGCAATAAAATCGCTTTTATGTTCTAATAATCATCAACATGGAATGTGTTACATTTCGCTGCATCTACATAAAAATAGAGATACATTTTATATCTAAATTTGGATATCACCAATCTTCTTCTTGTGAATTCAAATTCTCTGTGACTCTCTGCTCTGGCCTGGCTAGAGATACGAGTATCTAGCTGACGGGCTGTCTGACGGGCATTCAAATCGGCCGGGCCGTCGATATAGGAATTCTATGTTAATTCGAATTTGACAGAAATGTCAATAAAAATAAAATAAAAAATTACATAAATTCGTTGATAATGAAATGTTCGCTTATCGATTGGGGTGGTCTTAATGGGGGAATAACAAGATGTTATTCTTTTTTTTCTTGGTTTGGAGATTCAACAGAGGAATGCAAAGTATTGCATGGATTTACAGTTATCTTCCTTAGTTCGATAGCTAGATGGCCGTTTTTGTGAATCTTTAAATGCATCCGAGGTGTGTGTAGGTGGGCAGATACTTTCACTTGTCAACTGGCAGAGTGTGAAATTAAGGTGGGAATTCTTGTGACAGATACTGCCTAGGGAATGGTGTTGTTAAGTCTATTCTGATGGCTTTAGAAGTGCATTGATTGGTTGAGAATATTACATCTAGACAATTACATATGAAGGTGAGCCAAGAGACATATACAACATCTTAAAGGAGCAAGAACAATGGCAGAGCTCGGCAAGGATAATGCCAAATATTGGAGAACCGAGCCTCTTGGTAAAAATTGCGACATCGATGATGCTCTACGGCTCCCTAATCGGGGCTGGCACAACGAATACTAAGTCATACAGTAGAAAGAAAGATGTAGTTTAGAGAACCATTGCTATGAGCACCTTCCGAAAAGCCCATAGGACGCGCCACCGGTACAACGATTATAACAGCAGCGAGTTGAATTGAAAGAACTGGATGAATGGGAAGGTCGATGAAACTCGTCTGACAAAAGTTAGATGAAGTCAGAGATTGATCTCCAAACAATAGGAAGCACGGAGAGCTGCTGAACTGAACTTCTACTTGACGCAGATGCTTTTTTACTACTTATTTCCTCTATCCCCTTCTGAGTCCTTTGCAATGTCCACGTGCCATTTTGTGCGGGGTTTCTGGAAATGTGCCTCAGCTCTCCTGAACTCCTCCAAATCTGGGGAGGACCGAGCATACCTCCTTTGATTTGGAAACGATGACGACCTTTGTGAACGTAAAAACTTCATGATATCATGAAGGCCGTAACCTGCTGGCGAACAGACTGGGGACTTAACCCCAGAGAACATCATTAGACAAATGGTGAGTTTTGTAGATGCAAATCCAACCTTCCTAACTGAGTAACTGTATAAGAGCTTAATTCTTTTACTAAACGACTCCCAACGCAAAAAAAAAAAGCATCTGTTGGCTAACACGACTGGAGATCACCGCATATCGGCAACGTTTCTTGGACGTAGACGGTTCGATAACTGAGGGGAGGACGGGAGCAAAGGTGTCTGCCGAAGGACTAAGGACGAAGCACTTAGAAAGCATGGGCAACAGTATACATCCTTCAAGCTGGAATGTGCATTCGAATTAATCTCTGTAGAGGATACTGGAGTTTCCAAATGGCAATACTGTCAGATAGTCATGTAGCTAGTAAAGCATTTGATTCTTTTATCATTAAATCAAAACTTGACTGGGAATGCCTAGACATACTCAATGAACTAGGTAAAAACAATAAGGCTACACTTTACTGGACACCCAGACATAACGAGGAGATGAAAGGTAACGAAGCAACAGATGCCTTGGCAAGACAAGAAGCTGCAGAACCCTTCATTGGATCTTAACCTGAAAGAGAAGACAAACCAAGAACTTGGAACAATGATGTAAGCTTAAGACAAAGTAACCGGAAAATATTCCAAGTCAGACTTCCTAAGGACACTCTGCATTCAAAAAAATTATTACAGATTTTGTTATGAAACAAGTGAGACTTCGAAGCGCTTTCTAAAGGAACTAATACATAAAGGAACTGGGTAATCAGTGCAGTTGTGAGTATCCAATCCAAGCATCCACTTCTCATTTTAAGATTCTTAAGGGAAACTGGCCTTGAAAGAGTCTAATACTTATAAGAACCACTTTCGTCTTCTTCTGTCTTCTGTTAATAATCAAATCTTTGCCTCCTCTATAGAAAGTAAGCTCATTTCCCCTAGTGCACTAAAGCTTCAACTGCTAGGGAATAATTCCTCTCCTAACTTAGTTGGACACATGGAAATCATTGAAAGAAAGAATTCCTCAGCTATCCAATACAGGAGTGTGCCTCTCAGATCTCATACTTAAGAGAATCAATCTCCATCACCCCTTCGAGGTCGCATTTCTAATCCGGAGTTCCTGGGATAATCATGGAATCCCCCAAACATCCTCCTCTAAGATTGGTATACTGAGGGAGCGAAGATTTCGAGCTGGTCTGGAGCTGGAATATCTGGTATAAACTATCTATTCCTATAATAATAGGTCCTCGCTATTGAACTGTGTGTGAGCGAATGCATTAGAAGAAACCAGGCAACTCTCAAGGCTCACAAATCTTTTAACTCTTTTAACTCTGAGTCAAAGCTAGTCTGAAACTGTCTCTCTCTTGAAATCTCTTTTGCAGCTTGCTGCACTCAATGGAGTCACTCTAAGTTCGGTCCCTGGAAACAGAGGCATCTCTGGCAATGAAGCTGCTAATGAGCTTACCAGATAAGATGCTCAGGTCCCATTCATTGATCCTGAACCTTTCTGTGGGCTACAAACTAATCAAATCAGGATAGAGCTCAGCATAAAGGAACGATAAGAATCGCTCTCAAAATGGCTTAAAACATGCCAAACAACAAATCAACTTCTCAAAAAAGAGAACAAAAGACATCCTTTCCATGAGCAAATACAAAGTCAAGCAAATCACTAACTTCCTAACTGGACATTGCTTCCTCAATTATCATCTAAAGAAAATGGGCCGTGTCCAATCGGACACGTGTCGTTTATGTCTTGAAGATACTAAAATAGCCCACTACATATTGTGCGAATGTCCAGCCATAGCTCGGCTGAGACTTAAATCTTTTAACAAAAGCTTCACATCACCCTTTGATGTATCATTTGCTTGAACCAGACTTCAACTAGACAGTACAACCACTAATTAGGGAATTGTTGGGGAAAAGATCTATCTGGAGCGCAGTGCTTCATAGGCTTATCATCTTCTCTTATCCCTTACTAACCTTAAAAAAACGACATTTAAGACCACCTGGTAGGTCGACGAAACTGAGTCCTTACCCAGTTACAGTGTGGAATTCTTTACCACAACCCTTTATCCCTATGTAACAGGCTTCTTGGCCTTTCATCATATTGGGTTTCAGACTTAGTTGTCAACTGGATTCGTGTTGGTCCCTTTGGACTTTCTTCTCTCTCTCGTTCCAGTAATTTTGTTGGCTTATGATGGTAGTTATGCGTTTTGGTGCCATCGTTAAGGACCTATGTCCTCGCTTCTAATTCCTTGGTTCTTGTGTTATCTCTTCCTTCTTTTTCGACCCAATCCCCTCAACACTTGGCAATTGGCATACATCTTTGGTATAAGAGCTCACACCACTTCGCTTTGTAGCTTCTTAGCATGCAGTGGAAGCATACAGGTTCCATGTTTTCAGAGAGCCCACGATGGGCAAGTAGGGATGTCATGCTGCTAGCGTGAGGCCCACCAAAATTTTAGCCTCGGCTGGTATTTAAAGTTGAAAGACTCCATTGTGCATTATTTTCCATTCTATTGGTCCCATTACCGAACCCAGAAAGACTCCTCCTGTGACTGCGTATTGCTGCGAATAGTTGGTATACTATATGTTTTCAGCTTGCGGTGTTGAATGAATTTGTTCCCCTTCTCCAATGTCTTTCTTCTATGGTCGTTTTCACTATATCAACCACCGGCTTAATCCCTGCTGAAAGTTACCTTCTGCCTCAATAGCTACCTCCAATCTGTTACCGATAATGCGCTCCAAGACTTTTCTCGTCATGTCCAACATACAGCGCGAGCGGTAGGTTGATGGATCTCCTGCAGGTCTACCTTAGGTAGTAGCACGAGCCTCTGTTTTTTTCCATTGGTCAGGAAAGACTCACTAGGCAAGCCCTATTAATGTCTATTCTGGTTTAAATCCCAGCTTTCAGCACTTCATTTGGTATGCCATCTGTTGCACGCCTCTAGAATTTCTTGGATCCTAGGAATTTGTTGACTTGCTATAGATGACTTCTGTTCCAATGGAATTTCCGATTGTTTTCTCCAGTTAGAGGATTCTGACGTCGTCATTTCCTCAGCTTCAAAGCCATAAAAACGGAACTCGTTCACTGTTATTCCAAATTAGAATACACTGGCGCCAACACGTACACATTTAATTTATGCACATCGCTTGGTAGCTATACTGTACCCCTAAGGTGTAACCCATTGCCGTTGACCTGTCGCCTTAATGTCCACCGCCAATATCATAAATATTCTCCTCAAGTCGAACGCCTCATTCCCATGGATGTGCTATCGCATCCATCAGTGCGTTGTGACTTTTTAATAATTCCATCACCCGCTTTCCTAATGAACATGAGAACATCAAAAGATGATTGGGACATTAATATTCAGTCGACATAAATTAAGATGTCATCTCTCGCCAGAATCCACATAACCACTGTCAAACGGGGTATTTATCAATTGAAATAATTTTTTTAGATAAATCTCAGAAGCAATTAATTATCAGTACTGAGCATGCGCGCAGATTGATGAGATAGAAAACAACAACAATAATAATAATAATCACAGACGCCGCCAACCATAGATTAACCGCAAACCAATATCGCACTGAATGCTGAACATCCGTGAGGGGGATACACAAAAAAAAGGTGCATAATTAGAATTTAAGGGGGCGTGTACCCCTATCCAGCCCCAAAGTTTTGAAAAAGAAACAGAAAAAAACCAACCAAAGAGGAAGAAAAAAAAAATGCAAATTCTCTGTCGAGTTTGTGTCTCAACTCTTTTGTTTTCTCAGATACAGCTTCGGAGATACATTTTTTGTTGGTTCGTGAAACTCAACCTCTCCCAAGAGGAAAACAAAACAAAAAAAAAAATGTTGTGGGGAAATTTGAATTTCAAATAAATTGAGGGTGCTGTTCGATATATTCTCTATGTTATTGCTTTCCCATATATTCAAATTGGCCATCTTTGATTTATGCCATTAGCCGAGGCGGTTTTAGGTTTTTTCTTCTTCTTCTTCTTCTTCGTTTTTCGGCGGGAAGAAGAGGCGCATGCGCGCAGCATTCTCGCGTATTAACATATCAAAGCTGTGGTAAATGTGAAATTATATATCTAGATACACTGGCATTCTGAGCGATGTTAAGATGGTTTTTTAGTTTTTGTCAAATATTAAGCGTGTAGAGTTTTTTGTTGGTCGATGGTAAAAATAACATATATTACGGATTCTCTATCTATCTGTTTGTGTGTGTGTGTTTATTGTTCTGTCATTTGGTCCCCCCCCCCCCCCCAACCTTTAAAGCTTTTATCTACTAACTCAGAGAGAAGAGCAAGTGAATTTCAATAATTTCTCGATGATAATAAATTTCAGCCGGATTGTGAGCAATGGCATGGATGGAGGCATCCATATGGTCGAAGCCTATAAGAGATGACAACCTGACGAGTAATATTATTGATTTGGGGCGATTTATGGCCCTGCAAAGTGGTTGAAAATTTAGTACGCCGATTTTTGTGGGCAGGTAATTATGACGCGGTTTTTATGGGAATTTTATTCAGTTTTAGCGATGCGAGAGATATACACACGCCCGCTATTAAGTTTGGCAATAAAATTAAAAACTACTTAACAAACGGAACGAGATGGTGCGCGATATACTGAGCGGGGATTATATTTTTTAAAAGATTAACGACCGATGGCATTAACATATGGCAGAGGGCCTAAATTGTTTTTTGTGGTATTTCCGGAGATAGTATATAGTGGGAAGATTCTATATTTAGCTATTGTCGAAGCAGGTGTTTACGAAATACCAGACTTTCTGGAACCAGCTTTGGATTATGAATATTTTTCGGGTGGCTTATAATATATATGACCACCAGTAGTAAAAGAACGGCTGGTGGTCTTAGCATGGCCTGGAAGGATCGATTAGAGCATAAGCCAAAGTGCGACATAATAAAATGTAGATACTTACGTCCTTCATTTCTTCACATTCGGTAAGCAGATGGATTGATGTTTCTTAAAGATCTTTACTAAATCTGTAGTATCCATCGGGTCCTGCGGAGAGTTTTCAGACTCGCTCCATAAATCTTCAATGGAACTGTCACGAGGCTTAGTAGTATGGAAATACCCAGAGGCTTAGTTACGGAAAAATTGGTCACTTACATTTCCCTAGGATGCAGCGGAAAAGCAATGGAAATAGGAGAACATCGTTGCACTGGTAAGACGATTGCATCGCTGGACTAGGTTAGGGTAAGGTAGATGGGTGTCTTGAGACAAGAAGGTTACTGCTCACTTACACCAACAATTCGGGTCCATTGTGGCCAAGCGTTTAAAGCTGGAAACGCTGTAAATAATATTGAAATGAATCTCAGGAGGTCCGTCAGCTCAACCTTGCCTGAGTCCTCCAGCTCCGAGATGGAATGACTGCCAAGAGTTCTCTTTCTTCTGGCGGATCGGGCAGGTCAGTCACACAGCAGGTGACGAATAGTTTCGATTTCTTCTTCGTCTCTGCAGGTTCTGCAATAGTCGTTATGCAACACACCGAGTTGCTCTGCGTGAAGGCCAATGGCAACATGGTCGTTAATTACGCGAGAGACGACCCGTGCGCTACAAAGACTGAGTTTCACCAGAGTTGATGATCTCTTCTTGCTAAAGGCCGATCATAGCGCTCTGGCCGCTACGCATTTGTCCAGATGCACCCAAAGTCTGTTTGCAAGAGGGATGGCTTCATCGTTGGACTAAAAAGAAATTGCATTAAACTGCCAAGTCACTACATAGTAGTGAGAAAACCAAAGAAAAAAAAGAAAAGGAAAGGAGCTTCGGGAATTCATAAAAAGGAGTAAAATCGAATCCTTCTAATCAGTAAGAGAAGCCCTCCAACACAATCTGTGGGGAAACCCATATAAGATACTGATCCATAAGCTCAAAAGCGCCAGAGGCCGAGCATGCATACTGAATACTAAAGCCGTCCTCTCGGCGCATAGTCATTCCCATTCACAAGTACATAGCTTAAGCATAGCATACGTTGGTCTCAACTGACTGAAGAATTCTCACTTAGACGTGCAGAACAGATACGGAAGCAGATGTAATTCTGACGTTCTGTCAAAAAATAATAAACTCCTTCAGTTTTTTTGTTTAAATAAATATTAGGCTATAAGCATCCCATAATCCCATCACGACTACAGAAGGGACCTACAGTCTTATGTTCTTATGTTGCATCCGAAGGCCATGGGGTTTTTGAGAAGCTTTCTCATGACAGTAATACTCTTGTGTTTTTGTCAGACGCTCGCAAGAGGTCGAACTGTTAAAAAGCTTTGGTCATATTTTTTTGGAATGACATTTATATATAAGTCTGTCACAACTTTGACATTTTCATGGAACTGCATGTCATAATGTCGAAAATGGGTTACGGCAAATATAAGTCTGACATCGAACTGACAAATATGAGTCCGTTTACACGATACTCACATTTACAAGGATCACATTTCATACCAAAAATAAATTCTGTCAAATTATGACATTCTGCCAGAAAATAATGAATCCCTTCAGTTTTTTCGTTGAAATAAATATAAGGCTATAGGTATCCCATAAAGGACTTAAGTAGGTCCAGCTTCTCACGACTGTACGTGTTGTGCGTGGTTAACATTCCTCCACGTAAACAAGAGACCTTCAGTTTTATGTTCTTATGTCACATCCGAACCGTGAAAAAAATTTGGTCATATTTTCTGGAATGACAAATATATACAAGTCTGTTTACACAAGTCTGACATTACGACTTGTCGTAATGTGGAAATATGAGTTTTGACAACTATGACTCCATTTACACGATACTGACATTTACAAGGAACATTGAATAAAAATAAATTCTGTCAAATTATGACATTCTGTCAGAAAATAATGAATCCCTTCAGTTTTTTCGTTGGGTTACCATTACATGGAATAGCTGGTCATAATGAAAGGTGGGTTATGACAAGTATACCTAAATCTGTGACATGGTACTGACATTTACTATTATTCGTTACTTTTATGAGTCTAGCGTTGAATTTCGAAATGAAATTTGGGAAAAAGAGATCAAGAAAAGGCGAATTTCATCCACCTCCGCTAAGTTAAAGGACCTAAATAAAAAGAAACCCAGACAACATTTTATAATTTCATTCGCATTCACTCAAATGACGTTCTTTCTATTTTATTCAAATAAAACCAATAGACGCGGAGTATTTAAATGAAAAAACAGTTTAAAATAGAGCCACTAAATTGAGAATTTAAAAATACCAGCAGTTAACTTTGATATTTAACATCTTACAAGTCAATAAAGTTAAAAATACAAAATACATTTTTTATTTTTATTTTTGCAACACAAAAACACACTCTACGCGATAACATTGAAAGCCCATAACCATTTCAACTAATTCATTCAGATTGGAAATTATTTAATTAATTTTATATCAATCGAATGCGCGTTTAATTAATTAAGACTCCGCCAACAGCTCCAGTTCCATCCAATATGCCAATATGCCACTCGCTTAACGACACCTGCTAATCACACCACCAACCTTCGCTAAAAAAAGTTCCCTCTAAAAGAGCCCATGCTACTGTCCTCTCTCACCTAAAGCCTGCCAAATATCTAGATAAGTTTTTTGAAAAAAAAAAATTGAAAGCCATGCATATGCATGATCATCATCAGCACCGCTCTGATAATTTGTTAACAGTTTCTTGTTGTTTATTTATGATCTCGCGGGGATCTCCTAGGAAATTGGAACCACACATTGGTCACACTGTATCTATAGTAATTTATTTATATATCTTTGTATCTAGCTAGTTGTGTTGGGGTATAGAAAATGTTTCGTTTTGTAATTTAGCATAATCCAAGCTAGACCGAGAGTCATGGGAAAAAAGTTACCTAATTTGGTATTCCTCTCACTGCGAGGTATATTTTATTTTACTAGCTCAAGCCAACTATCTTTTTGTTTTTTTTTGGAAATGAATTAATAGATTCTGCTCGAACTTAAATTGGAATGATATTTTCAAAAAAGATGGAGAACGGAGCGGAGCGGGGTTTTGTTTGTTTGTCTCTTAGTGGATGACAATTCTTTTCTTTTTTCCGGACAGACGACGAGGCGCAAGGCGCTCACATTTCATGGGAATATAAGCGCTGACTATCGTGTGAGAGTCTTTCTTTTTTGTTTTTGTTTTATCTCTATGGACTGTGACCTAATAAATGAATTTGATTTTGATAGAGGTCGTCTATGGTTGATTGAAATTTTGACACCAGTATATTAAGTGCCGGTGAAAGATATGAGGAGACACCTGCGGAGCATTTCGAATGGATTTTAATGGTTGAGATCAAAAGATAGAAGCGCCACTAAATTTATTTAGTCTTGGCTGAGAAGTGAGATTGTTTTTTTGTTTCTTCAGTCAAATCTGATTTGGAATCGAATTTTGGCCTAAAATGCTTCGTAGACTAGTCCATTGAGTGATTGTTTTCATACGAATGGTTCTGGTTCTAAGGCTAAGGACTAAGGCTAAGGGCTGAAGGTAATGGCTAAGGCTTAAGGCTAAGGCTGATGGCTATGAACTGCAGACTTAACGTGAATCCAGAAAAGACTGCACTTAGACCTAGAAATTGTACTGCGGAATTACTTGAGATGAGATCAATAGACGTTTTCATTGACAGTCAGGCTACTGGTCAAGGATAGCCGCACATTGTGCGAGGCATTAGATGATGATGGGCTTAGGTCCACTATAGAAGGCGACTTCCATTTCCGATTGCATTTAGGGTTGGCAATGAGTCTATTATGATAGATGCTGTATTTTGATAACTTCGTAAGCATAACTAAGCTTCCTTGCAACAGTATAGAACTGTAGTGACTCTCCAGGATACCTTTATCCCCTTCCATCCTTAGAAGTAATTTATTCAGCTCTAGATCCAAGAGAAAAAGAGAGTGCGCCTCCTTGCTTGGTGGGCTCCTGTCACTTTCTGTTACCTTTATCGATTTATCGTGAGCTCCTGTTGGTTTTAATGGATAGACTGAGGATACTCATTCAATGGGCCATTCTGGCCACTGCAGTCATTCAACCTTACTAAGTCTAATCTAAGAATATTTCAATAATACTTATGTACAAGGGTGTATACGGCAGTTTTAACAGATTTCCTCCTCCTATACTCATGTTGGAAAGCTGACAGTAAGTTGGCATTGATACTGCAGTGAATTTGTATGTGCTAGCCACGGCGTTGTTAGGAACATTTGAAGGGGCTGCAGTGTCTGTATCTATAGGAAAGTTGAATTTACTAACATGTCCTTAGCTTCCATGTCCTGCTGGGTTCATGGGACATGAGATATCCTATTGAAAGCCAAGTTTCAGCCCTTGTCGTTGCTTAAGGCTTCCACGATTAGATTCCTTGCAAACGCAATTTTGTGTGGAAGGTCTTTCCTAGTAATAGGCTGATTAAACACAAACCTTTGGTCTTTTTTATTGCCGTTTCCATCGGGTACTTTACTAATGCGAAGCTACTTAACATGCGAGGCTTAAGCCAAATATCTGCATGTAAAGAATTTGACGATACTGCGAACCACTGTCTCTGTGATTGTCCTTTGCCTTTGCTTCCAACAAAAGTAAATAAATTAGGTAACCGCTTTATCAGTTCATTAAATCAGAAATTCCCTCTCCATCGAACTTTTCTAGACTAACATACCCATACTCAGTCGGGACATCTCCACTGAAAAGCCCATAGGACTAACATACCCAAGATTGACATATCTGAGTCTACAACTGTGTCTGAGTATCGTGACAAGTTTAGAGCCGTATCTGTTTCTGCATAACTTACACAACCTTCGCTCCTTCGAGTCAGCAGCTACTTATGCCTATCGATAATCTAATTACCTGAAGCAAATTGTCCCTTCGAGAAAAAGGCTACCTACGACTTACTACTTTCCCACCTACCCCACCCAACTTGGCACTTTGCAACCACAAAAGGCGAAGAAAAAAACGGAAGGTTCCGGTCTACTACTGCTGCTGCTGCTCATGTGAACATCATGTTTATCAGCTTCTGCTGTCAGTCGTGTACTGCTCCTTTTTTAGTATTCACAAGGAGCAGCGTCTAGCAGAGACCGGCGCGTACGAAGCTAACCTTAAAAGTGCAACCTAGTGCAATTTTTATTTAATTTTTTTTCCTCCCCATTGCTCTTCTTTGTCTTCTGTCACTCTTGGATCTCGGCACACTTGGACAGACAGTGCCATTCCACATCTAGTCGGGCGGGAAGGAAAGAAAGGAGGGAAAAAAAATTATATAAATAAATGCACAAATGCACAAAGTCGGACCGTAATTACTAATCCATCGCATTACCATTAATTGTTTCTTTATTTTTCGCGCTCTCAACTTGGATCTGGCCAAGGTAGGAGAACCTTTTGCGATGGACATCCATGTCGCGCATTTAAATGCATCGTGCTTGAAACCAGTCGTTCCATCATCACCATCATCATCATCATCAGTTGCGTTAGCATTGGCATTGGCAATGGCATCATCATCATCGTTGTCGTTGTCGTCATCACATCATCATGATCTTCCCACTATGGTCATACTAATATGGAATTCGTGGAGGATCCTCATATGTCATCTTTTCCAGAACCCATCATACAGCTTTGACAAATTCCCCCTAGGTACCACAACACCACTCCGCGGAGACGATACATTACAACAACAGCAAAAAAAAAAACTTTGTCCATCCAAGTAAGGAAGATGGAGAAAAATCCTCACTCATCAGGCCTCATCAGAGCGCAGTGAGGCGCGTTAATGCAATGATCCTACTCAGATGTATCTTTTGGATGCGTGTAGGTCCGCGTCACAGGCTATAAGAAGCCATTAAACGCACAGTAACTTTGCTCATTTTGCCGACTGACTTTAATTGCATTTCTTATGAGACGCGCAGTTGGATTTATATTTTTTTGTTCTTCCTTTGGAGATGTTTTGCTTTCATTATCAACTCCTCCGCTTATTCAGTTTTGTGGTGTGGAATCCTGTGCTCTTGACTGCTGGAATTTCTTTCAATCTATTGGCATTCACATCAGACGATGGCTTGTGATGAACTCATTTTGTCACTTAAGATGCAGAAGGAAGTGTTCTTTGGTTTTTTTTTTCTTTTGCAGAGAAAAAGAGGACGAAAATTTGGGTTTCGTCCTTGTGAACGTACGGGGAAGAACTTCTTTTTTTAAAGAGGGAATCACAAGGAGGAAAGAAAGGGGCTTTTAAAGGGGGACTTCGGGCACTCTTTTCGGCACCGTGGTACACTCGGTGGTTCAAGCCAAAGAAAACAGCTCTTTCTAGAGGACCTAACTTAGTCCCACTCTGGAGTATCATATGCCTCGTCAAGAATACATTTTGCTGGTCTCCAAGGAGAACTGAGTACAAATTTACCTGACAAAGACTTTTTGGTACCAATCTTTTTTCCCAACAGGGACTATCCAGCGACATCTGTCAACTCCAGACTGAGAACTGTCATACTAGGCAAAGCACCGCCATCTTGTGAGAGCAAATGTAGGTCTTTCACGAAGAAGGAAGAGAAGAAACACTCTAAGAAGTTATGACAATCCTGGCAGGCATGGGCTTTGAATATGTTCAGGGAAGTAGTCGTGTAAATTCTCGGTCAGATCTTTCAGGTCAAAAAGCGATGCCACATCCTTTGAGCTTTTTCACTTGCAACTTGAACTTGGGGCAAGTACATATTACATTCGTTTTTCAATAATGATCACCTATTTAGGTCTAGATTGATTGCGTAAAATACTACAGGATGAAGCTAAGGACCTGAGGAACTGTTGGCATCAATTAACCTATATCCAAACAGCTAGTGATACTGAAAAATGCTAAACTTAAACCAATTTCACCTTAGGACGAAGACCAAGGCTTCGCAGTGTGCTTGGTAAATGATTCTAAACGTATGTTAATATTAGGCCACAAGCAGCTGATAGACGACTAAGGCAAGAAGGTGGGAGAGCTCAGAGACTGTCAACATGATTTCCGTAAAGAACGTTCTACGATAGAAATCATCGGAGAAAGTATTGTGTAGCAAGAACGCTAGAGTGTCTTGAGTACCACTACAAACAACAGAAACATTCTACGGGAACATAACATTTAAAGAGTACCAGACTATCAGCAGAAGTAAACGACGGACTATTTTAGAAATAGGATACTGCACTTTGAGGATAGAAGAAGGCAGTATAGTGTCACGGGTGTCGTTTCTCAAGGCTCTTTACTACGATGACTATCGTGGAACCAAATCAGGCTTACAATCCTGAGATCTTCCAAAATAAATGACTTCGTCATCACTTAGGAATCGTTGCATTTAACAAGTTATTTAAAGGGATTGAGTTTAAGACTAGCTAGTACGCGTGATGCGAAAAGATGCAAGACTTTTAAGCAGCCTGCAGCCGAACACGCAACAAATGCAGAGGTCATCCTGACAAGGATCATGCCAAATATCGGCTCTCAAAATCAAACTACTGCCAACTTGAGTTGCGATATGATTAAATGATTAATGGTCTATGGCTTCAAAATAAGTACGGAATGCATTCTGTCAATTGTCCACAAGATTATGAAGAACTTGCTGTTGAATGAATTGGGAGAAGAATTATCTCTAAACAACGTCACTCAATGAGGCCTGTATCTAAGGCTGAAGTCTCCCCTTGCTATGAAATGTTTGACATTCGATTTTCGCTCCCATGTAGAATAGTCTAACTACCTAACTACTGAGTCCCGACAATTACTTCATATTGTTCCTGGAATAACTTGAATTGCCGACCAACTCCAATGTTGGCAAGGAGGTCAATACGAAGTAGGTGCTTCACTGAACAAAATGATCTATGCTTCGATGGTTTGGACAATGATGACAATCAGTCAAATATATCAAAGGAGAAGAAGGGTGTTAATTCAATGATTCTAAATGCCATAATGGACGGCTATGACTTCAAAGAAGCTGGTTACTTTGGTTGTCTTACTTTCAGCAAATTGTCAGAGCTCCCTGGGAAGAATGAGTCTTGCAAATCGCTGTTACTTTTGGGTAAGAAGACAGTTGAGTAGCAGGGGTATTCTTTACACTTCGCGAGACTCCCTATAACACTTTTATCCTCTGAGTTCTGCTCTAAAGAATAAACTCCTCGATGAAGATGTTTGTCACTCGAGTGTTTTTGACCTAATTGTGCAATACACAATGGATGGATAGTGTGAATCGACACCAATGTTCTGGTTTGTAGAGCCTTTAAATTCTAGCACCATTCTAGAACGAACCTAGATCGAACCAAAAAATTATTTAAGGACACACACGGCGCTGAACAAACTCTGGATCTGTATGTGTCGGAGAAATAAACACCCTGCGGATCATTATAGAGCAATTAACTGCAGCTGAACTGGATATAGCCAGCCGGATCCAACGTTGTATCTGTGCTGCTATATGCATGTGGTTCCTAGAAAGTGACAGCCACTATAACGAGGAAGCTGTAAACGTTTGGCAATAGTTGCCTACGCTATATCTTATAGATTTTCTGACCAAACCGTATCTCGAACGAACAGCTTTATCAGAGAAAAGGCCATGAAAGTGGCAGTGTATTGGTCACACTCCCCAAATGATCCATAGCTTACCAAGCGATGCAATAGAATAAAGTTACTCAGGATGGCATGACAAGAGGAGGTTCCAGCAGTACATGGCGCAGAACAGTCGACAAGGAAGCACGCCACTGCGAAAGAGTGGAGGATAGCTGAGGCGCATTTCCAGAAACAGCACACGATGGCGCCACAAGGCGATACAGGACATAAGTAAGTAAGTAGAGCACCATCTTCTGTAATATACCAATTTCTCGAAGAACTCGTAAAGATGGAAATTTATTCAGAGAATCAATATGAAGGAAGAGATTATTAGGTCTTGTGGGAAAATAATGGACTTTATTTGGTCTATGAGAATCTTGCTCGTCACCTTACCTATCCCACCATTTAGTCTCTTCCATCCTAAGCACCTCCGCCTAGACTTGGACGACACATAACACTGGAAAATAGGTCTTGAATGCGTTCCACAGAGCTGAGCTCGCATAGTTTCCATGTGTTTAGCTACAGATGAATAGAATTTGGCAATCCCTCACAACCTGTTGCTTTGCTGCAAATATGCGTGGTTAAGACTGCTAGCTTTCTAGCTTGCTACCTTCCAGATACTCGGGAGAAAGTAAATTTCTCATGGCTCTCCCATGTTAGCCACGCCAACACAATGGACCATTGTCGCCCAGAAGCTGTTGTTATGACCAGGCTTACCATGTACCACGGCTCCATCGACAAGGGTGAAGACACAGTTTTTCATTTAAATCCTCGTAAATTTTATCCGGAAAAGGTTAAACATCCCAATAAAGCCATTAAAAATCGATGCATACCGTGATTAAGAAACGCAAAGGTATGCGCGCTTCATATTGTCCGTTTGGGTTGTGTCTTTCCATCGATAATCGGGTATCGCATTACAAACATTCTGTTCTTTCTGTTTTTTTTTTTTTTGATTTTAATTTCACTGTTAATGGAATTCGAGAGGAGAGTAATAAAAATTTCTTAAATATTCATAATACGAGCCTCATAACATGCCCATCGACATCGTCATCGAACATAGCAAAAGCAAAAGCACCATCACCACTAGCAACGTGTTGAATACGTTTTTGTTTGAGTTTTTTTTTTTATGGTTTTTTAAACATCATTCAACCCCGGAGAATGGATACTCAAATATTTTAATTCATATTTGTTATTTTTTTTTTCCTTTTTTATCCCGGGATAGGTACCGTACACAATGCTCACTTTACGATCGAACGACGTATCAAATGTAAATCAACACGCTGTGCTTTTTTTGGTTTATTACCTCGGCAATAAAACAGAAACAAACACGATATAAATTTTATTCGAAAATTTATTTTTTTTTTTATATATTTTCTTTTGGTCGACAAGTTGTCGAAACAAGTAGACACGATTCGACAGGAGTGTGGGGTCAATCCGCTCACTGAAAAAAAAAAATTTGCCTAACAAACAATCTTCTTTTTTTTTTGGGGTCCAAAATCCCATCAGCGTCAGCAATTAAATTCGCTTTGGTTATTAAAAGTTTTTAGCCACTGTTTTGGGATATTGTTTTCGGTGCCCGGATGCGTGTATTTGTATAGAGAGGGATCTCTATTGGTGGTACAGTGGGCGGTAGCGCGGTAGATGTTAGACAAAAGGTCTTACAAACGTTGCGGTGCTTTATGCTAAATAAAGTCCGCCCGACTTTGAAATTGGAAAGCACACTTTGGTGGACTCCGACAAGAATGTCCGACAAGAGTTCTCTTGATTTTAATTATTAATGAACGAGCGGAATGATTATTTTACGGAATCGAACCCAATGCGAGGTTCTGAAACGAATTTGGATTAATTCAAGTGGGCGGTTGTTTTTTTTGATTATCGATGAAATTTGTCGGGTTGAAATGGAGATTTGGGGGAACAAAAACCGAGCTGTAAAATTAGAATTATGTGTGAACTTACAAATGGGATGTGTTCGAGAAGAAAGTTAGGGGGAGAGACTATGCTGTTTGACATTGGGTTAGACGAATGTGTGTTAAGTGGTTTTTAAGTGGTGGTTCAGCAGTAGAAAGAGAGAGACTAATATTGGTTAATTTATTTCGAAAAAACGTAGCCTAAAGGCAAACAAATTAAAGGCAGATGGAGTACAATGCAGATTCAGCCTTTTCTATTCGACGGGCTATGTCCAGTTTAGTTCCGCCGTCGTCTGTTGAGACAATACTCACAAGACATTACTTACTTATCTCCTGTATTCCCTTGTGGGACCTGGGGCCTCTATTACTCCTTTGCGTCATTGTGTACGGTTTATGGCTATGTGCCTCAGCTCTTCCTAACCTTTTCCCAACTGGCGTGCGTCCATATCGACTGTTCTGGGCCAAGTTCTCCTCGGACCGCCGGGTATTCTTGCATAACATGGTTAGCTATGGAACTTTCAGCTTTCCGGAGCGTGTCTATAGGTTCCTGATCCGTTCTCTGGTAGAGGTGTTCATTAGAGACACGGTTGGGCCAGAAAATCCTTAAAATGTTACGTTGGCACCTGTTAACGAACATTTGTAGCATTTTTGTGATGTTGAAGGGCACTCTCCAAGTGCTACATCCATATAACAATTCGGATATGACGTTAGAGCGGAGCAGTCGTAGCTTGGTGTTTAAGCTGTTTGTATTGCTTCACCGTACCGAGGACAACATACCGAATTTCGCTTTGGGAATTCACACAAGACATTACATTTTTAGTCATTAAATCTCTTGGGGGCATATGGAGCCAATCGCGCTGGTTTCTTCTTCAACTGATGTATGCCAGGTTTGCTTAGAGTGTGCGCCTGGATAAGCAGATTTCCATGTATGACATATTTAGCATTTGAGTTCTCTTCGAGCCATACTTACTTACTTAGTTAGGTGGCGCTACAGTCCGGGGAGGACCTGGGCCTCAACCAACAAACATCTCCAGCCAACCCGGTTACGAGCCAGCTCCTCCAGTTCTGCACGCACTGTTGACGTCCCCCTCCACCTACCTACCGCCGTCCATCCGGAGTGGTTTCGAAGACATTCTTCGCTGGAAAGTTGGGCTCCATCCGCTCTACATAACTCAGCCTGCTTAGTCGCTGCATGCGAACTCTTCTGACCAAGTCGATGTCCTTGTATAGGCCGTATAGTTCGGCGTTATATCTTCTTCGCCGATCACCGTGTAACCAAAGGCATACTCATCCTATTTTGTCAAAGTCCATGCCTGTGCTCCATACAGCAGAACTGGGATGACTAGTGTCGAATAAAGAGTTACCTTGCTAGTTTGAGATAGGCCACTTAGCCCATAGAAACACCGCTTGGCAAGAGTGATTCTTCGTTTGAACTTCCCACTGGTGTCATTCGCGGAGCTCACCATATCATAACTAGGTAGACAAAGTCCTTCACTACCGCGAAATTATATTCATCCATTGCGGCATTCTGTCGAAGATGGCAATGTTGAGTGTCCTTTTTGTACGCAGCTAAACCCATCCTTGCTGCTTCTATCTCTGTGCTCCCAAACTTCTTACGGCCTCCAGACGGCCCGTTGACTTCTTCCGATTATGTCAATGTTGTCGGCGTAAACGATTAGGAGTACAAACTACAGACTTGAAAGAGATTGTACCTCCGGTGTTGACATATAAAACTCTCTCAGGTAGTATGTGAAAGAGATCACATGATAGCGCGTCACCTTGTCTAAGTTCTTTCCTGGCATCGAACGGTTCAGTAAACAGCGGGAATTCTCCATCATCATTCTGCACAGTCGGACGAGCTTGGCAGGGATGCCAAGACTAGACAGGGCTCTGTATAACTCTGTTCTATACACGATATCATAGTCAACTTTAAAATCGATAAAGTGATGGTGCTTATCAGTTTTATATTCGTGGGTTTCTTCCAAGATTTGCCGCAAGATGAATATTTGGTCGATGGTGGACCTGCCGGGTCTAAAACCGCACTGATAAGTACCTAATACGGCAGACAGGATCTTAAATACTTACTTACTTGAGTCCTTTAACCCCTCGGGGGGCATAGGGAGTCAACAACACCTGTGCGCCATCTTGTTCGTAGTTCTGCAACACGTTTGAGCTCTCTCCAGCTCATTCTCAAAGAGCTCGATTCCTCCTCGACTATTCTGTGCTACGTTTGCCTAGGGCGTCCCCCTGTTCTGCCTGCTTGGATGAGCGGATTCCACTGCATAGCGTATTTCGCAATGGAATTCTCCTTCGTATTGTAATGTTTATAGGTTCCTGGCCCATTCTCGTATAAAGCTGTTCGTTGGACATACGGTTCGGCCAAAAGATCCTCAGGATGACACTTTCTTGAGGATCGGGCTGAGGGTCCATTCATCGGGCATACTTTCGTCCGACCAGATTTTGCAGATAAGCTGGTGCATGCTCCTTGCCACCTCAACCCCTCCTGCTTTGAAAAGTTCGGCGGCAAGGCTGTCGGCTCCAGCAGCTTTGCTGACTTTGAGTTTAGATTCATTCTGATCGCTTTGACAGGAATCTTGACTATCATCGTCGCTGATGAATGGACGACACCCAAACTCTTTACTGGGTGGTGTTTCGTGTTCAATCACTAGCCATATTTTCGCACTTGATCGCTGCTTTGTCCCACCTTGAAGCCAATGTGTCGATATGCCAATGTTCGCCACACAATAGAGTATTGGACTATGCGGCACTTACACATGCGCCTCATGTTATAGGGCTTCTAACTAACATTTTTCTCTACTGGTGCCGTTGGAATCTGAGCCTTAATTGTTGTACGTTCATAGTATCTAGGTATCTCTTCAATGGTGTTTCTGAGTTTTTAAAAACATGAATGGGTGCTGTGATGATCTTTCTATAATTTCTACCATTTAAGGACATACTAGGTGCATGGCCCAGTCGCTTTTCCGTGGGCGTCAATGCTCTCCTGCATTGTGCTACTGATGGCAAGGTGGTCCCTAAAATTTTGGCGCACTGTGGGAACCTGTCGACGTTAAACAAGCTTAAGTGGTTACTGTTGACATTTGCAATATAAAGACGTATAAGAACTAACAAGTGATGTTGATCGCATTCTTGTCCGATGGTAGCTCCGAGTCTTATTCGCACTGCAGACCTCCGTGCTTGTCCATCTGGCTTATGAGAGTAAAGCATGAGTCGCATCGAACCATCTTATCTCGCTCAAGCCTAAGATGTCTACTTTTCTTGTAGTCAATTCAGAATCCAATCATTGTCCGTGTTCGATAGTTAAAGCTCGTCAACAAGTTATCCGGGCCTATCCAAGGCATTTGCTGGCGTCCTTAAGTAATGATTTTTTTATGAATGACTACGACTAAACTGTGGCCACAGTACCACCTGCTTCTCTTGCTTCGTTGGACTTGTTATACGAAATGTTACACTGCACTTCTGTACTTTACTGGCATTGCTATACACATACGGCATCTCTAAATCGAGCTATGATTTTTAGAGAATCTTCGGATCCCATGTCACTATTTTTGTTTTAAAATCTCAGCTAAAAATGCTACAAATCGCTACAAAGACTGATTTCTTCACTTTAAAAGCAATTAAAATCCATTAGACCAGCATTTTGACACAATTCACCATCACCCAACCGAGGATACGTTCCCTTCCCAAGCAGAATCGAATGCGCAAAGCAATTCCAATTCCCAAATTGAATTAAATTGCCCAATTAGACGAGAATTTGTCGTCCATTCGCACAAAACCAAATTCCACCCGCATTTTGTCAATTGATGTCATTTCGAATATATTGATTGCTGCGTTCACCCCCTTCGCTGGTACTACACAAATCAAAGTCCGCTCTCTCCCACATGATAGCGGCGGCGACGACGACGACCCTGATCATTTGATATCATTTAGCAGCACAGTCTGGGCACCACCCTCGTGATATTGAAAAACAATCTCTTTCACACAAGACTCCTCTCAATTGACACACGATAAATTGTGCGTCAATTTGTCCAAGTCGTCGGCGCGATTGGTATCCAAGAAAATTGCCATGCGGGAGACACTGTTGCTTGCCACTATCATAACTTCTAGTAATTGCCTGGAAATTAGGAGCAATTAGATCGAAGCGAGGTGAAAGACTACCAACAATCCACCCTCTCTCCCGCATCTAAGCACCTTCTTTTTGTTTGATGTGAGACACACTAATGAATGAAGCAGATACTGTATCTAGTGTATGTTTTTGTTTGCAAACAATTAACTGCAATCAACCACCAGCACGCTGCACTGGAGTTGCGAGAATCCGCATCCGAATGTGAATCTGAATGCATGGCATCTGTGCCTACAAAGCAGTCGGTAGCTATATGTGCTCATTGGGGCTCTTAAGCGAGCAAACGAATGCAGTGGAAGAAGATGGCTCGTAAATCAAATTTAATTGCTCTGGCATCGTTAAACGTCGCTTATGATCCGCTAAATGTGCACGCATTATATTTTCTTGCGCTGCGTTATGAGTTATTGTTATTATGATTGCCAATGCGCCGCCGACACCAGAAACTACAGCAGCAAACCAACAGCAAACCATTACCACCACACCACAACACCACACACTGCAGCACTTTGTTGTTTAATTGTACAAAGGAGATGACATGCCAGTGGATTAGGAAGGAGGGTAGACGACGATGGAACGGTGGGAATTGCGAAATAACACAGCTCGAGATCTAGAACAAATGGCGATGCTTGGCTGACAGATGGAATTACATTTGGTGTTGGCTTTGATTTAATATGCCTCTGAAGGCTGCTGATTTCAAAGGCGGGAGTGGTGAAAGTATTGAGTGTTTAAGGAGATCAAACATGGAGCTGTGAAGGATACCAGTGAAAGTGATGGCTTTGTTTTCGCTTTCTGTCTGTAAACTTGAAGATAATACAGTTCAAATGAGATAGATCCACTGGGGCTCCATAGACTGGTGTGCGGATGGCTTTGATAACATTTGAACTCTAGATGGCTTTCTTCATGGATGTGGAGTGGAGAAAGGAGTCCATTCCCATGAGGACACAATCGTAACTTCTCTCTGGACCTTAGTTTCAGGAGCAAAAGTTGTCAGAGTTCCTGAAGTTTGGTTGAAAAAAACGCATTGTATCGCGTGCGATGTGAGTAGACATAGAATCCTATTGAAAAAATATGTCAAGAGAGTGTATATCGAACAAAAATTACTGTCATCTGCTAATGGCTTCAGAAGCACTTCCTTGTAAAGGCTAGATCGACCGCAAATCCTGCGATTTAGTGTGAATGTGACTATCTACCTTCTTGCCAAGACTGTAGGGAAGGTATGAAAGGAAGAACATCGAACAGGCGTCTACATCGAACAGGATCAAAAGAAGTTTTATTGAACATGCACCGGGGGTCTAGGGCATTCTGGAGAATCCCATGTCTACCAAGCCTAACTCCTTTATTCAGAGGCACTAAAATTTATTCAGTCGTACTAAAATTTCTAAAAACACAAGAATTTAACATGTTTGACATACGGAACAAAACGGAACCCTGGGGAACACCAGCATTTATCTGATGGAAATCAGACATAATTAAAGGGATTGAATGCCTTGAAAGGTAAGACTTCTGCGTGCCATATGAACACAATTCTGACAAAAGAACCTGATGACGATATTAAGCACAACCATCTTTGTTCAGAAATGCCGAAAATTTAAAATACCTTTAACCGAGATCACAAAAATCAGAAATCTCGAAAATCCCGAAATATTGAAAATCTAAAAACCCGAAAATCTGAATTCATGAAAAGCGATGTCTCCAAAGTCCTGAGAATCAAAAATTAGAAAATTCCGAAAATACAAAAATAACGAAATTCGAAAATCTCCAAAACGAAATCCTGAATAACCCAGGAAAGATTAATTTAACGAAATTTTTGAACCAAAGACCAGCAGGAAGTTGCTCGTTTTGTGAGTCATTCGAAATATTCACTGCTTTTTAAGTATTCACACATTCACACGTTCACATTTTATTGCCTCCCATAATTTGAAGGGATCTCCCATTTACATTCATTCCAAATGATTACACTTATACTTTCTTGCCTTTGGAAAAATGTTTGGAGTGGCTTTGTGAATACTTTAATCAGGGGCGATTCCTCTCAGTTAGCTAGTTTAGCGGCGCTAAACCAAGAATTTAAATAAATAAATTCTTTGAAATGCATTTTATATGCAAAATACAGCGAATAACGAGGTTAAAGTAATTATGAAGATTAATAATTGCAATAATCAATGACATACTAAATAGCAAAACTACCTACATATTTACAAATCATATTTTCTTACACACAACACAATACCTACTCCCGTACACAAAAATTCCCTTGAAATAATCTTTAGCGTTATAATGTGCGATTCCCATAAAAAAGTCCCCCGCTCGTAGCATTTTAGCGTAAAAAATTGCGCTACCAAATTTCCTATAATCCATTATAAGAGTGTGACTACTAATCGAAAGAAAAGCCCAGTAAAATAAGCGGAAGAGTTAGCGCAAACAAATGCGATAAAACAGGTAGGTACGTTTTGTGCGTTCTCTTTTTTTTTTGTACCCTTCTAGGGAAATTGCAGTACGAAAGAATGCGTGTGCTTACTTGTGGCTTGTGGCCTTATTTAATTAAATAAAAATTACATAAAGAGAGATCAATAAATTGTGGAGAGGATGTTATGTTCAATAAACAACTACGGAAATATTTAAAAAAAAAAAGGAAAATTAAAAAAAAAAGAAATATAGTTTTTTAAACTTATTTAGTTTTCATAGCAGCGTAGAGCTAACATACATATGCGATGCGAACCATTCGTGCAAATTACTTAGTTTTTAAAAAATAGAAATCGAATGAGGTAGCAGCAAGAGAATAGAATATAGGGAAGTCTACGCGCTCTTCTAAAATCAGTAACTCGAGAACTACTTGACGATCGTAGTATCAAAATGAAAAAAATTATTTGGATAACATGAAAATTTGGGGGAGTTACAGTCAGGTTACTAGATACCGCATTTAATAGATTGTTCTCGAAAAATATATAAGATACAGGAATTTTCGTATTTATTCCACAACCTACACAAAATTCTACATATTACCAATTTTGTCACATTTTTACCACTTATGGTCTGGCCGCTAGGGGTGGGGGGGCAACATTTTTCAAATGTTTCGCAAGCTTTTTCGTTCAATAAATTATGTCAGAAAAAATATTTTTTACATATTCTCTTTAATTTGATATGCTACATGACGGGGAGCAAAATAATTTTTTTTTGCCCCTCATACAAGGTGCCCAAAAAAGGGCCCCCAAAGTGAAATTCATTTCCTCCATATTGTGCGGGTTTCCACATAATGTATACTTAGTTCAAAAGTTACAGGGCTTTGACAGACTGACGGACAGACGGACGGACGGACAGACAGACAGCGTATCAAACCCATAAGTGTTCCGTCTTTCCTTCTAAGGTCCGGAACACCAATAACGAGATGTGTTGTTTTTTTATTTTAAACTTCCCTAAAGTACGTAGCTAACCCAATGCTTAAGACCAGGAATCGCCACTGACTTTAATCGAATGAATACTTTGAGTGCAAGCCAACTTCGCACTCAAGGATTAATGAATATCATTTCGTTACGCGAAGTGAAATTCCTTATCATTTTGCATATGATTCAAACTTGCTTGTTTTTTGTGTAAGTGAGACTGTGAAAGGCTCATTTTTTTAGCGAATGATTCACAACTGGAAAGTGTGAAATGAACCACATACAGTCAGTTCCACTGTTATGTACATTTATATTCTTTAGTACAATGTTATGAAAGCTAGATTTAAAGGATCGCTGTGTATAAGCCAGGTTGGGGAGTAAATATTCTACTAACGCACTTCTTAAACTTTCACGGGAGCTAAAGACATTGTTAGTTACGGAGCAACCTTTATTATTAAAATGAAAATATGTTGATCAATCTGGATCCTAATTCGTACTTATTGAAGCAAATGGTGAGGTGGTCTAAGAACAAGCTTATGAACTATGACGCTACACATGCTATGTCCGTCGATTTGAGATCTTTAACCAACTTTCCTATGCATAAAAGTGCAAATCATTCGACAAGAAGGTGTTTGAAATGATCATCTAGGATGAAGGGAAACGAGCAAGGTTCTTTTGTCTGACCCTTTTCTCTTGGCTAAACTTATCGTTCATCTTCAGAATGTGAGCTGAACTTTTGACTGCCATTGTATGTGCATTCAGTCAATGAATGCGTAATCATTGAATCATTCAGGACTTGGTCAGACTTCTATTTTGTTGCTGACGTTTCAATTGCTCCCTTTTGGTCAGTCTCTGTGAAAAAAGCTTGAAAGAACTAAATGCGTTGCCCCTTCCCATGGATTAAATCCGTCGGCTTCATTTTTACGTATCTTTGCTTAACCTTAGTCTAGTCATCTGCCATCATCCGACAGTAATGTGTTAGAAGACGCACATGCCTATATAAAACAAAATGGGGGACACTTACTCTAGCCAAAAAGTCGAACCCTAAATATTTGCCCAACTCATCACGTTTAGCAAAAGTGTCAGCAATTCGAATAAATTATCATTATAGCCGATCCCAGAGAAACGCATAAGAGCACACCTCACGCGTTGTCTTGCGCTAATAAAACAGTCAAATGCCGTTTAATTCTCTGCCATTGAATCGGACATCAAGTCACACCAAATTGCAACTGAAATAAACGCAATACCTCTAGCTGCTTGCAGTGTGCAGTGCTGTGGTACGCGATAAGATCGCAATCTTATCGCAACGCACCAATCGCACCTCCATCACTCTGGCAATATTCACTTGTCATGTCCAGCGTCGTCGTCGTAGTCGTTGTTGCTGTTGCTGTCGTGATGATGTGTAACAATTTCCCTAGGCGATGGCTACATAACATCGAGCATCTTCTCACATATCGCGCCTGGCAACAAAATGTGTCATTCCGATGGTGAAACCAAGATATCAACGCACACAACGAGATGGCGCGACATGCTGCCCCCCAAAGTCGTAAAAGTTCATCATCTCTCTCTCGCGCTTTCGATTGCATTTAATCTGAACTGAACTCGGTTTTGGGTGCACCTGTTTGGTTGGCCCAAAGGAGAGCGTCTCTCTCTGTGATATCTGAGACCGATTTTGCGCACTTGCACAATCCCAATTGGTAGTGAGCAAGAAGATCCTCTCCCCGATAGTGACACAAGTCGGCATAAATATCACCAAACATTGCTGTTTATCAGGATCAGAGGATCAGTGGTGGTGTGTCGCCTGGCTAACACCCGTTCGAAGAGAAATTATCCCCGGCGAATGGCACTAAATCGGAGAAGGCTATTCTCGCTCGATGGCGATAAAGATCAACAGTTGCTGCTCCTGTAGCTCTTTGCTAAACTGGACAGGTACATCTGGAATTGCTCGGACGCATTAGACAATATCGCCGATAGTCGCAGGTTCATCGCTTATACTGCTCCTGCTCCTGCGTCTGCAATTCTGTTGCAACTGTGATTAGTGAGAATTAATTTTAATGGCAGCTGATAACTGGTTAGTGTGTGGCATACGACTAAATGAATTGGCCATTCCACTTTTGGGACGAGTAGCGCAAGTGCGACCACCGTCATCAGCATCACCGTCTCTACCACGCAATCGCTGCAGTTTCGCTCCGAAAATCACCGTCCCAAAGCCATGAGGAGAGTACCAATTTATTGCGACCGGTGGTAAGTGCTCGGGTATCAACCAGCGTCGTCGTCGTCGTCTGCAAGAAACACTACTACCGGTGAGCTGTCATAAATTGCCCCGGCCGCCGAAGAACTCTAATTGAATCCTGTTTCGCGGCGGCGGCGGCGGCCGATGAAATGTGGACGGTGCCTTACTAGTGTTTTTAATGTTCCCACTCCTTTTTCGGCTTCGCCTGCTGCAATTGGGGGAGTTGGGAGCTGGGACTAGCTCGATGACTGGCAGAGAGTACACAAGGATCAAAAGGGGTTGCATTTGTGCGCCCATAAATGTGCTGGCGAATACTAATTTAATGGCGCAATAATTTTCAAGAATATTGTGATGTTTATGAAAGGTTATGCTCAGTTTATGGTTTTCCTTTTCAAAGGTAATGGCACGGAGGCAGGTAGACAAGGTGAGAATGGGCTGAGAGAGCGGATTCACATGCGCTTTTATGAGATGTGAAGGGGTGTCTGGGATGATTTTATGGTTTCTAAGTTTCAATTACATGGAGCAGGGAATTGTTTTGGAGTTTTCTTCACCTTTAATAGTCCTTGTTGTCACAACATAGATATGTAGACTGCTTTTATCTATTAAACGGAAACTGTGAATTGTGATGGATCCAACTATTGAATAAAAGGCCAGAAATGGTGTTCTAAAGAGTCGAGTGGAGATCAAAAGAACTTGAAGAAAAGTGTTTAAAAGAGTGAGGACGGAGAATAAATTATCTTGCGTCATCATCTTCTGCTAATGGCTGCCTTTCAAATGGCCTATCATGACAGCTGTCAAGTAAAAACTATACGGTTCTTGACAGGCCGTGATCAACTGAATGCGACAAATGACAGCTAAAAGAGCGAATAATTCACTCCGTATCGTTCGCCTTAACGACTTATAACCCTAACATTGTCAAAGGGAGTAACAAAATATAATTAGCTGGCCTCGTTGTCTTTAGACCAAAAATTAAGTCCGAATTCTGAATCAGAGTTCTCCGACTTAACAGTTCAACTTGGTAAAAAGAAATTGGGAAACTTTTATTTGGTGCCTTTATGCGTTCTTCGCTGGGTGAACTTGCCCTCGTTGGCGTACGACACTATTGACATCACCACCCAATTTTTGAAGTTAGTGACTTACTCAGATTGTACTCCTAGAATCCGGTCAGTTGGAAACATTGCTTCTGCTACTACTGGGCTAAGTTTGCCCGTCGAAACACGCTCAAACGAAGTAGGCATAGCCCAACCTTATAACCACGATCACTAGCACCATTGTGGATTACATATATCTCGAGGAGTACTACGCTTGCGCGACGTCTTCTTCGGAGATCTGCACCGCGTTTATGCTGTTCTCAACTCAATGAACTCGATTCCTCTATAAGTATGTATTCTATGACATCGTTTTCGTAAAGGATGCGATGCTTGAAATCTGTCGGTAAAGTTGAAGTCAACGATAATAATATTCGGGGTCAGTGTTGGTAGAAATGAAATGTAGAAGTTCCAAGGAGATTAAATAGAGATCTTGGTATATAGAACTTTTTACCTGACGAGTTACCCTATTCTACTATTCAAAATTTCTCTTGGATGTCCTGTATGGCATATTTCTCACTGCCTTCGTGCTGATCCACTGACAATTTATTTATTATGTCTATACATTCTTAAATCTTTCACTGCTAAAGTTGTTCTATGCTTGAAAAATCCCCGTGTCCATAAAAGGACAACGCTCAGCTTCTCACAAATATACAATTGCAAAACCATTTTATTGCCTATCACAAAAGGAAGACTCGGTTGTAACCTACATAAACGACTGCAGTGAAATTGATCGTGCCAATAGCTTTAAATGGACCAATGTATCCCTTGGTCTTGACTCTAGTTCTATACGTTACGCACTGAAGTCACACCTTCCGATTATAGTGCAGATGTCTGATCAAATTGTAAGATCCTAGGGCTGTTTTCTCTTCTATCTTTTTGCAGAGGGCTGTAAGATTCAAGAACTAGAACACATGGAACATTGAATCTGAAATTGGAGCTGGAGTTGGCATAGTTTAAGGAACGGAGCAGAACAATCTCTTGTCAGACATGAACTACTTGTTTAAGTCTCAATCTAAAATGTAGACGAACTTCTAGTCTAAAGTGGGCTCATTATTTATTCATAGGACCAGAGGCCTAGGTTAGGTTAGGTGTGTGAACTGGCGGAACAGAATCCTGCACTCAATACTCAGGTCTATGTTGACCTAGTTGCACTAGAAGTTGGTAATTGTTCGCTATTATCCTGTTTTAATACTTGAATCTCAATTAGGTACTGTGTTGCTGCATGTAAACTATAAGGATTTGATCTTTTCAGAATGTCCTCAGGGTTGTTGCAGAAGACTCTCTCTAGAGACTTGTTATAGTAGTTTGTACCTTCTTAAGCCCTATTTTTATGGTAAGGAGTCCTACCAGACACTTGGTTATGTCCCTGCCAAAGATGAACCATAAATAGTTTCTTTGTGATGGCACAGGTCTCTATGGAGGTTCGACTTGTATACCCTTCTCTAGTGGCTTTAACTACTGCCTCAAGACGGTGTAATCTTTTTCTGATGATGATGAGTTTTTTGTAGTACTTTTTTTTCGAGCTGAATGCCTTTAGTTAAAGCACATGATGTATTCTGGAGGTATTATCCCTACCGTAGACTGACTCAGGGACCGCTGTTGCCACGGCCAAAACCTTTGTGGTTTGGGAAGTCTACCCTGACGCTTGTGACCATTTCGAATCCATCTGTAAGCACTGCAATGAGTTGCTCGTTGGCTTTATATGTCATTACTTTTCCTTTCCTCCACAGTAAGGTACGACGACTAGATGAAGATATCTAGTGCAAGAAGGTTCTGAAAAGCCTCAAGCCCGGTATTTGGTGTTGTCCTCAATGCACTTACATACTTAAAAGGCTTCTAAACCTCTACAGTTCCAGAAGTGCTGCTTCCAGTTGTGAAGACTACGTATTCTGCGACAACTGGGTCTTCGTACCAAAGGTTCGGTCTTCATTACCATGCACATCCCAGTATAACACACAAAGTTCGTGGTTTATTTTCCCTCTATTAGTTCTCCTTTCACATGAGACCTTAAATCCGACGAAATATTTTACCTTCAAAGATGGCGTTTTGCTTTCATCCAGCAACCCGGAACCATAGAACAGAATTGACAAGAAGAGCGTTCTATAGAACATTCATTTGTTACCTCGAGCTCGGAATTTTGAGTCCAGTTGTTTTGCCAAGCCAAGCCTCTGGATCTTCATATCATTTGTGGGATTTTTATTTGCTTCGACGGAGGTTATGCCATAGAGCTGGGGAGAATGATTGCGGTTTTAAAGCCGATAAAAAGGTGCTAAGCTTCAACCTAACATACATTGGTTATTTTTTCCAGGATTTCCCTTACTGTTAATCAGCCTGGCCGGTCGGAAGCCCATCAGAGCCACCGCCGGGCGTATTGTTTTTCAGGTTTATGATGGCTCTGCTGTTGCCTGGAGCTGGGTTCTCCTCTTGCTCTTTCACTCGCTGTATGTATAACCGATTGCTGGAAGTGTTGGGTCAGCACATAAACACCTCACTCTGCTTCCACGAGCTTGATTTACTGTCTTACTCCCATTGCCAGGGTTTAAATGCGTCTATTTTTATGCCTCGACTGAATTGCATTTAGAACTAGGTGCTTACTTACTCTTAGACAGTACTTCCACCCGAAATCAATTACCAAACATCCTCCGGTAATAACCACAACTACATCCGTTGGTAAGACATTCCAAAAATCACCATTTAACCACCTAAACTGGACGTTAAAGTTTTAATTACCCGCAGGAAGTTAGTACACAAACAAATTGCCGCCACAATTCACCCACAGACAGTGTCGGTCAGCCAGCACCCGCACCCTGAACGCCCATAAGGTGCACAAGAGAACTTTTTCCTTGCATTTTCTCCACTACTATCATCATCACCATTAGCACCGGCAGTGTGATGCCTCAAACCAAACAGATGCAGTACCACTAGACCCGGTGTTGGTGTGCAATTAAATTTACTCCAGAGCACTGGCTAGCCACATCCCACAGTCACACTCTCTGAATGTGGTTTCATTCCAATCCTTGGACAGACACACAAGAACACTCTTCTCTCTCTCTGTGTGTTTACACTTTCGCGGTTAGATGGTACTAGTTCTGTTAAAATCACATGGAACCAATAAAATTTGCATCCTCACCATTAGTTCGGCAATATTATGGGTCCTTCGTGATTGTAAACAGATTTCCACCTTCTCCTCTTCGGAGTAATAAAATTCTCGTTGGGCAGATGGTCAGGGAAGAACTCCCCTTCATCCTTGAATCTGGGCTTAAAATTGGAAAATTTATTATACTCCTGGCTGAAGAAGAGCAGGACGTCGTGTCGGGCGGGCGCATGGGAATGGGAATGGGGAAAAATGTTTACGAGTCTTGTAGTAGGTGCACTTACCGGATGACCAAAATGGCCAAATGGTCTCTCTGGTCGGTTCGCGGTCATCTTGCCGATCGGGCGTAGTAGTGTAGTGATTGCGCGAATTAAGTTTTTACGATGCCGCGTCCGCTTGCATGTCATACACATAACTAAGTTTATGGTATTTTAATGGTCACTTAATTTTGTTTATGGACTATGAGAACATGTTTCGACGCATATCGATTATAGATACATTTTAATGATGATTATTACTACTACTACAAGTGCCGCTGCTCCTGCTGCTGTTGTATTGGGGGCCTTGGCTCCTGGTAGGGGCCATTATTATGACTATCATTACGACAAACAGGAACAAATACGGGGAGACAGATACTAGCATCGGGGTCTTAACTGCAACTTATCAGCTTTGGCGCGACATTTAGCCACATGGCTTTTTGTTAGGTTAGAGATAGCTGGGCAATAAATTATAACAAGAACGCAGGAGTGGATGCATGTCTGGAGAAAAGTGAGTGTTCTATGGGGAAGTAGTTAGCCCAGCCATGGGAGAATGATTGGGTTAATTTTTACGAGATGGCTAATAGAGGAACGATTACTTGGGCTTGCATGTAGATATTAGAGTATCCCATGTGCAGGAGGTGGATTTTAAGGTTTGTTTGCTATTTGTGGGAGAGATTCTATGCAGTAGTGGCATCCAAGTTTTGGTTAGTTTAGGTTAGGAACCTGAGAGGAACATCAAACAATGAGCTTATTTAGAACCTACTCAATGAAGCACAAATTCATGGCTGGTAAAGAGGCAAGAAACTTAGTCTGTTGGGACAGGAAGCAGTTTGAAACTAACCCTAAAGAGCGAAATTTTGTTGAGGACTGCGGAGCAGAATATATGTGGGTTTCCTCAGCTTAGAGAGAGCTAAATCACCGCTTGGAACGTCAAAAGAGAAACATGCTGGAGGACAGATGAAACACATTTTAAGGAGTGATGGAAGTGCTCTCTGGTGTTGCAAATGCCTCGAAAAAGACGTTCAAGCAAAAGCCCTCGATGGTGAGTTGGAAGAAATATCATTTCAAGCATCTGATAGGAACCAGGCTATCCAGCAGTTTTCCAAACAGCCCCTCAGAGAAGAAGAAATGCTCAGTACATTCGTTCACAGAAGATTATTGACAATGGTCAAGACCAGCTTCGTGTGGAAGACGTCAAAGTTCTGCCCAGATGGGGACACCACTGTGAAGTACTTTTGAACGAACAGTTCTTTCCAAGAGCAGCTTTTAGGAATGAAGTCAAATACTTCGGTCATATACTCCAGAAGGCGATATACTCCAGTCGATGTACTGTCTGAGTTTTGAAAAAAGTTGGGAGTCCAGGTAGCTCATGAAAGTCCAGGTCCAGGTAGCTCATGAAAGTTGAGAGCTAGAAAAGTTAGGCTACATTATGTCATATGACTTTCTCTTACAGTGTCTCCACGAATAGGTGATTGGACACAATGGACCCAATTTGTTGATCTATGTAGATATGTACGTGAGCAGTGACTTTCTTGTCAAAAGGCATCCATCTAGTTAGAAGGTTCCGATTCCGGATCATAAACTCGCCTAATCTCTTCCAAATCGTATGTAATTTTTGCATTCCCTTATAGTTTAGTTTAGTTAGTTTTTTAGTATTTTTTTTAATTCTGATTCAAAACATAGTCACGAAATGATATTGCCACTATTCGTTTGGCAATATTCGTCGTTAATTTTCTTTGTCAATCAATTTCATGTGTCATGTATGCAATGTGGTGGCCATTTGTCAATCATTATTTGGTTGCATGTTTCCAATTTGAAATTTTGTTGAAATTATTGTCTCATGACTATTTTCACATAGTTTATAGTTTTTATGGAAATTATTTGCATTTGTTAAAAAACAACAAAGCCTCTGTTGGCGTCTGTTTCGTTAGAAAACTCGATGAAACTCTAAATCACGATCGCTGATCTTTGATTCATCACATCACCCAAAATCTGGTTCCCTGATAAAATTTCAATTCGATTGCTCTTCAACAGACACCCACATGTAAGGTACTCCCTCCTCGCTCCAAGACTAGGTACCATTTGCAACAGACAATGCATTCCGATCACGTAAAACTACCATCACCGCACGGTCAGTTCAAAACACCTCATAACAATCAAATCAAAAAAAAATAACCAAGAGTCAAAATGGCCCAATCATTCTGAAGTAACAACTCCTCTCGACCAGCAGGTGAAATACCATCAAACTAATGGACTATCGAGGTAATAGTTGGAAACAACATGCCGAGTTATTTGCAGAATTCTCTCTTTCAGCGAAGACGAAAATGCTAATGCGGCTGGGAGCTGAGATTCAGTCGCCAAATGTCCAGAAATTCTCTGGGCTCCTTTGGGGTTAGTGAATGAGAATGGAGTTGAAGCGAAGAACTATTAGCGGGACATTTTGTTGTGCTGGTTGCAATGTCCGCTACTGCGACTGTATGTACTGTGTGTCAATCGGTGATCTGTATTCTTTGTCGCAAAGGTGAATCTGTCCGATCATTCGTCTGTTGGCATCGTTCCTTGTCCAATTGAATTATACATTAGATGGGAAAATTATTGGAATTGAAAAGTGCGCGCAAACGGTGGTTTCGTTTTTTTTTTGTTTCGTTTTCTTTTCTGCAAAATTCATTCATAAAATAGTCGATCAATGGTACAGTGAGTGCAACAAGATATTTTAGGCAAGAACATTTTTCTGTGCTGATTTTAAGAAGTATGAAAGACATGAGGTTTGAAAGAACTTATTTTTGGATCCCAGCATCGCTGAGATAGATAGCTATGCCATGTATTCCCTTGTCGGCCTAAAGCCTTTAAGCGCCTACGCAAGGTGCCTTAGCTATCCTTTTTGACCAGAAAAGTCTTAAAGTCCTGCGCAGGTTCTGCGTGTAAATGCAGCTTTCTGGTGATAATGAAGGACACTCTCCAAGCGCAACATTCACAGGCGTTGGAAGTGAACAGCCCATAACTTACTGCATAAGGTCGCTTAGGAGAACATTCCAAACAAAGATTTTGCTTTCGAGTTTGATTCCACTGGCATTGGTTGAGACAATACTTTCAACTCCTTTGAAATTCGTTTGTCCAGCTGTGCATATATGTATATATATGACCTGATGAGTTCTATTGGCTGTTGGTCTTTCAGTGCTTTGATGGCGCTTATGATTTCATCTTTACTGGTGTTGTGGTGTGACTTTAGTTATACCAATGATATTCTTGGCAAGCAGTTACATAGCTATCTGCTGATTGTTCCCTTTCCACGTAAGGGATGGTCCCTTACTTCCTGGAACATTTTTCGATCATTAAGTCGGTCTATGTGGGAACCTGGGAGTCTTCGCCTCGATAAATCTTCGATCGACAACAGTGGGTAATTGGACAGTCTCTATCATAAGATCATGAATTTGTATCAACCCCATGTCTGCTCCTTATCTGCTTTGGATGTCCAATAGGGTACTTCGGTGACTGACGGCAAGATAATCAACTGGGTTGAAGGGTTGCTTGCCTGTCAGTGCTTGACATAGACCCAACTATGATGAGGCAGGCGATTTGCATTGCAATAGCTAATCTTTTATCAATGTCATTGTGATTGCCTAGTCTATGATAAGATTGAGCCCTGCATTTTCGCTGCATACCTTGTTACACATTTAGGTCCCCAATCACTATGACAATGTAAAAGGTCTCCTTTTCTTCCTCAGATTCATCATCCTTGGGAGCGTAACACTGTATAATGGTTACGCGTTAGCGTTTGTCATCTCGCCATTAAAATGCTATCACCATGCTGCCAGTAAAGAAGGCTTGTAGGTATGTAGGTCGATGTTTATGTGGTCTCCAGGATGGTATCCTAGAGTAGAGCACTACAGTAGGTATTATGCCTTGAAGAATGTCACTCATTCGCTTCTCACCATCATATTAGATGGTTACACCCAAAATCTATAGCCTACATCGCATAAACTCTTTCTCTAGCTGAAAGAGTCTGGCGTTCTGGATCAAGGTACATTTTTACTCCTCGGAAACCAATGTTTGTGTGGGTACGATAGTCATAAGCCTTCAACTTTTTGTCGTGAATCTTTATACAAGGCAGTCTGCAATGATATATCATCAGCAATCGAAATTGCCTAGCCAGGCTGAGTAGTCTAGAATTAAAGCTTGAATCTAGATTCCCTAGCTTTCAGTGTTAGACTAGATGCTGTTGCCTGGGGTCCACCATAAAGAGATAAAGAAAGCACTTAAATATCGTTCTATTGACCCAATCTTCACCTTGAAGGTTCTCAAGATCGTAGAAGGCTGCAAGCTTATGTGACCAGGGCGTAGAAGGCTGCAAACTAATGTTACTCTGATGTCTAGGTTTTTTCTTGATACTTATATGCCGTGTTCAAACAGTCACCATCCGTCCTCCCTCATCGTTTTGGTCAACGCCTTCCTATGAGAGGTTAGTATTGAAAAGTCACATTCCAAGGGACTGTAAGGAACCTTCTCAAGACCTATTAGACAGAAGTAAAGACTGATTGAGTCAGCCAACCCTATTACTCCTATTCGCACCACTACCTTCTGGGTCCACCTAGGTATGAAGCGATCGATTGAATCAGTCATTCTACCCAGACAACAACAACTGCATAAGACTACCAAGAGTTTCCACCTTCACGGTTCCTTGGGAGTTAGAATTGATTGAGTCAGTCACCCTGCTTAGCACATTTAATCTTGAGCCATTATCTTTCCTCAGAAAAGTAAAAGGTCCAGCAGTAATCGGTGGCTGCTCCGTTTCATCAACATGTGGTATCACAATGGACTTCCCTTTGGTCTTAGTGTATACTGACTTTTGCTAGGAAAACTACCTCGCTTAATGGCAGGATTCAGACGTCACCTAAAACTTATCATAATTGTCTGCTTTAATGGTCAACTATTTGACCCTCGGTCAGAGAGTGTCAAGCTACCGCTACCATGTAGCTGCTTTACACCAAGAAAATCTAATTCAAACATAAATCAATCACAAAATGACCCACTCTTCCCACCACATACTGTCCCTGCACACAGTGTGGAACTCACCGGAAGACCAGTCTAGTGATCTCAGTCCTTGCCGCCGCTGGACCATGTTTCAAATAATTTAATGTAATTTAAATGACATTCCCAATGCCGTCGCCGTGTCCGTCCGTTTGCCTGCATTTAACCCGTCTCTTGCTGGATGCATGTCCAACTTTCCAAGTGCACCTGCTCCTCATCGGTGGATAAGGAGGAGCAGACACCACCACCACAGAGTGGGAGTTTCACTTTGTGTGTTTTTTTTTTTCTCTTTCTGCTTTTCCCTTGTTTGTATCTGTAGAGATGTGTCGTGTTCCGTCAGAGGATTCAATTTGGATTTATGTAATTCAAATTTTTTCCGTGTCCACATCGATTTGGTTTCCTGTGGTCATTTGGTTCCTGAGAGACGACGACGACGACGACACGCAGTTTGACATGTTCGCCCTGATTGAGTGGAGCAATTTTGAGTTGTATCTTCACCATGTACGAGTATCTACCTAGTTAGAGAGCGTCTGAGCATGAGGGTGTGTTGTCCAGCGGCGGCTTGGTCTTTAGGTTTTGGGTCACATGTTGTTGTTGTCCCCCCTTTCATCTGCCGTGCCTAAATGGTGAGCGATTTATCGAGAACAACGTGATGTTGTGAAATCAAATGAAGTCAAATGATTTTAACGAGATCGTTTGGGGCTAGCAGGGGAGCGGGCCCACTCTTTGATTTTATTCGTTTTTAATTGCCTCAATCATCAATTAAATTATGTAGAAAGAACGGCTCTAGTTCTTCTGCTGTGTTTGTGATTAAAGAGGAGTGAATGGATGAGTGTTTCCCATGAGAAATGGCTTACACACAATAGTTTGCATTAATTTCGGATTAGAGCAACTAGAATTGGTTCGAGTAATGAGTTGCCATAACAAAGAGGGCATTTAGGATCGGTGTTTTGGGCCGAATAAGAATACATATATATTTAAATCGATTGAAGGCGATTTTATGCATTTTTTATTAGACACTTGATTGCAGAACTATCCGTTGGGAGGGGAGTAAACATGGGTTAACCAGGCTAAGGGCTAGATGTATCTAGTTAGGCTGATGTTGTTCCAAAAAAAGGCCCTTGATGTGTTGTTAATTTATGATTATTGGCAGAAGGGAAAGCAAGCAAACGAGAAAGACAGTTTAGAGTGTTTGGCTTGTTAGGACTCAGAACATGACATTTGGGATGAGTGCCCATCGGAACTAACTGTTACACACAATCGATGAATTTGGGCTTTATGACGATGATGGGTCGAAATAGTCAGTAAAAAGCTTTGTGTCACTCTCTGTCAAATCGCTTAGGAATCGGCCCCGAAATCACAGAGGAACTTTTCTTTACGAAAATAGCCACAAGAATTCCGCGATCTTGAGGAGTAAAGCTTTCCACGGCTCGCAGGGTGATACGCTTTGGGCCAACTTGTACTGCTTAAAGACAAATTTCTGTCAACAATCCGTACAGCCGTGGAATCTACGTGGAATTCGCAGTCTAGATTTGGTGAGGTGTTAGCCCACAAAGAAGCTGGCTTTAGAACCAGATGGCACCACAGTACATCTATCAATTCAAGCGAAATATGTCGGGATTATTCTAGACTATAAGTTATCGTGGAGAAAGAATGTCGAAAGAAGAAAAGATCTGAATGTTTCCTACAAAAGAAAAAGATGCTGATTGCAACCACTTTCACTGTATACATGTCCACCATCATCACCTACAGATCTTTAACTTTGTAGACAGCAACAGAAAGAAAGATCTATCTAACTTAACTTGACAAAGTGTAGCACTATACACAGCAGGAGTAATGAGAAGTGCACCACGAGCGAAGTTGGGCATGTATCAAAAGCAAAATATCTAAGCTCACTGATAGGCATCAGATGCCACTGGGTCAAGATATGCTGGATACCTACTCGTAGATACAGTGGAAGGGAACGAAAAATCAAATAAATTAGTAAGGCAGGTCTGTAGGGCAGACACATCTTTGTACATTGCCACTGATCGGTAAAAACGATGGTATTATAGACAACACAATAGAGAAAGAAGTCAATGCCTCCTGGTTATCCAGAAAGGACAGCGCTTCCTCTATATACGTACATTCACTGGGGTAATCATAGGACACAGAGGAGGCTGTGTGACAGATAATGAACTTACTCACAGTCTGTGGAAGTACCCATTGGTTCAAAGGTTGACCGACACCTTGATGGATGTCCATCTCGCAGTACCTACTAAATGTAGCCTTGGCTGGCCACGAACTGCATAACGTTGTTGCAGTTGAAAACCCTGCGTCCAGATCCCAATGAAGGTGTCCTTTTGAAGTTCAAGTTGATAGATGCCATCATCAAGAAAAGCGTTACATCTCTGACGACCACTAGAAGACACAATGTGAGTTTTCGAACATTGCTGCATTAAATCTGACTTCGAAATTGGCACTGCCTTTTGGCTGGTCATCAGTACAACTTGGGTCTTTCTGTCAGCTTGTTCTAGAGCCTGCGTACTCTAAAGATTTTTACTTGTTTAATACTGACCTCTGCTTTATATGCCAAAGGACACACCCTTGTAGGACTCCAGCGGCAACGTTTAAGTACTTATCTTAAGTTTGAAACATTAACATTTTGTTGCTTAAGTGCTTCATAACTAACTTCACACATTCGGGCAAGTCAGACGAGTTAAACACATTTTAAACGTGGAGCGTAGTATTTCTTTGTGACACGTAGCCATCTTCTCCAAATTATTGCTTCGACTACTGTATCTAGTACTGCGTTCATGTCATTCAGCGTACAAGGCGATTCTCTGAAACCATAGTCTTAAAAAGTCTCGTCGATGCGCAGTATGCATGGACTCTTGATGGGTACTTTGCAGCTACACTATGTCCTTTTAGCCGTCTACGGTACCATCGCTCGGCTTTGGCGCTATGTCTTCTTCTTTAGCTTTGGAGTTCCTTACTCCCTCGGCTCTCGGTGTCTGGTTTTCCCACGTCGGCTTATTGCTTACTCCTTTTAGTTTCAACACGCGTATAATACTCCATCGTACATTATGTTAATCAGTGCTGGTCCCAAATCTGAGCCCAGTGGTACCCCGTTCTTCTGACGGGATGTGTTCCAGACTAGAGTACGTGATATATGGGTGAAAAGATGCTCTTTTCAGAGGCTTTGCTTTAAATTTCGAGTTCGAAAAACTGATTGGTTTCCGTTTGGTTTCCGTAACTCAATGGCTCGCCTACATTGCGGAGCATCCTTCTGTGTTTAGGTCAAATTGACTGCCAACAAGTGTATCTGCAAGCAAATTTTATATAAAGAAAAGAACCGCTGGATCTTCTCTAGCCTCACTGCATTCCACTCCGTCGAGTCATTTCTAGAATTCCTCCCAGAACTAAAGCCTTTCTAGAGCAGTTCAACTTTTGTTTATGAGTTATGCATTCCTGCATACCTCTCGAATTGGGAGTGATCTCATTGAATATCAATTCCTGGATAAATTTTTAAAGACTTTATGGCTCTTACGTGATGTCATTCCGATAAGAGCACCATTCATGGCACCGTGTATCGATTGTACAGCCTTTGATCCTCTTGATAAGATAGGAATCCAATTTTTTTTTTTTTTTTTTTTTGCTATCACATTCTCCCTATTAGAATAGGGTACCAACACCTTTATGGGGTCCAACTCCTGCTTTGGCTAGAACAAATGACGCAAGCTTTTTGCCTTTTGGTCGCACTCAAGCCGCATCTGTCACAAGCTGTCAATAGGTGACTTAAGTATTTTCCTCGGTATTCTCTTTGTGTTTTTTGCTTCCATTGGTTGCAAAGAAATTATATCTATTCTTTGGAGAGGAAAAAAAAAAACCATCAAGCAACTGAAACACTGTGTGAGCACCTGAAATTCCTTATTTTCTTGGCAATTTTTCAGAGCCCATACCTGTTGGAATGCCAGCCGAGCCATGTGACATGTCTGTCTCGTTCCATGACTCTTTCAACTCCTTCGCATCGCACATCGGGTAGCCTCAACACGCATACACCGAATCCATTTAACTATTCAGACGACTGACCGAAAACTAGTTGAACGCACCACGACGACGCACGGATGGTACTACCAATGGCGATAGCTGTGCGTCCGTCACTCACCTGCCATTGGAATAATTTCTTTGAATTTTTCTCTAGCCGGCTGGTTGCTGTGATGATGGTGATGGTGATGATGATGATGAGGATGGTGCTCCCCGGTTAGTTCATTTCTCTACGCACAAGGATGCCAAGCATGCACGCATAATTTCCATCGAGGGGTGGTGCAGACGAGGGGGTAGCTAATTTCATCGAGGACAACAACGACACAAGGTGTCTGTGGGTGAATCTGCGTCCGTCTGTCAATCCTGTCACACACCATAGGCAGGGCTCTTTGACAATTAGAGTGTTTAAGATGTGGCTCGCACAATTCGTGCTACAACCGAATACGGACGGACAGGAGAGCGAGGGGAGCTCCAGTTCCAGCTCCAGCTCCAGTTTTCCCGCAGTTAATGTGAAATTTTCTATTCATTTTCCTAATTCGCCTTAGCGACATGCACCCCGAATGGTTGGTTGGCCATTCCATGCATGTGGCATGTAAACAGCTGGAGGTATGTTTCTATGCGTACGTGCGTGTGAATATGCAACACTGGTGACTGAAGGCAACGCGACTCTTGGTTAGCTTGGGCGCTGTATGTTCTGTTGGAAACACCATGCCACGGATAAATATGTTAATAATTTATGCTTATGCCACCTGCATATATGGTGCAGTGCTGATAAATTGCTGAACATGGTGATAGGTGTTTCAAATGGACTCTGACAAATACGGTCGAATATTTTATGCCATAAAAGGATGTCAGTGGCTAGACCTAGACGATTTGAGACGGCGATGGTGCTGACGACGATGATGGAGGCGTGTATCTGTGTGTCTTGTTTTTTTTTTTTTTTTGTAAAATTTTTGTATGAAAGCTCTTTTGATGGTGATTATGATGATGGGGCGTTCCATTTGGAGCTCACATTGACAGTGATTGAATTTAAGATAAATAAATTACTTGCAAATATTTACAAGGTGGTCTCAACCCTTTGCAGTGCTGGACAACAAGACAGCCTTGTTCTGTGGAGTCAAGTTTCATGGAACAAAAGGCTAAGGTAATCTCAGATGTATTAGGCAGGCGTCACTATCATTAGAAGTAGCAGTATTCTTAAGGCAAATGTAGCCACTTCCTAGCAGTGGGTGGTAAAGGCTAATACACTAAGCACTATCGCCGATATACGCCCAATTATTCCTTGCAACCAAGTCGACTTGTCATAAGAGGCACCATGATTGGGTCCAACATATGCCATAACTCGGTATCTCTCCGTTGATACTCTTTGATGGGCTATGTCGTCATCAGTTTTCCAAATATCTGAAACAGACGAGGAACAGCCATAGGGATGGGAAAAGACGACTATGTTATGAAGCCGACTTTCGTCACCCAACATCTAGCGACTTAATGTCAGTGCGCCTCACCTAAAGGAGGCAAAATCAACTAGTAGGTCACCATTGGCATGTTTTGAGACCTTTTTTTGTTGGCTAATCCCAGGAGAGATATAGAGCGTGGCTTTTGCCGGATAGTTGGGAAAGATTGGCCAAGGTACTGGTACTCAGTTTTTATTTATCTTTTTTCAACTGCCGAAGTTCCTCCATGCCTATTGCTAGCGGCTATTGAGGTCGACGCCAACATTTGGACAGGTGAATTTGATACTTGGCTTATTTTCTCCTCCCAGAGTCCGCATTCTTCCCAGAGCTCGCTTCTTCATGATTCAGACAGCAACCATATCCAGTCGGGTGTTGAATATGAATAAAGATAGGATTTGAGTTCAGTAAGTCGTTATGTGTTGTTAGCTTTGCAAAATAACTTCCATGTCTCTCTCACATACTGTTCCATAGGATAGGTGCTTTTCTTGAAATAGCTTACTTCTCGCAATGACTCTAGTTCCAGATCTTTATGCTTCAGATCATATCCCGATGACAAACCTGTGGATCGCTGGAACAATGTTCTCACTGCATGATACTTGTCCCGTAGCTCTTCTGTCTCATTGATCTACTGGTGACTGGAGTTTTGTATACTGGTGGCTGCATTCTGAACTAAGCAAGGAAGAATGTGTCTTTGTACATCATGGATTACTCTCTTGCATTGTACCTAAAACAGGATGGAAGTTAATTGATGTAGGTATACCATATTGTTTTCTGATTCACCACTTGGCCCCTTTTGCCTTTCGTCAGGCCAACTTTTTTGGCAGTGTTGTGGTCAAAAACAATAGCTGGCTTCCTTGCTGTTTCCCGTCGGGAACTTGAACACATTCGGTCGCAGGAGCCGGCTGCATTCCATCGTCTACGCTTCAGCTATCAAGACCAAGTTTTTTAGTAGTCACCATAATTTCTTGCCGGATTATGTTCGGCTTTTATTTTCCCGTCTGGAACCAAGTTGCTGTGTGGCACTTATAGTTTCCGCTGATTCAGTTCTAAAGGCGCAACGCACCCTTGGTGATGCTTTACTGTGAGCCAAGATCATTCTTTTCTAATGTACAATTCATGACTCCTCTCTGATGGACAAATTGAGCCTGCGTTCAAGAATTTTGAATTGCACCTGAACAGGGTATCTTCTTGGGCTGTTTTCTCCTCTTATATTTGGTATTAATCTACAATGCCGGTACTCTTGGAAAGGTTTTCTCGCTTGTGTATGTTATGTGGTCTCTATAGTTGAGACTGTGCTCCAACAGAACTTCCGACTGTAGCTCATGCTCACCATCCTCTAATGTTATGGTCACTATTAGCACAATATCATCAATATATCGGATGATATCTATCAACTTCGAGAATCTACATCTAATCTTTCAAAGAACTGGTCCAAACCCCGGCACTTGAGGAACTCCTCTCGTTATCTTGTTCTTCTTTCGTCCCTCTCCAGTGCAAGTGGAAGTGGACTTGCAATCTTGCTGGTTCCAACGTCATGGAGCGATAGGGCTTAGCCAGCTCAACAGGTGACAATATAACCCTTCACTTGTTTTTAGCTTTCAGAATGTCGCGAACCGATGAACTTGTTAGAGTTGTCCTCTCCAAAAGGACATTTGTGCAACAGTATATTCCAAACCCTCTACCATACAAATACAATTGCTACACTGTTCAAAGAGGAAGTGCTGCCTCATGCAGAGGACACCAAGTCCATCAATTTAACCGGCAGCATAACGAACGCCCATAACTTCGTAAATTTTCCCTGACTTCCTGAAAATTCCCAGTTAAAACCCCTCTGGGGGAGAACGCAAAAAAAAAGCGATACGCAATCAATATGTCCGAACAAGTTAAAAGATACAAAAAAAAAACAAGAGCATGCCCTCATTCTCTTGAAAAAGAATTTTACTCGACGATGTCATAATGGAAACGGTTTTTATCATCACAGTTCCTGTCCAACCGTACACGGCTTACGCACCTACGTATGCATTCCACGCACAACGGACCGTCACCACGCACCACCGCCACCATCATCACCACCACCACCACCGCCGCCACCGCCAACAACATCTCGGGTACACCGCTACTCATAAGAAATGGAGCACCTGTCATTCGCCATTTAGTTGACAAACCAGTTCCATATTTTCAGCGAAAACAAAAAAAAGAACACGCCAACACCACGGACATATAGATACGCGCGAAGCCAGTGCGTTGCATTACGCTGACCATTGTGTGGTTTGTGCGACGGGATACCAAATCCGCAGGAAAAACAAAATAAGCCCCCACAGTACCCACCAGAGGAGGAATTCTTCACAGCAAACACCCTCTTGCACAGCATCATCGCCACCGTGAGGGGGACACAGCCGCGAGATAAATTATAGGCCTAATGCAAAGTGCTCTCCTTTTTGATAGTCATTAACTGATGAGTAGGCGTTCGTATTAGTGCAACGCTAGTAAGGAAGCGCTTCGCATATTCAAATGATGCTTCACACACACACACACACACAGTCTGGAGCCCGGAGGACATTCATGGGAATAACGTCGATAAGGCTAACACTGCGTGGTGTAGTACACAACCAGCCAGTGGGATGGATGATGCTGCAGAGGATTAATATGCATCATTGACGCGCAACAGTGAAAGGCGAAAGGCTTCCTTACCAACAACTTGACTCATAAATATTCCCCAAGAGAAGACAAAAATAATGCGTAAAGGAGTCGTTGTAATGAAATGTCCTCGTCGAACAAATTGGACGACGAAGTCGCAACATGATAAAGAGATGTGGCCAGACTGGAACTGGACAGTGGAGTTTGAGGAACACTTCATCTCAATATGGGCGCGAATGGTTCTTGGCTGTGGTGTAGTCCAATAAAAAGCGAAACACTGGAAGCAATAAAAAGAAAAGCATTTCTTTCGCTCATGTAAGTGGGATTGTACTCGCAGAGCCGTGGGCAAGAGATTTCAAGATTTGTTTCGAGTTCTGGATGCGCAAAAGGAAGACATATTCTTTGGCAGACTAATCGATAGCTTGAAGCCTTCAATTAAGAACTGTGATTAGATTTTAAAATGTTGCAATCACAATCGTTTATGTCCAACCAGAAGCACTTACATATATTGAACTTAATGTTTGCCAATGAGCTCACCTGGCTAGGGATAGCAAATTGAGCGACGATCATTGTATTGAGTTGATTAGCTGATACCACTGCCATAGGAAGGGAAACAACCGAGCAGAGGAAAACTGCCACTGGTCTAACTAGGATCAAAGTCCTCTCAGTCTAAACTTTTTAAGGTATTTCTTTTGGAATGATGTTCAGCTGGGCTGTCACTTTCCTTGATTCAAATTGGGTCCCCTTCAGCTCGGGGAATCGCCAAAATTACATGAAGAAATACCAAGAAAGCAAGGAGACTGGCAATACTGTGTTTGGACAAGGAAATCTGAACGTGAGGCTCCTGATGGAGCTGTCGTTTACATGGCACAGCATTACGAATGTAAAGAAGGAGTTCCTGATAGTACTTGGGATACTGAGAAACAATGCAAGTGTTCTTGGTCAATGACATTATCATTCGAGCTGGTTAAGACTCCACCGGAGGGTTTCCGCCATACCCCTCACAAATGCGACTTTATTTCGCGCTAAGATCAGAAAAGTACCATGAATAACCCTCCCCGATCCTATTCCCTATCGAGAAGAAGTTCATTGTCCACTGATGTGCGGTCATTTTTGAATCAGTTTAAACACTCTTGTTCCCGTGAGATGCTCATAGAATCGGAGCTGGCTTATACTTCAGTATCCTCCATTTGTTGTCAAAATTGAATGGAATATCGCTACCCACTGCAATAAGACTAACTACTCTCTTTAAGCCCTAGTGCAAAATACTTAGGCATGATTCTGGGGTCGAAACATAGTTGGAAACTCAATATAGATCAAAGGGTGAAGATAAAAACTTTGGTGGAAGATGGGTACTTCAGTCAAAGATGACCCAATGGATGTGGCATGCCTTGAGCAAGAAATATAATATTGAAAGATCAAAAAAAGGACAAAGATTAGCATGTGTTGGTATCACTGGAGTGATGCGATATGGTTCCACGGATGCTCTTAGTGCAATCCTACATCTAAGCCTACAATTCGACTCAGAGAATCTGGACGCTGGATCGCTTCTGGAGGCGTCTTCGATCGACTATAAAACACCCACTTTAAATTTTAGAAACTTTTGTCAGTCAGATTCTCTACAAGAGAATCTGCGAAGCGTTATCAATGACTGTGATATGGGGATATATAAAGATGGACTGCGGTGTTGGCGCAGGCATCTTCTCGGACCACCTTAAAATATCGAAATCTTTCCGTCTTCCAGACTCTGTCAGCGTGTTTCAGGCGGAGCTCCTCGCAATTCGAGAAGCCTGCCGAGGTCCAAGAGATCACTCAACATCCAACCAAAACTTTGCCATTTAAACGGATAGTCAAGACCATTAATGAGGTTTATATTTCCTCGAAACTAGTAGAGCAATGCCGTCTTGAAATCAACCAATTAAGTATCCACTTGAGAATTACTCTCATCTGGGTCCCAGGACACAGCAATCATGACGGCAACAAGCGAGCCGACGAGCTGGCCGAAAGGGAATCTGCCCTTGATGGTTGTCTAGCGGAAACTGTCGATTATCCGCTAGGCTTTCTTAAGGGATGCTTATGTCTTCATAGTCGGAGAACATGCGACTAGTCTTGGTATCCTGCATATCTGCTATTGTAGGAGCTGCAAGGATACTAATGAGAGAGAATCTCTGTATGACTTCCTCTATAGGTGTCCGGCACTGACAAGGGCAAGGCTGACTGTGCTTGCCAAACCCTTCTGAAATTGCTGAAATAAAGATTGGAGATATATTTCTTTATTTAAACTCCATGGGTGGGGTTTAGCTGCATACAATTACAACCAATACCATCCTTCTTAAGCAGGTTAGCGCGAGTTTGTGGTATCAAAATGGTGCACTTATTGGGTTTTTTTTTTTTGAACCACCACCTACCTATCTACTCTCTTTCACTTTTTAAGGCGACAGGAAATTATTCGCCACAAATCTCTGATCTCCATTATGTAAACGCGTGCCTCGTGTCAATCCATTGGAACCTTAGCCATTTTTCGCTCATAAGTTTACAGAGAAGAGGCATAATGGTGCCTAAGATTGTTTATTCGAGTCTAGAATAAGGACTTCTAAGCAATGTCCAAGCCATAGTATTAATACCTTCCTTACTCAGGAACTCAAGTCTGGGAAGGAGCCCAAACTGTAGGCTACTCTTGTGTCCAAAATGATTATAGATTGTAGGCTGAGGTGGGAACTAGTCATCTTGTCACTGCGGCCTCTATGGACTTACATTGTGGGCCATATATCCAATATGATACATGGCAATCCAATGATCAAAAGAGTATTAGCCAAGTTGATTCTATTGCTATCTAGGCAGTAGTCCATTTTGTTGGATATTCGAAGATTTTGAAGGCCCAAGTTGATTCGACACAGTATCTGGTTGCATCATTGGAGTTATCTAAATGCTTGTGCAAAAGCTAGGACCGGCCTTTAGTAAGACCATGACAAGGACTAGGTAATGTGGCCTTTAACAGAACATGACAACTCGAGAAGTCTGAAGTACCTTACGGATTCTGTTATATGAAGCTTATCGACAGGATTCACTTAGGCCAACTGATGTCTACTATAAATAGCATCTAATACCTCACTTTCAATGACATATATATCAGTAGAAGTTTTAATCCAGTCTACTGTGAGGGCAACACCACCAGATGGTGTTCCTCCTTTATCAACAGCTTATGAAGTGCTTTCGAGAAAACCTTCAAGCTCTTGGAACATAGTACAAGGTACCGATCTGCTGGGTTCCTAGACATGATGATATCCTAGGCAATGAACTAGCTGATGAGCTAGCAACAAAAGTTTCAATAGACACTAGAGCCAGCTTATCTCTCTGTAAGCTACCCGCCTTGCGTAATCAGCCTTGAAGCAGAGAAGAAAGCAATGAGAGAGGTGAGCTTATGGTGGAGTTCCAGGGAAACTTGTAACATCAGAAGAAAATTATGGCCGTCCTTCGACAGTGCAAGGATGAAATTGGTAAATTTCTAGAGGGCACCATTAATTTTCCTTGCCATCCTCAGTAAATACTTGAAATTACCATCATCAGATCATAAGGGTGTTTTCTGCTCGAAAGAGTAGATAGTTGGAGTGGTTTTGATTTTTGAAAGGGTTCAACTGGGTCGACACTGACCTGAATGTGGCAGGAGTCTTTTCTTCTTGCCAAAGCGTGTACCAAACCTAATCCTAGTCTATGGGAACTCTCAGTATTTGCAAGCACGAATTCAAACAATAAACCAGATGTATAGCCATTGAAGATCATAAGATTCATACCAAACGAATATGGATGCAGTATAGACCGTTTCAATTCGCTCCTGCTGTCCTTGGACACAAACCTTAGGTCTAGAGTATGTTCATGTATTTATTCCAACTATTTTTACCGTGTTACTATTGATTTGAAGTACATACTACTCCTTGTTCCATCACTCCAAATTTAGAAACAATTGCTCCGCTTCAGTGGAGTTGTAGGCAAATCTCCAATCCGTCGCGACAATCTGCATTGTTAATGTGTTGAACTGCCTCTTAAGATTTATCATCACTTGAAACAAATAGCCTTTCGCCTCCCATCGAATGACTACCACTCTCACTTCAAGACCATAAACCCATTTTCTTTTTAACTTTCCTTGGTCCATGGAACGACTGAAATTCCATCGCCCAACTCTAGTTTCATTTCTTTTTTATGAGAGTAGGATATCATTTGGAATAAATCTGTCTAGGACGAAAAAAAAAAACACATTCACACATCCATAGGCAGATACTCATCCAAGGGAACTTCTCTCTCTCTGCAACAATGTTGACGGACGTGTTAAAAGAAAACGCATATGCAATCCCAAAAGCCAATCAATTTACCTTGCAGGACGTTTTGACTTGTACTCGCATTATAATGATCGATCGATATTTAATTGATGGTTCGCTTTAGTGAGGATAGGAATCTAAAAAAAAAGAAGGCGGTACACATCATACAGGAAGTTGACAATTCAGATGGGCCTAACGAGTACCTCACGCTATGCGTCATGCCATAGGCGCAAGAAACACAAAAATCTTGTTTTGTGTTTTTTTGCGACGAAAAATTCTCGAGCAAAAAAGAAGAGAAATCATATTCCAAACTTGGAAGGATAATGCGTAAAGCTATGGCGTTGACCATCAACGTCTTGTCGTTTCCTTTGTTTGTGAAGGTGCAACTTTGTTGCAAGCATAGTTTAAGTGCTTCGAAGGCGGCGGGCGTGTTCGCTTTGATGCAACGTAATTACTGGATTTTTTTTTCCTGATGTAAACAGGATATGGTGTACGAATTAATGTGTCAGTAGAGAGTCTGGTTTTTGGTATCAAGTGAAGTGAGCTAAAAGGATGCCTCTGAGACGAAGGAAAACAATTAGAGACACAAAAACGATGTCGAGCATCGTGCCAGGAAGTGGGAGTTATTAGAAGAAATGTTTCCTTACGAATGTTCCTTGCCTAATGACTCAGTCAATTGTTGGAACAGAGCTTAGTCCTGGTCGTAAGCAGCTAGTTAGGTGAACACAATTCTTGGTTTAGATGGAGAGTGCATGCTTTTAAAGTCTTCTCATTTAGTATTATTATCAAATGCAAGCCCATTTATCCTTGTGGCCATAGTTTCTTTAATACCACTAGACATAGGTACTAGTATGAGCCTTCCTTTTCAAGGCATAGATTCGGTATAAAACACCTCCCTCAGGCGCAGCCTATTTTCAGAAATTACAGACAAACGGACTGGTCCACATATAGACACCCGCCCCTCATACTAATAGTCAGCAACTAGACACTATGATAGAAGATGTGACAATATGTCCTTAACTGTACTCTGTTTTTTATCCATTAACCAACCCCAAAAGGCAAGCCTAGACCTTATTGGTAGAATCAAAAGGTATAGGCAGCTGTCACTGAATGAATCCCATAACAAAGGAGCCCTCAAGAACCATTGTGTGAAAAGCCAAGTCCGGAGATCCTTCTGTGGAAGAATAAAAGACATCTCTGAAGCCTGGAACTCCTATGAAAGTCCTCGCAGTCACTTCTAGGATATTAATCTAACATAAAAGAGTATATACCTCATGGAAAACATTCAGTAAGGAATCATTCGATCTACAATGGGTATCACTTTCCGGATAGGTGTAGGCCCAAATCACAAGCAGCCCCACCGTTAAACCATTCAAGTTTCCAGAAATTGATAGTGTAATAGCCTTGAACTTCAACGGAATGCTGACAAGATTCTCCTGGTTTCTCCTGATTCTCCTGATCTTCAATGGTTGCCTGAACCTTGTTAACGTTCTCAAGCCATGAACGGAGGTTGGTGTGGTTTTTATATCTAAGGTTAAAGCAAAGATCCTAGTCCAATAATTTTGTCATTGTTCAGTGTTCATCCAAATTTACTACCAGCCTCTCAGTACTCATACAGTAAAGGGAAATCGTATCAAATGGTCCTTCACTCACTAGAATGCACCATCCAAAGATTCCTAATGTTTGTAATAAAGCACAGACTCTGACGGCGCATTGACTAACTTCGAGCCTATGGCAATTAGAGGCGCGCTATCGAGCCTTGGAATTGACCCATCATTTGGCGTTCTACAGAACTAGCCACTCACTAACAAGGTCTTAGCTCTTAGCTTGCATTAGTCCGGAGACTCCTCCATAGTGGCACACAAAATTTAAGTCTCTCTCGCCTCCTTTGGGATCTAGTGGTGAATTAATTTCTTCTAATCCTGGAAGAGGAATGGTGCTCCTTAAGAAAGCCACTATGGCAGCCGTATTGCTGTAAGAAAACTCTTTTAAGCAAGTGGGGACGTCTATCAGGTTGATTTTCTGTCGAACTACGCTGGACAGATTCAACCACCAGCACTATCTAAGTAGTGTACTAAGAACATGACATGCTGCCGCTGTACCGCTGCTGTAAGCAAGTAGCAGTAACAATGGCCACTCGCATGAAAGCAACTTTTCTGTGCCCCAGTCTTCAAACTAGTTACTCGTCTATTCTGTATCAACTTTAATGCATTCAAACACACATCTCCCCTACCTTTTCGACAAAGGCTTTGAGATTCACATTCCCTCTAGAACAGGCTGAAAGAGTAATGTATGTCTTCGTAGGGAATCCGCCTGCTTCTACGCTGGTGCGGGTAGGATCTTCTTCCATCTCCCTGGTCATTGTGGCGTGTTCGTGGATAAAGCTAAATGTGATATACCCGATGGATATCACCATCCTTACCGTCAGTCACGCTAGGATCAAATCCGGTCATCCTCAATTCTAGAACAGTCCTTAATTGATATCTATCTCTCATGGGACGACGAAACAGTTCAAACTTCGCCTGGTGTGGGTTCCTTGCCAGAAATGGCAAAAACTCCGTCAATTCTGCCACAATGGACTGATGTCTTTATGCTTCTCGCTACTTCTGCACTACTAATTGAACAGAATGCTCGAACAGCCTACATATATATCACATTACCTCAGTGGTCTTGTCTTACCACAGGACACTGCATTATTGGGACAAAATTCCTCACGAATGAGGAAGAGAAAGAGATTGGCATTCACTTACTGTATACCTTTCAAACTCTTTCAACTCGAAGGATGCTATAGCTTGGAGAATACCTCTTTAAAAACTTAAGCGAACTCGAAGACATCATCGGTTCACAGTCATGTAGCCAAAAGCGGGCTAGAAGGATATGAATACTCTCTTACTCTATATCGGAGCACGGGCGTTGGTTCAATTGGAAGAGAGAAGAAAGGGTAGGAAAGAGATGGTGTAGTATTCCTGTCCATAGGCGGTGTCAAAATTAACTGAGGAGAGTGGTATATGATTTTTTTGCATGTGTTTGTAGTTCACAGTTTTTTTTTAGCTGTTTAAGTTGGTATAGTATATTGGTTTATATGGACAAAGCTTGCGTTTCTCTGTTGTTGTCTTTCCCTGTAAAATAGGGCACACCATCTTCATCCTAAGCGCCCACGAGATGCGTACTATTAAAATTCCTCACCAATTAACATTTTTTTTTGATTCATTTTTCTTTAGAAACATCTTGATTACCCCCATAGATAGCCACCATTACCACAAATGACCCATCGCACATCTATTGTCCAGCCCTAAGTGCGAATTATTAACAAAACCCATGCAGCCACCCTCTCTTCATCCGATCCTCGATCCACAGCGTTGCGATCCTTCATAAAGTAATTGCACTTTTATTACAAGATCCTTTCTGATGCCGAAGCCGCCAAATTACCATCGCCCGTACATAGATGACGTAGTCAGAGTCAGAAAATTGATATTACGCTAATTAAAATGCAATAAAGGGCCTCAACAATACTGCGGCAACCATCACCACCAACGACCTGCCATGGGATGCTTTTTTTTTTCTCTAGCGATTTAGAGTCTTTAAAGCGCACTGCGCTGCGCTATTAATCTATCAAAGTTTTGCGGTATCTACTCGGGCAAACCATCACCACCACCGCCGCCGTTGAGCGATGATTTTACGAGCGGTCATTAAAAATAAAAATAAAAACCTTTGCCTAGATGAGGATGAGGATGAGGATGAGGAAAGATTCGCGTCACAGTCGGACGGCGGCGGCGGCGGTTGGTGGAATGGTGGAATGGTGGTGACCATAGCGGACGCGAATGCAACTAATTCGCTAATGAAATGAGTTTTTAAGGACCAAAGCCATGAACCGGCTCGAGGTTTTTACATCCCCAAATTGATTTTCTACATTCCTCATGAATTAGATACAAAGATACATTGGCTGGGTGGATATTTATTAATTCAATCGAACGGAGTTCCATCCAGATATATCAGCAGATACCCAGAGATGCAACTCTGCAGCTGAGAGATAAACGAAAATTAAATAATTTTACACTTCTAGTGGCGTGGTGTAAGCGATTATCCCCGCCACCACCAAGCTGAGCTTGCTTTATAGGTTGAGCTAACGAGCTCCCAATCGCTGTTTATAATTGGCCAAGTGCGAGATCTACCTGTAAACCGCTGCCGCCGCCGCCGCCATCGCCACCGCCTCTGGGATGGAAGAGGAAGAAGTAGAAGAATTTGCGCGCGAGTTGGGGTTAACTGGGGAGTCGTCTGCAATTGTACATCTGCGCCGCCAGCCGCCGTGGAGGAGTAACTAATTGACAAACAATTGGTTCTGCTCTGGTCCACACCGGTGCACCGACCCGGGTGTAGATCTATCTACACAATACGGACAGTGGGATAGTGCGGATTTAGAGTTCAGATGGGTAAGCTATCGCGCGCGCTCATACAAATCGATCGCAGCGAATACTTAAGACGAATCTTAATCGATTCGGCGCGTTTTGAGATTGCATTTGCGATTGTTATAGCACTGGGACTATAGATAGTAGATTCTACTCTTTTTTTCTTTGATTCGAGGTACGGAAGTAGAACGTGTGCACAATGATGGCAAGCGATTTATTGGCGAGTAGTGTTGTGTGTGTTCAGTTCGTATGGTAGAGTGCAGAGTTAGTTGTCAATTTTTAAGTCGACTGTTCGACTATGTGAATCGACCATCTTTCCGCTTGTCTGGATCCTTTTATTGGTCTCGCCATCAGCTTTGAAGTGCTGTAAATGTCTACCAGCGCTGGTCCATCGCTATCTGCATTTGAGCTTCTGCTCAACACATTGATATTATCATAAGTCGGTCGCTCCATTTCTTCAGAGCTTGAGTGGTTCACAAATATTCTAAACCCCATGTCTGCCAGAAATTCTGGCATTGTTTACTGTGATTCACTGGAATTTCGATCACACTCAGGGTAAAAAGGAGCTTCGATCAAATAAACACTTGATGTCATCCGGATCTTCAAGGCGGAGAGCTAAAACATGCTTCAATCCTTGCCGGGAAAGGACAGCGAACTAATTGACCTTTGGCTGACTTCAGGGCAGCTTCCAATAAACCAACTTGAAGCAGGACTCTATAAATTGGTAAGTGCCAACTGCAACAAAGCATTAACGATATCAACCATCACGTAAGCTTAAGGGTCAAGTCCACAAGCCCTACAGGGGGACTAGCTTATAGCTAAGGTTAATAATCCCTATAGATTTGCGCCTGATATAAGCACGGGCAGTACAATTAATCCTATCGTATACGCTGGGAAAGTCAAGGCGATACTGATGGGACCGAGTGTACTAGTACTGAAAATATGCCAATGCGTGTGCTAGGCTTAAGTGAGATGCTTGTAAAAGGAATAGCGCCCTGTGAAAAAGTCTCGCTTTAGGAGGCGGATCTTTCCAGCCGGTAGAGAGCATTCGTCCTTTAGCGCATTCATCGAGAAAGGACCTATTCGGTTGCCTAATGTAGACTAGAAAAAGCCAAGAAAAAGGCAGGGTACAAAGGACCAATAACGTCTTATTGCCTCGGGTACAAACAGAAACCTCGTATTGACAATGAACCCACCTGTCGATCAAATGAACATGGTAACAGAAATGTTTCCACATAAATCGGATTCACTGGAAGCAGAATTAACTCAAGATAACCGAATGTGGGAATAATAAGTCACAATGCTCAGCAATGACAATCCAAACCAACATGACGGAACCTAGTTATGGTTCATCTAAAGGAGAGTCAATTTTAAAGAACCATGAACGATTGGGATGTAGTTTGCGTTCTTAGCTGACAGAACTTATGACAGAAATTCTGCCAAAAAAAGGGCACGTCTGCGCAGCGCTGCAGCATTATCAACTCCATTCGAAACGCAACCAATGGAAGTAAAGTTCGACTGCAACATATCTGTCCTAACGATTCGCTCCACTTAGCCAATTTCCCCGCGAAAGTATCTGTTAAACAGATAAAATGGACCGCAACTTCGTCGGGCTCAATAAATCCGTTGCCCAGTTGTTGTAACAATTCACAATAAATTTCAAATTCTTTTTTTTTTTATGTTTTTGTTTCGCCTACGATTGCTTCTGTCGATTGGCGGCTCTTGCGTTGCGCCCGCATTTTCAATCTCGATCCGATCGTTCGTTCATCCGTCCACCTTCGATGAGCGCACGTATTCAATGAATTTGAATTGTTCTCGCATAAACAAGGCTGCTGTGTGTGCTCCATCCAAGGTGGGTGTTGTATAGTATACTCGACTGCCAAAGGAGTTACTTTCGAGTAACCACAGTGGCAAAGAGTCTCACTCTCTTTTGCTTTCCTCCTCCACCAGCAACTGAGCTGACCATCGGTAAAGGAGAAGAGGAATTTAAAATTTACGAATGCCTCGAGGGAATCAATTGTATGCCCCATAAACATAGGCACGTCGTTCATCTGGAATAGAGTAGGTATGTGTACCTCCTGCTCGCTTTCGAGTGATAACCGATGCCAGAGGCGATTTAAGTGATTCTCCAGAATGCATCTGCCATTGAACCTGATCGAATGACATTTGATCTGCTCTTTAAAAAAGAGTTTTTTCTTCTCTTTTTTTTTTTTGCTATACCGTCTGACATACATGAATCCTTGTCTTCCTTTTCGGTTTTGTTAACCAAAAGGGTGGAGCTGCTGTCTGGCTCCCACAATAACCACGGGACAGATTTCTAGACACGTTTTTCGTTTGTTTCATTTCATAATTGCACTCTCATTTTCGGATTTGAAGGAACAAGGAGCCGTTGCAGTAATTTTAATTAAAATTGCACACAATTGTGTGCATGGAAGACGCATTAGAAGAAGCGAAAAAAAATGCACGAGCAGAGGGCGAGGAGGAGAATTAGGAATAACAACAGCGTCAACCTGCAGCTGTTGTCCCGAATCGCATTCGGTGCGTTGTCTAATTTCGTTGCTTCTTGTTTGTTTTTTTTTTTTGTTGGTGGAAATCATATCGAGGGAAGATATCGTGCAATGCGCCGGGACGTGATGGCAATGTTGACACCTTACGTGTTGGGACTGAGGAATGAATCTTGTAGGTGCAATATGGCACCTATGTATTTGCTTCTGGGTGCTTGCAGGAGCACAGATTTTGGGGGTAATTAGTATGACGTACGATACACAAGGTGTGTTGCTCAGTGTAGTAGGACTAAGGAGCAGGAAACATGTTGCTGTCATTGCAAAAATTATGGAGGGAATTCGCGGAATTCAAGCCAAGTGACAGTTTGAAATTTAGTTGCAGTAATTGGACAAATTAATTTGTGCGGAGTCGGTAGGTAGCCTGGGCATGTTGCATCATTAAAATAGTTGGATAGTATGTTTCCCATTGGTATGGCTAGTAGTAGAGTGACGCTCTTAATATGGACCACGGTGGATAACACAGCAGCTCGCAGATAGTCTACATATGCACATCCTTGACACAATGGGAGCTGGCTACGTACTTAGCCTACACATGAGGATTTAGTGCCTGACTGTCCAACTAGAAGAACCTGCCAGTGGACCAGAAGATGAAGCTAAACGTTATACGTCTTAGCACGTCAGATAGAGCCAGAGCCTGCAAAGAGCATCAGAAACTCTCTGCGCCAACAATCAGTGAACCGAAGACGGTAACATCATCAAAAAGGTAGCCGTGACCACCATTAGCTACCCACCACCACCAAAAAGGAGCCCTTGGTAGGATGATGAATGCGTTCAGCGGAAGAGGGTAACAAAAGAAGCACACAAGAAAGCGGAGATAATTAAAGCTATGGGAGCCAGAGAGGAGTATCTGGCCAGAAGAAAGGAAGAGAAGTGGGTTCTGTATAGAAGGAAGAGAGACAACGCACTTTGTCAGCACAAGGAAGTCGAGGAGTCTTGCAAGGGCACGAACATGCGGAATATTTATCGGAAAGCCAAGCAGTTATTAGTTGGCATCAAACGCAGGCTCTTCGAAATAGCGAAGGCAACCTAGCTACCCAAGCAATATACCAACATTCACACCTCCATGGCTGAGCAGTCAGATACCTACTCCGCTTATCCCGTTAAGAAAGCTATCGTGGCCTTCTATGCGTGCAGCAAAGTCTTCAGTGAGAAGTGGGGAGTTCGCCCGAAGATGGTCGTCCGCTTTAATAACGTGATCCTGTGTCTTCTAAGAACTACCGAGGCATATCCATGTTAAATATCGTATTTAAGATCCTACCCAACACATTGTGTGAACACCTAAGACCCTTCTGGGACTCCAGCAAGGCAAATCGACAATGGACAGAATTTTCACACTCAGATAAATCCTGAAACTCACCTCCTATTCATCGATTTAAAAGCCGTTTATGACAGCATTTATCATCTCAAGCTCTACTAGGCCATGGTTCAATTCAGGATAACGTCAAAACTTATCGAGATGTGCCACGTAAACGTGGAAAACACCTGATGAATAAATTGGAAACAGCTCCTCAAAACTCATGCAATGGAACGCCCTTCCATGTGACATCTTCAATATAGTTTGGAGACAGGTTGCAGCTGTTAACATGGTACGCACTATCTCTCACAATTCTGTCCAACTCATCAGAAGATCCTGGCAGGCCATTGTAGAGACGTTTACGGCGAATTGGTCTTGAATTGAATGAGGACAAGGCGACAAGCAAAAATGATCTTTTCAAAGTCTTGGACATAACGTCACTGTTGTCGCCTACTTCGGGACTCTCAACTAGACGCTGTTGGACCAAATGAATGCTTTATAAAACTTTGAGCGTTTTATAACGCCGAGTTCTAGACGACAAGTAGGAAAGCTGAGCAGTTATTGGACAGTTTTGAGGACGAGGGCAAATGGAAGAAAAGATACAACTACGAACTCTAAGAGGTATACCAGCTATGTACGTGGATGTAGTCCAAAAAGTCATGATACGCTGCCACATCGACCGAATAGACCATAACCCTACTGCCAAGAAGATCTTCGACTTATAGCCTCAGAAGATCGAACCTCCTCCGGTACAAAGACTAAGTTGTACTGGATGCCGTGAAACTTAGTCTTCCCAACCGGAAGCAGTGTGCCTGGGACCCTAGAGTATGGAAGGCAGCCGCAAGGACCAGGAGTAAGTAGGTACACCGTATCACAATGGATTAACGTTGATCTGAATATGGTTTGAAGCACACCTCTCAGCTAAAATCCAGAGAACAGAGTATGAGCCATGGGATCACCACCAATGGCGGCAATATAAATCGTAGACAACAGACGAAGAAGAAGAAGGTCTTGTTTAGCCTTGTACCTGAGAGAAAAATGCTTCAGCTTGAGCCACTTTTCCACGGAAATTTTAGAATATTGGAATCAATTACATTGTAAGAGGAGGGTGGATTCATTGGCTAAGCACCAAAAGGTACGGGCAGCCACCATAGTCTATACCCACGACTAAGCCTAAATGTATCCTTGTATCTTTTATAAGATATTTCTCTCCAAATGTAGATGCTTTAATAAACTCAACTTCAAGGACTTTCCGCTGACCTATAACGATGTGCTCTTACAATTTTATGCATCATAAAGCTAGACAAGTTATGTCACATAAAAATAAGAAAAATAAAAGATAAAACTTTTTATTGGGGCAATTATACCATTAGGCACAGACAGAATATACTAAACTTCATATGTACTCCCAAAACAATTGCTTAGCCTTCAACGTGAATTTAATGCCGCTAATGTCCTTGAATGTTTGCATTTTTTCAATTTGTTAAATGTATCCATAAACCTTAACTTCAATTTGGCATCAATTTCTGCATGCGCTTCAGCATTTCATTCACTTACACCACACACTCTGCTGCACAGCAGACAGGCACAATAAGTAGAGCTATCATTACATCACCAAACGCAGGCTAAATTAAGATTCCATTAGTCAGTGCATTACCATCATGTGTCGAGATACTAGCAAGCAGAGAAAGGGAACACCGATATCCCGACAAAGAACGTTAGAAATGTATCTTACCGTGGAGCGCAATAAATCCAAAGTGTCAGGCTTTTAGGAGGCATCGAATTCCAAAGCAACAAAGCACACCATGCCCATGCATTCATAGATACGAGTACATGTATCTATCGCGCTTGCATTATATTCTTGGCATTGTACTCTCGCAAGTGCGCACAAATTTTTGCGAAATGAAGGAAATTATAAATAATTCACCATTGGAGAGATGTTGCCGCCGCCGACACCGCCACCACCACCGCCGCCGACAGTAGGAGATGCCACGCATCCGCCACTGTCGCACAATAGAAAACAACAACACCGCCGCTGCGTCGAGTCCACCTTCCTGCTGCTGCTACTCCTCCTTGTGATGGGGGATTTCTATTGTTTTAACATGGTCTGCTGTTGGGATTGCTCCATGGGCGCACTACTAGGCAGCCGATTCCAATTATCTTATTCTATTTATTCGTTGTATCTGTACGTATCTATTTGGATCTATTTGGGGATTTTTCTCTATTCTTTGTTTCACACTGCTCTCGCGTGTAGCGTTAATCAGATAAATCCGCGCGTCGTTTAGTGTCGAATTATAACGCATGATTGTCGCGTTTAATTCATTTTGGCAATTTATGTGTTAGAACGACCGAAGATTGGAAGCAGTAAGATCTTGTAATAGAGCTGCAAACTAATGACAGCCAGTTTAATTTATTATCAAATGGATGATGGGATACGGATGGGATTATTTTAACTTTGTCATGGCATGTGATCCTTTGGCTCATGATTCATTTCATGAGTTAACAGCGCACGCGACAGAAGAACTGGTTGTGATGTGGGGAGAGTTCTGATCCAGGTTGGAAGTAGGTGATGCTCTACCTCTAGATCTCTTAAGGAAATCTTTATCTATGCAGAATAAGTCTTAAGTTTTGACATTAAGAAACCAGCGTTTGTAACTTATGTCCTGTGTCCTTTTGTGGGTTGCAGGGCCTGGGAATTATAGTGTGTGTTACTCCAAGCTTCTTTCTATGGATCACCATGACAGCATCACTTTTAAGAAAATATGCCATCCCCATTTTCGGAGTTAAATGTTGTTCCTGTTGGTATCATACTGTTGTGAGAAAGTCTGGAAAAGAATACTTCAGCCACTACATAGATACTGACTCTATGCATTCGTTATGGCAATGATCATTTCGTAGACCAATTTATTACAACTGTCTTAGTCGCATACAAAAATTGACAAGCATGTGCATTAGTGAGTCCCTGGCGCCTGGTCCAACAGAGGTTATGGGCATCATACTCCTCATGCTGTTGCTGGCTTTTTACTACAAGTAAGTGGCTGCCATTCGAATTTAAATGAAAGCAATATGCCTGCGGTCCTTCTGAACAGTCACTTACTAAACTCATCCCGGACAGTGATTACATCCTCCCACAGCTTCTGTTCACCAAAAACTTTGAAACTTCCATATCCTACAGGACTGAGAGTGCAACAAATGGGCAATATACAAATGGGCTGCAAAAATGTGAAAACTAAAATTTCAAGATCTCCTTCGGACTTTTTAATTGCTGTTCGATTGTATGTTCCAACGAAAGTTATGGAACGGAGGTCTTAGTCTAAGGTTGCTCTTGATTTCTCTCTTAAACGTTTTATCACCAAACTTTTAGACTTTTTTTCTTTGAGGCTATGTAAAATCTAAAGCCAAACATATGTAACCCGGTACGATTGACCAAGAGTATTCACGTTATTCGCCAAATACCACCCGAAATGCATTGACACATCAACGGAAATTAGAACCTCAGAATGGACCATGTTAGCCGCAATTAAAGGCCCACATTTGAAAAGAATAATGTCTAAAAACAAAATGTCAAGAACAGTTCTTCTGTTTAATAGCACAAATAACCCAGTAGTTGAATGTTTCTTGATTTTATTTACTTTTGAAAATAATACCTCTAAATTAATCATTCAAATAAATATACGAACAAAAAGAGAGTAACGAATTCGCAGTGTTTGCTCTTCTCGCTGTGAATGCTTGCTCTTAAAATGTCAAATATTCTTTGAAAACAGAGAGAAAGTGGCGCTGCAAGCAGTAAGAAAGTGGTATAACGTCAAAAAGTAGCGAATTTCAAAACCAGGTGCTCTTCGTGGTATACTAGCTTGAAAGGTGATATTTCGGTAGCAGGCATGTGGTTGGCAGCATAGTATAGCCATGGCATCAATACCAGCAGTCTGTCTCCAAATTAAGACACCAACATTGTGAGGTACTCCAGCAAACGACTTTTTAGAGGATAAATGGATGAGGAGGAGAAAAAGAACTCTCTCAGCTGGAAGAAAACTGAGAACTAGGAGAACAGTTCCTATTGGGAATCCTGTGAGAGGATGGGTCTTACAACCGCCATATATAAGGCAAAGTAGCCATTGAAGAGTAACGCCTTCTCCAGCGAAACCTATTGACCTATCGACCTAGGCCTTCACCTCTCATAAATACTAAGCTGCTCTCATCAGAGTATACACCACGAGAAATGACACTACTGTGCGTGAGAATCAAGTTTCGATCAAGGTTATTCCGCCTGTCGCTGTGCGTAAAATTAAAGATTCGAATCCCAGGAGAGAGCTAACCAAAAGGACAGTCTAAAGTTTAGAACTAAGTAGTAATTGCGTCTGTTCATCTGAAGTTAAGTTCAAGATTCGAGTCCCATGCAAAGCACCGAAAGCAGAGTGTAAAAATCGGAATTCTTTGGCCCTCTGGCTCTCTGCAGTTTTGAAGTATAAAGACCGTAAATCCTAAGAATTAGCTGAACCACACTTCAGATTTCTTTCTTCTGAACACTTTACGAGTCCGGTGATAACTATGAGCACTTACTTTCCCCGAAAGCCTCTCGACATCACCACTCACAGAGCCACCGATACCCCAGGTAACACCTCTTGACATTAAGCTACCCAATCAAAGAAATCGCTTCCTTTTCCACATGTCCAACACAATCATAATCCTTTCAAAAGTCCTGTTGCATTGAAAAGTCATTCAGTGCTAATTTATCGCCCAAAGTGCCACCAGTCCCTTTCTGGACACCAACACCACCGCCCACAACCGTTCGACGGTCTAAAGCCTCTACTTCAGGGTCAAAACTTGTCCAACAAGTGCCTGGCCACAATCCAACTTTTTTTGTTTTTTTACAATTTAAATTCGAATTTGTTGCCGCACTTGGAAAGGTGTACCTACATAAGCGACCATAACCCTTTTTATTTTCGTTCGCAGAGATACCTACACTACCTGTGACTCGAGAGCGCTGTCAATCGGATTATTTATGGTCACGTTTGGAGCAACCACCACATCTTCGATGCATGGAACAAGGTTTTTGTTTTCTCTGTTTTTATTTGTCAACTCTCTGCAAGGTGCTTCTCGGGCAAGGATAATGCACTCGTGGTATTATTAAGTCATACATATTGGGATGGGTCAGGTTAATGGGGTCCTGTTCGAGTTCGAAAAGGTATATACATATATCCCTTCGATTATTATCTCGTCAACGGTTTCTATTGCCAATAATCCACCAACACCTTAATAATTTATTGGCCATTTGTCTGCGGGAGAGGTGTGTGCCGTGTTCGTGTAGCACCTTTCCACAGCGAGAGAGAGGCGACAGTGCAGCCAAAGTTGTTCGCCATTAGGTTTGTTATTTATGCGATCTTGACAGATTATTTCGTTCAGTTTCGTTGGTTTTATGCGAAGCCAGCCAGCCAGCCGAATGCGTTGGTGTCAACCTGGTGTGGTGGTTCAATACTCCTACTATCGCGGGCCTAACACAGAGGAGACCAAGGCGCATGCGCGCGCGTGAGTGTGGAATACGATTAATTTATCGGCTAATAGTACACGAGTGTCTGTTGGTTGGTTTTTTTTTTTTTTTTATTTGATCGCATGTCATATACTTTGCCAACGATTTGTTGCCAGAATATTTTTCATAATGAAAATCATTTCAATTAATCACCAACGGTTGACACTTGTTACATGAACGTTATCACCTTAATGTGCTAAGCTGTCAAATTTTGAGACAAGTTGAGGCAGAGAAAGAAAAAAGGTAAGCTAGACTTCATGAGTGGTCTGTGGTGTGAATGTGCTTTTTTTTTTTTCTTTTTATTGGACATTTGTTGGCCAGAGACAGTGGATTTTATAGGCTAGACAAATATGTTTCAAAATGAGCTCTTAATATAAACATTTTGCTACTTTGCTTTACTGCAGGTTTAAAGGCTTATGTTGAGCTTGATAGATGCAGCATCTGCTTAGGTCTAAAGAAGGGTTCTCCTGTCGCAACTCTTTCAACTTGTAAGAGTGAGTAAGCATCGTTGTGTACAAGGAGATGCAAACTATTTTCCATCGCAAATTTGGGTACGAAGGGATTGATATACTCTTGGAGAATATCCAACAAGGTGCTTAGTCTGGTCCGTAAATAACTGAATTCATGTACTTCTGATAGATAGACCTTTCGAGACCCACATAAACCAAACTGAGAAGGATTCAAGAAAAAGCTAGTGATTGCATGGCCGCAGTCTTATGGTAATGAAATAATTCCCTTAGAAGACACGAACGCGGAATAAATACTGCGAATTACAAGCGAATGCAAAAATGACATACAAATCTCCTGCAGTCAGTTTAGACAGCACTCATGGATAACAAATATGAAAATCTAATACCACCTGGGTTTAAATACCACATAAACTTTTTCCAATCCCTTCTCGTCTCTTCTAATCCAGGTTATCCAACTGAGACCTTCTGCAACCACGTACATCGTACTGATCTCTCAGCGTCGAAGAAGCAAGATCTTTGCAATGGATCCTCCGGCACTTGAATGATCATTAGCAGTGGTAAAGTCTCAAAGGATTTTGAGGCATACTGTCTGCTCAGATTTTGCAAATAAGCTAGGAGCACTTTGCTGCGGATTTTTGCCGAATAGCAACGTGCACCTAAGTCAGACTAAGGCTTCCTCATCGAGATTTTTAGTGAACTACAGCTGCGTCGATCGGAATACAGCTGCCAATCTCCGGATGCTGAGAGTTTTCTGTATGAGCAGAAGCAGGGACTCTAAAAAGGGCAATCTAATGCGAGAGAAACAGTAGAGATATCCGCGTGGTGCTAGTACCTTCACTTCACCTAGCCACTTCCTCTACTGTTTATTGGTTTTGAAAAGGCATTCGATACGTGTATTGTAATCGGAAATATATTTATCATGTAAGCCGCAGGAGCAGGATGATTTGCTTCTAATAATTGAGATTACATTTGAGCCACGACAAGTCTACTTTATAGAGGAAAAGTAGGTCCATTGCCATCTGAGTTTTGTTAATGATCTCGCCAAGGTTGTGTAGGAATGGCTTGACTCTCAAGTTCAGTTTCATATAAAGTGGCTGTGCTGCCTCTGGCACCCGTTGAACTTCCTCTTAAGACACACCAAGTCAGAAAACTTAGCAGCTTATCCGGTTCAGGTTTGGACGAGTAAATGTCCGAATGTTTGCTCTCTCATTCGTCTTGGACTCATCTGTGAGTTTACGTAGTTTCCTTGTCAATAAGATCCTTAAGATTGAACTCGGGGTATGGCGGGAGAAATTGGCATCTAGATGAAACCACTTTGTTATCCCGCAGTGGCCCCTTTGATTCAATGAAAAAATTAGTCTATTGGACTTAGTGGGAAAATTATTTTAAAGGTTGCAATGGGAGCGGTATAGATGGCACCAGTAGAGGCTAGTTCTTTGGGATTGATGATTTTCTCTTTTCCCCCCCATCAGTTTAACCCTGGTTGCAGAACTTCTAGGATAGTTTCAAGGAATTTACCAGACTCTATCAGGAATTTATCATCAGCTGGTGCCACAGTTTTAATTCTACTACATCCTAGTTTCAGTAGTGCATGTGACTTTGGTAACCAAATTCCATAATAAGAGAGATTTAATCCCTTCTTGTGGTATTCCTCTGTTGCTCTATTACCCATTTCTGTACTTGAGCATGCCCATTGTCCAATCCAAGAGTCCAGGGCCCATGTTTAGTTGGTTCATTGCTGCAAATCTTATTGACCTAGTTCTCACATTATTAAACTCCTTCCATGTCTAGAAAAGCTCCTAGCGTGAATATTTTGGGGTGAAAAGATCCTTCCATCTTCGTTACCACTCTGTGTAGAGCTATTTTAGCGCCCCCTTTGTAGAGATGTTGAGATGATGACAGGTGACTCTGGAGCTTAGTTTGGAGTTGATGTGCAGTGCAAGTGGTCTACGATCTTTCAAGGTGCTTTTGTCAAAGGGCACAACGATTGAGTTGCTTAGAGCTATTACTCTTGCTTTCCTGGATGTTAAGTTTTGGTAAAGAGTTTATAGGAAGAAGGAGGCTGTGGCACCAAAAACTTTGATAAGTTAAAGAGATCTCACGTTTAGATAGTCCTAAACTTTACCTCTCTTGTTCAGGACTTTAAGAGTGTGCCTTCACGTGCCTTCACGTGTCGATATTGACGAATGTTAGTACACTGATTTCTCTGGCTAAAGCGCTAGCCTTTTGTTCTTGGGCATCCTTCTATGAATGGCTCACGCATGTTAGTATTCAATCTCACTAATTAGACTAAAATCCCATCATCCTCCCAATTTATACCCCAATTAGCTTCTCTCCATATCGAGCATGTAAATTGTGTTTCCACCATTAGCATCCATGTACTGCTCCTTTGCCAGTGTTGGGTGCTGACATCGCGTACACCATCGACCGGCCGCCAAAATACGAAGAAATTCTCAAGCTGTCAGACAAAATTATGACATGTCTAGCAATTAGATTAATTTCATCGAGCATATGCAGTCACTGAGTCTGGGTGGGTTGTTGGATCACTTGGTTGGACAGCGTGGCGCGAGATTCATTTCGTCTGTGTACCGCAATGCCTTTGGCAGTGATCCCATGTTGCATATGTGTAAATTTAACACTGAACGTGAGCCAAACTCCTTCGCCACCTCCTCGTGCGTAACCAGGCAATAAGCAACAACAGTAGCACCACCCATCTGCCTAGAGGCTAATTAATGAGTTCAATTTTAATGTTGCAGTGTTCATTTGCGAATCGAATTTATAATGATAATTAATAAGGACTCTGCAATATGGACAAATAAATCAATGTTGTCCTATGATAAGTGAGCGAGTTTCGCAATTTTTTTTTTGGATTTATGATGACGCTGGTGATGTGAGCTCAGGCAGAGGGAGTGGTATCCTTTGAACTGAGTAAAAGAACATTAAAGGTCCTTTATTTCAATTCTTAAACAACAACCATCTACATATTTATTTTCCCCATAGCGCGACCTAAACCTCAAATCCATTTGCAACCCTCTAACTGAATCAAAATACGTTTAATAAATTCTTTTGCAAATTTCATATTCATTTCGTGTACATCCTTCGCAGTTAGCATCGTTGGCCTCGTTGTGGCATGGCACCTACTGAAGCTGCCAACAGTTCAGCCACAATTTGCCTTTGCCACCCCTAAAGGAACAGGATAACAAACCATTTGACATTGTGTTTTAGGATATGGCATGAATTCATGTGCAATAAATTTACAAAATATCTCTTAACCAACTCCCGCCCTAAAAAGCGACAAACATCAGTACTGACATTCCCACTACCACCGCCAATATTACCACCACCACAACCATACCACGAGATGGGAGAATAACTCTTGGGCCTAGAGTCGTTCTGTGAAGGAAATTCTCTTCCCAAAGACTTAAAGGATTCTCAGTACTACTAACATAAGAATTTCCTCCCCCAGTATACAACCATCCGCAGAGCTTAAAATGCACAACCATGCCAGAGCTTCTGAGTTATTCATAGATACTCGTAGCAACTACCACTACGATGCGCTGGGACTGGGACTGGGACTGTGAGTTGCTTAAGCGATTTTTACACAAGATGTGTGTTCTGTGTAAGCTGAAAGGATATTAGCCGCATGCTGCATTGCACCCGCATGCTGCAGTTACGTGTAACTGAAAAAATAGCGAATCATATGGGGTGGGGTTGGGAAGGACCACCTTTAGTCTGTTGGAATCTGCATATTTCTCTCGGTGCGGTGGTGTAGGATATATTTATCAAATGGACACTTCTGTAGTAAATGAAGATGAAAATTTCACTTCTTTTTGAGTACACACAAGTGGATACTTCTGCTGGGACGTGCAATGAAATTATTCACTTATCGGGGACTTTCGGAATCTTAGGAAAACGGTCAATTCCGCGCACAAGGATGCATAACGTTTAAACGTCGGATCGAATAACCATATTATGTGCGAGGTCCAAGCTTTATCTCTGTCTATACTAAAGTTGGAAATGGACTTCCAGCTCTCCGATCAAAATAGGTTTAAGGCACGTAAGGATTGTGAAGCATCTTATTAGTCGGCATAGCAGGACTATCCACCTAGTCGTGCTGCTAAGGCTTAAGTAGTGCATCAGTGAGTGCTAAATAGGTAGAAATATAAATAGAATCCCCGGAGATATTACAAACTTAGTCGAAGTATGAATGGTTGGACGGCTAACATACCAGCGAGCTCCCACGGATGACCGGCGATCTCTCTGCATAGAAGTGCTTTATCCCCACATAGCGGCAGTGTAACTCGTCAGAACATTTATGCCCACAAACGACCACGATACGAAGAGAACTCTATGCAAACTAATCAGTCATCAGTGAGTTTTGTTCAGTCATCAGTCATCAGTTATCAGTCACCAGTCACCAGTCACCAGTCACCAGTCACCAGTCACCAGTCACCAGTCACCAGTCACCAGTCACCAGTCACCAGTCACCAGTCACCAGTCACCAGTCACCAGTCACCAGTCACCAGTCACCAGTCACCAGTCACCAGTCACCAGTCACCAGTCACCAGTCACCAGTCACCAGTCACCAGTCACCAGTCACCAGTCACCAGTCACCAGTCACCAGTCACCAGTCACCAGTCACCAGTCACCAGTCACCAGTCACCAGTCACCAGTCACCAGTCACCAGTCACCAGTCACCAGTCACCAGTCACCAGTCACCAGTCACCAGTCACCAGTCACCAGTCACCAGTCACCAGTCACCAGTCACCAGTCACCAGTCACCAGTCACCAGTCACCAGTCACCAGTCACCAGTCACCAGTCGCCAGTCATCAATCATCAGTCATCAGTCACCAGTCACCAGAACTCGACACGTCCTTTGGATTTCAATCTGTTGTTGAGCATGACTAGGCATTGCCTTCTTAGACCTGGTTCTATTCCCAGCTCGAAACTTTCATATTCTACAGTCTTTCTGCTGGTTACAAGGAAAGCTTCAATCCACTGCTTCATCCATGCCTGCCTCTATTTTGGGTGTATTTCACAGGCATCACGGCGATAAAGTCAGCAAAGCCGATCACATTAACCCATCACGCTCTGTCTGAAGTCTCAAATTTTATAGGAAACACACCAATGCCAGGGACTAAACAATGTCTCTGAACAATGAGATAAAATGTGAAATTATTGTTGATGCTGCATATGGCCTACTATTCCCTAATTGCTAAAGCCACACTGATCATTTGACAAAGCTCCTCTTTCATCGGCCTCTGCTACCAGTCTGCTGTCTAGAATTTTTCTGAGTGTATCTAGCGGGCATACGGGCCCATTCAACGAAGGTCTTTCGGGTGGCTTATATCCTTTAGATAGCAACAGCAGATGTTAAAATTTTCAAGGTTCAGGAAGGATCTATAATAAAAAGTTCTGGTCTCTATATTTGGGATACTGTCGGATGCTATCTTTCTGCAAATCGCATGTAGCTTATCCGTTGTGATTTCTCGGATAAGTTCTGGATTTGGTACCGACATAAGGACTCATTGCGTATTTGATCTGACTGCATATTTGTGGAGACACACTCGTACTACTATAGAGCTTCTCTGTCACAATTTTATACGCCACTCCCCAAGTTCGTAATGTGCTTTGTCACAGAGTTCTTTGAAGCATCTTGCCCTGCTCTCCTGATGATATTTTCAAAATCTCTTCTCGTCAGTCTAAACTATTGGGTTTCTTCGACTATAGACTTCGATTAGTTACCCTGCATCCAGGGGAATCACAAGTCATGTCAAAAGGAGACAAATTCAACTGTGCATTTTGATGTGAAAAGAAGTTTGGGTCTCATGACACTGACTTGGACGATTGACAGTGGCCTTATGGCTCTGATGGTTGGACTCGTGACCAGCTGTGGTACGTTACGTTATCACTGCTCTTTTAAGTTGTTCCTTTATGATGGTTACCACAATGTTGCTATGTTTAGCTGCTTCTTGCGTGCTCACAGTGGTTCGATCCTCTTCCGGTCGGCTTACGAGTAGGGTACGTTCTTCCTAATATAATGCATACAATGGAATATAACGTCTTCTGTCTACTTCCGTGCTAAATACGTGTTGTCATCCTGTCTTTGAAAATAGGCTCTCAAGGCTCCATGACCAGTATGAAACAGTTTAGTTTTCCATGCACACGATTGATCCACGCGTAGTAGTTCCATATCTGTTGCCATTTGTTGAAACTTGTCCCTGGTGGTACTAGTACAACAAGTTGGGCTGCTTTATCTTTTGATACTAAACATTGCATTCTAGAAGCTTGTTAAGGAGGCGCAGGATACTCTCAAGCCATTGATTGTATAAACTGCCTCCTTTTTTCTTCTGTAAAGATTCGTCTCCAAGCCATCATCCATGTAGCACCATCGTGTAGTTTTTTTCTCGGCAAGGGTGTTATTAGCCCCTAACTTAACTGCTTTGCAATAAAAAAAAAAGTTACAACACTCTGCGAAATTCAACAAAGAATATTGAATCTGCATACTAGACATGGTGTGCTCCAATATTAGACCACAAAATTCACCCGCATCGTAAAATCCTCCTCGCAAGTCTTTTTTCTATCCTTTTGTCCAATTGTGGTAAAAATCTCCTACGAAAAAGAAATTAAATCTATTCCGTGCTCCAAGGAGTTTCAGAATACATACATAGCAGAGTGTACAGAGCACAAGTCACATACCCATATATAGAATATCGTCGTCGTAAAACGTGTTGTAAGCTATTTCGACCGTAAACGGATGTGGGGATAACTTATATTCCCTGCAATTGCCAAGTAAGACAGAAAATTCTCACACCCCCTTCCGTCTAAGCCAGTCAGCCGGTTAGCCAGCCAGGACATATGCAATATTTGCCAAAGCAATCCTGTTTCGTATCCTTATTTTCGTATGCACAGAAGGTTATTTGCTGGAATAAAATTGATTTATATTGAAGCACGTATCCTGGCAGCACAAAATCCCCCACTGGATATTCAACTTTATTCTTCTGCTTCTTATGCTTCTTATGCTCCTCTGTGCAGCGCTATAAGAACTTCTTTATCTATTTTTCAGGAAAGTAATCCACATGGAGTTCACATAAGTAGGCATACAGTCAGTGAGAATGGTAGGAGACGACAAGTGATTTTAATAGAACGAAACAGTTGCTTGCCATTCTAAAGTTAAATTTAAGTTTAATGGCAGATTCTTTTTTATATTTCAAAGCGTGGGGTAGGCAGGACGAAACTAGAACTAGAATCGAAACGAGATCAAGGACTTTTCGAATTAAATTTGTCAACTGAAATAGGGTTACTATCGTAAAGCTGGTATACTATCGTCAGCCAGGAAATGGCCAAAATTCAAGCCCATCAATTCGATTTGTCATCAGTCACTGCATGCTGTCAGTTGAAATAACTAATTACTTCTGGCGTTTAACAGAGACGTGAACGCACTGTCATCGGTATATACAACCAAGGCAGGCAGCCTGTGCAAGGTGGGCAAACATTTCACTACTTTGCCACGCCATGGTGTCCTAATCAATTGCCTCCTCCAACATCTGATGCAGTGCAGCCGCCTGTACTGCACAGATGCTACTGCATCTGAAACTCTGGCACGAGTCCATGCGTTCAGCTTCTGTCATATGTCTCATATAGTCGGGGAATTTATGCGTCTATTTGCACTATAATCAATTTATGTTTGGCTTTTTTTGCTCATATTGAAGGGGGCATCGTGTTGTTCCAAAAATATAAACAAATATTCGCGTGTTGTGGTGATAAATAAATTTTGATTGCTATTATGGCTACACATGAAAGGATACAAGTTCGGAAAGTGATTTTAAAATAGTCTTTGCTATGGATTTATGGGGCTTTGCACGCAACTGGAATATTTTTTGTTGGGTCCATGGCATTTGGCCTATAATGGGGATGTTATTGAATATAGATATGTATACCCAGCAACCTGTTTGGATTTCGATAGTTAACGACTAGCAAGTAGTAGAAGTAGGACCTTCTCAATCCTCCTACTAGATGGGCACTTAGCCTCTGCGCCAGAATAATTACAAGATGATCTATTGCCCAGTAAGCCAAAACCACAAGCCAATGTCCTTGAATTCCAATGCTTACAAGGAATTTTTCCCTGTCATTAGCCAAAGCTCTAGATGTCCATTGACAGGGGAACCGATAGTAACGGGTTGGTCATCTAGTGGTTTATTTTGACACTGACAGCTATATCCCTCTCGAAATCTTGACAGAAAGTCAGTACCATACCTCCGCGGAACGAAATGTTTAACGCTTGAACATAGTTGGGAAATATTGAAAACTTATTTCCAGAGTGAATGCTGTGTAGCCCAAACAGTGTGTTTTTTTAAAAGAAGTTTAGACCGAACGGGCGCATCCACCGTGCCTGCTGTACGCAAGTTTGTGAAAAAAAATTGTGAGACAAGTATGCTATTACTACGATGCCCAGAGACGAGAATTTGGCTGCTGTATCAGAGTGTGTGAAACTCAATTCCTGAGGCTGGAAAAAACGTTTCGGTCAATCGTGGACGTTACAGAGCCATGTTAACCGACTTTTTTTTTATTGAAATTGAAGACATGGGTTTGGACGACCTCTGAATGGAGCGCAATATCACACAATCAATCTTTTGCGGACGAAATTCCCAAATCGTGTTATCAGCCGTCTTGGCGATGTCAATTGGCTGACTCGGAGCTGCGACTTGACCACTTTGGACAACATACTGTGTAGTCTGTGTTAAGTTTTGGCTGACTGCTCGGCCTTTGATTACTGAAATGGAACGAGATCAACCACATGGTTGGTTGGTTGAAACCGGCCCTCGGTGAGGATGCACTTAGACCAGGAATAGGTCCATTGTGCTGCCGATGTGTAAGGTGGGTGGGTCACACTCTTACTCAGCGAACCATTTACTCCTTAGTATGAAGGAGCCAATCTTGGTCGTACATGTATTGTTGAGATCACTAAAATCGTTGAACAGGTATTTACCTAATGCATCTCGTCTTTCACACAAAGATTGCTGACTACTTCTGTTCCAGACTGCAATCCAGATCTTGTAAACATCAATTATAAGAGAACACCATCTTAGTCCAGTTGCACTTGTTATCATCGAAAATGACACCCAAATGGCCATCGTCGAACCAAGGTGGAACTTCAACAAAGCCATCCATATCTTACGAATGAGAGAATGCGCAGGATTATTATAATGGTGGAGCTAGGCAGCTTTTTATACCTAAATCATCGATCAAGATTCCTCAGTAATTTTACTTATGTATCGTCAAAAGTTTATAACCAAATTTAATCCACTCACGCTTCTTAGGTCGCTCTATCGTTATCTACACTTTTTACCCGGTGAATACAAGCTTGTGGGGCTTCATAAATCGCTTCAATTTTTTAAGATTCTGGTCTGGGATTGTGAAACAGTCCTAGATAGTTCATCTGCGAACTTGTTGTCTACAATTCTTTAGAGAACAGTATCCGATTTTTACCTTGTTATGCCCGTCAAGAGATTACAATTCATCGTATCTGACTTGAAGTTCACTAAGCTGGCGAAAGAATTTTAAGAACTGTCTGCATATCTGAAAAGTTTTCCCCTAGTATTCTAGCCTTTGTTGGCTTAACTTAGCGCTAAACCGAATTCCAACTATCGATAGTAAGTAACTTGTCAACGAAATGTGAGAAATTTGACAATACCTTCTCGTAATCGAGCAGTCACTATCGAAATTTGAAAAGACAGTGTCCATTCATTCGAACACTACTGGGAAACAGGAAAGATATGAGTACACAACCTTTACTAACTCACTCGATAGGATAATTTCCCTGAAAAACAGTGGAACATGCTTACATAGGTATCGGGATTATGAGATTGGTTCCAGAGATATTCCATCGCCCATAACTGCACCAGGCTTCTACATAAAGCCACCATTAGATATGTTTTCATCTCCCTGATCATAACGTTGCAGACCATGTCCCTTCTAGGAATTAAGTTTCATACTCTATCAAATGGTTTTTGTTTGTATTCTAGCTGCAGTTTGATTGTCCGCCTAGCTATTGTCTTCTTAACGACAATTTTGAATGTGTCTTAGCCCAGCAACCGCTAACATACGATAGGTACGCATACTTGGAAATCTCTGAATTTGAACCCGGCTTTACCCTTCTATATAACGTCACTTCAAAGTATTTACTATGTCTGAATCAATTGGGACTGAGATGCCAAGTTTTAGGTATCAACTAGTAAACAAAACCCAGTCGCTTGGTACCGGATTCGACATTCAATTCCAACTCAAGTGAGGTACATAACTCGCAGAAAGTTTACTCCATTGAAATAGATCAATGCGGATTTTGTTCTGATGTACATTAACTCAAAACCTATCCTTTACGCTTAACGTGAAAGGTACAAGAACGGTGATTGATGAAGAACCCTCCTTGATTACGACATTAGTATGTGTAACTCTTTGTGTGTAACTAGCTCATGGACGTGCTGTGCCTACTACTGCTGGAGATCCCCAATAGCATAAAGAATGGTGGGATAGTCTATTCTCAGTTAATCAACGCCCATGATTTGATACAAGAGTAGGGCGAGAACTCCCTTAGCAAGTCAATCCTTCGGTTTAGTCATTTTGATAGTCAAGACACCGAAAATGATAGATCGAATCTGCAAAACTAAATGTATTTTGTGAGTCTTTTTCACAGTTTAAGCCATTTAGGCATCTATACACCAAAGGTTCCCTGACTTCTACTAGTCTAGACCAATATCCATAAGGACTGACTATCGGTTAACGTCGAGTCTAGATTTTAACAAAAGATATTTTCCAAAAATAGACTCAACTACAAACAAATCTCCTCTCCCTCTCATTAAATTGGTTCCTTGTTCTATTCACAAATACACCAATTAATTGGAAACATTAAAATTACCGTCTGAGGTAAAATTTAAGAAAAAAAACAAGATCCAACAAACTGATCATGAATTCAACAAAGCAACCAAAGTAACAACCCACGCACAGTGGGTGACAATTAGTAGCCTACCGTATAAATTTACCTCCATGATCACTTTGCTGCTGACTGACCACAACCACATCGCAATATCACATGACTATCATCACGATCATCACATCATGAGCCACTCATCAACACTGCGCCGTCGACGAAAAATCCATAAAAAAATCTCAGGTGTACCCCCCCGGGCTACTCTCCTCCACTAGAAAGGAAAAATCCTGTGTTGTTGAGAAATACCACACAATTAACACAAATGCTTTATAGAGATCCTTTTTGTGGTGCTCCTCTCAAAAGATGCTTATCTTTATTTCAGTGGAGGAGTAGCGCAGGAGGAACGACCACATCGTCGAGAAAAAGTAAATGCAACCTCTCCTCTGGTAGGCTTTGTCGTAGGGAATCTCATAAAAATTTGTTAAAAATTCACTCGACAACATATTCCTGGGAAAAGGGAATCTCCATTGCGCCGAATCCGAATCGCTCCAACAAATGGTGACAGGCAACAGAACCGCCACCAGCAGACGGCCAACGACGGTGGCGACAGTATCAGTAAGATAGCAGCTAACTAACATCAGGAATAGCGCGCGGCGCAGCAGCCCAAACCAGCGGCGCTACATGGTCATGTATTCTCGAAATGAGTTATAAATTTTATCCGATGATGGGACTTATGATATCTTCTTACATGTTCCTCCGAACACTGAGCTGAGTGGTCACTACAAGTGTGTGTGTGTGTGTGTTTGTACTTGACTTGTGTGTTCTGGTTACTGCTGCTGCTGCTGTTGCTGCTGCTGTTGGGCTCTGGTTTTCTCAAAAAGAATTATCGCCCTCTTGTGTCGGGCATAGGGGGAGGGTTAGATACATACATAGGCTGGACAGTATCCGGTTCGTTTTTCAGATTTTTATTATAATTGCTCCCACGACTTTCTGGGAATGAACAACCAAACCTCCATCCATCCACCCGACGACCGACGACCGACGACGTGGACACAAATGAACATGTGCGCGGGTATAAATCTTATGACTGTTGGTCCAATGCGCGCAAAGACATCCTAAATTTGTCCCGAAAAAAAACAAAAAACAAAAAACAAAAAACACAAAAATTAGAGACAACTACAGCTTTTGATTAATTGACGACATTTAATTACGACGACGAAACATTTATGTTGTCGCTTTATCTGAGCCAATTTATCTCGTACGGATGGCGATTATGTGTACTTCGCTTGGTTTTTCTTTTTTCTCTGGTCGTTTCGTGGTTCTGTGCTTTTATTCTCGCGTCCTGATCATCTTATTCTTCTTAAGCCGGAGATAAGAAATCTGTGCAAAAGGGATTATCGCGGGATGATAGTGCGAATGCGAAGGGACAGGATAACGCAAGCGAGATTTGTTGCAGTCACAGCGTTAGACATGTGGTCCCACGATGGGTGGTTCCTTCTTAAATAGTGGCGTTTTGGTTTGAAGTTGTCACTTTTAGCCTTTCAAGTTGGTATGTAAGTGTAACCCTTCAGTTTTGGTTTCTGATTGATAAGGTAAACTTCCCCTTTCATCCGAGGGAACAACCAATCCTAGACTACTCGTCATGTAAGGCTTGTAACAGGCTTAGCCATAACGCACTGAGGATCAATGTGCAGAGTCTTAAATAATGGCATCATGGTCACCTTCACAGACATTGTATCCACATGACAACGCAGCACTTTGTACCTTTGTCTTAAAAATGCTGTTCAAACGCTTTCCTAATGAAATGCATACTTCTACCAACGCCCTAGATCTAAAGGCCGGACCTCAACTCCAAAGACACCTCTGTTACTTCTAGCAGTTTTGAACGGTCAACATGACATGACATCAGACATCGTTCTTTGCTTTCAAACAAAAGATCATACCGATGACCACCTCAGCCTAGACCAACTTAACACAGGCAATGATTCAGAAGCAAGCGAGTTCCTTGGGGAAGTCGTTAAATTCTGAGGACAGATTAGCACTCTGAATCTTGGACCCACTTTATAAAAAAAAAAAAAAAACCAAAAAGATATAGAGTATGTCAGCTGAACGATTTTCGTGGCACTCTTTCTCTGAGGAATCACTATCTCGCCACCTGCTCATTGAGTTGTAAATATACTGCACCGTCCGAAACTCTACACGCACTAGAAGTGTGGAAAAATCTGTAAAAATATCAGTGATAGTTCTTTAGTTTTGGACACGATTGTTAGTATCTGTGAGCACCACAACCCATCTCAGTTATTAGTTCTTAATCAAACTAATTCCCAAAGGTCTTTCAGAAACCTAGATCCATAGACCATAAAAGGCAAAAGATTGGAGTGATTGGAGCTGCCTGGTCTAGCTATTCAGAAGCTAAATGGCAGAGTGCCACCCGGGGCACACTCTATTCGCTATCTACCCAAAGAAGTGAAGATTGATTCGGGTTAGAAACCGTCTCGAGTCGAGATATGTTTGAATCTAGCAATTTAGTCTTGTTCAGAGGATAGACCTTGGTCCTTTATGAGCTGCTTATGGCTTAGGACTTGTTTTTTTTTTGTTGCTCCGATCTCAAAGAAGGGGAAGGACGAACATCCTGATAATTCAATTCAATTTAAAAAAAATAATGTTGAGATGTTAAACTCATTTAAAATAGAAATTTAAAAACTCAGTCTGCTGATGGACAGTAACTTCTTAAAGCTCCTCACTCTTATTTTGACAACTCGTTATTCCTCCAGATTTCAGTCAGTCTTGTCTTAAGGAATCCTGACTGGAGTCTAAAAAAGAATTTTTCCATCTATTGATAGACGCTCACTTTCTCGACTGAAACTTCTCACAATCCTTCAGACTTCGTCAAGATGTCTTTTAAACACCAAACGTACTTAGTGTCCCAAAGATTCACGAGGGATGCTAGATGGCTAAATAAGAATTGCTTTGTCCATCAAAACCAGTAACCCCCATTGATCTCCTCTGAACTAATAAAGAGGGAAGCTGAATACCAATGTATACAGGTCGACTAGACATTAGGAATGATACCTAATTCTTGAACAACTCTCTTCCTAAGTCCTATCAAAAGTTTCAAATCCGTTGAGACAGCCATACCCATAATTATTCAACCCAATTTCTACAATCGGTCTCATTTAAAAGTAGATACTGCTTGCTTAGGACTTAGACTATGATTTGAAGGTCTATTTTTCATTACACGGAATACAAGTACAAGATGAAAGACAGAATACATGGAGTACACACAAGACTATGAGAACGTTGAACTTGACCCGATGAGAGAAAGTCAACACAGCCTTGGACTACCCAAAACGAAACCCGAACTTCAGCCTATAAAACATTGTCCTCGAAAAATATCTGCAGTGTTATGTAATGCATAAATCATAGGCGAAGATTTAGTATTCTTGATCTTCTCGAAAAACGGTGCTATTGTTCGGGCCATAGGGCTTGCCAACCACAGAAGCTCTCTCTGAAATCAGAGGTGTAAATACGCATACAGTGAACTAGCTATCACTAAGAGCAATAGAAACTAATTCAAATATTCTTAAGATGAGCTCAAATCTCTGGCTGCAATACTCATCCTATACTGAAGTCTACGTCTTTTTAGAAAGCAGGATAAAGGGAGGCATATAAGTATATCCTCACTGATAGACACATTTTGGACAAGGGTGTAGGTACTGTACTGAGAAAAGCCAACTGTTGTCCGATCCATGAAGCTTGCAAGCAATTGTCAAGCCCTCTCGCAAAATCCCTTTCCTGATTCCCCATAGATCCAAAGATTCATTAGATAGTCTCTACCCAATCCAAATGATAGTCAAACGTTCCAACTCGAAGGGGATCTCTAATTCTAAGGCTTTGAAACAGCGTCACACTTTGTTATTTGCCAGGATAAAGGGATGCTCATGGTAAAGAAATCGCCTCGGCAACTAGCTAACCAAGCAGAAGACGTACTGAATTAAGTTCATCATATTCTCCGATTCCCAAAAGAAGACAAAAGGATCATGAAGTGCTCAATTCTCTGTGTTCGAAAGGTCGCACTTTGTTGTGTCCCATGGCATAGGTCCCTACCATCCAAGATCTCTCTGGACTACCAATAAAAGCCGTACACAATCTCTTCATGCTCTGTAACAAGAAAATAATTAGGGAGAAAAGAAAATGGTACTAGCAAGAGTCCTTTCAGGCTATAGCATACTGGTGGCTCATCTCAGGAGATTAAATTTCGCAAATCTATGCACTAGCTAGGATGACTTAGATACAGAGGAGGATACAATACAACTCCTTGTAAATGCTCAATACATATAGCTAGCATACTACTGACAGGTCAAACAACGAGGATGAGATTAAGATCCACTGGCTGCGGTAAGAATCCCATTCGACTCGTTCTGAATACCCAAAAATCAGCAGCGCCAAAAAAACACCACCTAAGTAGAGTCAAAAATTAATATTAAATAGGTTCAGCTGGACTGAATCTAGTCCATTTTAAACCGTGTGCTTAATATATTCACTTTTCACTTACACAGTATACTTTGCAGCCCACAATTACATTTCAAAACCTAGTCACTGTCACGAGATATCCTCCAAAAACTTAAGGACACACATATTCCAGTTTTAGCACTTTTCTCGAACCATCATTGTATTTATTTTTACATCCCAAGTTACAGCTATTAAAAAAGTCCATTCAAAAAAAAGGAAAATAATCCACTCATCCCTGCACGTCAAAAAGTATCCCACATTTGAAATTGGAATCTTAAGTAGCCAAATTGTGTGTGTTTTATTGTCTTCTCACAGTCGAATGACATCCTGTCCAGTGCCAAAATGCAAACACTAAACTCCAACGTCCGTCTGTCCCCCAACTTAGTCATTTCCCTTTCTCACTTCCCAAACGAAAAAAAAAGAATCAAAGTAAATACAGACAATTGCAACAGCAAATTCAAATGTCATACAATATCCCTTAAGGATATCCAAATGCCCAAACTATCATCTCATAAAAGGATCCCAAATTAAATCTCTCCAATAGGAGGATTAAACAAAAAAACAAAAAGATAGAGCAGGATAAAACTGCCTCAATCGTTGTCAAAAAGTCTGGAAATTTAAAACAAAAAAAAAATCCTTAAAAAAGAATCGAAACACACACTCACACAACAGAAAGTCCACCCGAAAGTCCTCCGTACAAATGAAAGTTGTACCTACGTACAACTTGTGTAGTTAGTTGGCAAATATTCTCGTCGCACGGACGGAGGGAACTAGCGAAATCATGAACTCTTCTACAAAACTGGAAGGAGAAAAAAAAAGGATACAAGACAAGAAAAAAAAAGGAAAAGAAAACTTTTTGGCACCCAGTCGCATTGTGGAAGAGATTTGTTTCCATTCCTGGCCGCGCGGCTATTCTCGCAAGTGCTGGTAACATACTGCAACTTGCACTTGTTCTTCCATACACCAGGACCATTGTGTATCCTCACAGGATACGCTTCGACACAGGAGAAGGAGGAGGCTTTTATTATGTGACTTGGGCGGATTTCATTGTGGTCATTTTAATTTGTCTACTCAATGTGCACACATACATACATACACTTTCGAGGAAGGACCACGAGTAGTATACCCATCGATGGTATTGCCGCGGGAAAGGGAGTGATTATGTAACGAAATGGAAGCTGCGAGTCACTTGAAATTGTGCATAAATCTAATTATTTTACAGTCGCAATGGTAGCCGCGCCGCCATCCACCGACGCCATCGTTTGTCATTCCTTTGCATAAAATTATCGAAAGGACTTCACTGGCTACACGCAAATGAGTTCAAATGAACCAAGCGATGAGCATTAATTTTCCTTTCCTTTCTTTTTTTTTTTTTGTTTAATTCAAAAAGTTGAATTCGATTTGGGACACATTGGTGTAGAGCAGAGCTGCGCTACAAGGACACGATAAAAAGCGAAATAATAGTCTCAGGCTGCAATGGAAATTTTTGACCTACGATGGCACTAGTAGAAGGTGCCTTGTAATCCAATGAAATTTAAGTACTTAGTTCCTTGTTGAGGTCTTTTGTGGTTTGTCCCAGGTCAGGCTCCTGAAGGGATAAAATGACTTTCTCACTTAAAGGACGTTTTTTGGAACAAACTTTTGAAAACGCTGATTACTTGGGTACCATTCCAAGATTCTTTCATCAACCTATGACAGATGCCATTGAAACGATTAAGGAGTTGACCGAAATAGAGTCCCACAGAGCCAAGGAAGTTACCCGAAAACTCAATTTCTTTCAAACTTTATTATGACTGGGTGCTACAACCGACTCCAGGAGAAAACTGGACTGCTAGCTCCAAAATTCCCAGCTCGAACTGAAAAGGGAAAAGCTTTCCTAAGGACGACAGCAAGACAATACAAGATTCCGTAGAATAAAACAGAACTTCAGAGCAGCCTAAAAGTTGGTAAGCACAAATCCAAACTTGTTAAACTGTAACCAGGACTCCAACAAACTCTCGACAAAGAGAAGAAAATTCTTACAGTGAAGGTGTAGGATATTCATGAGGTCACCAGGCATGATACTACCTCAAGAATGTATGTAATTTATTCAATCTTTCTAGTCCATTGCACATGACCAACTGATGTCTAGTATTTGGAACAGTGGTCTTTTGTCCCCGAGCATCCTACTTCCATTTCAATTTTGGCAGCAGCAATATCTATAACCATTTGTATAGAGTCTGCAGCGGACTAAGCTTTTCGGGACCCAAACTGGCATTCTGCAAGAGCATCCACGTAACCACCTTCAGGGATCCCGGTCAGACTTCCTGTTGTGAATATTCTTATACCTTTTTTGCCGTCAATTCGCTAGATTTGAGCAAGTCATTGCAGTCAACTGAATAAGTGTCCCCCAGTAATAAACTGCTCCTTAAGAATAAACGTCTTTCAAACCGAAGTCACTGCCATTACGCAGTCTGCTGAAATTATACGTGAGAGTAATATCGTCGGAAAAACGATAACTGTCTATATAGACAGCCAGGCAGTCATTAAGGCTCTGGACTCTGCTATAACTCGGTCGATGCTGGTGAGAACCTGCAAATCACTTTTAAACGAGATATCCAGAGCCAACACGGTGATCCTCAGTTGGGTACCAGGGCATCTGGATATCAAAGGAAACGAGAAGGCGGATGAGCTTGCTAGGAAAGGGTCCACATATCGCGGGCCCTTACCTTTGTAGCAACCCCAGTCAGTTCTTTAAAGAAAAAAGTAGAAAGATGAAGCCATTGATCGTGCAAAAAGACGCTGGATTCATCTGGATACATGCGTAATGGCTAGAGCTCTATGACCGGCCTTCAAGTTTGATTAAACTCAGTCTTCATAACGCACGGGTCGTTTCTGGCGTAATTACGGGCCATTGTGTGATTGGCCTTCACGCAGAGAGACTCGGTGTGCTGCATAATGACTATTGTAGAAGCTGCAGAGACGGTCACCTGCTGTGTGACTGTCCTGTCAGAAGAAAGAGAACTCTTGGCAGTCATTTCTTCTCGGAGCTGGAAGACTTAGGCAATGTTGAGCTGGCGGACCTCCTGAGATTTATATTACTATCTGGGTGGTTCTAACAGCGGACCCTATTACAGCGTTCCCAGGGTTAAATGATTGGGCACAATGGACCCGAATAGTGGGTCTAAGTGAGCAGTGACATTCTGGTCAAAAGGCACCCATCTACCTAACCTTACCTAATCTAAGACTGTGGTTAAGATCCTGTATAGGATGTTTAGAAGGGCCTCAAGATACATACTCGAATGATCGCTTGTTTTGATACTTCAGTCGTCGAGCACAATTTCCTTGGCTGGTAGTGACCAGCTATGGGACAACGTCAACATCATCACTTACTTATTTAATGGCTTTAACTGGAAAATTGGTTCTTGTCTTGTCTATTGCTTTTTATCTTTGTCAAGCAACTGATGATGACCCATTGACTTAACATCACCAATTCGCTGCACTTCGGTGACTAGGTTGCCTCCGTTACCTGTTACGAAGTAGTCTCTTCCGGAGATCTCTTCGGTCAGAAGGCACTGGTTCCTTCTTCTATTATGTTCATGGTTAACTTCTTCTGTGTGACTTGAAGCTACTGCCAGTAACGGGTAACTCTTGCTTACATCTGAAGAAGCTATTCTATTGATTTAAGTGAGTTTGAGGAAAAATCGACATAGTATGTGAAGATGCCACTTTATCAATACGAGTGCTGTGTTTTTTTTTCCCACTCAGGGTTCATCTGTCATGTAGAAATCCTTGCAGATCTAAGCTTCTAATATGTCGCCGATAGAAGTCCTTTCACATGCATCCACCTTCACAGAGGTCTGAGATGCATTTCAGTCGTTCAGGTTTTATTCTAGCCCTATATGTACAGGGTCGGCCAAATACAAGTTTCTTTTTAAAAATTGCTTTATTAGTAAGAGCAAACTACAACGTTCAAGTGGCTGCCTCGGCTGGCTTCGCAGTAGCGCATTCTGTCATTCCAATTTTCCAAGACCTTGTTGATGGTTTCGAGCTGTAGCTCACAGTTTGCTCGGATAATATTCGCCTTAAGTCATTAAATCGTTTCCGGGTTGTTCGCATGACATTGGGTCTTCATGGTTTCCCACAAAAAAAAACCCAAAGGGGTTAAGTCACAGCTTTGTCGTGGCCAATTGACATCACCAAGACAGCTGATAACACGATTTGGGAATCGTTGTCCAATTCAAGCTGCTGTAAGGCCCAAACTGCGAGACGATAACGAAGCAGATTGTCATACGGATTCATTTTCTGAGTCAATTGGACCTAGTAAGCGAATAATCCGAGATCTTTGTGCAGAATTTTCCTCAGCTAGTTCGTGAAGTGTTGAGATCGATGGCGAGTTGATGTTCGTGAATTGAGTCTCACACTGTCGGCTGCAGCAGCCACATTCTCGTCTGTGCCTACCGTACGACGACGGGGACTATGAGTGTTGTCCACTAGCATACCAGTCTCATTTTTGCACAAACTTGCTTATAGGGTGCTTCATTTCGGCCAACATTTGTTTTCAAAAAACGCACTGTTTGAGCTACACAGCACTCACTGTGGAAATAAGTTTTCAATATTTCCCGACGTTGTTCAATCGTAAAGCGACTCAAGGTATGATACTGACTTTCTGTCAAGATTTCAAGCGGGAAACAGCCGTCAGTTTCAAAATAACCTATGATTTTAAAAGAAACCACTAGATGGCCCACCCTTTATGCTGAATTGTAGTATTCTGGAGTAATTTAGCTTTATTTAGACGTTAATTCCCTAAATATCCTGTGAGAACCTCGCCTTGATAGGTAATTTTGCTCAGTCTACTCAATATAGAAACAAATAGTTCCTTCAAATGTTGGCTGGGTGGCTTGTGGTTAGTTTCTCTGAGTTAAGCTACAAAAAACCCATTCAATTTATAGTAAGACATAAAATTAACCGTAAATCCCAAAATTTCCAATCAGTTAGCCACAGCCCATGCCTCATTTAATTTCAATGAAACTCCTTGACTAAACATGAGTGTTTATGAGCTCCTTTACTGCTCTCTTTACCACCCAACAGAGTTCGTTTGTTTTTAGAAATGCCAAGACACAAAAACCACGCGCCATCTCATAAATCCTTAGCCTTCCCCATTCGGGACATAGCCAAAGGTGTCTTGTTGCAATCCATGTACTCGTCCGCCGCCGCCGCCGCCAAACCAAAATGTCACTAAAGCTGCTCTCATTGCGCTGCGACTATTATTACAATAAAATAAATATATTATTTTATTGTTATGAAAATACGTAACGAAACATAAGTCATTTTGTCATAAATGCGCCGCTGATCGTAAATATGCCGCCTGTCGAAATGCGTGCGCCTTGTAACCGCCACTAGTGTATCTAGCCCGTAGCCAAACGGGCGACCGATCACGTCCATGTTGTCGTGGTCGTGAGGACAACCAACGGCCTTTCCATTGGCGTGGCAAGGCAAGTGTACCCGATCCTCCTGCGCCTGCATCTGCATGTCTATCTCACAACACAACATATGTGCCCCGAGATAAAGTGGTGACCAACAAGTGCACATAAAAGCAAATTTATTCATCTATTGTGTGCTCGGGTGAGCGAGCGTGCTACGTACTTTGTACCTAGGATTTGCGTGTTCGAGGAGTCGCAGTCGGCTTCGACTCAGCAGAATCACCGAACCTGATGGCTATGGTGGTGGTAAAAACAGCGCCAAACATTACACCAGCGCTATTGCCTTGGGCATCAGGAAAGTGATATTGGAATGAAATGTGTGTGTGCATAACTTCAGCGGCATGGAGGGGATTTATTTTGAGGTGCTTTTGTGTTTTGTGCGGAAGGAGTCTGCTGTTTTTGGTGGGATCTAATTGCTTGTAGTGACTATGAACTATATCAGTTGTGGTGAGTACTTAAATATAATTTAGTGACTAAAGGAAAAGGTAAGGAGCAGCGGGGGAAATTTGCTCTCAACTTTGTTACAAGTCGAGAGCACGGTCTTTTGATTCGAGGGAAACAATTTTGCGGTTCCACTTCTTGCTAAGCCCGTCCTGTAACATTTAGTACATATATGAAATGAGACTGGGAATGAAGAGTGGCCAAGCATAGCAGTAACCAGGATCATCTGACCTTGAACTAGCTGACCACAAAACTGAAGCTGTCCTTATAACCAGCAGAAAGCCTAATATGCAATTTTTCGGGTACAATCCGATCTAAGAAGGCATTAGGCTGAATTCAAAGGACATGTCGAGAATTCTAGTAAAAGGGTGTCACTGATCCAGGTATTACTTTCTCAGATGCTCGAACATCGGCTGGCCTGGAATTTTGGCGGCGGCTCGGTGGCACTCTCAAGGAAGAAAATAAGAAGGAACAATATCCGGTTTCTGAACCATTTCGGACGAAGCAACATGTGTTAAAGCTGGGATCCGGTCCCCATCGATATTCTCAGCAATGCAAAGAGCTTTCATTACCAAACACACCAGGAGGGTAAAGGAGAAAGAAAAGGCTACATCGTCAGCACTCTGGCAGTTCCCGGAGTTCCCATTAGACCACATGATGAGGTCAGAGGACGACTGGTTGGAGATCTGTTCTTATTGGGAATATGAATACTAGTACACATTATAGTCATCTAGACGAGTGCACAATTGTGTCTTACATTAGCACTTACATGCTAGAATCTAGCGAGCTTCGTAACTGCCCACTAAAGCCCTAATTGCCAACTTAACAAGATGAAGCATCCAAAGGAGGTTCTTAGGTAAGTACTATTAAATTGACTCCAACCCTTCGATGCAACTCTTCCTTCAGACCGCAGTGTCATTGCGGCGCGGAAATGGGTTAAACAAATGCCAGATCCGAAGGATGGATACATTTTTAAGGCGCTTTCTTTCTCACGACATTAATAATCTTGAACTTTTCTCAGACTCAAGCAAGAAGTGTAGCCAATGGAGCCCACTTACCAGTCAATGAGCTATCGTTTCTATAATGCATCAGAATAGCATAAGTCTCCACTTGGAAAACAGATGCATGTTGTCAAATGAATGTGCTGTCACTTTATACAAAGACAGCCATACCAGATCCTTGACCAGTTCTGAAACCATCCGTGTGAATACGCAACTGGATTCCAACCAATCCTCGGCCCAAGGAACAAGTACATGGTGTTATGCCTTTTACCATCCAGAATCCTCATCTAAGGCAATCATAACTGGATGGTTCCTTCGATGCCTTTAACTTAACATGTGTTAACCAAGGACTACGTGTTTTATTCTCCATGCTTACTCCTAAATAATTGGTCTTGTTTATGAGCCTGATGGTTTTACCCTTGGTTCCCTTGTGAACATATTGACCTCAATCCTTAGAGAATTGAACAATTCCTTGCTCTGGGAGCAATATTTGTCGATCAGGAACAAGAAGCCTCTAAGCCTTTTCCGACATGAAGTTTGGAAAGGTCTCTACTTGCCAAACTAGTGCCTCCCGTCTACATAATTGAAATCGCATACTCGAACGATTTGCTAAGGTCAAACGCCTAACATGTATCTCGTCCCGACACAGTAGGTATCTTCCTATGCGGAGACTGCCGCTGGTCAGCATTAGGCGCGAATTACCATCTCACTAGGTGTACAACTATTAATTACCCAATGTGTACTTAATTAAAACGGTTTAAGATTACACCTCTTGATCAACCAATTTCTGCGATAAAGTGCGAACGCACAAACACCTATTGGCGGTCCGGATTCCAGTAGCCTTAGAAGAATCCTCGTCGTCATCGTCGGCGTTTCAGTTTGCTTGCGACCTTTGTGATAAGATCATGCGGCTCGCGCTCTTCAAGAACAACACCAAATGCGAGCCCATTAATTAATTTCCATCTATCGGGCATTTGCCCTCCGGAGAGAAAGAGCTGAACACATTCATTGCGCCTGCGCGCCTCTACAGCCAATGTCCAAGTCGATAAGACGTTGCTAATATTCAAGAACATTGATTTTAGTTGCACTCGCTATCGCCAAAACCAATCTAATTTTCTATATTGCATTATTATTAGCAAACGAATGCGGAATATAAATTAATGAAGTGCGGAAAAATGCCCTAGGCCAGGCGGCGCGAAACGCATCAGGAGGCCTCACAACCTTCTTCTTCGATATGCATTAATGAGTAAGCATTAAGCACTATGTCTACTATGTGTACACAGGCCGCTTTCAATTCTGTTATCGGGTTCGAAGATATCCTGCCCGTGTAAATCGCCTATGCGCACTGATAAGGCTTAATAGGCGGCTGCGTTTAATTACCAGGCTCTTTGTCTAATGATGTTTGTATAAGGATGCGCTTCGTACCTCTTAGGAGTTGACACTTCAACAAAAATGCCATTTTATCGACGACAGTTAGGCATTTGTTGAACTTCCTTGAATGCATTCCTTCAATTATAATTAGACATTTAAATCAATTAAAATTCACCCACACACAAAACCACGGTATTTAAAGCATGAACACTTCATAAGTAATTAAAGCATAATTCCCCTAATTGTTGGCTTCCTTTTTTGCACAGAAGGATGTGCAAGAAAATCTCAAAAATACATTAAGGAATAACCATTTTTATGCTTCACACTTTCGTTGCCTTTTAGTTGTTGTGTTCCAAAAGAAATAAATTTATTGGTGTGCAAACGAGTAAGAAAATCTGAGAGGATTTTCTTCTTCAAGGACATCTTTTAGAGACAAAAGATGGAACGTATTCGCCACCCAAGATGCAAGTAAAACAGAAAGCAAAAAAAAAAGTAAAACAATATAAACGTCGTAAAAGGTTCGCCCCTATGTCTGCCAATAAAGTAGAACTCACGACAAAAAGCCAAATTCAGTTGTTCACTGCTTGAAGCAGAATGTGCTACTGTTGGAGGTTGTCAAAAGAAAACGTGCTTTGTTGCGGGTTTTAGTGAATAAAAGGTGGGATGAGTGTTGGATGAGTTGAAAACCGATCTCTATTGTGATGAGGTGATCTATTTTATAAGAAGTATGCCCCCTTCTGCCCATCTAACCTGTTCAAGATATTCACCTTTGTGATCTTATGTCGTACAGCTTATGAACGGCAATGCAAATGTGATATTCATGTAGCCGCCATTGTTCCCAAAGACACCAGATTGTTTGTCCGGATTCGACGTTAGAATTGCCAGCTGGGTGTTTTGAACTCAAGCTCTTTAACTGGCGGAAATGTACGCTGATCTTTCTAATATTGGCACCTTAGGTTGAACCTACTTAGTCTTCTACTTCTTTTCTATCTGAACCTTAAGACCCACCTTTGTTTTTTTTCCTTGAAAAGAGCCTTAGTCTTAACCTATGAAGGCATTTTTGCGACAATAGACTGTAGATTGATTCTTATGTCATTTGGCGATCTTCTGCACCCGGGCCTAAATTGGTTTCTGGATTGTGAAGGCACTTCTTGACATAGATAAAGTAGGCCAGATTCTTCAAACTCGAACAAGGCATCATACGGTATAACCTGTACCTTGTGGGGACTAGTGAAGTCAGATAGTTGAAATAAGTATCAATCCCCAACGCGTAACACTGTTCTGCTCTATTTCCGAAGACCAGCGTGAAGCAGATGAGAATATGGTGTAAGTTTACAGCACTCAAAAGGCTGATAACCTGGCAAGCACATGGTAATAGGATTCTCTCAGCTAAACTCCGGATTAGTAAACCACGTCCACATTATTCAGTGTAACGCCCCAAGAAAAACCTCGTCCTATGATAACAAGGAAACATTCTACAAACAACTCGGCGCTGTGCTCAACAGAACGACAGACGAAGACATAGCTTTAGTGATTGGTGATTTAATTGCCATGGTAGGCAAACATCGACTAGGCGACCGTAAGGACAACGGCGGGAGGTTTGTAGTCCCTCAATCGAATTGTTATATCTCAATATATCACAGACACCCTGAAGAGTATAAAAAGCCGTATAATGCACACTAGACGGACATGCCCTTTATTTGGAACATTTTCTGTTGCAGAAGCAATCCGCATTTTGCCGCTACTTCCTTAGTATAAAAATCTAATAAAGGTATCACAAGGCTTGGCTTATCCAACTCGTGATTTGAGGTTCAGTTCTTTCCCTTCTGTGTGAAATTAACAAGATCTGCCTTCTGTTTGCTAAGGCAAAGTTCATGCCTTTCCGCACAATTATTCCCCAAAAAGAACCTCAAACTCATAACAGCTTGAATGCTATCCGCTTAGTAGTAAGTTCAGTTCGACATTCTGAAGAAATTGGCTTAAGAATTCTTCTGTTTCTGATCTTATGGAAAAGTCTCTTACCAAACTTCGCTTTCGGGGAATATTAATAAGGTCATCCGCCTTGTGTTTCCGTGCAGAATAAACCTTCCTGATCGGAAGATTGTACCTTGAACTGCTACGTAATGTCCAAGATCAAGGAGCACGGCTTCTGTTAAGTTTGAAGCTAGCTCTCCAGCTCTCCCACCGGCGGAAATTGAAACTGGCTTGTGGTATCCAAAAAATAGGTTTGGTAGGCGTGGAAGCCATGTCGTGAACTCTTAGAACATCCAGCAGTCTTTTTTTGCGTAGCCGGAGATCTTATTTTAGCAAGCTAATTTGGCATTGTCCTTCTGTCACTTGACCTTTAATTCTCTTAAGACAGATAATTGAAACTTTCAAAGACAATTATTCACTGATTTGAACAAATATTCCTATTTAACATTTTCAACTGTAGAAGGGAACAATAATCACCTCAATGTGCTCCATTTGTTCTCCCAATGCGTATCGCTTGACACCCCTATCGCTGGCTTCCATTGCAAGTTCCTTCTTATTTAAGAACATCTTTCGGCTTGGACTACAAGAACTTTTTGGCCAGCAATTTTTGGTCCTTTTTGTCTTCTCCTTACTTATGACTTTTCATGTATACACTTTGTCTTTTGGTTGTCACCCTCGTTGGAGGGTTACCTACATATGTGCGGGCATTTTCTATTTGGTCGCCTTTTGGTACTTAGGTTAATTTAATTTTACTTTGCTTCAAGCTAAGATGGTATTTTTTTTTTCTAGCACTTATTTATGATTTATAGAAGACGGAAATGATTTTTAAAGGATTTTTTTGTAGGAGTGATGGTTAGGGATCCTTTTCATTACCTCTTAGGGATTTTCTTCTGTAAAGACTTAATCAACGATCACTCATTTGCATGTGCACCACTGGCGAATCTGTTAACTTAATCGGGGGCGAAATATCCTTTGCGTGACAGATGTATATATCGTACATCGCATAAGAGATCCCACACTCAACAACAATTTCGCATCTTAATAATTTACGTGGTTTATCTGTCTGGAAGAATCCCAAAATGGCATCCCACACTTTCGTTGCACTGGAAATCCACGATTGGATTTATGACCACGATCTCTTTCAATCGCCAGAAGAGAGAAAACCTGGAGACGAAAACAAAAAAAGAAGCGTACACGCGCGTTAATATTCCTCGGGACTTACTTTGCCTCAAGCGGAAGCATACACACTCGGCTGTATGTGTTTCTAGAATCGGGCAATCACAACCTGTGGCAATGCATCTCATAGATATAGAGGCTTAGTTTCTTTCCCTCAAGAGAGTGCGCGCAAAACAGAAGTCCAAACGTTCACATGGCCAGAATCCAACGATCCCCGCCTATTTAGAGGGGGAAATTATGGCCAGATCGCTTTTGATAACGTGTCATTAAAACCGATCGATTTTACTGGATGAAGGATATTTATTGCGGCGGACGACCAACCGACCGACCAAACTACATGTACGAGTATGTCTACATGTGGATACAGATGCAGGTGGGTGCTTGTGCCTTGGAAAAACTCTTACCTGCCGTACAGATGCAAATCCGGAGGCGGTATAGATGGTTTACTGTTGTGGGCGGCAGAGAACCGATGATGACGCTGCTGCTGCTGGATGGTGGATGCTGTGAAAATCACAGACTCTTGCAATTTGCGTATTTCGCGCACAGCAAGGAACGATCTGATAAAGTGTTTCTTTTTTTTGCGGCTGGAAAAGCTGCCTTAAGCTAAATGTTATAGCAGGAAAAACCGTAATGAATGGTTGCATTTAGCGGTGTCTATCAATGAATCTTTTGCTATGACTTTGATGTTAAAGTTGGGAATTTGAGTACCTATGTCGGATGGAATGGTTTCTAGATGTGTTAACATTTGACATGATGGGTATTTGATTGGATTGTTTTCAGAAAACCCACTCGTAAGAATTGTTTTTAGAACAAGAATTGGGAGAAGACAATAGATTCGATTGAATATTAGTTGGACGGTCTTTTGTTCAAGACTATTTAGTCTATCTGATCCTTGTATCAGTCTTGGACAATTCATACATGAAGAACGTAGTCAATCATTTGAATCGAACAAGTGGGCGGTAAAAGACTGTACGTTTACGTACAATCCGTGGGACTTAAACCTAAAAAGTCCGAAACAATTTTTCCACCACCCTAGCTTCGACGAAAATGCACCAACTGTCCTAAGAAAGATTCTTAAAACGTCTTAAACCTTTCTGCAACACACTAGTCGGCTCGTACCAGTGTGGCTTCCGGCTCGGCAGATAGACAATACACCAAATTTTCACACTCAGACAAATCCTGGAAAAGACCAATGAATTTCAAGTAGAAACCCACCACCTTTTCATCGACTTTAAAGCCGCCTATGACAGCATTCATCGTCTTGAGCTCTACCAGGCGATGGCCCAATTCGGGATACCGACAAAACTTATCCAGATGTGTCACGTAACGCTGGAAAACACGGGATGCTCTGTGCAATTTGGAAACAACTCTTCGGAGCTCTTCTTCTACGCAGACGATATTGACATCATCGGAAGATCCTGGCAAGCCGTCGTAGAGGCATTTATGGCTATTGATGAGCAGGCGAAACGAGTTGGTCTTAAAATGAATGAGGACAAGACGAAGTATATGTTATCAATAAACAAAAATTTATCTATCCAAAACATTGGGCAGAACGTCACTGTTGATAACTATAATTTCGAGGTAGTTAAGGAGTTCACCTACCTCGGAACAAATATTAATCCTACAAATGACACCTTTGTAGAGATCCGACGAAGAATAACCCTAGCAAACCGCTGCTACTTCGGTTTGGCGAAATAACTGGGTTCTAAACTCCTCATCTTACCAGTCCTGCTGTATGGAGCCGAGTGCTGGACGATGTGTAAGAAAGCTGAGCAAATATTGGGCACCTTCGAGCGAAAAATACTCCGTCGGATATTAGGTCCCTTATGCGAGGAGGGCGAATTGAGGAGAAGATACAATCCTGAACTCTATGAGCTGTACCAGGATGTGGATGTAGTCCAAAAAGCCAAGATACGCAGACTACATTGGCTCGTCCACATCGAGCGAATGAACAACAATGCTCAAGCCAAGAGGATCTTTGAATCCCAGCCCCCAGGTTCGATGCAGCGAAGAAGACCGAACCTCCGGTACAGAAACCAAGCTGTCGCGGATGCCAGAAAACTTGGTCTTTACAACTGGAAGCAGCGTGCTCGGGACCGCAGAGGATGGAAGGCAACGAAGTCTCAGGCAGGGACTCTACAAGGGTCGGGAGCCCTTTGAGTAAGTAAGTATAGTACACCGTGGGCATAGTAGAGACCCTAGGACTCAGAAAGGAATTTGTCCTAACAGGCTACTACTTAGCCTAGCATAGGAGCATATGTCTAAGATGAGTGGATAGGTAGGCTTCTACCTATTCCAAAAACTTCCGAATTGGACGTTTACCATAACTAGGACATATACTAAATCGAATAGACAGCGACATTCCGGTCTGTAGACTCTTTGAATCTATCCAAAAGGATAGATGAGCAGAGGGCCGCCTTGCGTTTATGACATACGTTCAATGAGACCTCACCCCACTTGGAGTCATGTAGAGCCCCACAGTGGCATGAAGGGTTCTGAACCTCTTCGGTTATAGCTGACCCTACTTTCGGTCTTTACCTTTTGAAGTATTCGTTCAGAGATTCCGGAGCTTCAGTAAGTTCGTTATACGAGATGTCTTCTGCGTATTGGAAAATTTTGCATCTCGTTCATAGCAAGTCGCTAATCTATAAGTTAAATACTATTGGGCCCAGCGATGAATCCATTTCCTTCTTTGGACCTATAGTTACCTGGGATTTGCGGTGTAATAGGGTCGTGTTTACGAATGCGAAGATTTTCTTAAATATATCAACTTTGCGAGTAGCAAATTGTAGCAAAGTTGTCTCCTTTGAAATCCAGACTCTATGTGGGATGCCAATTCGGGATCTTGATCGTAGAAACCTCTGTTTAGTTCAAATCCAGATTGTATACAGATTTTTTTTTCGATCCATGGCTTAGAATAGGGTTCTAAGAGTTTATAAAACAAAAGGAGAGAAATAAAGTAGAAACGAGTTACACTTGGTACTGTCTTTCCCAGTTCCATTGATGGCAGTGACCTTAATTTAGAAAGTGTCAATAATTGAACAAAATTAGTTTAATCGTTCAAAATTAAAGTCTTAAATTGTGTTAAATATAACATTGCTAACTCAATTTTTAAGAACATAACGCATAGTAGGATAGAAATGATCCAAACGTATTATTTTTATCCCACAGCTCATTGTAAAAACTGTCAAAATCTCCTTCCTATAAAGATTTATGGACTGGGCATAGACCTGTTCGTTTTAACTTTCTCGATCGCACAAATTAATGGACTTCCATTTTGTTTCCGCATTTTTTTCTTCATATACAATCTGACAGTACTCCAAAATGAATTGCAAAAAAAAGGAGACAAAATTATGAAATTAAAATTAAACGTGATGATAAATTGCCGTCGCCAAGATCTGTCAAATTTTCAATTCAATTTCGATTCAACACAAAACGGACAACATCTTGATCGCCTTTGGCGTGCATAAATCACCAGAGGAGTTTCGATGCGATTCCAAAGAAAGGGAGACATACATACTCGTACCTAAGAGTTGCGCTCCTGTAATGCAACATGAAATTATAATTCGGTTTTGTTGTCACCGGCCGGCGGCGGCGCGCGGTAGTCTTGAGTCTGACTTAAATAGAGCTTAGTTCATGTGCCATTTGACGTGACTTTCTGCGTTGCTTTGCTTCGTTCCACCCCTCCTCGACGAGTAAAATTAATAAATCACAATGGAGGAGAATTTATTTGCTCAACGTAGCGAGTGACATATCGACAGGCACACAAAGTGATAATATTAGCATAAAATCCTTCCTTTCACATCTTGTTATTATTTATGGTCACATTGGTGGCACTATCGGCGCACAGTGTCCCTTTTATTTTTTTTTCAGTTTTGTTTTGTTTGCCTTGTGGCGATACTCAACAAGTAAACGCGCTCTCAACTGGTTGATAGTTGGAGTAAACAGTGTGGTACTTGTGGGATTGTTGCCGGTGTCTGTTGTCATAAATAGAGTGCATGAGACTCTAATGTGGGCATGTAACAATTGTATAATAGGAACATTGAAGCCTAAGGTCCTGCGATTTTGAGAAATCGAAGAATTCCTCAGGGCATTGAATGGTGTTATTGGTTGTGGTGTAACTTGATTGCCTCTAAAAGCCAGTGCGTTGTTGCAACGAATGATGAAAGGTACACAAAAAGGAGTCTGCTATAAGCGCAAGTCCATTAGAGCGGAGTTCAAATCTGTTGTTCTTGACCTAATTTTGTCCGTAAGAAAGATGGCAATCAGTGACCTTAAATTACAGTCAGAAATCTAATCCATTATTAACCTCAAGGATAGTTAAACTTCCTTACCACATGACCATGTTAGGTTAGATACTTTTTAACGCTTCATTCAATTTCCTGTCAAGCACGTTGATTAGCGTAAAATTATTCATTACCACTCTTTTTTTTGTGTCTAACCCACATAACAAGTAACGCACTGTCACATGTGTTGCGGGGCAACTCAATTTGACGGAGTAGCATATGAAATGACACACAAGGAAAAATTCAACGCCCGTACTGGCAAGGAGTAAAGCAAAAAAAAAAAAAAACTCCACAAGTTATTCATTGTCGCGTACGCCTACAATGGCCATGGAATCGTCTTAATGGACCATGAAAGGCTTCATAATTTTAGGTTTGCATGAGATTTTCATTTGCCTCGATGACAAATTACGTCTTCAAGCGACAAGCGCGACAGAGTTTGTTGCACTATCCACCCACAGTGTTGTGCGCACGCGCGCAAACGGTATGCAAAATAGTGGCTCAAACTTAGACTCAGATGTCAGAGACAAGCAGACGAAGACGACGCGACGTAAAGACCTACGTGTTGGATGGAGGTGGTGAAATTACCGTAATTGTTTTGTAGTTGTTGTTAGGTGATTTACTTGTGCATATGCATCTGACAGCACGTTCGTGAATGAGATTTATCAGGCGATTTTCATACTGTACTGTACTGCGGGGGATGTTGTTAGAGATACTTCATTACCTATATCTATGAATGAAGTTTAGATATGGTTAGTCAGTCACGAAGTGAAGAGTGGTTTGACCTTTTTATTAGAATGAAGAAGGGAAACATGAAAAGTCCTAGATAAATTCTATATTTAAATTGATTTTTAGCCAATAAAGATTTTTCCCTTCACAGGATGGATAAAACACCTCAACGACTTTAGTATTTTTTATATGGCGGAATTGGCAAGCTGTCAATTGTATGGCGAACAAAGAATGACAGCTGTCATCGCTATCGGTTGACATTTTGATGAGATATGTAATGCTCATGCTGTCACCCCTGTCATGACTTCTTACATTCCTCCTCCTAAATCCCCAGCAGTAGTGGCTACAGCTCTTGCAAATCTCCACTACCATCTCCCTTTCCCAGTCCGTCTCAACCACCAGCAGTATGAATTGTGTCGGACAATTCGCCCTACTCAGAACCTCAACTGACATTGTTTTATACTGTTTCAGGAGGAATAAGTTCACAATATAAAAAGCACTCTCAGTGGCACTTACCGACAGGTAAACATGCCAAAAAAATGTATACGTTTCTCTAGAAAGAGATTTCGTTAGATTTTCTAAGCCCTTTGCCTAAAATTTTGACACAATTAAATGGCGCCAATTACAGTACAAATGAAACAAGACACCCCTACTACCTACTAAGCACACTCCATCAACAAATCCACATCATATGAAACCCAACACACGACATGCAACAGTAAACAATGAAAGGAAGGCCAATAAAGTGTCACCTTTAGTGATGCTTCAGGTTCAATAATAAATTTGAACTCTACACCTAACTGACGGAAAATTATTACCTCAACCGCTAAATACATCTGTTTTGCCCACGAAATGACTTCATAAAGAACCTAAAATACTCTCAACCTAATTTCCATACTATCAATCCAAAACGACCCTTCATTCTACAAGAAAAACGAAAAAAAAAAACTAAACGTCAAACGTCAGTTAAGTACGTGTGACTTTACTGATCGGAGTCGGATTTCATCAATCTGACAGCTCTTTTCAAATGTCACTAACTAAAACATGAATTTATGTTAAATATTCAACTTCGAATGGCCACAGGTTTCGAATCTGAAAATCAATCCTCGACACACCCCCAACATTTTTGGGTATTCAAGCTGTTTTTGGTGCTTTTTTTTTTTTTTAACAGATAACATGCATAATAAAGTTAACATACCGTTGTTGTTAGATTCATTCATAAGTAGGACTAGCTGTTGGACATTGAGTTATATGACATCTCGATGAGCTTGTCAGTTATCGCTTTATTTCTATGAATCGTTTTCGAATGGAAAATTATTCGTTCCATATGCTCTGTGACATAGAAAACGTCAGAAATTCAATCACAAATCAGACGAAAATGGTCATTGACTTGATTGGATGGTAATTTTTTGCTTTTTTTTTTTATTTTATGTGTTGCCTTTTGTCAATCGATTGTTAACATCTTAATGGTGAATGGTAATGTAATTGGTATTTAAATTTATTGCACCTATTTAAATAAATTTTTATTTGTGAAAAAGATTTTTCCAAATAGAGGGTGAAGCAAGGAGACCATTTCCGAATAATACACGTAAAAACTTCTAAATGATGTCGGCTATCTATATTTCTATCTATGAATTGTAACTATGCACACGGTTGATCTTTGTTTTCCAAAAGAAAACACTACAATTCGCCATGGAACGATCGTAATCGGAGAGTTCTAATAGTACTTTCTAATCCTAATGTACACAAATCAGCTGGTCTAGAATAGTATTATTCTTCGCTGCCAAAACCACTACTCAGTGGTACTACTCTTCCGAGTAGGTCAAAAGCAAGGATCTATGTACAAAACATGGCCATGCGTACCTTTATGGAAACTCTGATGAAATATCTTGAATCCTGAAATCTCTACTCTTGTGAAAGCAAAACTTTTGTATCTACGTGATATTTCAAAGACATTTGACTGAGTTTCAAATGAAGCTCTTTTGCGCACATTTGCGATTGACGAAAATCTCTTACTATGGATTTGCCCTTCAATCCAAGTTGTCCTAAGAGGATCAAAATGCTTGACACAAAATATAAATGCCGATGTTCCTCAAGGTTCTGTTTTATCTCCAACATTATTTCTTATTTTTATAAATGTGTAAAACTTTTCATCGAATTGAGTTGATGAACTCTGACGTGTGTTAAATTAAGTGTTACAGAAAAGGCAGTGAGCCAATGCCAATCAGACAGCTTCCAGTGAGAACACATGTGTAGCTACTCCTGTTTTGATTGGTGTTCGAGGATTGACACGTCCACCTGCTCTTAATAATATCAATGATCTTTAGCTGGGATTGATATGCGAAAGTTAATCATTAGTTCTTTAGTAAGTTCTTTTGTGAAATTATAGCAATGAAACAAGCATTGGTCCCTTAAAAATATTCTGATAAATGCGGTCTTTAATAGGGTTTAATACCCTCTTTATGAGACGCTCTGGATCTTTGATTTCAAAAAATCCACCAAAACAACGTATTGGATTTGATAAGAAGTCAGAAAAAACCCAAAGTTTAAGGATTAACGTGTTCTTTTCAAGAGAAAAGCCATTCCCTACAGTACAGCATGAGCAGTGGTGGGGCATTGTTTCGGGAAAAGGCTTCAAATGGCGCAGGGAACTTTTTGAAGAGCTTCTTCATTCGCACATTTCATGCGGAGCTAAGCGCGGCTACCAGAGCTATAAAAGAATGCAATCATTTCGGAATTATTTTGAAGTTCCTAAAGACTTTAAAGTCTCTAAAGTCATTAATGTTTTTATAGTCGTTAAGACTTCAATGACTTCGGATGGCTTTACTGACTTCAAACACTTCAAAGACTTCAAGTGAATGCATTGAATGCTAATGACTTCAATGAATTCAAATCAATCAAAATGATTGCATTCATTTTGACTTCAAAATAAAATGATTGCTAAATAATGAATTGTGATTTATAATTTTGAAGTTGAAGTCATTATTGAAGTCACTGAACTGAAACGAATCCATGTGGAGTCAATTGAACAGCTCTGGTGGTTATATCGTGATATGACATAGTCGGAAGCAATCGGAAACAATTGCCAACGTTCAGTTTTTGTCAGTGTAGTCATTTCCACAAAGTTATATTTGCAGATGTAAACCCACGAATACACACAATCTTATGAGCCAACACATAATTAGCCCAGCGTCGATTGGTTCAGTTTTCGGGCACTTTCGAAAACATTACCGAACATTAGAGCGTGCGCTCTCAGCCGCTCATTGCAGATGCGAATTTGACAGTTGGTAGAAATTACCCACCCCTCTGTTTTCGCATTTATGATTTCTCTCATATTTGCTTATATTTTATATTTGAAAAGGTTCGAAAGATTACAGCTTTCATTCTTGTTTTATTAAATTTCTGCTACTATCCATTTTTTACGCCATTTTTACCACCAACAACGACAGAGAAAAAAATTGTAGATTGTGTTGACGGGTGGCTATGCGGGCAAAAGTATTATGGTCGGTGGTTGGAGTTGACAGAACATAAGGGAGCATTTCGGTCAGTTATGACATTTGCTTATACTTCCCAATGTTGATTATGGTTGGCCCTTAAGTCGCCTGTAATAGAAGTATGTGTGCGGAAGCAGTCTCGCCGGTTAATTTTGTGTTTTTTCAAAAAATATTGAATTGTTTTGAGAAAGCTAATAATGTAACTCATTCGAGAATGTTTTAAATTTAAAACTTGAACTTAATGCACTTCATATGTACCTATATTGAAAAATAATTTTAAAATGTCTGCACTTTTGGAGTGCATTATGCTATTACGATCGCACAATACAAGTCCTTTGTATTCCCACTGTTTTGGTCGTACTAAACCATTCTTTTATTACAGTACAGCCTTAAGTTTTATCTTTAACTGCCCATTTTACGTCGGAAATTATTTCATTTCCGCCGCCAAACTGTCAAATTGGTTAAAACCTAAACTACAGAAGAAAACACGAAATTCATTTCATTTCGTACTGTACATTCCCCGCCTGAACGTCAATTCGCCACAAATTGTAGACATATTTCGCTGGCACCAAGTAAAATCCGTCTGTTCGTTGTTCGGTTCATCGGCAGCAAGCGGAATATCTCGTCGGCAGCGACATCAAAATTTCCTGATTAAAAGCAGAAAAGTCAATCAGCAGCAAAAAAACAACCAAAAATTGCAGCAATGGATGCTCGCAATACATCCAAAACAACCAGCTAGTTACTTGTGGACTTTAATTTCTAGAACAACGAACGGAGAATCCACCCAACAGTCTACAAAAAGAAAAAAATCGTGTGTGTGTTGTTTTTTTTTTGTTTCGAGAACATCAACGTTAAAGAGAACAAGTATTCGCCAATTCGCTTTGTTTTTTTTTTTATATCACAAAATTATTCGCGCTGTTTCCATTTCAAATTCGTTCGCAAGTTGCTGGCTTTAATTGCCTTGCGTTAAAGTAGTCCAGATATACTCTACTTTCATTACATATTCGTGAAGTGGTGTGTGACGTTTGACACGACGAAAAAGTTAAAGCGAGCTACATTCGATTCGTCGTAACAACAAAAAAAACAAACCGGAAAATGTGTATATTTTACAGCTAAACAAACGCAAAAGATATTTTTCTTCGGCAAGATTATTTTTCTCTTCATTTCGCCTTTTTGTACGGTTGTTTGATTTTCTTTTGATTCATTTCGCCCCGTAGTCGTCTGATTTTGGAGAGTTTCTTGTTTTTGTGTGGAATTTTTTCACAAGTCAACATGTTTACAATTCTACAATAACGTACAACAACAACAAATAAAAAAAAAAAAAAAAGCAGCAGCCACCATCATAAAAGTTCGTTGTGTGTAGTCGCCGCCACCGCTGCCGCCTCCTCCGACACCATCTGATTGTGCAACATTTTTTCGCCCGTTTCTTTTTTTTTTTTTTTATCATCGTCCCATCAACAAAAGAGCAACAGCGAAGTTTATTCATCGTCGCGCCTTCGTTTAGTTTTTTTTTTCGGTAAATTTTCTTCAAGAAAAAAAAAGTGAAAAGAGTTCGCCGTCAAGATGGTCAAGGAAAAGCCAAATTCTACAAGAATCTACGATAAGGATGGATTTCGAAGGCGTGCCGCATGCATATGCGTGCGTTCGGACGCCGAAACGGAGGTGAGTCAGGATTCGCAGTGAATTTTTGTGCGATTTTATGGTATAAATTTGTTACACTTTTTTTTTTTTGACAAGAAATGCGTTTGCCATTTTGGATTCGCCGCCCCGTTTTTAATGTAGGTGGCGATGTGTTGGTGAAAGTAGAGACCGCAATGTGTCAAGCGGAGAAATTTCACCAGAAAATTTGGGGGATTTTTATTTCTTGTCTCATTTGAGCCGTCTGTAAGTCCGATTGGGCTTTGGTCAGTGATTCGAGTATTTGTTGGAGGAAAAAAATAGAAGAAAACATGCGGAGTTGATGGCCAGCTGTCAGATGTGACATTTACCTGACAGATAGCAGGCTGCGCGTTAACACCGGCCGGCATTTTTTTTTTAGTGAATACTTGGCGGCTTTGGAAAAAAACTTTAGAAGAACAAAACAAATCTCAATCTTTGAAAAGCAAATTTTTAACTTGCATTACGACAGGTCATAGAACTTTGTCGATTATATTCGCTTATTGGTCAACTTGTTTTTCTCACTTCGTATATAATTTTCAAGAATTCTCTTTAGGTTTCCATGTACTTGTTCATCTTAAGAATATGACTAACGATAAAATTATTAAGTGAAGTAAAATGCACACATTCGCAGTACTATACGTCTGTCTACAGCAACAACAGAAGCTAATCACTCACCGCACAGCAAACAATGCCCAACGACGCAGCAAAATAACTTACTCCCAAGTAACCCTTTGCAATTGAGGAACTCCCCTCGGACTTGTTCCACCTACTATACAGTTTCTCGACTGAAATAGAGTCCAACAGGCGATGCATTGCAAAAATGGAGGCATCTAGGTCCTAGATTCTAGAATGGCCAATAGTTTATAGGAGAAAAATACTATGGCCTAGTCTGAAGTATAAGCACTCCTTTGATCTCATGTCATTTAGCAAAATATAGTAATAACCGGAACGGAGAGGAAGGAAACAATTAACCACTTTCTCCGCAAATGCCCGACCCTGTCCCTTAAAATAAATGTCTACTTTATTGATCTCTACGATTTGTCCAATACCTCGGTCGGTATTTGACTCTGATTTGAGCTATTGGTGGGTAAGGGTTATTGGAAACTTATTGCTTTTACGGCGAGTTTATGATCCACAGTACAAGAATCACAGCCCTGTGTAGGCACTGAATAGAAACCATGTGCAGACAATGCCCTGCCTTCTGTATAATCACAAAAACTTTAATTGAAATGGACTTCTTTAAAAATATATCGTGGGCAATAATATTATTTTAGATGTCATCTATATAAACTACTGTTCCTAAATTGATATTAATATGTATTTCTTTTCTTCGTGCCGCGGGTGAGTGATTAGTCGCATTTCTATCGGCATGTTGTGCTCATAAAATAACCACAGGATACTGTCTTCGAATATATTTCAACGTTTGCTTTACCCTTGCATGGTTGATTCATTACAGATGAAACCACTTTCAGCTTCACTTTTTGTTGATCCACTTGTCAACATCGTTTGTCGAAATTTTACAGCCATGCTTCCACTTCAATTTCATCCTTATCATGTTCTAATCTTTGACGGAATACCAATCACATATTTTAGAAAAAAGATGATTCATTCCTTAAGGAAACCGACAAAAAAAAGACCGGTCTTTGGTAAGAAAATATCCATTTTTCTGATGAAACTTAATAGCTACTATATACAGGTCGTTTTCGTCATAAACACGGCTATGGAACTTCTCGGTATGACAAAGAACCTATTGCACATGTAGAAAGGAGTAACTGAATACATTTATGTGTTTACTGTCTTCCAATCCTTCTATGTTTTGTTTTAAAATAGAAACAAGGCTTTAATTTCCACCACAAATTTTGTTTACCATTAAATCGCAAACCCTTGGTCAGAAAAACCTAGGTTCATTCTTCCTCACTGATTTAAGCATGTAATAGATGACAACTATCAGCCTAATTTTGACATAATGTACACATTTTTAGACTTCTTCACGTTGTCTAACTGAAATTCTGGAAAGCATAATTTTTCATGGTATTCAGTTATGTCGTACCGTTTCTCATTATGCCTTTTCTTTGATTTCAATCGCGTCCTCTTCAGCAGAAATTTCAACTTTGAGGAATTACCAAAAATCACACGAAGCCATGTAGAAACGGCAGGTTGACAGACACACTGTGCCTGCATCATGAAAGAATGTTATCTATGTGCAAGCGAACCTTTATGAGCAAAGTCTGTACTTGGGCATTGACATAGACGTTTCGGATTGTTGAGGATCTAACTAGTAGGACGTGATTCGCTGTCCATCGTACCGATCCTATTCTTATTCTTAGATACAATTGTTCTCTGAAGACTAATGTCTACACTAGACAATACCTATTGTAATGCGATTCGCTGTCGACTGAGGAGCGGCAGTAATATTAAAAAGCTTTTGAATCTTGCGAATGTTTCTACGTGGGTACCACGCAGCTTTTAGCATTCATTCATCCATTCTGTACTTGCTTTGGAAAACAATGATTGGGTTTTTTTTTTAACAAACTTCCTTTCTATACAACCATTCTTTTTCCAAATAATAAAGGCGACCACCGATCATAAACATCACATTTTGTTTTTCTTTTTCAGGTTCTACTGGTGACATCTTCGCGACGGCCTGAATTGTGGATTGTTCCAGGCGGTGGTGTCGAGCCTGAAGAGGAACCATCTGTTACAGCTGTAAGAGAAGTTCTCGAAGAAGCCGGCGTAGTTGGAAAGTTAGGTCGATGTTTGGGTGTTTTCGAGGTAAATTACAGCTTTTTCTGACATTCTTCATTATAATTTTCTACTTATTTTCTTGCATTACACTTAGAATCGAGAGCACATGCATCGTACCGAAGTGTTTGTCATGACTGTTACAAAGGAACTCGAAGAATGGGAAGACTCACGGACTATTGGTCGAAAACGTCAATGGTTTTCCGTTGACGATGCATTGGCCCAACTAGCTCTACACAAACCAACACAGCGACATTATCTACAACAGTTGCGGCATTCGAAGAACCCTACATCCTCACCTCCACCATCACCGACCACGGCGTGAAACTAAGTGCCCCCCCTCATTCAACCACACACATAATTTTTTTTCTATTACATTTTTTTTTTTTTTCGTAAACTGACAAAATTTCTAACACCGAAAAGGGCAAACGAACAAACAAAAAACTGATAAAACAAAAAAACAGAAAGCGAAAATCAATAAAAAAAAATATGAAAAAAAAAAAATCTTATTCTAGGCAAAACTAGTGCGCGAAAATAAAATATATTCTCAATTTTCTACAACAAAACAACCAGAAAAAAAAAATAAAAATAATCATTTTTGTTTAATATTTAATTTGTATACTGTATGCGGATAGAAGAAACAAGAAACAAAACACTTCCACTGGATAGACAACAAAAACACAACCAAAACTACCACTCACGTCTAACTTAACGAAAAACACTTAAATATTTCTATGTTATCACCTTGGTTCTATGTTTAATGTCCTTTCACATAATGTTTATTTTTTTTTTTTTTTAATAAGTTTTGGCCTTAGAAATAGAAAGAGGAGAAATACAAATGATGTCGTCAGCTGTATTCTCAAAAAAAAAAACAAAACGCTCTTATTAACTTGAAATAGTCATAATTAGTAGTATACAATACATGCTTTGAATGGCAAACAGAAAGAATTGGATAAGGATTAATAAATGACCAACCGTTTAGGCTTCCTCAGAATGTCTTGTTACCCTTGGAGAAACAAAACCAACTCAACAAACACACACACCTCACACAAAGTCTGTTTTTTTTTCCTGTTGGGCAACATGATTGAACTTTCTAATTCTTGTTTTTTTTTTATAGATAATAGACATCCTAGATTAAGTCCTTCAAAAGGAAAAAAAAAAAAAAAAAGGAATTATGATTATTATTCATTATTATAATTATTACTATGATAAAACAAAAAAAAAAAAAGAAAAAATAATAAAAAAAAAAAAAACTAAAATATGGTGAGGTATATCTTTACTATCCGTACTAGGAGGATCGCAACCCTTCCACTTTACTGCATTCCTACCGCTCTGTCGGAGGTGCATTTATTTTTACTCTTTAAACAAGTTGAAACATTTCTAATTCCGGTTGTAGTTAGATGATAATCGTCTCTGCAAAGGCAAGATCAACTAGTCACCCCGATTGAGCACATGACATACAAAAGATGAATGCAAGTCCATCTCAGGGGCTTAACTCTGGAGTGCCAGCACGTAATTTGATACAATCGTCCAACTCGATAGAAATTATATTTCAGTACCACGTCACTTGAGACAAGTTTAATTGTGATTTGTACTTAAAAATGTCATTGTGAACTACAATTTGAAGTGTCAAATGAGTATTTTTTAGCCTAAAATTTGTAAATCATTTTCAAAGTACAAATGAAAAATGATGTTCTGAGTCGGAAAGGAAATGAGTTCGGAGTTATTTAAGAGATAAAAGGCAACCTATTAGAATGTTTGTTATGTTTGTTAAAATGAGCAATGTCGAAATGTGGAAAAATCGCTGAGCCATATGGCATTGACAAGTAGTAAAATAAAAGAGTTTATGTGTGTTAGTGTATTCTGGGCGTCTTCCCAAATGAAATCTGGAAGCGAAAAGCTTTAAAATTGGAAATCAAAATTTTCAATGCATTTCAATTACCTATAGCTATAACTGGGCCCTAATTCGAATAGAAAATTCAAATTTCCTAAGTTGTCCGTAGTCCGTAGTTGCCAACTTCAATTTTAATTTCTTTTCGCAAAAATTGAGAAAACTCCTCAATGACCGGCAGTATGGTTTTCGGTCCACAGATCCACTGGTGACTAGAGAACTGCATAAAACCACCACTTCGCCGAAATAAAGATAATTATGTTTGATATTTCACAAGCACTTGACATAGTTTGGCTCTTGTCGAAGAAAATGCGTGCATTTGACATCAACGAGTCTCTTCTATAATCACTTTTAGAAAGAGTAGCGTTAAACGCCTCTTCGAAAAATGACAGTGCAAACTGGGCGTAAAGGTCCATTCACAGCTCAGCGACCTACAAATACGAACGAGATAATGTTCGCAAATTTTGACATTTCATTCACAGCATTTTGTCGCAGCAATCTGCGAATTCCAATTGTCATTTATTAAACAAAAAAGAATGGTGAAACTCTCGCGAATGTTTTGGTCCTCCAAATGTGCGTTCGATATCTGTGGAATCTGAGTAAAAGAAAAGCATTCGCTTCTTCGCGGAAAAGTCACTGAATCCATATTTTCTTTGATCGTATATGTAAATTGATAGATAATTAAGCCCGCTTCTTTGGGAATAGTAAAATCGTCAATTCGCGAGAGTTTAACCTCACAAATTAATTTTGCTTTGGTAAATGACAAATGAAATTCGCCGATTGCAGTAACTTTCTTCCGTGACTTAAAAGTAGAACAGAACAGAACATAAGTTTGTGAAAACTATCAGAACAGAAAATTACAACCTTCTGTTCAATGAGTCAGATTATTTCCCAAGCATTCTTCTTATTAGCAGTCAAAAGTATTAAGATTGTCAAACGGTTTTCTTTTATGACATTTTCTCATGAAAATGTTCTACCCCAAAAGCAAGTACAGAAAATTAGGTGCTGGACTGTGCAGTACAGTACTCATTGAACAAAAAGAAGAACACTTTTGGACGACATTTGTTCTCATTGATCGCAAAAACCTGTAATTTTCTGTACTTGACTGAGCAATACAGAGACATTGAACAAAGCTGACTAGATTAAAAAGTTGCTGCGAATGAAACGTCAAACCTGGCAAATATTCGCTCGTTCGTGTTCGCTGTTCGCTGAGCTGTAAATGGACCATTGTAAATGACCTTGTTCGCTACCTCTAGTCTAGTCGAATCCATTTCTTCGTAGTAGCCAGTTGTACAAAACCCCTTCCACAGAACCCATGTTGTAAAATTCCGTACTCGTCAAATCCTTTTTAGTGTCTCCCCTTTATATGTACCTATACTTGAATAAACAAACAAACGCAATAAATATTAGGCCATAAGCAGCCCACAAAGGGCCAAGGCCTGCTTTTCACAACTGTGCGTGTTGTATACATTTCTGGAGGGAACTTTATAGGAGAGGGATTTTGGGAACCTTTCTCATGTCAGTAATACTCTTGGGTTTTTTCCTTGGATTCAAACTTGAGACCCCCTGCACAGTAGTCCAACTAACCACTGAGCCACAGCACCCACCTCCTTGAATGACCAAACTCCATTTATTATGGAATTTCCAATTTTTGATTTCGTATCAAAGTCAACACTCGTTCTTAATCTAGTTCATCGATTCTGAGATAAGCTTTTGGCAGAAGATTTACGTGATTCATTCAGTCACATTGATCAAGATACGTATCGGAATAATTTCCTATTAAAAATCTAATCTTTGCTACAAGATATCGCTCCCACTCTATGAAGTGGGCTATAAAATGGGATTTCGCACAAAAAAGTTTTGTGTTTTCGTCTACGGTTGTTGAAGTGTGTAAACAAAATGAAAGTCGTAACTGTTTTCGCCGCTGTACTGGCAATAGCCACCGCTGCTAGCTTAACAGCTATTAAGCCTAATAATCTGGATACTCTTGGTATGGCCGAGCCAGAAGGTCGTATTGCTGGAGGGGAAATGGCTAAGGACAAACAATTTCCCTATCAAGTACTTCTATTGCTGGAAAAAACTCCAACTTCGTCTACATGGTGCGGTGGAAGTTTGATCTCTAACGAATGGGTCCTGACCGCAGCTCACTGTGCGTATTTGTAAGTGAAATAGCCATAAGTCGTTTAGCTCTATCTATCGAAATATTCACTATCATCCAAATTAGGGTAAAAACTGTTACGGTCTACCTTGGTGCTACAAGGATAAGCAATGCCAAACAAGTAGTCATTAGTACCGAGCTCTATATTCACGAGAAATACGATCCACCTACCATTTCAAGTGATATTGCTCTTATTAAGCTGCCAGTCAAGGCTGTCATTAATGGTGAGTTAGGAAGCAAAAATCTTGAGCCTCAGACTCACATTCAGTTCGCTCTTCTGGTCTTTAACATTAAACGCCTTTTGGATCTGATTATGTGATTTTTTTCTGTAGATTTTGTGCAACCAGTTGCCTTGCCGAAGATCTCAAATTCATACTCATCGTATCAAGGTCAAACGGCTATTGCCTCTGGATGGGGGAAAACCAGGGATAGTATGTTTCAAAGTTCTTCTAAAACTATTAGACTTTCTTAAAATTGACGTTGATTTCAGATACCAATAACATCGCCGAAGATCTGTTTTATATTTTCCGGACTATTGAGCCAAACAGTGAGTGTGCTGCAACTTATGGAACTGACTTTGTAAGAGATGCCAACATTTGCCTAACCACACTTGATAAGAAGTCAACATGCAGTGGCGATTCTGGTGGTCCATTGGTTTTGAACGATTCAACTCGTACACAAATCGGTTTGACTTCATTCGGTGCCCAGGAGGGCTGTGAGCTGGGATATCCTGTAGTTTTTACTCGTATCACTTCGTACTTAAATTGGATTAAGGATATTTCTGGTGTTTCTAGTTAAATGAAATAAAATAGGACCGCAGCTGTATCATTCAACTTTGAATGTAGTTCCTGGATCTTTGAATGATGTTGTAATTTTTTCAAAACAATTTTCTTATATAAAAGATCAAAATTTTGTTGAATTAAATGGTTAATGACTGACATAGATCGAATGGACAGCAATGCTTTAGCCAACATGATCTTCGAATAAGAGCTCCCATGTTCGAGACGGCGAAGAAGACTGAACTTCTGGTAAAAGGACCAAATTGTTGCGGATGACAAAAATCTTAGTGTTCACAGCTCCAGAGGCAGCCGTGTTTCAGGCAAAGTCTCGAAAAGGGTCGAGAGTCTTTTAAATAACTAAGTAGATGGTTAGTGTTTAGGAAATTCGAGTCCAAGAAAATACGAAAACACTTTCTAAATCTTCTTATTTATAGCAAAACGTTCGCAGGGAATATTCTCGTTCTAAAGACTCACATCATGCTTACAGAAGTCTTACTCTTCAAAGTTACGTAGTTACCTCCAACTTAAAAGTGCGTGTCCACTTGAGAGCACTTTAGCTAGTAAACTCTCGAGTAGCTTTCCATATGATGTAGTTACTCTCAGAAAACGAACATTGTTTGAAAAGTGCGAGTTGATCTCCGAGAGTAAGATAACATCTGTCCACTTGCGAGCAACTCTTCAAAAGTTTGAAAGCTGAGAGTAGTATACCAGCTCTCTGCGAGTTGCTCTCAGGTTTCTCTCGAGAGTTGCTTGAGAGCTATTCGCCCAATTTTTATTCTCAAGTGGACAAGCACCTTAAGAAAGACATAATTTTAAGCCTATTTCGGGCATTTAAACACCAAGTGACGGATAGATTCAATTTATTCCCCGCCCCTTCAGTTTTTGCAAACATCATTACGTTGTACTAAAGTGAGTTCTGTATGGAACATCGCTGGCACAATGCCATGTTATGAATCCAAAGACGGCTTAGGCGAAAAGCAATCCGGCTAAGGATCAGTGTTACCAGAAGGATAAAAGAAGAAAAAGCCGAATAATGCAGCAATCAGGTAGGCTCAGTTCTAGAAACATAGTGGGCACTTTGGCCCAAAAATTCGGATACCTTTCTGTCCGGAATGTCCAAATGAAGGGGACAGAACGTAAGCACTTTTCAGAATCAAGAGTAAGCATACATAGTAGGCTACATGAAGAGATCAAGAGACTAGTTGCTGGAGGCCTGTTTCTTGAACGATTCCTTCATATTCCTGTGAATTAATTCCTATTAAAAGGTAGGTGCATTGCCGGCAAGAAATATTCGGTTACACAAATCGTGTTTGCTACTAACCCGGGCTACCGGCTATCTCTGATCCATAGCGCTGATGTCATAATATTGAAAGGATAGGTAGCCGAATCTTAGATCGAACTTCATAGAGGCTCAACGCAGAGGGTGGATTTTTATTTATGCAATCTCGATCCCTTGGCAGTTCGTTGGCCTTCTTATGTTTGAGATAGCCAAGAAATGTTGACTCGATATATCTCATAAGCATTAGAGCTACTTACTCTCTGATCGTCATAACTTAACGTTTTGTGGATAAAATATGTTCAAACAAAGTGGAAGAAGAGTTTCTCTCTCGTCCTCTGAGTATCCTTCGATAAGATCACAAGCTAGGACTATGATCGAGATTCTCTCTCGATGTTGTCTTTTAAGAAGGCACGCCAGCAGGATAGGATTATCTGAATCTGGTATTTGTAGATATTGTGAGGACTTACACTCCTCGGAGGATATTACGCACATATTGTTTGAATGCGAGAGTATTTCTAGAAATAGATAGGAACGCAGTCTGGAAGAAGTAGGTTCTTGTAACCAACCGAAGGACCTTCTCAATTTCTGCAAGGCAATCAATTGCTTGGGAGACTTGATTTAGGGTTTAGGTCTTGTTCTGCCATTTTATAGTCACTAAGAGGATCACGATGGGCCTATTATGGTGCCTAGTGTCTTTATGATGTACTCATAGCCCCTTTATAACCTAACTTTATCTATCCTTCGTTGCCCTGAGCCAGTTAACTGTATACTTATCCCAGCACGTAACAAGGGCATGTTTGGAAATGTAGCTGAGAAATGGTTCTGCTTCAGACTGGGAATAGCGAGTCGTTCAAATGGTGTAGGGTAGGCTTTGAGTTATTTAAAGCGCTGGTCAACGTGTCTAGCTATTGTATTGAAGTAGTTTTTTAAAGAAGTGTTGTAGTGCCCATAGTTTAGCAAAGAAATCGCTTATACTCCCGGAGTGGGCCTACTCACGTCCATTAGTTTCAAACAATAATCTTAACTGCACAGAACCCCCACTCTATTTCTCCTGTCTGGAATTTTACTTTCAATTCATGTGACACCCATTCGCAACAACTGGCAGACAACTTGCCAGTCAGAATGTCAACATTTATAGTTCGGAAATGATCGTATAAACTTTGTTCGACCATCGCTATAGTGAACTTTATTAGACAATTAATGGAAGCTTATCTCTGTTACACAATCTTCCTAGTCAATGTAATCACTTTCAGTAATCCACGATTGCCACCGTTTAAATATTTTACCCAAAATGACCATGTGGTGATAAGACTGAGCAACCTTAATGGTTTTATGACCTAGCTAATCCCACAACATGCACCGCGATAACCTTATCCTTAGCCCTAATAAAGATATGCCCTTGCTCGCAGCTATGCAACTCTATAAATAGGTTACAACAGACCTCTCCAGGTCAGTTTGTTGCTTTAAAGTTCAAAGAAATGAAGTTCTTGTTCGCGATAGTTGTGCTGGTTAACGCTGTAGTTGCTCATATCGATTGGGCTCAAATTCCCCCCAGGGATGTAGACTATCGGATTAGAGGTACACTCCAATTACCATTCACAGGAGAACGCATAACAAATGGAGAAATAGCCAAGCCAAAGGAATTCCCCTATCAAGTTGGACTGTTACTTCACATGGACATGGGAAGAGCTTGGTGTGGTGGAACTTTGATTTCAAATCGTTGGATTGTTACCGCTGCACATTGTACAGATGAGTTAGTTTAAAACAGAAAAAAACAAAAATCAGTTTCACAAGCTTACTTTCGTGTCCATCTTTACAGTGTAAATGGTGTTGAGGTGTATCTTGGTGCTACCAATCGAACAGATAGAACCGAAGATGGTCAGCAAATTCTTTATGTTCCAAAGCGATATGTCCATGTGCATGAGAATTGGGACGCTAGGAATTTGATAAACGACATTTCGGTTATAAAACTTCCGGTTCCGGTTGAGTTTAATGGTTAGTTTCACTTTTTTGTCGATGTTTTTTACCTTCTAATGGAATCACTTTGTCAGACTATATTAGGCCAGCAAAACTTCCGAAATTGGGTGAATCATCGGCTTACACTGGCGAGAAGGTCATAGCATCAGGATGGGGTCGTGAGAGTGATGGTAACAATGACTTTTGGGTTCGGCTTAAGCCGATTTCATACATTTCATTTTCCAGCTGCCCAAAGTGTTTCGGAAATACTGCGTTGGATTGAAGTACCAATTATGGAGAATAGCGTTTGCAATCGCTATTACCTAGGCTCGGTTAAGGAGACACACATTTGTATTAGTACAAAGGGTAAGAAGTCTACGTGTAATGGAGATTCTGGCGGGCCAATTGTTTTGGCCGATGGAAGTGACACGCTTATCGGGGCCACATCATTTGGCATTGCTCTTGGATGTGAAGTCGAGTTTCCTGGTGTATTTACAAGGATAACATCGTACTTAGATTGGATTAAGGATAAAACTGGAATAGCCAATGAGTAATGTTAGCAATAAAGAACGATGTGATACAAATATGTTAATTACTGTGTCCGCTAATTAGAATGTAGAATGTTGAAAAATTGACTGTGGTATATTTCACAGAAATATATGTATGAAATTTCTAAGGTCTTTGGGTGTTAACTTTACTTACTTAAGTCCTCTTACCCCAGAGGAATCAGACTCAGTAGATTCATTTTACTACCACTGCAACGCTGTTCTTCGCTTGGTGCCAACTTGCACACATTGGGTTTCATCCGAACACACGACAACACGGGAGTCCTGAAACGTGCTCGAGCTGCATGAAACTCATTCTTAGGAAACTCGATTTCCCCTCAAGTGGTCTGCGCCATATTTCTCTGTGCCGTTTCGTTGTTTCGCCGTGTTAAGTGAGGGCATGGCTTCTGCTACTTCGTTGGACGCCTTAGAATATCAGAAGGAGTCAGTGACAATAGAGAGCACCTGACACAGCTATCAAGCATTATTACTCCTGCTGTCATCTAATACATTTTGTAGGCACACAGTGCAGCACTGTGACTATATGTGATAGCCGGACGTAAAACAGCGGTGTCGAGCCTTCCTTTCAGCACTCTTCAGTCACAAAAAATTAGCGGAGTTTTGCCGCCACTTCGTCCACACTTACGCGATATTTCATGGATCAAAAGTTGCTTCGCTATTGATCATAGATCTCAGATATTGTAACTTGAGAGGCACTTTTCCTTTCAAGAAAATGTTTTGGATAGGCTAAAGGGCATCAGAGAAACACAGATAGTCTGTTTTTTTTTTTTTGTTTAACCCATTTTCCTCCAAAACATCCACAGTCAAGTGCTTGTTGGACGGACATTTGATCTTCAGTTATAAAGTGCGTTCATCAACCACCCTTGCCTACCAACCACCCACCCTCGGTATAACCATGAGTGCATTTAGCGGAAGATGATGACAAAATAAGGATACAAGAAAGGGCTGCAGAGCAATACAAGAGCAGCAAGAGAGGAGTGCCGGCGACTAAAAGAAGGGTGAAATCTGCATTAAAGGAAAAGCGACAACGGAGTTTCCTATCTCAAGTATATCAGAGAGTCTCGCAAGTTCAACAAATTTTTATTTCTTCAGATCTCGAACCCAAGCCCTTCGTAATATCGAAGGCAACATAGTCACCGAGTACAAGTAGTTGCTTAACGGACAGCAAGAGAGTGATTGTGGAGGAAGAGAGCCCAGCTCCAGTCAATGGAGAACCAACAACCCCACCAGCACCCAGTATTGAAGAAGTTAACTTTGCAATCGAAAAACTGAAATACAACAAAGCCGCTGACTCTGATAGACTTCCAGCTGAACTTTGTAAATGCGGAGATGATTCCTTGGTTGAATGCATGGAACAAGTCATCAATAGAGCATGGGAGAAGAAAAGTATGCCCAATGATCAGCATGCTCCTCCTTTGAAAAGGCCCGGAGGCATATCCCTACTTAATGTCGCTTGTAAGATCATTGTATGAACGTATACATTTTAGACTTTAAAACCCTTCTCCAACAGACTAATCGGCTTGTGCCAGTGTGACCTCCGGCGTGGTAGATCGACTGTGGACCAAATTATCACACTAAGAGGAATCCTGGAAACGATTTTCAAGTCGAAACTCATTATCTATTCATCGACTTTAAAGCCGCTTATGCATTCATCGTACCGAACTCTATTAAGCGATGCTCCGATTCGGGATGTGCAGTGCTGGAAAACATGCAGTATGCAATTTAGAAACAGGTGCGTGGAATCATAGTTCCAATTTTCTTAGCCTTTTCCTAGTATTATCCAGGGCATATTTTCCATTGTTACTTACTCCTGAACGCAGTACTCAAGTCGTACTGTCGAATCTATGCATTTGAGTCTCAGCAAATACAAAGGATTTTCATCACTCTTTGTCCTCTGGCATTTAATTAAATTGTAGGCCCGTAGATTTTGTCTTCCAGGTTCAAATACCATTGACATTTTTGTCACGGCCATAACTTTTTCGAGCGCTTGAGAGACATCCAAAAGTACTACTGCTATGAGAAAGCTTCTTAAGCTTTTCAAAAACCTTCTGCTCTTGTGATACAACAGAAAAATAGAGGTCCTTATTGAGCCTGCGTACAGATAAGTAAGGGTCCTATACCACCATAGAAAGTCAGTATAAAGTCCCTCGTTATATCCTCTAAGTCCTCTGCAGATACTAGAACCTTCACAACTCCTTCGTGACATCTTCTGCGGTTATACGCTTGAAGTGCAATCACTTCTTTAGTGAAGGACGTCTTTTTGCATGGCTTTTTTGACGTTCTCTTCCCAATAGTTATAATATTGATAATGCAAGTTCAAACTCCATAGTAATTAATAATTTCAATGTGAGGATAGAGATCTCCTATTAGAAAGGAACAATCTCTAACCACTAGTAGTCCAAACATAGTTAAATCCTTCGCTTGGATCTGAAAGAGATTAACCCAACAGTTAAGTTTGTACAGTAAGTTTGTAAAGGGTCCAAAATGTCAATTGTGGCACTGAATGTGTTCCAGTGTCTTGCATCACAATTAGGTGGATCGCGTGTGGATTGTTATCGTCGCGAAGTTGACAATTTTGCTTGTTTACAAATCCATTCATCCAAAAATGGGCTTCGTCACTCTCACGGACAGCGGCTATATTATTTGGCTTGTGTTTTGTTGACAGAGGTGTTGGTGGATTGAATCACTTATCCGATCGACTCGAATTTTTCCACCACTCGAAAGGACGATTATGGTAAAGCGCGCAAAATGTTGTTCGAACAGATGACCCACTTTCATAAAATAATGTGGTCATTTGCACATGTTTTATAAGTTTCCATTTTGATTTTACAGGAAAATTTGAAAGATGCAGTTTCAACTATGGCCGCAATGACCTGTCAAAGTTCCGAAATCTTTATTGAAAACTATAGAGCTGATCATTTCCTTTCATAAAGATAAAGAAATAATCTTATTGTTGAACAAAATGTCCTTAATTTCTCTTTATTTATGCAGAAACACCCGAAATATCCCTTATCCATACCAAGTACGAGGTAACACGGGTGAACACAACTGGATAACCCTTTTCGCAACCAGCAGCAGCACCATATGAAGTCAAACCGATTTGAGTACGAGAGGAATCGTTCAATACCAAAGGACCACCAGAATCACCATTGCATGTTGATTTCTTCTTATCACCGTCAAGTGTGCCGACACAAACATTGGTATCCCTTACAACACTGCTTCCATAGACCTTGGAACATTCACTATTTGGATCAACGGTACGGAAAATATAGAACAAATCGTCGGCAACATAGTTGGTATCTAAATTGAATTAAAATCCATAAAACAATAAACCTTAAGGTCTTGTTTAAGACTTACTGTCACTAGTCTTTCCCCAACCAGATGCAATAGCAGTTGCTCCTTGGTACGATGAGTATGAGCTTGAAATTCTTGGAAGCACAACGGGTTGAACGTACGCTATAGGAGCGAATTTAGATATTTTTATATTTTTTTATAGGAAAGGACCTTTCATGAACTCACAATTAAGAACCGCCTTAACTGGCAGTCTGATGAGAGAAATATCATCCGAAATAATTGATGGATTGTATTTGTCATGAACATAGAGCTCGGTGCTAGTGATGACTTGTTTGGCGTCCGTCCTGCTTGTGGCTCCAAGGTATACAATAGCTGTTTTCATGCTAAAAAGGAAACACTTAACAATGCAATGAGTAAGTTAAAAGGATTCACTTACTTATAAGTGCAATGGGCTGCAGTCAGGACCCATTCGTTGGAGATCAAACTTCCACCGCACCATGAAGAGGATAATGCATTTTGTGACAACGATAGACCAACTTGATAGGGGAATTGTCCTTCCTGGGCTTTTTCTCCCCCGATAATACGACCTTCAGGCTCAAAGGCACCAACTGGCATAATATCCATATGCTGTGGTTCAACGGCTAGGAAACTAGCAGCGGCAGCTGTAGCCACAAGGACAGACAAGACGACAAAGACCTTCATGTTTCTTAGTCTTTTAGGTGAGCACAATAGAATTATAAGCCATCGAGGGAACTCATTTTATAGCTCTTCGAGTTGGGCGATAGCCTTAAGAGATTAGATTTTTAAGAGAAGATAACTGAGATAGGTATTTTCCCTTTGGCTTTTGTATAAATTTGTCACTTTTAATTAAAATTCTAGGTAATCATCTAACAAAAGCTTATCTCGAAGCTGATAAACTGGATGGCGTGTGAATTTAGAAGTTTTCGCACGAGAATAAAGTTGGCCATTCCATTATTTAAAGTACGTTGTTGGAAGGCATTGAACCAAAATGATATGAGTGCATTTCTGAAGTGGCCGAGATGGCAAAGGAGAAGTTTAGCCATTTAGATGAAATGTTTGTGAGTCTAGTGCGTTGGACTATGTTTGAAGCGCAGAAAATTTCATCATTTTTTTCAATGCATCTGAAACCCTCTGACCTTAAGTACGACATGAAATAGTGAGTCCGCATTATTCGTGCAATAATGTGTACCATTCACAGCACTCATATTTTTGAGAAGCTTGATATTTGCCCTTTTAGGCTACTTGTGGACTACTGTCTGGTGATAGTGGACAACTTTGCGAAAAGCAACCACCACCAAGAGAATTAAGCAATCTACTAACAGAACGGTAATGTATAGAGGAAAAGAGTATTCACAGCCGGGGCTTTTGAGCAGGACTGCAAGGAGGACAGGGTGCTACATATCAAGACCGTGATGGGGACACCTAGAGCAAATGGTCAACTGCGCAATCGTACTAATTTGGCAGTTTTAGAGTGTGTCCATTCGGCAAATCTAGACTAGGCCAAATACCTGAGGACCATCCAATGAGAAACAGCTGCTGCCGCTAGAGCTGTCCAACAGAGAGTCAATCGAACCTGAGGAAATGAAGCGAAGGCGCGAGGCAACTTTGCAAAACATAATGAAGAGCCCCACGTTGACCCACCAGAGACATTGCAAACCATCTCCGTACGATGCGGACAATCTGGTACTAATCGAACATAAGGAACTGGCAAGCGAGGAGTCTGGCAAGTTACAACCTATCTATCGTGACCAAAGTCTTACCAAATGGTTTATATATGTATCATCGAGTACAGCCTCGGCATATAAAGGAAGCTGGCGCAAATTCTGCGAAGTTCGAGGAAGCCGAAGTGTTGGTGCAAGTTACCCAACATTGGAAGTGGAGTGATGCCTCAAGAATGGGTGACAAAGAAGCACATACGAAGCCAGAGACGACTAAAACCTATGCCAAATCCGAGATCATAGCAACCGATCGTGACTGAGGGCATAATCATGGAAGGATGACGGAAATGCTAAACCAAGCACACAGGTATAAAAAGCGACGCTGAGTTAGCGCAATGAATTGAATCAGCAGGCTGAGTTCTGTGCGCTGATACACCACGCACTAACTCAATGACTCAATAGCGCGATTTAAAAATAAAAAATATGAACTCTCTATTCCTCTTTTATCTACCATGTCAGTTGACCGGCTGAACTGTTGTCATCACAATAGGGAAAGCTTTTTTGTCTAATTCATATGAAAGAGTGTCAATTGTGTTCAAGCCGTTGACAGCAACAATCATCTCTGGGAAAAGCTAGCTGGAGCTGGCGACCAGAAAAATACTTAAAGTATGGGCCAGGTTTGGATCAGACTCGTGCACTAACCCAAGTTCTAAAACGAATTGGTGGCTCCTCAATGTGTTCTAAAGAGGACAGCCAGACCATATAAGGATGGCAACTATACGTCTGCAAACAAATCATGAGACCATCATCAGAGTACTAGAAGACAGTGATAGACTATCAATCACGCGGGTAGTGAGTGTTATAATGTCGTACAGATGGAAAGTCACCAGATCACATCTTCTTCAGAGGCAGAGTCAGAAAAAACACAAGAGGCTGCAAGGGTTTGATAACCAGGGGCTATCATCTTAATCATGCGATTTGTGCATAAAACTCGGCATTCCCCACACGTGGATCGCCTAAATCGAGATCACAATTTCATTGGAATAAGGAAAGGTTTACCGAGTCGAAATCACAGCCATACGACTGCCAGACTACAGCAGAGTCTTCTAAGCCATTCCTGGCATCGCTAATCAATCAAAATTACTTCTTAAATAAAAAAACCTTAACAGATACTTTCGAAACTTTATTTCAAAACCTTTATTGTTCATCAGATCCACCAGTCATTTGTTCAATCCAGTCCATGTACGACGTGATTCTAGTGAATACTCCAGGAAATTCAACTTCACATCCGAATACAATTCCAAATGACGTGGCTCCAATCAGGGTGTCACTGCCGTCGGCCAGAACAATTGGTCCACCGGAATCGCCATTACATGTGGACTTCCTTCCTCTGGTGTTGATGCAAATATTCGAATCCTTTACAGCTCCTAAATAGTATCGACTGCACACTCTGTTGGCCATAATTGGAACTTCAACATATCGGAGAACCTCTGAAGCTCCTTTAGAAACTAAAATGTATACAAAACACATGTCATCCTCTTATTATATTTGAAAGGATTCCAACTTACAATCACTATCTCGACCCCAACCAGATGCGATGACCTTCTCTCCTTCGTACAATGAAGTGTCTCCCATTTGAGGTAACTTTGCTGGCTTTATATAATCTACAAATCAAACTGCATAAACTGTTGAATATTTGCAAAGCATCCTTGAACTTACCACTAAATTCTACTGGATTTGGTAGCTTCAGCAAGGATATATCATTCAACAAATTGTCAGCATCCCAGGCTTCATGAACAAAAATATTGCTCTTCTCAATTGTAACTATCTGTTGGCCAACTTCTGCGCGATTTGTTCGATTTGTAGCTCCCAAATATACATCGGCACTATTCACACTAAAAAAAAAACGGACAAAATCTCAAAGCCTAAAGGCGGTTCAGACCAATTGAACTACCAACCCATCTGCACAATGTGCAGCCGATACGATCCATTGATTTGAGATTAAAGTCCCACCACACCAGGCCTTGCCATTCTCCAAATTCAACAGCAGTCCAACTTGATAGGGAAATTGTTTTGGCTCAGCTACCTCACCATGGGTTATACGTCCTTCGCCGGCTAGTCCTTTAGGATTCACTGCTATTCGATCGTCGACATGTCTTGGTGGAACAAGGTTCCAATCGATATAATCGTCAGCCAAAACGCCGTGGACAAGTATGCTAACTGCTATTAGAAGTTTCATTGTGTCGACTGTATTTGATAGATTTATGAGCAGCGGTATTTATAGGTAGGCACTAAGGCTTCCAGCTGCCTTGTTGATATACATGCATCACGGTTAAGGTTGAGTGGCAGTTTTATGGCGTCCTGTGGATTCCGATGATGTCGTTAAATAAATAGTTTATCATGTAGTTACCGCTGTTATGTTGAATATTTAAGCGGAAAGCATTTATGATAACATAAACATTTGTAGCAGTTGGGGGTTGTCTATGGTAGCACCTCTTCAAACGCAAGGCTATGCGGTTTATTTGAAAAAGAAAACGCATTCATGGGCATAGAAATGGGACATGGATTTCAATATCGATATGATGGGCATTTTTTCGATGAAACAGTTTGTTAGATTAGGGTAGAAGGAAACTTGATTTGTAAGTCAAAAGTGTAAGTGTTATTGGATCCAGTTATTGCTGTCAAAGTGATTGGTTCAACTTACAAGTATCAACCTTTAAAGAGTACTTCTACTCCATAATTGACTTTGCAAATCTGGACAATCAAAATCAGTTTGTCTATATAGTGAGGAGGAAACAGAATGGGTATTGTTTCAAGGAATGATGTTACAACTGACCTTTTCGATCTTGTCACCCTTGATTCTCAGATGCTCCCCACTTGACCATTTTAGAATTAACACAAATTTCTTAGGTAGACATCTTTCTTTCTTCTACATTTGTTGGATCATCTAGTATTTGTCAAATCAGTGCAGTAGTAGAAAACATCTAGGTGAAGTCTATTTTTGTCGAAGCCAGTCAATTAGGTGAGGTCAGGCGTCTCAGAAGTCTTGCAAGAGTCCCTCAGAAGGAGAATGTTCGGCGGGTGTATTCCATCGATGGAATCAATGGTGGCGTCTACAGACTAACGGATACTTTACTGACATATTTGGAGCGGAGGTCGGTAAGGTCTTTCAGTACTGAGTTATGGTATTGATAAAGAGATGGTGGCGGACGAGCTCTCAATGGGTCAACGGCATCGCCCCCGAAGTGTGCTACTGGCATCGGTGTATCCCGACCCTTGTCCTAGGGATTGCAAAATGGATACGGATAATTTTACGTAAAAAGCACAACGATGTTCGAGTGAGCATGTGGAATGTAAGGTCCTTATACAAACCGCGTGCAGCCGAATAACTTGCGGAGGCCCTAGAATGCAATAAACCAGACATTGCCACAGTCCAAGAAGTGCGATGGAGTGTAGACTGTAGACAACAAGGACAGCATCTATTGGGATGCGGATTTGTCATTGGAGACAGACTTAGGCAAGAAGTTTTGAGTTTCAGACAAGTGAACGAACGCCTCATGTCTATCCACATTAAGGCTAAGTTGGTCAACATTAGCTTAAATGTGCTCAAGCCCCTCACGAGAAGTTGGACGATGCAACGAAGGATGACTTCTATCAGCTCTTCGACAAGACATATGAGCAATGCACTAACTATAAATACTAATGATACCTACAATATCTAAGAATGTGGCTAAGGTATATTGTTTCTATTGAATTGTCTTTTCTATCGTTCTCTCAACTTCCTGAAGAGCCGCCTCCGTCGAGCGCTTGATAGAAGGAATTGATTTAGTGTTGAATTTCTACTCGAGAACTTACAACTACGGGCTTGCACTCAACAACAACTTGCTAATACGTTGTACCTACTGTCGCTTACTTAAACGTTGGCCCCTTAATTTTCTACCTAAAACGATAGTTCCTATCAACACAGCAGATGAGCTTTGAGTAGTAAGGAACGGAAGGAAGGACTATGAAGGAACTTAGTTCAACCATTGTTCGAGGTAACCCTGTTCTGTCTATTTTGTTGGACTATTCACCATGTCCTATCAAACGTACTCGTAAGACACTCCCAAAGCAAATGCTCTATAGTGTCCTTACCCACGTATCAGATGATAGAGCTTAGCATACAGAGGTTCTAGCAAGAGTGAATGTAAGTAAACGCGCTGTTTATCTGTGATAGAAATCCTAAAAAGTTATGCCAGTTGTGTACCTCATGACGGTGCCTATAGAAGCTCTAATACAGGAAGATCCAACCCAGTTTCGATCCTGAGAATTCTTCTGCGGGCTATGATGAAACGTTATTAAGCAATTCTATTTAAAAAATAAAACAAATCAGCCTCCTTATCAAGTTTAAAGAGCTCTTACAATCATGCATTATACTGGAAGTGGTACAAAGGTTGAAAAATGCTTTGTAAACAGAGCAAATAAAGGTGATGAAACAAGTTTAAGTTTCTTGTTCATGAACAATTATTACGAACCTTCATTTTGTCTACAAATTTCCTTTAGTTTCATTGTGTATTCTCATTACTCTGCACCCTTTTAAGCCTTTTTAGAAATTTATATACTCGTTTATAATAAAACTCATAGTTAATCTTTTGAAATTTATTTTTCAAAATCCTTTCCCATTTTAATCCATATTTGCCTTAATCCACGATAAATATTTGCTAACTCGTGTGAATGCGGCTGGCCATCCGATTTCACATCCAAAACTAATGCCAAACGATGTGATACCAATCAGAGTCTTCTTGTCTGATTTCAACACCAAAGGACCTCCCGAATCTCCATTGCAAGTTGACTTTCCTCCCGATCCGGTTATGCATATATGTGTGTCCTTAATCACACCGAAATAATAAACACTACATGTCAGCTGTGACACAACCTTTGATTCTATATAACGAAGAACTGGACTGACTGATGTGGCACCTATTACAAATTAAAATTAATCAGCTCTTATTATTATCCTGAAGCTCTACTTACTATCGCTATCCTTGCCCCAGCCAGAAGCTATGGCAGTTTTTCTGTTGTAGTTTTTCGAATCATTCGTTGGCAACTGAGCGGGTTGAATTTTATCTACAAAAAGAGGAAGCCATTTTAAACGAGAAATTTAAATGAATGAAATCACAACTTACCGTTAAGTTTGACAGCTTGAGGTAGTTTAAGTATGCAAATGTCATTTGTTAATGTCAATGAATTCCAACGATTATGGACTCTAATATTTTCTCCTGGAACTCTTATTGCCACTCGAGAAGGTTCCTTCTCCTCTAAAATTCGGACTGAGCCTAGAATAACTTCCACTTCTTGAGCTCTGTGGAAAGTATAAAATATTTGAAGTTTGTCCTGAAGATTTAAGGTTTTTGAACTCACTTATCACAACAATGTGCTGCGGTTAGAACTGTTCGATTTGAAATTAAAGTACCACCACAAAAAGCTGTTTTATCTTTGATTTTTATTTTAAGCCCGGCTTGGTAGGGAAATTGTCCTAAAACAGCTGGCTGTCCACCAGTTATACGACCCTCATTGGCTGGAGGCTTACGCGGACTGACAGATAGTTTGGGCTCCACGTACAATGGTTGTAGGCTATCAGCAGCCACGAGGGCTAGCAAAAGGCAACAAACGACTAAGAGCTTCATTGTGGTGGCAGAACAAACGACTTAACGAGTTCGTGAGGCAGATCCGTTTCTTTTATATGAGATTGGTGGTAGTTATCAGTTGTAATCTCTAATTGAACTGATTCATGATAGATCTATAGTTGTTGACCGATTTAAACGATTGAAGTGATAGCATGGCCCTGAAAGTCATCGTAGAAGAGATAATAAATGTTAAGTACTAAGTAAACAGCGTCACTAAAGGGTTTTTGTTGACAAATTATTACTTTTTTTTTTATTCTTTTAGGGGACCTTTCGTTTTCTAATGGCTTTTAGATTTATGGGTAGATGGCGGTCGGTGTGTGATGGTTTGATGTGCAATTTTCACTGGAAAAGGCAGTGAAATGATTATATTTCTGTAGATACTGTTTCAACTGCTTTAAAGCTCGACACTTCCGTTTTACCCAAAACTTACTAGATAGCTTGGTTTTAAATACGGCCTCGTATTGCAAAACATGCAAGGGGTCTAGGTGCGAGGCAATCGAATCTTTTAAGATTACTGCTGATGACCCTGGCAAAGACTCACTCATGTACACATTACAGTGACAGATACAGGCAACTTTACGGACATAGATGTCTCAATAAAGGTAGGCTTACACTCCGATTCTGCAGTTTCCAGTATGTATGTGAATGCAGTATCATTTGTCAGCAGAATTGAACCAAGCAATTGGCCTAGGCCAAGGACAAGGACAAGGAATTGAGCCTTATAGTCGAACGCATTGCACCACGAGAAGAGTAGAGAAAAACTTAGAAGCAATTGAAGGTTATCTACAATCAAGCGAACAAGGGATATGGATGTAAGCGCCGAGTTAGGAAGCGAAAGGAGTATTCTTAAGCATATGATGCAAGCTAACTGCCCTGAAAACTAGAGGGAAAAGGGTCAGTGGCTTGTGAACTTCTGTAACACCAATCGGCTAGTGGTCACTGTCCACCCATAAGATCAATTTGGTCTCAAGTAAGAGACTTGAATAAACAACTTTACAATTCTGCCAGAATGCACTCAGAGGTTTCATTAATCCTAAAACGTGTTATGTAGATCATCATTTCTTATGTTAGTTAGAATGCAAGAAAGTTTACATAGATTTTAGATATCTACATACATACATCGATAATCGATAACTGCATAACCAAAATATTGAGATTAAATGTTAATAACTTAAGGGTATTTAATACTATTAAAGTTCTCTTGGCCCCTTTCACTAATTAACTTTTTTGACGTCATTTCCAGACATGCACAGTAGATAAGATTAACTCAGCCGGAGACCACTCATGAAGAGTGCCTACTTCTATGAATGGGTCTATCTCTTGTATTATATCCAAGTATAAGATTACAAATTCGAAATATACAATCAAACAGAGATTTTCTACGAAAAAAAAAGTGTCATAATAGTGAAAGCTTACTTTATCTTTTAACCGAAAGCTCGTCAAACAAATGGTGTAAGTCCAGACTAGAATGATAAAAAGCTACCATAGAAAAATAAAAAGCTTTAAATGCTTTCTTATTCGTTAAATTCGGTGGTTTGTGTCTAAAGCTTAGAGTAGCGCTGCCAGGGATGTCAAATATTTCCACAAAAAGATTCAAAACTAGGCCTTTAAAATTAGAATTAGTGCACTATGTTGCAACCCGAAATTTACACAAGTGTTTTAGATTCAGTATGAATCTATATCCAGATAGCAATGTATAGCATGTATAGCACTGATGTCTAAACTTAAGGTCCATACTCACAGCTTAACGACCGGCAAATGAGCGTACAAACCATATTTATCACGTGTTAAGGCGGACAATTGACCATTTTACTTATAAGAAAGGGGAGAGCTTAATTTTTCTATCGATTTATATAAAAAAGTTGCTCAATAAAAAAAGCCATATTAATAAGCAAAGTACCGTTATATGCATCAGCGAAAAACCTGGTACTCCATCTTAAAGCATTTATATATGAAATTTAATCAAAATCGTTTGAATTATTTTCGAGAAAATAGCTCTTTGTTAAATTAACCTTTAGTAAAATACCGTTAATAATAGGGTTAGAATGAAAATTCCAATTTTCCCTCAAATTGTGACCATGAAAATCTTAGATATGAAGTAAATTCGGTCCAGGCGTATTAGTTGCTATCTTACGTAAACCTTCACAGACAGACAGAGTCGGCAGTCCTACTTTTCGACCTTCCCTATAGGTGCAAGTAAAAACGAACAGTACGAAGTGCTGTGTATCTAAATTTTTATTTCAAATTTTACAAGATTTTTCAATCCAATCCTTGTTTTCAGCGATACGTGTAAAACCAGCAGGCCATCCTTTTTCACATCCTTTGTAAGAGCGGAACGAGGCGGTACCAATTAACATATTCGTTCCCCTAACAGTAAGTGGACCACCAGAATCACCATCGCAAATTGATTTATTCGTTCCATTGGTTGCAATGCACATAACTGGTGTAGTGAAAGGTCCATAAAACACTTCGCACTCAGGATCAGGTATTATTGGAGCACTAATATATTGAAGTGTTGGTGAAATAGTACCACTGTCTATGGTGGGAGGAATAGGTTCAAAATACAATTGTCAGATCGGTGAGAAGATCTACTTACTGTCACTGGTGAGACCCCATCCAGAAGCAACACCTATTTCTCCGGCATACGTTGGAGCTGTTCCCGTGTATTTTGGAAGGATTGCAGCTTGGATGTTCGCTAATAAACATAATCATATACTTAAGCACGCATGTAGGAAGTTAAATGTAATCTTACCTGTAAAGGTCACGTTCATGGGTAGTCGAATAACCGATATATCATTCAGAATTTCCCATTCATCATATTCTTCATGAACAACGATGTTTTCCCCAGGGACCATTATTACCACTTCCCCTACATCTCCCGTTGGTGAGCTTTTTACTGTTCCAAGAGTTACTCGAACGTTTTTGACTCTAATAAAACAAAAGCCTATCGATTAATTGTCAAGATAATCTAGAACACAATTCACCCGTCGGTGCAATGAGCAGCTGTTACAATACAATTTGGCGATATCAAGGTACCACCACAAAAGGTGTATCCATCCAGTACTAGTGATGCTTGCCACGGGATTTCTCCTGGCCTGGCAGGTTTGCCATTGGTTATGCGACTTTGAATTGGTAAGCCTCTGCGTGGAACTATTGAGCGTTTTTCCAAATGTCTAGGACGAACTTTGCTCATGTCAATTGAGCCAGCCACAGAGGCCACTAGCAGCGCGAGAATTAGAAAGAGCTTCATTCTTAAAAAATTAACACTGATTGAAGAACTGCAGGATGTTTGAATGCTATTTATATGGGTTTGGCTAGCGATAATAACTGTCTGAAGGGTCTATTGTCATGGTCTATGATGGATATGATAAGTACATTGTTTTGGTTGCAAATTTGCACTCAAATATATTGAAATAAGGATCTAATTCAGATAGACTACGACTTTTTCATAGAACGCCCAAGTGATATAAATGGCCAATACCTGATAAGGTGCATAATAAACAACTGAAAAGAACAACCCAGGGCGCATCAACCTTAGCTATCATGGGGTTTTGTTAGATTAGTGCATAATCTAAAAACAATGCAGTAACCAAGGCCAACTTGGTAAACAATATCAACTCTCGTAGTTCATAGAAGTCAATTTATTTTGAAAGTGCTGAGTCTCTATTACAATTGCCTTAAAGATCACTTTAATATATAAAAGGGGACTGTTATTATTTGCATAACAGCCCTGGAGAGGTATATTCGCTCAATGGAGTTCCACACTCTTATGATTCCTTTCGGAATTAGAGTTTAGTATTCTTGTTTAAATTTTACAAATGAAAATCCGTTTTATACTACTCTCTTTAGAGTCCAATTTCTCTATGGGACTTATTGTAGGCAATTACAAGAAGTAGTAGTTAGTGTAGCTAGTGCTGACTTACAGAAAGTCTATAGTCTCATATCATGTTGGCCCAACTTTTAGACGTTTGTGGTTCATTTTTACTCCGAAAATTAATCGACAATTTCTGGCTTCTAAGAATGTCTTTTAACCACCGATTCAAACAAGGTGTATGTGAAAACCATGTAATCTGCAAACGCTGTAAAAACTAGCTTGTACCCTTTAAGTAACTTAGGCTATCACTTGAAACTTCATCAACTGACTGAAAACTCAACGAATTTTCGCCAGAGACCGAACCCAATTGACCCATTTTCTTAAAAAGGCGGAAAAAACAGGTATTTTTGGCTCAATTTAATTAGAGAGTGCTTGTTTTTCTCTACAATCTATTTTTTTTTTGGCCAAAGTAAATGGGTTAAGTCCACCCAATTTTTTTTTTGGCCAATGAAACCTGATACATAAAATATAATTTACGTTTTTGCGTAATAAATGGGTTATTTTAACCCAATATTTTTTTGGGCCTTAAATATTGAGTTCAATCAACACAATATTTTTTTGGGTAAATACAAATTAGTAGAAAAAACCCTTTACTTTTAAAGCTCCGAGTTTTAATATTCGTTCATCAAATACGTGTGTACATGCCTACATATATTTGTAAATATGTATATCATCGTTTTCACTTTTTATCTTTACAATTTTAAATGCAGTTTGTCATAGCCTAAAATATTATGTAGATATAATAAGAGACCTAATAATTCACCCAAAAAAAATTTGAAGCTTGTTTTACCCATTTTCGATTGCCTAAAAAAATATTGGGTCCATTAAGCTTCATCAGCTTCAACCAGATGTACTTCTTCTACATTTACAACCTTAATTACTGCTGACTTTTTTAGCAAAAAAAAACCAAATACCCGGTATTTTCGATCCCTGATTTTCGCACAATACAAATCTTTTGTATTCGCCCTGTTTTGGAAGTGGTCGTACGAAACCATTCTTCTACTATCGTTCAGCCTTTAGTTTTACAACGATAATGTTATTTCAGATTTATGCTTTTATTCTTTATTATTAGGCATACTTTCGTTCAAATTCGATAACCGGATCGTTCACGTAGTGGTTTCAAAAATGATTCGGCTCAAAACAACGATCATCAATCCCAATCAGATCATAGTATTGGATTGGTTTCGTTCCGCAAGCCACACTAGGCCTACAGAGGCCGCAATAACAAGGTGACTAGTTCCCACCTCAACCTACATTCTTCGTTCATTTTATTGCCAATACTTTTTATACCCTATCCCAAGGGTATATTAAGTTTGATACATAGTTTGTAACATAGAGAAATATTGAAGATAGACCACATAAAGTATATATATAAATGATCAGCATCAGTAGCCGAGTCGATTGAGCCATGTCCGTCCGTCTGTCCGTCTGTCCGTCTGTCCGTCTGTCCGTCCGTCCGTCCGTATGTCACCAGTTTTTGGGCCTTAAATTTTGAGCTACGTTGATGAAATTTTGTATGCGAGGTCTTTGGAAAAGTAAGCAATACAAGTGTAAAAATTTTCAAAATCCGCCCACTGACACGCCCACTTTTCAAAAAAATCACTTTTTCACTATTTTCATATGAAACTCGAAAAAACTTACTTGGGCAAATATGTAGATATCCACTTAATCTACAAATCGTCTATACATTGTATATGGCCACGCCCACTTTTTAGGGGCGTTTACTTCAAAAATTAATTTTCGAGTAAAAATATTAGTTTATAAGGCAAAATAGAAAATTTTGTGAATACATTTTCCACCGCCCACTGACACGACCAAATTAAATAGGGATAGGGTATCATACGATCCGCTCCAGGCGGACTGTAGCATTTTTCACTGGTTTTTCATTTGTTCATTACTAAATAACCGAGACAACTGAAAGTGCCTGAGTTGAGAGACAAGTATTGGTTTTGTGATTGATTGCATTGTGGTTGTATGACTGCAATCACCAATACTTTTCTGTCAAAATGATCGAATCAATCGAAAATTCTGCTTGCGCGCTGTCAAAATGCAATAATTGTATTAAGTAAGTCATTTTTGAAATGACATTCTTGCTGGAATGATGAAAAAAGCCAGTCGAGAATGATAAGGGTTGGAATTTTTCGTGGATTTTGCTGGAATGGCGGGGAATGATGCATAAGAGATGTTTATGTGTAGGTAAATTTCATCATTTGGGATTTTTCGCTAATCGAGTATCAGGTCGCCAAAATTTTTTTAAAGTTATGGCTCCTACAGATCCGAAAGAACTTTTGAGGAATTCATAAGAACAATTGGAAAAAACTTTCGAAAAAATGTCATGCCTGAAGTGACAGTGAATAGAATAATGAGAAATGTCTAGTCTAGGAATGTCATTTCAAAAATGATAGCCTATTTTAAGGATCATATCACCATAAGTGATATTTTTTTCACGCGATGTAGCCATGCTTAAAGTGCGAATGAAACCGCTCTCTACGTATGGATGCAAAAGTGAACGAAACTGTGCATGTGCGTTTCGCATGACGACATACGACTGCGTCCAGAGCCTTAATTCAATAATGGTTGTAGGTTTTCTCCGCTGATTTGATTGTTTCATGTCTGTCGGGCTGTTTGTCACCAGTTTTTGTGCCTTTAATTTTGAGCTAGGACAATGCAATTTTGTACACGTTCTCTTTGGATATCGGTACAGAACATTTTCAAAATCCGCCCACTGACACGTCCACTTTTCGAAAATTTCCTTGACAAATCTTACTGTAGCAAATATGTAGATATTCATTTAGTCTACATACTTGGTGGAAAAATTAGCTTTACATAGAAAAGGGATAGGGCATGATACTATCCGCTCGGTCTGTAGCATTTTCATATGTTTTCATTGACAAAAAGACGCATAACAGTTAAGGAGAAATCAAGTTCTTTTGGTTTGTGTTAAATGTGGCTCAAATGTGTTTTGCACTTCGCTGAACCAGATTGTGGCAGCGTTTGGTGAAATTTCGTGACTGGTTGTAAGAATTAAGGTCAACCAAAACGAACAGGTCTAGGTGAGGTGATGAGTCCCAACATTTTTATTTCACATTTTACAAGATTTTTTAATCCAATCCTTGTGTTCAGCGGTACGTGTATAACCAGCAGGATATCCCTTTTCACAACCGTAGATAGCGCCAAACGAGACAATACCAACCAACTTGTCCGATCCCTTAATAGTAAGTGGACCACCAGAGTCACCAGAACAAGTTGATTTCATCGTTCCATTGGTTGCAGTGCACATAATTGGTGAACCGAAAGGTCCATAGACTTTTTCACACTCAGCATTGGTAATTATTGGAGTATCAATATATTGAAGTGTTGATGAAATAGAACTACTATCTATGATGGGAGGAACAGGTTCAAAATACAATTGTCAGATCGGTGAGAAATTCTACTTACTGTCACTGGTGAGACCCCATCCAGAAGCAACACCTATTTCTCCGGCATATGTTGGAGGTGGTCCCGTGAATGTTGGAAGACTTGCAGATCTTATGTTCTCTAAAAATAATCATATCCTTTAGCATATATGCAAAAAGTTTTGATGTAATCCTACCTGTAAAGGTCACGTTGTTAGGTAGTCGAATAACCGATATGTCATTGAGAAGGTTCCTTTCATCATAGTCCTTATGAACAATTACGCTATTCTTAGTAGCAGGGACAGTCACAATCACTTCACCTCCAGTTGGTGAGCTCATTATTGTTCCAAGAGTGACTATAACGTTTTTGGCTCTACAAATTCACTAAGTTAGTTCGTGTCGTCAAAGGATTCTAATACACATTTTACCCCTTTGTACAATGAGCAGCTGTTACAATACAATTGGGCGATATCAAAGCACCACCACAAAAGTAGTTTCCAGCTGAATGCTGCAATATTAATGCAGCTTGCCATGGGATTTGGCCTAGACTGTCAGGTGAGCCATTGGTTATGCGACTTTGAATTGGTAAGCCTGTGCGTGGAATTATTGAGGGTTTTTCCAAATGTCTAGGACGAACTTTGCTCATGTCAATTGAGCCAGCCACAGAAGCCGCTAGCAGCGCGAGAATAATAAAGAACTTCATTCTTAATAAATGAATGCCTGTACACTGACTGATGAACTGCAGGATGTTTGAATGCTATTTATATGGTTTTGGTTTGCGATAATAACTGCCTGAAGGGTGTATTGTCATGGTCAATGATGGATATGATAAGCGTATTGTTTTGGTTGCAAATTTGCACTCATTGAAATAAGGATCTAATTCAGATAGACTATGACGTTTTTATAGAACGCCCAAGTGATATAAATGGCCAATATCTGATAAGGTGCAACTGAACAGAACAACCAAGGGGGCCATCAACCTTAGCTATCAAGGGGTTTTCTCAGGTCAGAAAATAATCTAAAGACAATCCAGTAATCGAGGCCAACTTGGTAAATAATATCAATTCTCGTTGTTCATACAAAAAGGCGCAACTCATTTTGGAAACAAAGCGTACTACGGCCTGGAGTTCCACACTCTTATGATTTATTTCGGAATTACTTTTCTAGAGTTTAGTACTTTTGCTTGGATTTAACGAATGAAATCCGTTCTCTCTCTTTTCTTGAATGAGATTGTAGGTTGAGGTGGGAACTAGTCACCTTGTCCCTGCGGCCTCTGTGACCTGCGGAACGAAACCAAATGGATTTGAGGTCATCAATCATTTTCTAAACTAATACATGAACGATCCAGTTATCAAATTTGACGAATGACACAGCTCTAGTATGAACTGGTAGACTTAGTTTGTCCCCATTTTACGAGCTTATAAATAAGTACTAAGTTCTTGATGACAAGTTGGCTACCTGAAATGATTGGGACATCGCAAATGATGTTTCATTCTAGCTCGAAAGATGCTGTTACTAGGTCTGTTCCCGCACTGGCTTAAACTACGAAAAAGTGAGAAAATTTCAGTGGACAAAAATGGACGCATTCCGGACCTACTTTTTGAGACAAAGCCACACATATGTATGTATGTAAACGCAAATGATTTTTGGCAACTTGCAGATTGACTAAAAAGGTAGTGAGGATGTTCTTACATTCAAAAACAGTCCACTGCCTCAATAAGGAATGCCTCACTTTGTAGTCAAAACTGAATCTCTCGACCCATCAGAAACGTTTGACTACCTTGTCCCTAGAATAGGAAACACGCTCAAAATGTGTTCCGTCAAATGATAGTGTTGTTATTGGCTGGGAAAATAATTTTAAATAAAATAAAAGTTTTAAGCACGTTCCCGCACATTTTGTCTTTGCATTTGTCTTTTTCTGAGAGAATTTCATCAAAATTTGGTGCAGAAAGTGCAAGAACAGAGCTACTTTTGCCCATAGATCTAGAGTATTAAGTCACCACTACAGTTTCTACATCTGCATCCCAATATTTTGTGTATCCATTACTCCAACTTTTTGCATTAAAAATTGAGTGGAATACCCTTAAAAAATAGGACGCATAACAGTTAAATTCTTTTGATTTGAGATGCAGGTGGCCCAAACGTTGAACCAGACATCGGTGAAATTCCGTGACGTGTTGTACAAAAAAAAAAAAAAACTAAAACGAACAGTCTTACGTGCTGTGTCCCTAAATTTTTATTTCAAATTTAAGCTTATGGAGTAACACCAGAATTTTTCTCAATCCAAGGTAAGAATGCAGTGACACGTGAAAAACCAGCAGGCCATTCCACTTCGCAGCCGTAGATAACGCCAAACGAAGTGACACCAACCAAGGTGTCACTTTGGTCCAAAACCAGTGGACCACCAGAATCACCACTGCAAATTGACTTCTTGGTGTTCTCTGTTCCAATGCATAGAATCGATGATGGCAAGCGTCCGTAGTAGGTTGCGCACTTGGCATTGGTGATTATTGGAACATCAGCAAACTGAAGTGTTGGTGAAATGCTATTACTACCTTAGACGAGAGGAACAGGTTCAAAATACAATTTTCAGATCGGTGTGAAAAATCTACTTACTGTCACTGGTAAGACCCCAGCCTGAAGCAATAGCTATGTCTCCCGTATATGTTGGAGCTGTTCCTGTGAATTTTGGCAGGCTTACGGGTCGGATGTTGTCTAAAAATAAATACACCCTTCAGTTCAACCATGTCAAACACTTGAATGTAACCTTACTTGTGAATGTCACTGGCTCGGGAAGTCGAATAAGGGATACGTCATTGATAAGTTCATAATCATCATAGTCCGCATGAACAATAACGTTTTCCTTAGTTCCAGGGACAATGTACACCACTTCACCTCCTTCTCCAGTTGGTGAACTTCTTAATGTTCCAAGATTGACTTGAACTTCCTGAACTCTGCACAAAAAAAAAAAAAAAAAAACACAGCCCATAAGTTAGATCATGTCATGAAGGGATGTCCAAACAAAATTTACCCATCTGTGCAATGAGCGGCTGTGAGGATCCATGAATCCGATATTAAAGAGCCACCACACCAGTAGTTTCCTTCTGGATACTTCAACAGTAGGCCAGCTTGCCATGGAAATTCCCCAAGACTGGCAGGTTTGCCATTGGTAATGCGACTTTCAATTGGTAAGCCTCTGCGTGGAAATATTGAGCGTTTTTCAAAATGTCTTGGACGAACTTCACTCGTATCAATAGAGTCAGCCACAGTGGCGGCCACCAGCGCGAGAACAATTAGGAACTTCATTCTTCACAAATAAAGGCCCGAAAACCGATTGATTAAGTGCAGGATGTTAGCAGAACTTATATAGTTTCGGTTTGCGATTACACATGTTCGAGTGGTCTGTTTTTATGACCAGCGATTGCAGATACGATAAGCATATTGTTTGGGTTGAAACTTTGCAGTTTAGTTATCAAATAGATTGAAATAAGGATTTAAATCAGATATACCCCTATTTGGTGTATCAAATTGCGTTAAATAACTACGATTTGGAAAGCCCAAGTGATAAGATATGGTCAGAACCCGATAAGCATGGCTAGTAATCAACTGAAATCAACAGCCCTGTTTAGAATTTTAAATGTCAATATTGTCTATCTAAGGGTTTTAGAGGTCAATGAATCTTTTAGAGGAATCCAATAATCTAGACCAAACTGATAGGGGATGTTATCTCTCATAATTCGTTGATAGACAATTATTTTAAGAACCAAAATCTTGCCATTTGCACTGCCAGTCAAGGTGCTATCACAGCCATTGATTCATCTACTACATTTGCTGCATTTGATAAGAACCAATCAAAATCAACCTTATCACCCTCATTCTTATTCATACATACATTTGTATCACGATCTTGTTAATATACTCGGTGTTCCCCCGATTGTATGGTGTGCGTCTTTAGAGCCAATTTGACAGCTGATTTGTGTTTAGTCCGGGTTCGGCCTAGACCAGGTAATCATAATAGATAGTCATCTGTACATTCCCCTGCCCATACATTTCCTAAAACAGGCGAAGCCTTAGTTCTGTTCCCGTACTTTCTACACTAAGCTTCGCACCTTGTTATATTTCAAAGAATGGGGGTAAAATTCTCTCAGACGTAGACAAATCTCACAAAAAGTACGGGAACGGGTTGAACAAAAAAGCTGTCACTTTTTTTTTGTATTGAATTACTTTAACTGTATTCTGCCAGCCAACAACAACACAACTATTTGACAGAACTCATATTTTTGCCCAAAGAATTAGCTTGGACTGAAAGTGGGCTTTTACACGTAGACTCTTGAGGCTTGACTCTTTTCGAAGTTCTTTCGTGAATATCCGGCTTTACAAGCAACGAAAACACATGAAAGCAACACAATGATAAAAATAAGAAGAGAAAAGAAAAACATTAAAAAGAGTCGCCGAAAACTTTACTCTCGATTCACAGGGTAAAATATTTTTCTTCTCAACTTTTCGAATTTTCTTTCTCTTTTGCACTTATGTGAGCCCAGCCTCAAGAGTCTCCGTGTAAAAGCCCACAAATTATTCACAGCATAGGGAAATTTCTTACTCTCTTGTGACCTCTCTCTTCTCTGAAAAACTAAGAAAATTTAATGTAAAGGAATTCGATATTTTTCGTAAAATGTGGGTCTATGTGGGTTTATACACAATGCATCGGCTTTCAAAGCTCAAATAAACCGATTTTAGACGATGCAATTTTTGCTTGAGACTCGTTGACTCATGGAGACACCCCCGACTCTCGAAAGTGAAGAAAGAGAGATGAGAAGTAAGATGGGTAAGTACAAGATTTTGATAGACTTTTGTCGTCTTATGTAGCGTCTTATCCATGAATGGTACTTACATCGCGGAAACCGAAAGACTTGCCATCCTCGGTATATGTATCAATAACCATCTCCGATGGAACGATCACATATTCGAGGTCGCCAAAAATGCAGCAAAATGTCTAGGATTCCTTAAACGGTGCAAGAAATACTTTACCCCGACTGACTTGGCTTCAATCTATAAGGCATACATCCGCCCAAAACTGGAGTACAACGCCCACATCTGGTCAGGTGCACCCAAGACCGTTTTGCACTTACTAGATAGGATCCAGAAGCGTGCGTTAAAGCTTATAGGTGACAGTAACATTGTGAACTCCATAGCTTCACTCCAACATCGGAGAAATATCTCATGTCTCTCATTATTTTATCGCTTTTACCACAAAAAATGCTCCAGCGAAATAGCCAACTGCATTCTCCCCCTTCAAAATTTCAACCGCAATACGCGTCACGCCTCGAATGCACATCAGTTCACCCTCAAGCCCAACTTCGGACGTACTGTCAAGTACATTCATTAGCCGAACAACACGTATGTGCAATGAACTTCCAGGCTCTGTGTTTCCTCACCGTTACGGCCTTCAAGCATTTAAAGCCAACCTGCACAGGTACCTCCTCTGTTCCTCTTCTCCCTTTTCCTAAACGCCCGCGCCCTGAATCATCAGTATAAGGATATTCATATCCCCTTTGGTGCGCGCAAATTATAAAAAAAAAAAAAAAAAAAAAGCACGTCTGTAATTGGATTCATTTGCTTTACTAGTATTTTTGTGTTTTCAGTTTAGGTATCGCACGGATACTATTTTAAAAAATAGCGCATGTAAAAATGCGACGTGTAAAAGTATGGCATGAAAACGAAGTGACAGCTGAGACTATTGCCCTCGTGTGTTAAAGTGGTTAAAAGAGTCAATCTTCAGAAGGACTGTCACAATTGACATATAAATAGCAATGTATAGTAGTCGCATCCACATGCCGATCAAAGATGTCTAGTAATGGTCATAGTGGGCCGTTAGACATTGGAGCATTTACCCCGGAGTAAAACTGACTGACTATAGAATAAGCACATGAAATATGCTCCGTCGTACAGTGTGCACTGAATAATCTTTTGCTGCTGAGCTGGTTTAACCACCTCTCTTATGAACCGACCATCGTATTGTACAATCTACAAGGACTTCTTGCATTTATAACTAGTTTTGCTTTAGTAAAATACTTCGATAGATTTGCACCATATTTATTCAAATAACACATTTTCAAAAGCAATTTTTCCTTAATTCATATTTGCATTTATCCAGTTAAGATATTTACTGACTCGTGTAAATACTGGCGGCCATCCAATTTCACATCCAAATGAAATGCCAAACGATGTTATCCCCACCAAAGTAGTACTGCTCCCTTCAGTTGCTTCTAAAACCAATGGACCACCAGAATCACCCCAACATGTCGATATGCCGCCAGCTGCACTAGTACAAACATTGGTATCTCTTATCAGACCAAAGTATAAAGCATTGCAAATTTGATTTTTTATCACTTTCGTCTTGATGAACTTCAGTACGGGACTGATTGCTGGTGAATCTGTCAGGAAATCATTTGTAACGTGAGTTACTTTTTTTTCTTTTCATTGAGCTTTTTTAACTTACGATCGCTGTACCGTCCCCATCCCGACGCAACGACAGTTTTGTTCAAATAATCCTGTGAGTCATCTGTCGGAAGAGCAGCAATTTGGATGTAATCTGAAAAGCAAAACATTTGAGTTAGGTTCACAATTTAAGGACTCAAAATATACCTGACAATTCAACTTCGTTTGGCAGCTTAAGCAGGCAAATGTCATTTGTAATCATGTCGCTGTACCATTTCTCATGTACCTTCATATCTTTTCTTGGGACTGTCAGTGATACGCGGTTTGTTTCGGTTTCATTATAGATTTCAATTGAGCCTAGAATCACCTCGATCGTATCAGCTCTAAGGACAATAAGAATCATATATATAAATAAGATTTTAAAATTATAAATCAAACATACCCTACACAGCAATGAGCAGCGGTAAGGACATGACTTGTTGAGATCAATGTCCCGCCACAAAGTGCAGTATAACCGCCGATATTTATTTTAAGTCCAGCTTGATACGGGATTTGTCCTTTTTCAGCGAATTCCCCTCCAGTAATTCGGGCCGCAATCGAGCGGCCATCCAAATGCAAAGGATGTAGTTTGTTCAAAGTAGCAGCAGCAGCAGCAGATGCCAGAAGGGCCAAGCAAACTACTAGATACGAGTACTTCATCGCGTTTGAGAGGTATAATAGTCAATATTTTCGAAGATTAGAATAGAGCGGCTTTTATAGCAAGAAACTGTGTTTGCCGTAGTTATGACTTGCTGATTGTTTTATATTGGATAATTATGTTGAATTATCCGATAAGAATATCTAATGCATTGAGAGTGCAACTTAGCCCTGATCGAATTTTTTTTTGGTGGAAAGAGTTGTAAAGATATGAAATCATGGAACATACCATTCAAGGTTGGCAAGATAAAAATGTTGTCAGAGAATATCTCTTGTATAATTGCTGATTAGATATATATCATTGGATAGGAGCAAGGCTAAAAAGATTGAAGGGTGTTTAAATATTTACTTGAGTACAAATGTGAAACTCTGGAAGAGTATTTGCTAAGATGCGAGAGCTTTGACTGAGTCTCGTTGGGAGATGGGCAGTGAGGCTTGGGAATTCATGGAATGATGCCAAACGTGCCTACAACTTGTAGACTTAGAGACTGAGTCATTCGAGCCAAAACTCTAGCCAGTGTTTCAGCAGTACGTTTCGGTTCAAAAGTTGTGCTTAAGGGAGTTTTATCTCAATCAGCTATTTACTCTTGGAATCCTTTATCCCACGGAGAGCATAGAAAACCTAAACCGTACTTTTGGGTATTCTACAGGAGTATGGGACAGCCGAGCATTGCTCTCGATCAGAAATTCTTAGATATCAACAAGTAAAACCCTAGTTTTAGGCAAAGATCGATAAAGCTTGTTGAATAAACACGTTGTGGGCAGTTGAAGCCAAGAATAGAACAGAACTATCATTACTAGAAGGACTCCAGAAACGATAAATCAGTTCCAGTAAGTTTTTGAACCTGTCAAAGTAGTACAAGGCAAAGAGATAGTCGTTAACTGCTTAGCCAGCCTGGTGCAAGATGTCAAGCCAATGTGAGTAAGCTCATAAGGCGAATGTACATAGAAAGGGACTAAGGTCGCTAGAAGCTCAAAAGAAAAAGAAATATTTGCCTATATATTTTTGGGTCCAGTATTAAAGACGTGTTCATCATTGGTGTTAGTTAGGAATAAGGTTTGAAGCACAAGCTCTATATGTAGTAATTTAAGGCCATACCTTGGACACATCACATCCTGGTACAGGTTATAGTAGTTACTATTGAATCACTGATATAGTAGTTCTCTACCTTCCTACTTATCGTCCAGTACTTGCCGCTATACTCTGACTACAGAATATTTTAGTTCCGTAGTAACACAACATTCCGAAGGGAAGAGCTTAAATTTTCAACGACAAAATGCTGCAGCCTAACAACTGTACGACAAGGTTCTACAAACTTAATGAAGAGCTTAAAGACAGATACATGTTAAATACTCAATAGCAGATTAATTTATTAGAGGTATGTTATTAAAAAACATGCTTTACTTGTTAACGACACCACTGTTCTTAGCGATCCAATCCAAGTAGGAAGTGACACGGGTGAATACACCTGGCCATCCCTTCTCACAGCCAAGAGCAATACCAAATGAAGTGGCTCCAATAACAGTATTGCTGCCATCGGCCAACACAAGTGGACCACCAGAGTCACCATTGCAGGTGGACTTGGCTCCCTTGGTGCTAATGCAAATATGAGTATCCTTAACACTGCCAGCATAGTAAGTACTGCAAGGAGAGTTGGCCATAATTGGAACTTCAACCCAACGAAGCTTATCGGTGGCAGAAGTTGCAGCTGAAAGAAGATTCTGAAGCTGAAAAGAAAATTCCTCTGAATATGGTACAATTCTTACAATCAGTGATCTTTCCCCAACCGGAAGCGATAGCCTTGGCTCCAGCATAAGTTGAATAGCTACCACTCATCTTTGGCAATTTAGCCGGCTTGATATAGTCTGAAAAGAGAAATAGTGTCTTTTTTGTGTACTCAAGCAAAAACTATCAAGTAATTACCATTCAAAGTGACTGGTGCTGGTAACTTGATCAAGGAAATATCATTTTGTAAGGTACTTGGACTCCAGTGCTCATGGACGATAACATTCTTTTTGTCAACACGAATGATCTTCTGGCCAGGTTCGTTTTTGTTTGTACGATCAACGGCTCCCAGGTACACATCCACTGAATTGATTCTAAATATGAAGGCGGTTATACTTGTTTTTTTCAGTTTAGAAGCCCAAACTTACGAATCAGTGCAATGAGCAGCTGTAAGGATCCATTGGTTTGAGATCAAAGTGCCACCACACCAGGCTGAACCTTTTTGCAGGTGAAGCATAAGACCAGCTTGGTAGGGGAATTGCTTAGGTCTGGCCAATTCTCCATTGGTAATACGAGCTTCTTCCTTCTGAATGGCGGGGATTTGAGAGTCGACATTCATGGGAACAACCTCATCCCAATCGACAGCGGCCACAGAGGCTACAAAGAGCGCGAGAGCTACCAAGAACTTCATTGTAACAATGGTATCTAATACTGATTACTTGATTTGGTACGATTCGTACCCTTATATACTCATATCTTCATTAGAACCCTAGTCCTCCTATTGAGTTTGTGATAAGAAGTTGATCCTGTTGAAGTGGTGACGACAGGTAGGTGGAATTAAGAAGGCTTATTCCGCAATTGGAATTGATTTAGCTTTTTGAATGTTATATGCGTCAAGTAGCCAAGTAGACATACGTAGCACTTTTCGAGCAGATTATTTCATTATCTTGAACAGCAGATGGAAGAGTTTGAAAAGAAATTCTGCCAAGAGCTGAGCGTTCAACAGAAAATCTATCAGGGGAGTACCAAATCAACAACTGATGTCAGGGACATAGTGTAGCCTCATAAGGAATTCATAAAGGCAAAGTATTTTCGCCGCTACCCTTTTTTGTTAAGAACATAGCTCAAACTTTGGACATTATTCTGAATGCAGAAAACACCACAGCAATCTTTACCGACAGTCAGACCGCTATCAAGACATTCGTTATGAGATCCTACAAACTTGTGGAACATTTCAAAGGCGAATTCACCTTACTGCGTCTCCGATACACGATCAGTCTCCTCTGGGTATCAGGACAGGAATGACTAAGCTTTGTAGGTTAGGTTAACGAAACAGAAACAGTTTAACACTCCCCATGCAACTGTCACGCCAGACTCGCATATTGCTGCGACTGACATGAGGTAATTACGTTCCTCAGCTCATAATCTGATGGTTCGTTAATCGTTCATCCACTATTGACGTGAGCAATGATAAAGAGGCAACCATAATGGATTTCAGTCCGATTACCCTTATGTCAAAACCCAAAGAAAAGCCCATTCAATTTCTTCCAACCGCTCTTGTTGCTCGTAATGAAACTTAACGAAGCTGCTCTGTCGTTTTTAACTGACCGCTCGATACAATACACACATTGGGCACGTTCCGCATTCTAAGCACTAGATAGTCAAACGTTTCGAGAGACTCAGTTTTAACTGCAAAGTAAGGCATTTCTTTTTGAGGTAGTGGACTGGATTTGAAGACAAGAAAATTCTCCCTACCTTTTAAGTCAATTTGCAAACTGTCAAAAAATTCGTTTGTCGTTCCATATGTTAGGCATTCCCTCAAAAAGTAGGCCTCGAGTTCGGAACTTTATCCATTCGTCGATCCTTTGACAGCATACACATTCATTCATAGATTTAAGTTCACACATTCGCATATTTATAAAATTGAGAATACCTTCATTACGAAAAATAGCGAGTTCCTATTCCCGTATGTCAAAGTTTCATAGCTTTTCACAGGAGAGTAAGAAATTTCCCCATGCTGAGGTTTCCCCATGCAAATGGTTGAGCCTTAAAAGACAACACTCTCATTCGTTCATTAAACATGTTTCTTTTGAAAATTTACCAAAAATTCCGATTATGTATTTTTGATCTGACAGAAAAGTATGCAGACTAAAATATTATGATCCTCAGATGGGATTTACAGAGCATAGGAAAGCATTTCGTTCAGTTATGACATTAGCTAATGCCTCCTTGTGTTGATTATGGTTTGAGTCTTTCGTTAAGTTTTAAGATAGAATGCCGCTTCAACCCCTCTTACCTTTCACCCTCATGACATGCATACGTCAGTTCACTGTTTTAATGCAGTATATCCATTAGGTTCCACTGTCATTTGCAAAAAATATTAGTCCTTTTGTGAGTTTTTATGACAACTGACGTCACCGATTATAACTAGATCTTTTCCTGTTAAAGCACTGACATCAAAGTCAAATCATTTGATAATCTTATTAGTACACTTAAAATAATTGCTTCGGTTTGTTAATGACATTAATGACGTTTACATCATTTCAATGGGGAATGACATATACAAAACAACATGTGTTACAGTCGAGTAAGCTTCAATTGGAAGCTGCAGTATTCTATTCTCTATTCAATGGATAATTGGAACTTCTGCTAACATCATACAAAAATTCAATTTTTAGTACACCGACGACTTATTTTCAATCTAGAGGCTTCTAGAAAGAAATTATAACACGCTTTAGTACAAATGTATGGAAAGAGTGTATATCTCATATCTGTAAGCTCTCAAGAGCGTGTGTCGCGCGAAACTTAAACAAAAAGTAAATTCACTGTATACACAAAGCCAGACAGGCACTTCAACAGAAGTACTACAAATTCTTTTATGTAATTCAAAGCCTTCCCGTCTTGGAATTAATTCCATTTTTTTTTAAGTACCTACCACTTGAAGGAAATCTCCTGCTTATCAGAACCTCTCAACGAAGTTTAGTTCTGGTTCTATAAAAACTCTCAGCAATCGAACTGAAGTCAGTTAGTTTTGGAAAACTTTCTTGAAAATGAAGTTCTTGGTAGCCTTTGCATTGTTTGTAGCCTCAGTGGCTGCTGTTGAATGGGATGAGGTCATTCCCATGAATGTGGACCATCGTATTGAAATCACTCCATTGGCATCTAGTGAACATGGCCGTATTACTAATGGACAACTCGCAAGAGCTAAACAATTCCCCTACCAGGCTGGTCTTATGCTACACACCTCTAAGGGCTCTGGCTGGTGCGGTGGTACTTTGATCTCAAACCAATGGATCCTTACTGCTGCTCATTGTACCGATTCGTAAGTTCATTTTCTCTCCCGTCACCAAAACTTTATTTTATTGGCTGATTTATAGAGTGTCCTCTGTGGATGTATACCTTGGAGCTGTTGACCGTACCAATCGCAATGAACCAGGACAAAAAATCATCAAAGTTGACAAGAAGAATATCATTGTCCATGAGCACTGGAATCCAAGTACCATTCAGAATGATATCTCTTTGATTAAATTGCCATCACCAGTTGCATTGAATGGTAAGTGGGCGTTGATCCTTTTCTTCCTAGTCTAAGGACTTTCTTTGCAGACTACATTAAGCCTGCTAAATTGCCAAAGATGAATGGCAAATACTCAAACTATGCTGGAGCCAATGCTATTGCTTCCGGTTGGGGAAAGATCACTGACTGTGAGTACCAATTATTTGATTGCTTCGCGGTTTAGCTGATTTGTACTTTTATAGCTGCAAATGCTGCCACCGATAAACTGCGCTGGGTTGAGGTACCAATTATAAGCAATTCTGCTTGCTCTCCCTACTTTGCCGGATCAGTCAAGGACACAAATGTTTGCATTAGCACCAAGGGAGCCAAGTCTACCTGCAATGGTGACTCTGGTGGTCCACTTGTGTTAGCCGATGGCAGTAACACTGTTATTGGAGCCACTTCATTCGGTATTGCCTTGGGTTGTGAGAAGGGATGGCCAGGTGTATTCACTCGTGTCACTTCCTACTTGGATTGGATCGCTAAGAAGAGTGGTGTCGTTAATAAGTAAATTTATGTTCAAAAGGAAAAAAAAAAGTGAAATAAATCTTTCCTGTGCAAAACTACTTAATTTCTTTTTTCTTCTGTTTTTGTTGCATGTAATGGGTAACGTTGCATGTAATCGGTTGCAAAGTGAGTGTGATTATTTTAATTGAGACGGTTTATTGTTTTTGTTATCACATTTTTAATGGCACATTGCGTCTGTAGGGAAAGACTTTACAGTTCATGTAGGATTTGCGAGGCAAGAGGCAGACTGTAGGTGGGATATGAATCTCTTTTATTGCTCAATTGGTCGATAGAAAGAGAGGAAAAGAGTATCATGAAAAGTATACTGCGCTACGCTTTTTGACGTCACTGACAGTGCTCCTCAAGGTTTCGTACTAATCCCACAACTGTGGAACATAATTAGTGATGGCATTCCAAAACTTAGAGGAGGTCCTCGCAAATAATTGGCCTTGGCCACGAAATAGCAATCGTTTTAGTGACCTTACTTTTTGAAGAGCTTAAGCGTGACTGTAATGAAACTTGGGCTACAACTTACAGAGGAAAAGAGACAAGCAAATGGGATATTTACGGTGCATTTTTGAAACCAAAGTAGAAGCCCTTGAAACTACTGCATGTGCCATGGTTAAGAATACATCACAGAAAACAACTGCCCTGACAAAGATCATGAAAGAAAAGACTAATTAACCAAGACATTAATGATGGTCTACGGATCTCAAATATGGGGCTGGGGCCATGAAAAGGAAGTTGTGCATGTGGAAAACGGAGGGATAAACCTGTAAAAGCGCCTTTCAAACAATATCTTACGACGCGGTATGCATATGTAAATGTTGGTTTGGTACGAATAGACCAACAAAATGATTGTGCCAGTAGTCCGATATCACCAACAATGTCAAAATTATGCTTCCAAAGCAAAGTAATATCACTCAGCTAGAGCCTGGACTGAATTAAGAGGAACCATTGAGGGCAGAATTTCTGCCTGACTTAGTTGCTTACTGGCCACTAATGCTTCAGAGCATACCTCAATAGATTTGAATACGAACACAGCCCGATGTGTCAATCTAGAATTGACATTTGCCGCCATTTGCAAAAATTCAAGCATCTTACGACAGAGTAATGACTTTTCCACCACCTTGTACTAGTTTATGACTAATTAGAGGCTAGTTTACCTATAACTAGAACGTCGCTCATATACCTCACTTCTAGCACTGCTAGCTTTGAGTCCGCGTTTATGAATATTGGCCTTCCAATTTAGTTTCTCGTCTAAGGGAGACCCAGAGATGTAAGACTGGTGCCATTGTCATTAACTGTAGGAAGGTCTATTTAACACGCAGAAGTTTGCTGAAGCATTCAAGCCAGTAGAAAGTTGTTAGGACTTCTTTAATAAAGAGATTCTTCATTCTTTGCATACCAATCAATTTAGATTTTTAAGTTGGAAGATGGAAAATGATTACTGCCAGTGTGATGGTTTAAATCTGAGACATTTGAGCTACTATCTAGTATACACGAGTACACTCGTATCCTAGTTTTTTCAGGTTTATCTACATCCCTCGTGAAGAAAATAGGCTATCATGGTTGCTATCCATACCCCCCGATCTCTACAGAGATGAATTAGCCAGAGGGCTTAAAAGGACAACCATCAATCTCTGTAAAATAGATCCGAGCCTCAGGAGAAATGGAACCGTGATTTGTCATTTCATGACTAAAAAGTCGTCCTTTTTCTGATTAAATTTCATTTCCTTTTGTGATTACTTCTTATATCCATACCATGATCACTCTTCAAAACAACAACAACACAATCCAAGTGGGTTTTTCTTTCCATAAAACCACAATTTAAGCTCAACTTGATCCACAATAAACAATAAACAAGTCAATCCGTATAGTTAAAGGAATCCTGAGTTACTAAGGACACCTTATTGCCAAAATCATTTGGATTGTAAACAACCATCAATCTGTCTTTCGTTATAAACCACAGACATAACAACAACACATTATTACTGAAGGATATCCTCTAGTTCTGGTTTACCATCTCTTGTTATTAAAAATCTACAATCTTCCGCATAAGGATATCTTTATAGCAGGACAAAAAAAAAACGTCCCAAGAAGCAACAGAGAAGAAGAAAATGGATAAGAAGGACATAATTTCATATCCAGAAATTCATATCACAAAATAGTCTCATCCTTCTTAAGATGTTGTGCCATCTAATTTGTCCTCGGAGCTCGAAGGATTTCGTCTCCCCCTCGTCACTGTTGGATAGCAAATGAGTTTCTTGTGTTTTTCATTAAAAACGGATGGATTGTCCTTGGGGTATAATATCGAGAGACGACATTGAAATGAGCAGGGAAAACCTTAAAAGGAAAAATGAAACAGGCAGCGAATAACGTGCCCAGAAAAAACAGAGAAAAACGTAAACAAATTCATAGAAGTTCCTTGGGATTTCTGGTTTGCGCCAAAGGATATTTGTGTGTTTTTTGAATGATGATACACGGAGATTAAATCGAAAGGAAAAATAAGAGACGCTTCACACACAGAGATAGAGAGGGTATTCGTATTCCCCTGGCCAACACTGAATCGGAATACTCTCAATCGAAAGGAGGTTGGGTAGGGTTATAATGCAAATTGACAAAGTGGTTGGGTCTTATTTTTCCGCTCCTGGAAGAAACTTTGTTTTTTTTTAATTATGCTCTTGAAGGAGTTTACAAGATTTTGTTTTTCGCTGCAAAAGGGAAGGGATCAAAAGCTAAGCGGTTCAGGAAGTAATTACATATATTGCGGTAGGGTAAGTTGACCGAAATAATTTAAGTAAAGGGCCGGAGCTATAGGTTAAAACTTTTAAATGGCATTTGTTACATATTTGACGTTGTTATGGAATAACTTAGTCACCGCGGGTACAATTTAAAGTAAACAAAACATTAGAGTGAAGTTTATAATCTTTAATAAGCTTAAGCAACTTGAAATCTTTAGTGTAAGGGACTTCAAGTGGCTCTCATTACTTTGTAAAAGGATAATACCTCTACCATGACAAACCATCGCTTGGCAGGTAGATGTGGCGATTTAAATTAAGCCTAATTAAGGCTAGGATGAGCCGTTTTGATACCACAAGTCACAAGATTGATGGCACCGATTTAATCAAATTCAATCTCTTTATGAGCGACCTGTCCAAAGTAACAACAAGCAGCACAGATGAACCAGTAAGGATGCAGAGTAAAACGAACAAATTTATCTCTATGAAGTCATCAACGAAGGCTCTATCTATTGTAGATTATGTTTCTAGTTCCTCGCTAGGCCATTCCTTCCAACTGGACCTAAAGACTGTGGAGTTGAAAAACTTTGTGACTAAGGCAGGTTGTATGTCTATTAGTGCGTGGCCACACTTGCCTTTCCATGAACGTCATGTCCAACAAGACAGGTACATTTCAAGTGAGAAGAAGAGAAGCCTTTTTTTAAGCGCAGCCACTGCGTTCATGGCAATGCTGTTCATGGAAAGGCAAGTGAGAGTACTCGCTTATGATGTCTTGATCGTCAGCAATAATTAGCAAAGGACTTAAGATACTATCCTGGTGCACACCGCCTTTGATTACAAACACTTCAGGGACTCCAGCGGGGCTTCTTACTCTAATCTTCGCTCGGTCATACATCCCGTATTTGTATTGGACATCAAATAGCTATGCAACTGAGCTTGATATCTCCCGCAATTCGTTTTATCTGAACTGCAAAGCCACCATTGAGAAAGAATATCTCCTCATCTTGTGACACAACAATTAAAGTGCAAGAACTCTAAAGATATGATAAAATTTCTTCAGCACAAAAGCCGAACACTGAATTGAGAAAATTCGGACCCCATTTTGGTCGATACAGAACTAAAATTTCAAAACCGATTGGTATACCTAACAGTTTACAATGCACTTTAATAATAAAATATATATAAGGTACTATCCACAGTAAAACTTGTCGGAAACGATAACAAGATACAAATTCAGCGGAGTATTAAGCCACAACACGATAACGAGACATAAAAGGTTACCCGCTTCAGTGCATAGCTGAGGTGTAAAGTTTCATTCACCGTCTCTCTTCTTCCCTTCCAAAAAAAGACACAGAAACGAAAAATGTTGTGGCATTTTATTTTTCCATTTTTTTATACTTTGGTAGAGCTTAAAACAACAGGCAAGCCAGTTCTTTCTGATATCCAATCCAAGTATGATGCCACCTTCGTTAGAACAGATACATTTTCACACTTTCGCCCGTAGGACGTAATGCCCACCAGAGTATGCATTCCATTTACCTTGTCTGTTACAACAATCGGTCCACCAGAGTCACCACGACAAGTAGTCTTGCCCGGCTGGCCCTCAAGGCAAATGTTCAGCGTGCTATTGTAATAGAAAAAGATACTTTTGCACACAGCATCTGGTTCTATCCCTAATTCGACAAAGTGCAATTTTGACGGTCGAGAGATTGTTAGGTTTTTCGATGTACGTCCCCAACCAGTGGCCACGAGCTTTTGTCCAATGCTAACCACTGTCTGAGCAGTGGGTAGTGCAATCGGTTGAATGGTATCTGTTAGGATATGGTACACAGAATGTCCTTTGAGATTTGTTTTTTAGTGGTTATTCGTTGCACTTACCACTTAATGGAATGAGTTCAGGCAATCGTATGAGTGCAATGTCATTAATTACATATCTGGGTGACCATTGGGTGTGTAGGAGCATATCACTTTGTTCAATATCGAGGGCAATTACATTGGGCGTTGCCGAAAGGTTACGCACGTCATGGGCACCGATATACACAGTTGCCAGTTGAATTCTACAAATTAATTGAAATTTTTATTCATTTTTATTTTTAAGAGAAAGAACCTTCACCCTTTAAGGCAATGTGCAGCAGTTAGAACGAATTCTTCTGATATGAGGGCACCACCACACCAGCCAGATCGCTCGGGGGGTTGTCTAATCGCGATACCCACTTGATAGGGAAATGAGTGAGCGTCGGCCTCCTTGCCTCCTACAATTTTAAGATTTATCGCAGAACCAGTCATTAGACCAACCTGGAGTACGCCAAGGAACGTCACAATGAAAACCGAACTCGAACACATACCGATCTTGACTGGGTTCTTACGCGGCCCGAGAAGTTCTGCGCTTGGGCTTTCACCATATCTTTTGTAATTTGTTAATTAATTCTATTTTCGGTTGATAAAACGTGTTTTACATGTCGATGAATGCCGCTTTATTGTATTAGATACATTGGCAGCGATGGCTTGGCTAAGTGGGACAGCAGTGTATATGTATTTCAAGGTCATTGGTCTGGCAGAGTGCAGTGTTATTATGACGTTGTCCATTGTTGGTGGCAATATTCTTCAATTTACTAACCAATGTTGCCAATACGATTTCAAAAAAACTTAGTTGAACTTGTATTGAAGATTAAGAATGCGTCGTACTTCGTCAGAGTTGAGAGAGTTTAGAAAGCGGTAGAAATACCTCATTGATTTCCTAAAAATTTCCTAACCAACTAAACCCAAAAAAACCAAGTCTTGAACAGTCAGTTCTGGCAATTTAAAGAGTCATTTTCTGCATCAAAATAAGAGATAAAGTGCTAAGGAAATGTGTGCTGCAAATTGTCCACTATTGTGTGGTCACACTGTGGCACCATATGCTCTCCAAACTCAATCTATTAGTTGGGAACCTTTGCTCGAAATGGCCTTCTACTGATCGCTGAATGGCATACTAAGAATATGTAGACATTCAGCCTATCCTTTAACGATGTTCTATCAGTGCTTAGGGTGCTTTCGATTGGAGATAATCATGGCAAAACGACCTAGAGGATAGAGCTGAACTGTGTCGCATAGATACTTGAATCTTCCGGCTACACGGGCGATTACTCAAGCTATGACTGTGTCCTAGACCTAACACTAAATTATCTTAATACATATGCACATACGTTCTTTAACCTCTCGGGGTACATAGGGCGTCAACGACGTCTGCGCACCATCTTGTTCGTATTTCTGCAACGCGTTTGAGCTCTCTCCAACTCATTTCTAAAGAGCTCGATTCCCCCTCGACTGTTCTGCCTGCTTGGGTGAGCGGATTCCATTGCATGGCGTATTTTGGAATGGAGTTGTCTTTGCGCCATAGTATGTGTACAATCGACTGCCACTTTCTTCTTTGTATGTATATTACTGATTATAGGTTCCTGGTTATAGGTTGTTATATGTATGTTCCTAGCCGAAAAATCCTCAAGATGATCTTTAAAGATTTATTGACGAAGACTTGCAGCCAATGTGTGTTAATGGGGTCCACCTTCCAGGTGCTGCACCCATACAGCAACGCCGTTTGAGCGGAACAGTCGCAGCTTGGTTCTTAAGCAGACATTGCTTTTCCAGATGGTGGAAAGCATACCGAACGCAGCCTTGGTCTTCCCGATTCTGCTGCACACAACCAGTTCGGTGCTACCACAGTTTGCGGAGACCACACTTCCTAGGTATTGAAAGTTGACAACTTTCTCAACTTCCTGATCCCCACTTTGTTTGCCTCAGCTTCTACATTCTGGACCATAAGATGGAGGTCCATTATCCGATGTGAAAGTAGACAAACATCGTCAGCGTTGTCTAGGTGTTTAAGCTGAGATGTCATAGTCCAGAGAATTCAATGGTTTCCTTCCGTCAATGCTGTACGGAGAACATCACTGATAACCACTAAAAATAGCAGCGGTGACAGTATGCATCCTTGACGTACTCCACTATGGATTTTAAATACTTCTAACACCTTGCCATTGTGCAAGACGTGATACTTATACGTAGCCTTAATAATAGCTATGAGAGTTTTTCTGGGATACCTCTCCTGCGCAAGGCCAACCTAATAGCATCTCTATTCAAGCTCTCGAAAGTCTTCTCGAAGTCGATAAACAGCAGGTGTAGTGGAGATCTGTACTCAACGCTTTGCTCGATGCAGGAGGATCCAGCACGAAAGCCTGGCTGTTCGACGTCGAGAGTTGCACATGCGTATGTTTATATATCGTGGGCTGTTCTATATATATAAGCAATTTATATCTTATAGAGTGAATGGCCTTTTACACAGTGAAGACAAAACTCAGAGGAAAATTGCTCATCATCGGAACCCGTGTTGGGGGTTCCTGTTTCTTCAGTTGCGATTTCCAATGGCGATTGGGTTTTATCATACTTATTCCAATGAATAACCCCATAGCTCGTCTATTGACTCTACAGTGGGGAACTTATACAAGTCAAATCCGATCCATTTCCCCAATGCCATCGTTGAGGAACTGTGCAGCAACTGATTGACATTGCCTAAACCATTACTATTCTCTGGCTATCACTTCCCCACCAGTTGTAGCTCCTTTCAATGTAATTAATTTTTTGTTACAACCATTTCAGTTTATGTATTTATGTATCTTATTTCACAACAACATTCCAAGCGATTTATGATTCTGCTGTTACCCAGGAAAAAGTATTCACTTTTCCCTCAAGCGATTGTACTCTCTTGCTTTAGGGTGAGTGTAACCGCAACCTATAAAGTCGCTTCTTAATCACCCATCGAGCTTAGTTTTTCTACACAGCTCTTGCAGACTCCAGCCAGACAGGCAAACACCGCTGTCGACGACCAAATAGTAATGACGGTTACGTCAGTCTATATCACGCTCTGTTGCCTCGTAATCAGAGCTGCACAGTGTGTCAACTGGACGAAAGTGAAGCCAATGCATATGGTGGCCATGTACTCCATGGACGGTCGACCGAGAGTGTTTAATCTGGAAAGCGAACGTCTACATATGGATATGCTGCCAGGAGGTGCGGCCGCCATGGAAAGGATATTCGGAGGGCAAGTTGCTCGACCCAAAACGTTTCCCTATCAAGCGGGAATGATGTTACAGCGTTCCGTGGGGCTCTACTGGTGCGGTGGTTCAGTTATTTCAAAGGAATTCATCCTAACCGCGGCACACTGTGTGGATAAGTGTGTAACTATATGGGATTTGGTAAAGATTGGATTTTACCTTTTATCACGGGTACTCTTTATTCGTATAGGGCAGAAAGAGCGATAGTATTTTTGGGTGCACACGAGATTCGTAACGCCAAAGAGGAGGGCCAACAGCGCATTGAGGTTAGTAGCAGCAATTTCCTTCTTCATCCTGAATGGAATGCCCGGCGATTAGAGAACGATATAGCGTTGGTGAGGCTCCCGAAGCCAGTTGAATTTACAGGTGAGTAAATGGAGAAGTGGGAGAGAGATTTGTCACTTCCGCTAATGCAATCTGAATTCCAGAACGAATTCAAGCGATAGCTTTGCCAAGTCGTAGTTACGAGTACAAGAATTTCAGTGAAAAATTAGCAATAGCCTCGGGGTGGGGGCGCTATGCTACGGGGGTTCATGCCTTAAGCAGCGCACTGAGATATGTTAGGCTGAGAATTATCGATGGGGATACTTGTTCGAGAAGCTTTCCATTAACGTATCGGTCGACAAATATCTGTACGAGTGGGGTGCGAGCGAAGAGTACATGTCAGGGTGATTCCGGTGGACCGTTGGTGGTGCAAAAGAAATCAACAAGGACGAAGGTTTTGGTTGGGATTACCTCGTTTGGAAGTGTTTTTGGATGCGATAGGGGTTACCCGGCAGCATACACAAAGGTAGTTTCGTATTTGGATTGGATTTTAGATGAAACTGGCATCGAAACGGAACGGAAAGCAGCATCCACCACGGAGCAAATGGTTGAGGGCAGTGGCAGTGAACCTGCCGTATTGTTGGATAAGACACATTCGTTTGGTTTCTTTTATATTTAAGGTTTTTGTGATCAATAAATGGAATTGTTAGACAGGTAAAAGGGGTTTACTGATATAGAGGTAATTGTGCAATGGCTCGACCACATCGAACGAATGGAGAACAATGCTCCAACCAAGAGGATCCTCGGATCCCAGCCCCAGAAGGCAGCAGTGTCTCAGGCAGAGACTTTACATAGGTCGAGAGTCCTTTAAGTAAGTATGTACTCGTGCAATATGGAATACTTTCAAATTGTGATCTAAGATTTGAATGTGAAGTTTTGTTCACGTATCGTCAACTTGGCCAACTCTTAACATAGCCACAGTGACAAGCTACGGCTTCAGTTTCTCATTTGAGACTGCACTGAAGTGAGGGATATACTTTTGACAGCTCTTACTATAGCTACTATTATGACCACAGCTACACCTTTTGAAGACTTTTTTACGGTGAGAACGAGAGAAAAGGACTTGCACAATAAGCCGCTTTAAGTTCGGCTTTGAATGTAACCTACTCACGAGCCAACGTAAGACACATTGGACACTGCCTATCTTTTAAAATACAAAGAATGAATGCCAATGGTTCGTTAAAAAAGCGTGGAAAAGTTCATTTACCAGAAGATAGTAAGTCCGTTTGCGTACACTTCCAAAACAGCGAATTTTTACGAAAAACTGTTCGCGCACGGAGAAGAAGAGAAGAGAGCGTTCACGAGTGAGTAAGAAATGTACCAATGCTTCGAATTTTAGTGCTTCTTGCTGGTAAGAAAACTATCGAATCTGTCAAATCAGTGTTTTTCAACTTTTTCTCATTCAATCCGTTTGTTTAGGTACTTTTTCGTAATTTTAGCTCTCTCTGATTTCGTTGTCAATTGGTTTCACTCAAGAATTCTCTTCTTCTCGATTCCAATTGATCATTGGGCGAGTTCCCAACACCTCGCTAATCTAGCTGCTAGAATACTTTTGCACCGGGATGACATATTTTGTCCTAGAGAATCTAGCGGCCTCTAGTACAATATGTGTCATCACGGTGCAAAAGTATTCTAGCAGCTAGATTAGCGAGGTGTTGGGAACTCGCCCATTATGCAATTGGTCTTCCGTTCCACTGTTTATTCTACTAGTGAAGGACTAGAATATCTTACCAAAGACTTGACGGTAAATACTTCACTTTGTAGTTTCTATTTGTTACCTAGGTCAAACCATCAGGCTCAATGACACCAGTCTCACGTTCACTAATAAAAAACAAAACCTAAGTCTTATTTTGGACAAGAAACAAACTGCAACGCCAATATGTTTCTATTAACGCGTAAAGAAAGACAGAATATCTTATATTCATGTAAGAAGACTGTCGGCAGAAGGTGACCCTCACGTCCATGTTTAACATGTTCATCAGCTAAACGAGCTCAACAACAAAGAAGACCCTATGTGTCTATCAGCGATGTTGTAAGTACAACTCTCTTCGCGGCACAAGCATATGACATGTATGTAAATGCATTTGCTCATCTTATATGTCTATCCATCTTATTGGCCGCCCTTCATGACTACACATAACCAAAATTCATATTTGACCTGAAGTCATGCATATCCATTCCCAATCGATACGTTTTGACATCTTGGTAAGAATAGAGGCTAAGTTCATCGCCATCCAGGTGGATCCAAAGCAGATAGTGGAGGCTTTCGACTTTCGACTTTCTTGTGTACTATAATTTGTTGTTTCCAGGTTATAGCATATTCAAACACGTCAAAGGTCGCCATCTATCGCCACAAATCTCTGATGTAGTTCAACATTTCTTAAAGCGGCATTACGACAAATTCATGTCCCTCACGCTGCAAGCAAACCTCTTAAACGAATACCCTATGAGCGAATGAATAGTACAACGATGGGTTCTCTATGTAAATCAGCGGTAAACTAGATTAAAATACTCTAAGCAAGCGATTACATTGTTACACCGTCATCGGGTGCAGGATGCTCTCTTACCACTTGATTTGAACACGATGAGGGAGAGAAGGAAATTCTCCACATTGTTTGAATTAGAAATTCCTCTTAGTTTTGTGTTTAGCTGATTCTGGGCAGAACCAAAACTCACTTTATGCTGACTCCATTGCTTCCACCATCGCAAAATGATTCCACAAGAACATTACTCGAAAAAAAAACCCACACAAGATGCGCCTATGAACCACGCGGTTAGTCACGTGCCCGCCACCCAATAAGACGCTTGCTTTTAGACATTTTTACAAAACAAGTGTATATATTCAAATAATTCATAGACAGGAATATGATTTCTTTGAGAAGTTATTTGAAAAATAAAAAACAGGACATCTCTCTCACTAATACAAATAGATCTAACAGTTAGGAAAAAATAGAAAAAATCAAGGAAATAGTTGACCACTTTGACTGCAGAGCAGTATGCCACTGAATTCATCATACATTTGTGTACTAAAATGTACTAAAAAAAATGAAAGAATTAAAAAAGCATTCTAAATTGCACGGGGACGGCGCCGTCTTAAGTCTGTAGCAAAGCCTCGTCAGTAGTACACTCCATGTCAGCCTCCTCGACCTCTTCTTGGATGTCATCGTCGTCATCAGTCTTGTTGGTAGCCTCTTCATCTTCGTCTCCTTCATCTTCGGTGGGAATTGCCCGCCTCGCTGGTCGTTCTTCGAAACTGGCATTTAGTCGATCGATAAAGTCCTCTAGGGAAATTTTCTTTAGCGCAAAGCGCCTTCCGAATGTCTTTTTGATTTTCAGTCGTCGCGACTTGACTGTTGTCTTGGTGACATTCAGTCCATCCGAACAGGATAAACTTCGTCGGATCTTTTTGGCACCGATGAAGCACATCCGTTCGTTCTTGTCGGGTGTTGGCTCTTCGTAGATTGTCTCTAGATTCGAGGGCCGGAAATTTCCCTTGATTTTGTTCACCAGGTACAGTTTTCGAACGTCGGCGGGTCGCATGGTGGCGGCATCACAGACGGCAAGATTGCGGCGAGGCTTCATTATGGAACGTCGCTTGATGCGCATAAGGGAGGAGGAATTCTCCTTGCATTTAGCCAGACGCGATGGTAAACTGCGTCTAAATGACTGGGATGTTGTCGCCATTGGTGATGCAGAGTCTGATGAATCGATTTCGGATTGAGTGTCGGTAGCAGGCGCTTCTGTGGCCATAGCGGCAGTATTGCAGGGAAAAGTTGCGTTTGGCCAAATGCCGGCAGATGAAATTCCACTGAAAAATCGGACGAATATGAATAAAGGGAGGAATGGGTGGCTTTTTGGGTGGTTACTTACGGTTTTTCTGTCACAAATTCGTTCGAATTATTGAAATTTATCGCCGATATTCCTAATACGATGCGTTCCATTTTATATTTTCATTTTTGCTTTGTTGTTGACAGTTGATTCGGTGCTGTGGTGAAGTCGCCCTTCACCTACTTTCTTGTTGTATACAGATGTGGTGAGTATGCGTGAAAAGGTGACAGTTCAACAAGAGCGAGTCTCGTCCGTGTACAGGTGGTGGTGAAATTGTGTTATTGGTATAAATTTAATTTAAATCGATTATCAACGGAAAATTATCCAGGGTTTTTCTCAAAATTAAGGAGGTTGTGTTTCCAATAATGCTAGTTTGACGTTAGAAATACATTAAATTTAGTTACACTTGTTTAATATTTAGTCATTTATGTTTGATAACTGTCATGTGGAAAATTGAACGATAATGCCGCGTTACACTTAGGAAGAAAGTACAAGTGTTTTTTTTTTTTGAATCTAGAATATATTCAGCACAGAACTAACCAAAAAAACAAAAAGAAGAAAGACAAGAAGCTAAGAAGATGGATCGAAAACTTCGCGGCAATTGAACATCTGCATACATCAATCTTTATCAACATTTAAAGTGAAATGCATATAAATGAGGACAAATACATTGCAAAATAAATCATTCAAACTTCCAAAGTAATGCATGGTAAACGAAACTATACCAGTCTATAACTTTTTAGCAAATAAAGATAGTTTCGCACACAAAACTTAGTTGCATCCGCTTACTCCGCTTCGATCCGAAGTAAACAAACTACGAAAGTCTTGTTAAAATGCATCTACTGAGTAGCAATTTGCTAAACACGTTAAACAGCAGTATTCTCTGACTCAACCGACTACTATACACGGGCGCTCGTACAGGCTACAGCTGCTAGCGTAAACTACATAAACCTAGTCAAGCTCGTCAATTGAACCGTCATCCAACTCAATAGAAATATTGATTACTTGAAGATCATGCCGGTTTTTCACATTCTTGGCTCCAATGACTTGTACAAAAACTATGTATGAGGGGTGTTACACTTATCGTTTTCAAAAGCATTCGTCTAGGTAATGCACACAGTCTCTCAGTACTCAGTTGTGCTTATATTATAGGACCGTCACGATCCAAGTGAATATTGTTGCCTGAATATTGTTGCGCATATTTCTGATAGCTTGCATCGTTAGGAAGGCAGCAGCGTGTTCTCCTGTACTTCGCATCAGCAATGATTGTGCCACCTGATTGGGCATCTCACACTGAGAAAATGATCAACTGGACCTACAAATTCTTGTGGTTCTGCTGTAATTTTATTTGCTTCGTCATACATGCTTCCTGTCGTACAATTACAGGTGAGGACGCTTACTAGTTTTGAAAGGGTTCCTGTCTTTTGCATTATGACCTCGATAGACTTGCTCAAGCTCAGTCTGTACCAAAGTAGCCTATCAATTGACTGCGTTGACGTTGCATCCACTCTTTTTTGGCGGATATTGCATGTAGGTATTAAAGTTGTCGTACCGCAGATGATCCATCGATAGTATTCTGGCCCTGCGTCATACTCTTTCCATTCGTTTGAGCTTCTCAGTCAGTTGGTAGTTGGTAGCTAACATACAGAGCGTCTTCGACGCATACAGAGTAACTCAGTCAGCGTAACAGGACACACCAATCCTGCTCTTCAATGAACTAGTTACAGCTGCGGCATTCGATGAAGTTTTGGCTGAAGCTTTTAGTACAATCGGTGCACTCCTTGACCAGAAAAAAAAAACACATCTGAGAACACCCACGAGACAAAAGAACTAAATCACATATGAAGACGAACATTTCCAAAAGAACAATCGCCCAAAACTTACGATAATACTAACCACCCAGCTATGGCTGTGTCCTTTTAACTTCATTTCAGTCGCTTATCTTGCAACCGCGAAGGGAATTCTCCCAAACATACCTAAAACTTTCACTCGCCTTAATGTATTGGAAAATTGAATAAAAATATAAAAAAAAAAAAAACTCCAACAGAAGTCCTTCGGAACTCCTCAATCTCCTGGACATTGTTTGTTGTTTCTTATCCGCCACAACCGGAAGTTCGCTGCCATGCTCCTAGAAAATATACAGGAAAAAACCACCTCCCTCCCCAATTTACTTCCTGCACCAAGTCCAAGGTTAGGTTTTACAGCCCATCGACATGCTCCCTGGGTGATTACGTGACTCGCATATTGGAACGGAAAGGAACAAAACCCAGCGATCCGCGCCGCCCTTCATTTCCGTCCATAATAGCTGGCGATAAATCTTCCCAATCGGACCGTTCCTTGTGTTCAAGTAAATCTTGACAGGGTTCGCCAGGGGTAGGTCCATCCTATCCACTTCGCTTTGAGTAATTTGTTTTTTGTTTTTCTTTTCGTGGCTTTGACTTTTGTGTGGACGAAAGGATTGAGTATCAATACATTCTTTTCTTGTTTGGTTGTTTTTAGGAGAATCCTTGAACAAAATGGGTCGCCAAGCCTCTTTCCACAAATGAGCTACAATCTCTGTTGTTGGTTTTTTTTTTTAAATCCCTTTTCTAAGCTCACAACACAAATGTAATGGAATTTCACGCCATGTATCCTTTGTAATGGTTTCTTTTCACACACCCCCTCTCATCCCCGTGAAAGGAATAATAAAGTTAGAAGGTGTCCTGATCCGACAAAACCCCATCTATAAGGCGTTGTTAGGTGTCATGCTGCGCTGCTCCTTTTCGTTGTACCTACAGATACTGTATCTGTAGCTGCGTATGTTAGTCTTCGATTTGTTTTTTTTTTTCTTTTTTTTTTTCGTTTTTGCCACTTTTGGCAGCATGGTATGGGAGTGTGAGATTATCCTTTCACAACATCATCGTCGTCAACTGCTCTTATTTATTGGGCATGAAATGAGCTTCTACAGCTCGAGCTAAATGACTGCTGGTGTGTGCGAGGTGTGAGCTGTGAGCGCGAAGCAGCAGTCTATGATGTCTCTGCTGTTGTGTGTGTGTAGGGAACTCAAAATGATTTTGCCATTTCGTCGTGACAACAATTTCGACGAACGAACGAATATAATGAGGAATTTTCTGTCATCGTTCTCGTTGGTATCGTCTTTACGACGAGGTCTCCTCCACCACCGTCTCGCACAACTACCACCACCCGCAATTGAATGGAAGTTCAGTGTGGTTTTTGGGATACGCGACAAAGCTCCTTTATGCAAAGGTGTATTGGATGGGATGTGATTTCTTTTTGACGGTTCCGTTGTGGAGTTTATTGTGTGAAAGGATAAAGATGTTGGCATTCGAAAGGATTTCAATTTTATGGAGAATTTTAATAAGTGCGTGCAAGTTCTCGGTTCTTTATTTTTTTTCTTTCTTTCTTTCTCATGGGATTGGATGGAATTTTGTAAAGAATTGAAAATAGCTTGTTAGATAGGGTGCCTCAATGGGGATAAAGGTTGTAAATAGCTGAAATGGTACATAGGTGGGGTATAAGAAGAGGTGTGTGTATGCTTTGTCCTTCTGATGAGATTGTAGGCAATCTGCCAGTCTAAAGACATGTACATACAGTGTTGGCCAAAACTAAAGCAACTTAAACACAGACAACAAACACATGAGTAAAATTGCTTAAATGAAAATATATTCCTTAAAATTTTTATGTAGGAATGTAGTGGTTACATTCCAAAATTAGATTATAAAAAAAAATCCATTTATTTATAACAAAAACAAAGAAAAAACAAATAATACTAAAATATGCCGATTTTCAGCTGGACAAAACTAAAGCAACTCCATACCAAAATTGTATTTATATTCAAATTCGTTGTGTTAAACTCAATATTTTGATGCAAAAACATTATTTCAGATCACCGCTGCACACCTCCTTGGCATACTCTATCAAAATATCCGATCTACGATTTCCAAGAGGTTTTCTATAGCATAAAGTTCCGGAGAACATTCCATAATCCCAAATTTTCTATCCTGAAACCAATTTTTTAAAAGTTTTGAGGTATGTTTAGGTGCGGTATACTGTGGAAGTACCCATTTCAAAGGCAACTCCTCTTCGACATATGGCAGCATAACGCCTTACAGGATAGTTTTGTACACAAATCGGTTCATAATTCCCTCTATTTTATGGATTGGGCCAATTCCATATCCATGGAAGCATCTCCGGACCATGACATAGCCTTCTCCATGTTTGACCATACCCATCGAATATCGAGAAGTAGGCGCTTCATTGCTGAGCCGTCAAAGACGTCGAAATCCATCCGATCTCTTAATATTGAATTTGTATTCATCAGAGAATAGAGCTGTCTTCCTTTTAGACTCTGTCCAGTTGATGTGGCCAGTTGTAAATTTAAATTAAGCCGTTCTGTTTTTGACCCAAATAAAGGGTTTCTTCACGACACTGAAAAATGAAAGACCACCATTCACTGCCCTTCGACGAATCGTTCTGGTGCGGATATTCATGTTCAGTTCGTATCTCAACTCTCAGATGACATGAATAGATTGCTCCTAATCTTTATTATCACATATTTATCTTCCCGGTGCGTCCTAACTCCTGGCCTGCCCACTCGATGAATCATTTTGACGGATTTGCTGGCCTTATAATATTTAATTAAATGACGTTTCACTGATTTATGAGTAGAATTTAGCGTAGATTTCCTTGGGTAGTTCCATATTCAAAATCAGAATTTTTTTTTGTCCGTTCAGAATACTTTTCTTTGCCATTTTTACAAAATAAGTTAGAGCAGCTTTTTATGTCTTCTGCAGCAAAATTATACCCGAAAATCGTCCAATTTTTTCTTGTTTGTTCATTGGCAGCATTTCAATAGCAGTAAATACTCAAAACAACGGTTACTTTTTGTTTTCCATAACAGAAAATCGTTTTTTGAAGAAAGAAACGAAAAGTTGCTTTAGTTTTGGCCAGCCGAAAATGGACCTTAATTCAGTTTTGTATTTATTGTTTTTTTAATTTACTCATAAGAGTGTTTATTGATTCTATATACTAATCTATAATATTCAGAGATATCGGGAAAAATAAATATAAAAATATTCTGGCTCATAAGCACTTGTAAAATCTTAAAACAATTGTGTGGTGTATTAGTTGCTTTAGTTTTGGCCAACACTGTATATATTGCCAGCGATTTGAGTATAGTCAAAGACACCGTGACAGATACTATGCATCTTGACAAAAAATAGTGTTACAATTAAATGACAAGTAAGCTGAATTTAAGTCCTGGCTTAACCCTTTTGACACTTCCAAATTAGTTCATGAATGCAAGAGTTCCTTAAAGTGCTCTTCAAATTTAAATCTACTGACTTTCGGGTAATACTGCGACTACAGCAAAAAATCGATGAGATTGCTATAGAGAGTGTTCAAAGGAAACTCCATAAGCAAGCTACTCCAAAGGAAACAAGCTACGATATGACTTGGCTTGGCCTGCAGCCAACGGTCATCTCGTAACTATACCGCACTTGGTGTGGAGATAGATAGTAGTTTACTGTCCGCCACCATACAAGACAGGTACATACCTCTGGTATTAAACATATTGTCTGTCGATAGAAGGAAGGCACATATCGTGCATTTTGAGGATACCTACATTCAGATATGGGTGAAAACATTCACAGCGACTCAAGTGTCAAGATCGCAGACAAAATTCTTTCTATTTGACTGGTATTATCGAAGACTGTTAGATCTATAAAGAGCCGTCGATCGGTTGTCATTTTTAACTGACAGCTCAATAGGATACACGTTCCTCCTTTAAACATCGGGTGGGTGAGACTCGACGGATTAAGTAGCCTATCTTTCTACTTTTTCCATTTGTCGTATACACATTCATAGATTTAAGTTCACACATTCACATATTTAAGTTTACGCATAAGAAAATTTAGAGTACGTATTTTCATTGAACAGAGAGAGAATGTAGAGAAACTGTCATCGCTTTTGACAATCACCTGATTCTATGCGACTGTTCTATCCGGCAATACGTCAACTTGAATGTCAACGTTCAACTGAACGACGGAACAACGGAACAACGGAACAACGGAACGACGAATTCTATAGGTTGGGCACTTAACAGATTGTAGCATCAATTGGACACGTTTCACCTGCACAATACAAATTACACAAAACAAAACAACACAGACGTCACAAAACAATGAGGAAATGTCGCTAAACTACGTTGACAGTTTGATTGTTTTGATTGATTTCGAAATGGCGAAATGGAAGTAGTATTGAAATTTACCTGGAAGCTTGTTTAAAAGGAAATTTACAGAAATCTAGGAAGAGATTGGTGAGAGGCGTTGACAACTAGTCTTAGAGAAGTGACTAAGTTGAGATTAATAAAATGGTCAAGTGCCCAACATTTAGCTAATCTAGCTGCTAGAATACTTTTGCACCAGGTGACAGATTTGTCGATAATGAGTCTAGCAGTCTCTAGGACAAAATTTGTCAAATCGATGCAAATGTATTCTTGCAACTAGATTGTGTGTTTGGAACTTGCGCAATAAATAATAAAATTTGTACTAGATCAGTTAGAGAATCATATGGTACCAAATAGTTAGGAAAGTGTTTAGGATCGACTGTCTTTGGCGGGTAGCCATTGTAGAGGCACTAAAACGCACGCTAACATACAATGCCATCTAATTTTTTCTGGAAGTACCATCCCTTATTGTCTTTTAGATCCTAATGTGCCGAATACCATCGCTACACCATCACAAGTGCCCCTAAAAACAAAAAAAAAAAAAACAATCTGCCAAAAATAAAAGTTCATGTCCAGCAAAAGTCCAAAAAAAAATTAGCGTGTGATTCCAATTCACAGCAAACGCTCTTGAAGACCATCCTCCTTCATTGTTTGGGGTACCTTCAGATTCTCTAATCCGAAAATTGATATCAAATCACATTACGTGACTCGAATGAAGGAATTCGAGATTCCGCAAAAGACCATCCTCCCATCAGGGCCAACACCAACACCACCCACTCACCTAGACATTTTCAATTTTGCACCCTGTCTTCTGCTGTCGATGCCATTATCATCCTTGTGACATATACACACACACAAACTAAGTTCCACTCCTACCCATTGGCAGTTCAGTGTGTAGCAACCAGCCAGCGTTCACAGTTTATTCGAATGAATTCTTTATGTTGACATCGTCTCAGGATCAACCAGGATTCTGCTTTGTTGGCACAATCCCTCTTCTTCGCCATGCACACGTAATATAATTATGTCCTTCTGATTAAATTTTATCAAACATTGAAAGGATGCCATCGCGCACAAAAAAAAAAAACAAAAAAAAACCAAGCGAATGAAACGGAAAAGAAAGCGGAAAAACCGAAAATAAACTCCAGCTATCAATCTGTGGAGCATACAACCACACAGACACTCACACAGCCAGAGAAACATTGTTGTTTGCGGCGTCGTCGGTGCCAGTGGTAAGGAAAGAAAATCCAAAGGTCCTGTGACCTGATTTTATAATTAAACCCAAAGCCAGTGGAGAAAATTAAACTCCCGTTATTTATTTTTTTGTTGCTCCCATTCAAACTGAATGATCTTTCCCCCCTTTCAGCAGAACCCGCTGGAGCAATTAACATCCCTGCATTCCAGCAAGTGCGCGTTAATAGTTATTGTCCTGGCGATTAATTACAATTACACTTTATTTTCTCTCTTTCTCTCTCTCTATCACACTTAATTCAATTAATGTTTATGCATATGTATGTATGTATATTTGAGAATGACAGCAGGAAGGGGGCTACGTGTAGCCTGTGTTTTCTGCAATCCAATCAAGGTACGATGTGATTCGAGTATAGGCATTCGGATCGCCTGATTGACAGCCGGCGGAATTACCAAACGACGTCAAGCCGACAAGATACAAGCTCCCATCACTAGTTTGATATGTCAACGGTCCACCAGAATCACCATTACATGGTCCCGCCAAGGATGCACCACTTGTGCAGATGTTTGTCGGCTGAATGATGCCGCTGGTGAAAAACTCTTCACAATTGGTCAAACTTATCACTGTCAGATTGACGTAACGCAGCTCGGATGTAATTTCTGTCGAACTTTGACTAGTGTCACCCCATCCGGATGAGGTGACAGTTTTTCCTAGAAGAAAACTCTGATTCATGGCGCTTGTAGCCAACTGGATGGTCTGAATGGCAGCATTCAGTGTGAGATTACTTGGTAGCCTTATGAGGGCGATATCATTGCTTGTCACTGACGGATCGAAGTCAGCGTTTATGATGATGGCCGATCCTTGAATGGTAATTGTGTCACCCGCTGGTACATTGTCGATGTTATTGCTGCCGACAATTACTGCTGCTGATGTTGTACCCCTGCGAGAAATGAAATCATCTGTCATTTAGACATTTGCATCACTCTTAGGTTTGACATACCCGTATAGACAATGAGCTGCGGTGAGTACATAGTCCGGATAAATTAACGTTCCTCCACACCAATATGTTCCTTGTTCCGTACCGTTTTTCGATATATACAGTCCAACTTGATAGGGGAAGCCATTAGTTGGTGCCAACTCTCCACCAGCAATACGATTTGGTGCGGCCTTGGACTCGAAAATTGATCCGATTGTCAGAATCGCTGTCAGAGTAAATTTCCACGTGATGGCCATTTTAAACGCTTCGTCAGACTACTAATTAGAATAACAACTGCGTGCTAGGTATTTATTTGTTTTTAATAGAAATTATCTCTCCGAATTAACCGATAGCTGGAAGGAATTCATAACTGAGATTAGTTAAGTTTTGGACTAGGTTCAGCAGATAAGTAAAATTAGATTTGACTATCGTAGCGTTGAACTTTTGCCTATCAATTTACTCTTGATTAGTGGCTAGCATTTCATTGTCTTAGGTCAGTGATTTTGCAGTGTCATGCAGCGCCATTTTTTTTTCTTTAAAAGAAATTTGAGACCGACTAATATTTTGTGGTTCTAATCGTTGGGCACCTGAAAATCTAATCTTGACCGGAAAGAGTCATATCCGACCGATTGAGGAATGAAATGGAATAGATTTTCATGCAATCTAAAGTCTACAATGCCAATTGAGACGTCAGTTTAATTGAAAATCAAATACACTGACCCGATTTTAAATAGAATCCGACAGATAAGTATACATAAACCGATTTGTTCTGAACCAAGTTTATTGCGCAGTTCTCCAGATCTCGAGTGTCTGACTAGAATGTAAACTCTATGATTTAGATTCAACCGGAGGTGACTGGATACAGATTAGAGCGGACCACTTCACAGTGATCCAGAATTTCCTAAGTGGAATTCACCGATGATATCGTATCTATGATCCAGTTACGAACTAGACAAGCTATTGTATAAAAGTTGGAAGTACCCAGAACTACTGATCATTCAATATGAGAACTCTGATTACTATTGGTACTTTGACAGCTTTGGTGAGTGTAGCAATCACTGCACCACCATTTGATGGTCGAATTATTGGCGGACTATTGGCGCCGGAACATAGTTTTCCATTCCTTGTGGGATTGAGCATAACCAAAGGAACAGGAGAAAATGGGACGTATTGGTGTGGAGGCTCATTGATCGCGCAGAATTTAGTTCTAACAGCAGCGCATTGCGTCTACGGGTAAGTGATGTCGGAAAAATATTGAAATTTGTATTAAACTTTATTCTCCCTCTGTAGAGGCACCACTGACATCAAAGTGAAACTAGGAACAAACAATAGGACCGACCTAGCCCTACTTGAAGTTTCCTCTAATGCCATTACGATTCACGCTGAATTCGATACGAACAGCACAGAGAATGACATTGCTTTGATTGAATTACCCTCAAATGTCACTTTGACAGATGACATTCAGCTAATTCAATTGGCATCACCTTTTATGGATCAGGAATTCCTTCAAGGTCAGGATGTTACTGCCGCTGGCTGGGGTAAAATGGGTGACAATTATACAGGTATCACCACAGAATTACGATATGTTGACCTAACTGTCATAGACCAATTGACATGTGCTAAATCATATGACGATGGGCTAATTACTTCAAAAAATATCTGCATAGATGGCAGTGAATTAAAGGGAACTTGTAATGGAGACTCTGGTGGTCCTTTAATCTATCAAGCAGCTGATGATAGTCGTTATTTAGTGGGCCTAACATCGTTTGGCAGTAATCATGGCTGCGAGAAGGGTTTTCCAACGGTATTTACAAGAATAACGTCATTTTTAGATTGGATCTCTGAGCATACACGAAAGCTTATGTAATGACTTGGTTTTTATTTTTCTTTTCATTTTAGGATAAAAATAGTTTTAGATTCAATAAAACGTAGTAGTTGCGATAAGAACGTTCTTGGAATTTTTTATTTACCTAACGATAAGACGATTGATTGAGAGATAATCGTATTCTTTATTGACGTTGGATGAGCTTTGTTGTTACAAGGTATTAGCTAATGAACTGACAGTGCGGGAGTGATTGGGAAAAAATAAAGTTAAAAGAAAGCGCTGTGACGGTAACGGTAACGCTTTTGTCTCATGTGTGTTTAAAACGTGAGATAGAGAGGACGATTTTAAAAGACACTTGTCATCGGTCATCCAGATAAAGTTTTCATATCAAGTGTCGTCCTACTTTTTAAGCAAACCGGTGTCATTTTTTGACAGCTGTCAAGTAAATGTTATACAGGCCAAACAAATTAAATGATAAATACGTGAAGAATGCATAAACTGCTGAAATTTTGTAAATCAGGTGTAAACCAGCAGCCTGGTGAGAAGCTTTGACAGAGAGTCAATCTAGAGAAGCCTTAGAAAATTGTACTAGATTTTTCGTAGTTCATATTTCAATAAAAAAAGAGTTCTATCTTATCGGGAACGAAAAATTGAATTTGGGAATGAATTTCCGCAGGAGGAACAGAATTTTTGTTGGAGTATAAAAGTGTTCCAACACTGGCTTCAAGGATTCGTTAAGGATAACATCTAAATGGTCGTACAAATGTTTAGGGAACGTATTAAAAGAAAGCTCTTAATAGAAGCCTCTATGGAGGAGCATAGTAATTTTCTTGTCCCCCATTTGCAGACCTCATTGAACATAATCATCAAAACCAAAAGCATAAATCTAATTTTCGGGTAATTGCATCCAGCCGGTCACAAATCACACGCCTTCACTACTCAACGGACCGCAACAATAGCTCCCATAAGATACGCTTTCCGATAGATTTTCTTTTCTTCCTTCCAGACGCTCCAGCTTCTTCACGCAAACAAATAATCCACAAAAAGGGACGAGGAAAAATTGTTTCTTCCTTCAGCAATTAGTGGAATCATTGCCATCCGGGCTATCGCTTTCCATCGACGCCATTAAAATAAATGACCGCCTTTTGTGTTCCCACAAAACGATTAAATCGCTTCTGCGATGATATCTCTCTTTCTAAAAACTGCCCGACCGCCAAGCAACGCGACGCTTGATGGCGACGGGTCCTTACAAGTTAATTTGATTTTTATTCGTTTGTTTGTGTCGGTTGGCTATCCTCCGTTCATTCCAATCCCGGCGGCAATTTAATTTCTTAAATAAAAAAAAACCAAAAAAAATCATGTCCTCCCCGCTACGCCTTTTGGTGTCTTTATCCTTGGCGCTTCGATTGGGCTTTATTACTGTTGCGTGTTCGCCGTTGCCCGTGGGCCGTGTATCCGGCAATCACAAGAATTGTGTCAATATCAATAAAATTCGATTACAATCGATGCCGAAGTACACAGCCACGCAGAGAGATAAATCCATTCCGGACGACGACGACGACGCTGGGATAACATCTTCCACGAGTGAATGTGTGTAGGTAGCTATCCCAGCGACGCACTTCCTTTTTTCTCCATTCATCTTGTCATCCTCTTCCTCTTCGTCATAGACTATTACATGGGGTTTTTTTCTTCTTCTTTTCTTCTTTTGGTTTTATAGCTGAACCATTTCCTTTCTATTCATTGGCTTTTAAAGTACCCACCCGCACCAGTGTACACGACGAGAATAGAGGAGCCCGCCCGAATGATGAGTCCTTTTCTGTGTTCTCGAAATGGTAAAAAGGAAGCAAAGGGGCTTGGGAAAGTTTTTGTTTTCCGGTTGGGTGGGCCACCAACCCCCAGAAGGCGTTTATACGCCTAAGCGCTGTTCACTGAAAGTTCATCTTCCCTTGCGCTTTCCGAAGGATTCGCATTCGAGAGGGGTGCCTGCCCCTCGAGTTGACTGACTGGGAATGAACATCATTTGGATTGAAAGGTCTCTAGTAGGGATTGTCGGAAAGAATGGAAGAATAGGAGTACTGTGCGTAAGATTTGCCTTGAATTGAATTAGGGCAATCCTCACTAATTCACAGTTAATTTTTGTAATGGAAAAGTTTATTTACATTCTCATCCGATTAATGAAAAGGACGTGGGAGCGTTTTATTGCGTTTTTTTTTTTTCTTTTTGGAGGGGTCGCCCGACGCAAATGGTTGCTTTAATCTTGTAATTTTCGATGGAAAAATCGCCCACCCACATATGCATATATAATGGCTAAGGGAAATAGGATATTTATGTCAATTTCTTACTCGAATGCCGGCATCGAATGGATAATTAATCGTGAAGCGAGCTATAGATACGTAGACTGATAGGATACGTACATTTTAGATTATATTTTTTTCAGGGCTCTTAAGCCTCGAGTAAACAAATAAATAAACAAAAGGACGAGGGAACAGCGCCTTTCTTTGGCAATTAATGGAATCATTATCATTCTGGCTAAGGTTTTTCAAGGATGGTATTAAAGTAAATTGCGAATCCCACAGACAGGTTTTCTAGCTGGATTTCCCTGCATACTCTACACACCACATCCTTTCGTTCAAAAAAGGACAAGTTCTCCACTACGTACCTATATGCTTAGGTCCACTCTTTCCATATAGGTTGGTGATGGCAGAGCTGAACTGGAAGATCCCCATACATGTCCTGTTCAACAATATTAAGGACCATCTGTCTTGTGCATTATCACGAGAGAGACCAGCTCGGAATACATCTTGATAATCACGATGGAGGAACTACATTAAGCGTGCTGAGAGATATGTAGGTACAACAGAGCACCTAAACTTGACGGTATTCCAAATATGGCTATCAAAGCGGTCGTTCAAAATAGACTAGACCTTTACTTTTGTTTCTCACTGACTCAGTGCATAGATTTTCTTTTCTTTGGTGTTCCACGAGGCAGCCATCAAGGTCCTATTCTCTTTATTCGTAGTTAATTTGTTGCCTTAAGACGGTAATGTGCTCATTCACTCAGGCCTCTATTGGACCCGTTGTATTGCCCTCTCTAAAATAGCTGTTAGGTTATGTTTAAGCAATATGGAAATTGTGTTGGGAGCATGGGTGCTGCATCGGGAAGGCGTTCTATTTTCCTGCAAAATTCTAGGTATCGCACTGATTCCTTTCTTTCTGAAGGCTGTTAAGGCTGGCATCGCTGGGAACCTCAATATCTTTTGTCTTAACTTCCCTGTAGATGGACAGGTTTAGTTAAGTGTAGAACCAATGTTAAGGAATATTACCTCATTTGTGCACTGTGCTCGATTTACACTTGCCAGAGAGTGTTAGCGAATGACTATTCGGCCAATTGTTGACCATTTTATAGGACAAGAATATATTCCTCTCAGCTCTATACCCAAAACTATACCGACTGCTATTTGCAAGACGATAAATAAGCACTTTTTTATCGATTCATATAAACTATTAGAAGATAACCGCGCTGAAAGGTATCGCAATCTCTCTATTCTACAATAAATCTTCCTATCTCTCGGAACCTAACTTCAAAGTAACACCTATTCTTCATCCCCTTTGCCTAAATTCCACATTAATTTCATCCACCGAACGACCGTTTAAACACAGTTTATCGGTGTCTCCCTAAATGACCACCGATTTGTCAGCAACGACTTTCCCGTATGTGTACCCCCTCCCCCATTTCATCGTCTCCAAAATGAAAGGTACAATTGGCCACCAAAGTCCCATGCCAAACGATAAGACCTACACACAATCTGACTCTAAGTACACACAAGCATCCTTATTCTCCACACACACTCAACAAAAAAAAAAGGACAAACAAACGAAAGAGTACAAAAACAAAATCACTTTTGTCCTTTACGCCCGGAAATAATTTATGCAATTACCTTCAACATCCCGAATAGGTGGTAGGTTCCCAACTCCACCTCCTTGCGACGATAAACTTTTTAAACCGCACAGCCACATTCGATCCGAGATAAATTGTTATTGTCCAGGACATTCAGTTCTATTGCCGAAATCCCTTTATTTATCGCCAAGCAGTAAAAAAAAAAAAAAAGGTGGAAAACTACGATGGCAAATCGGCATAAATTACACAACCCACCGATACGGCCAGGACGACGAAGGACGAACAGAAGACTAATGTGGCCACCAAAATCGTTGAACACAGGAAATGAAAGGCTATAACGATAGCAAACCAATGGAATGTCCTTTATTTGAGGGTAATTCATTATATTGAGCTAGGAGTCAATTCAGATGGCAAAATGGTACTCCTCTTTTCGTTTTACGGTGAAGAAGTGTAGATGACTTAATTAAATAAGGGGTAAGCCTGTGGTTGGACAATTAATTTCATTTTTAATCGGAGGGTTTCCTCCCCATTTTAAATGATGATTAAAGTTCAAAGGGGATTTATGAAGGGCAAGAGTCTACTTCAGTCCATTCTAACTTCAAATACTGTAAATATCCTTGCACTTTTTCTTATTTAAAAGCTCTTAAATACTCCTTAGCACTACATTCGCTTTAAGACATTGCATACACAGAGAAGATACTGCACCTCGGGGTAAGCTCAGTTTTGCACCCACTCAACCGAGCCGGGGAAAAAAATAACTATGCATCCTGCCAGTGTATCTGCATTGCTGCACCCATTTGCCACCCCACCACAATGGAGAGGTCCTTTAAAATTTAAGATTTCCATTCACTAACGTCGACTACCATTGTTTCGTTCTCATTTAACGCCGAACTTATATAACAATTCGTTAATCTATACCACCACCAACGAAGCGTTTTTCCTCCACACAATCAGGAATAGCTAGCTCTTCTTCGCATGCCAGAGTTGCAGATGAAACTTATCCACGAATTATTCCCCGGAGCTATGTGAAGAGATCTGCTTTAAAAAAAAAACTGGGTGGCTATATACACCAACTGTGTTGCGAAAGGACCAACATCAGATTTCAGACTGTTCTCCCACTAGGTGTAGAACAAAAGTCAACTAAAGGACTAAGAAAAAAGGCAGTACCATAAAAAACACCCACCAACCAAAAGGAAAGCAAAGCTAAAGAAAAAAAAATCCTTAACGCTGCCCTGAACAACAAAGAGGCGCGCACACATAAAATCAATTCTCTTCCTACTTTCGCTGTCATGTTTCTTGGTTCTTGGTTACGAGAAGCTAGCCACCTTACCTCATGGATGGCTACTCATTCATGGAACAATCGGCCGCCCGGAGAGATTATTCCCTACCAAACAGTAGTCTCAGTAGTCTCTGTGTAAGCTAAAGAAGGATAAAAAAAGAATCTTAAAGGAGTAAGGATGAGACGATTTCTCTTTCTGGTAGGAGCAAAAAAAAAAAGGAAGAAGAAAACAGCAAACAATGGTCATCGTCGTCATCATGAGCCATTTGTAGAAACTCTTAATTAAAAAGGACGATGGATACCTATACACAAATTGAAAATTCCTTTGTTAGCCCAACCCCTCTAGTCTTTTGTGTCCTTAAAGTCAGAAACAAAAAAAAAAAAAAAAAACCAAGGAAAATATTGTGCCACCATAAGTTTTCATACTCTTACCTTACCTTTAATTTATTTTTTTTTCTTTTTATTTCGGTGCAATAACAGTCCCATCATTGGCGGGACCGGAAGTCATCAGGAGCGGATGGCGATGCTGATGGGCCTATGTGTCAAACATTACCCACATTTATGTGCTTAAAGTGACCAACTCATAGAATCCGTCGATCCGTTGTTCCCTCGTTTCTAACTGACAGCTCAATAGAATACACACATTCTTGATGAACTTCGGCGGATAAAGTAGGTTTCATTTCTACTTTTGCTGTATGTCATCCCGTTGATCCGTTGACAGTATACACATTCATAGATTTAAGTTCACACATTTACATATTGAAGCTTGTGCATAAGAAAATTTAGAGTATACGTATTTTAATTGGTCGAAGCAGAGAGAGAATGTAGAGAAACTGTCATCGCCTTTGACAATCAGCTGATCGATGTGTCAGATTCTATAGGACAAAACGTCAACTTGGATGTCAACGTTCAACGGAACAACAGATCTACCGATTCTATGGGTTAAGCCCTTAAGGGTTAATTAGAGGGGTCCTCTTGATTGCTCTACTAAACATTTTGGAACTTTTCCAAAACGACTAGTTCCATGCATAAGTTTTGTAGAACAGATATGAAAATAAAGAAGTGTGTAACTCATCTTTCCGGAACAATGACTTTTGTGCTCCAATCTAAAAGTTTTTAGACCGAATTCCACCTTTAAACGAAAAGCTAATCTTGCCAGTTCGCGCTTTTGGGCTAGGTGCCTTGTGACAAAAGAGTCACCGTCCACTTAGACCAACAGTTCGGGTCTATTGTGTCCAATCTTTAATTTTCGAAAACGCTGTAAAAGAAAGTCCGGTGATAGATCCGCCCAGATAGTGATATGAATCTCAGGAGATCCATCAGCTCAACGTTGCCTAAGTCCTCCAGCTCTACGAAAAAGTAGTCTTGGTAGAGTTCATTCTTCGAGCAGGACAATAAGGCAACAGGTGACGAACAGATTCAAGTTCTTCTTTGTCCCTGCAACTACTGCAATAGTCGACATCCTGCACACCAGGTCAGTCCACTTGAAAGGATATAACCGGTCGATAATTACGCATGCCCCTAAATGAACCCAGCGTCTGTTTGCTTCTATTTTCTTCCATAAGGAAATTGGGGTTAGTATAAAGGGAAAGCCCGCGTTAAGTGTAGCATCGACCCTTTCCTAGTAAGCTCGTCAGCCTTTAAGTTTCCTTTGATATACATATGCCCTGGTACCCAGCTAAGGGTAACCCCATTCACTCGGAATATTTTTTTCCAGAATTGTTTGAAGGTTCAGCTTGACTGGCTGTCTATAAGGACAGTGATCTTTTCAACGATATTACTCTCGCATAGCAGCCTGTATTATGGCTCGAAAGACGCTGCAGTCGTTGTTTGACTCGTGACCAAAGCTAAGGTTCTTTTAGGACCTTATTGAACGGCCCTATTTCTATATAGTTTGAGGACCTCCTTCAACCATTATTACCCCGATTTTAATACAAACCCAAGCTGATAGTATGTCATGGTAGACACCGGCAACGAATAGCTTAAAACCGTCCTCGGGAAGCATGGGCCAGCTAAATTTAACAATATCCAAGATTGAGACAGGAGCCATTAGGCACATCTTTCAACTATGAAAGTAAAACCTAATTATATAGATACAGGACAGCGTGGAGTTATCTATATACGAGTATGTACAACGAAGAAGAACAATTGGAAAAGAGTAGCGGAGACCTTAGGCACTTTGCCAAAAACCGGCTTGCAGGCATTTTAGTGACCCTAAGATCCAAAATGGCAAGTAAATTCACCACAAACTCCACAGGTCTTAGTATCCTTGCACATCCAAGAGCTTTGAAAAAAGGAAAGGCGCCTTTTATGCGGCAATCAAGACGGCTATGTCGCCTATGTGGCTTCTATAGGTCATCTAGCGCTGTTGCTGGGATGTGTTCAGTCCTGCCTGTCATAATAGTGTAACTGGTCTCTGTGGGGATAGATGTTCTACTAAGTATGGCAAAACTGGCTCCCATTCCATACCATCGCACAAGGATCCAAGTTACCTCCTGAAAGCTTTTACGAGGTCACAACTCACTAGCTTGAGGGTGGGTAAATGTTCCCAGAAAATTTGGCTTAGTCTGCATCGCTGGTATCTACTATCATCGAAACTGGATCCAAGTGGCTCTAATCGTTTTACATCCTTGCTCTTGGCATTGCTACATGGCATTCTGTGGTGATTTTTTAAGCCAGTTGATGTGACAGAGCTGCCTCTGATCTGTCTGCTAATTAAAAGGTCAATGTTTTTAATTTCTTTGTCGTGAATAAAATTCTCCATTTTTCACCTTAAAATGGCTCAATTTATGCCGATTTCAATTTCGCCTTCTTTCAGTTGCTAACCAATCCGCACCTGTACGGGAAAGATGAAGCCTGCCGGGCCGTTCCACCTAAACTTGTCGACCGCGAACCATCCATGTATTAGATGAAAAGATTTATTTGCTTTTCTTTCCTCTTATGGGACTGTGTGTGTGTGTATTGTTAGTATCCTTTAGCTTTGATTACCTATTCGTCCTCCCACCAAAATGAGTAGAACTTTTTTTCTTTCCTTCTTTTCCATTTGTCGCTCTCAGGTGATTCAGTTGAATGAGAGACATTTTATCTTCAATTGAAATTGAGAAGTTCGTCCTTTTTGCCAGTTATTCAGGTTGTTTTCTGCGTTTCCACCCCTCATTTTGTTGGGCCAATGTTCAAAGGACATTATCGAAGGAATTTGTAACTTTTTAATTAGTACAAATTAAAATGAGAATCCTTGGAGTAGCACTTGGGATTAACGATTCTAAATTGAAGAATATTATATCCTTATATCCTTTTTCGTGCAGCTGCAGTCTTTGTTCAGATTGCTCTATGGTTGACTGGATGGGATGGATGTGTTGTCTGGAATCTGAAGGATATACGAGTATGTGAGATTATGTGTATGTCGTGTGCCACTTGTAAGTATTATGATGACGTGCATGTGTGTCTCTGCCAACAGCAGCATGTCGATATATAAATTCTCTCTCATACAAGTGGGTAATAAATTTTCTTTTCTTCTTCTTGTCGTTGGCTCGTCCTATAAAATGTTTTCCTCTGTTGACGGAACTAAGGAGACGACAATATTAGTAAATTCCTTGATGTACATTGTACTGTTGTGCTAGTTGAACGAGATGCTTAGTATTGTATTGTTTCTTATAATGTTATTGCCAAGGATGTGTGCCAATTCGACGATATAGTATACTGTCTGTAGAAAAGGGGATGAATATGAAAAGGACATGAAATAGTAAAAAGAAAAAAACAAAATGAACATAACATTCGACAAATGGGCATTGTAATTACGATGGAGGATATGATGTGCTTGGAAGTGTGTCCTTAACAGCAGGCCATTTGAACGCCTGTAGTTTGTTTAGTTTTTTATTAACACGCTTTTGCTACAGGATACGGGTAAGAGACAAACACGATTAATGGTATTTGTGATGGCTGCTTGACATTTCCGTCATTTGGAAGGATATGGGGACAGTTTTTTTTTCCTTTTTGGGGCCGACAAATGTTTTGGAGACTGACACATTGAAATATTGTGTCATGTCTGATGTTGTACGAGTGTTCGTATAAGAATTTCTAGTTGATTATCTGTTCTTAGGGGAACCTTAAGTGCTTTGTGTAAGTGTTTAACTAGGTGGGCTTAGGTGAGCCTTAGGTCTTCAAGAAGAATCCTTAAGGGAAATAATAAGCAGAATCTTAGAATTAAAACCCGTGTAGTGAATGTTTGAGTCACTGAATTCTACTGTCACAAGAAAGGAGATGGGGTACCTCGAGCTATGGGTCTGTTGCATGGGAAATATTGCATCATAAGTGACAGATTCGAGATGGCGGTCGATAAGACAGAAGCCTTTGCAGTCCGTCAGTATTGCTTCCGTAAGGAACATTCTACTGTTGACGTCGTTGTAGAAATACGGCGGCAGTCAACAGTGATTGTCAAGAATGCGGCCTTTAAGGCAATATATAGTATTCTTCATAATTTTAGAACATAATGACGGCCTATTTTAGGAAGGGAATAGTGGACTACGATACCGACGTATAACGTCAAAAGTGGTGTTCTTCAAGGCTTCGTATTTAGCCCGCGACTGTGAAACCTAATATTATGATGACGTTCTCTGATTTATAATCCCTATGACCTGGGAAATAACTTGCCTCGCCGACTAGGTAATTAGCAATCATTCTAGTGACCAAAATTCTTGAAGAGTTGCAGAATGACTGCAATGAAGTGTGTGCTTATAACACAAAAATAGCGTTCATCGGCAATACGTGAGACTATAAGATTAACCATTGGTCATAACCTCTTAGACTACTTTGAATCAACATGTTATTGAGAAGCCAGCAAGGACCACAAATATAAGAGCACCAAGCTGAAGGAAAGCAAGAGTGACAACGGATAACGCTCTATGAATGCTCACATGGGTTAATGGGCAGAAGGTGAATCAAAGCTTTCAGAGTACGTAGGTTCGAAAAACCTTCTTTTTATAGAAGCCCAAAGATAATATCGTGCGCGAAGGACAATTAAATCAAGTAATATTGAAGAACGTGAATAGATATGGTTTCATCCTGACAAAGCCAGTTCGATAGAGAGTATGATTTCCAATAAAGACGCTTAAATCAATAGCTGAAGACAGTGTACCCTAATAGGAGGGACTAAAATTCCTTAAAACCGTTTGCATTGTTCGGCACTATGACTAAACACTAAATTTCACTAGGGAACGGTATCAGTCAAATTAAAGCACCAATGTACTACTAAATCATCAAAATGGCCAACTGATAGCTTTAAAAGGCAAGAAATCCGGGAGAATTCATAAAGCAAGGTCACAAATTAGTATGGAGATAGTGATACTCCCTGCCTTCTAGGGAAGCACGCCAGATGACTAGGAGTATGGAACTGGGAAATCATTATTATTACTATTATAGAGAGACGAAACATTAAAAAAGTTGTCCTTAGGTAGTTTCAAAACCTGCTGAACCGATTAATTTGAAAAAAATTTTAAAATATTCATCATTTTCATAAAAGTGACATAGGCTACTTTCTCTGATACTCAGATCCCCCTAGGGATGGCGCTACCTTGGTAACAAATTTTCAATGAGCACCTCATAAGACGTTGTCCTTAGGTGATTTCAAAAACTAATGAACCGATTAACTTGAAACAAATTTTAAAATGTTCATCATTTTCATGAAAGTGACATAGGCTACTTTTTCTGATACTCAGATCCACCTGGGGATGGCGCTAGCTTAGTAAGAAATTTTCAATGAGCACCTCATAAAACGTTGTCCTTAGGTGATTTCAAAAACTGCTGAACCGATTAACTTGAAACAAATTTTGAAATGTTCATAATTTTCATGAAAGTGACATAGGCTACTTTTTCTGATACTCAGATCCACCTGGGGATGGCGCTAGCTTAGTAAGAAATTTTCAATGAGCACCTCATAAAACGTTGTCCTTAGGTGATTTCAAAAACTGCTGAACCGATTAACTTGAAACAAATTTTGAAATGTTCATAATTTTCATAAAAGTAACATAGGCTACTTTTTCTGATACTCAGATCCCCCTAGGGATGGCGCTACCTTAGTAACAAATTTTCAATGAGCACCTCATAAGACGTTGTCCTTAGGTGATTTCAAAAACTAATGAACCGATTAACTTGAAACAAATCTTAAAATGTTCATTATTTTCATGAAAGTGGCATAGGCTACTTTTTATGATACTCAGATCCCCCTAGGGATGGCGCTACCTCACCTAACCTAAGATGTCTTTAACTTATGCATGATCACTGGAGCTAGAAATTTGGGACGTTTTGGTGCTATCTTCAATTGCAAGTGACATTCAGGCTATGGCGCAACTGTCTTCATCAAGGATGCTTCACTTTTGCCACAAAAATGTTTAACATTTTCATCATGGACAAGCATAGTAACCCTTACATCTTGTTACCAAAGGACAAGGGTGCTAGGAGGTTTATTTTTTCTTAATACATAATAAAAGGCGAAACTTTATTCTGGCTCTTCTATCTTCATATCTCATTGGGTCATCAGCAAACTCAGTGTCAAAGCGAATGAAAGGTATCATTAAACTATTTCCTTTTTCAAGAATAAATTTCCTTTCTCTTTGAACATACATTCAAAAATTATTAGAGTTATGGATACATTTGTAAATTTCCATCAACCGACATCAAAGGTAGCATCTTCTATGCCACAGCTTACAACTCAAATTACCAATAGACTATCAGCAACAAAAAAATATGACTGATAATATGATCTACCATAATCCAACATATACTCGTATGTATGTCATATCGAGTTAAGCACATTTTCCAATAAACATATCAAGTCCTGGAAGCTTTTTCTTTTTTTTTTTGAGGAAAAAGATAGAAAAACAAATTCATCTCAATCTCCAAAGCTGATATTTGTAACATAAACCCACCCCTAGACCCACGTACCCCAGCGGCTCACTCCAACCACATCCGCTTATTCTCATCTTTTTTTTTAACAAGGATCACACTGTAGTAGGTACTTACTCGCTCTATCCCAAACTGCACAGGGAATAGAGGAGACAACCGAAAAAAAAAAAAGGGGAAACCCCCCCACCACTCATCCAATGGCAAAGTCGATAAGAGGATTTTCGATTTCTATTGAAATAACAAAGATATTATTTTGATGATATCCTTCAAATCCGAGGACACACATGTGTACATGTGTACACATCGGATGGGTACATCTCTTTGGAGTCCTTCTTGAAGAATATTAAACTCGTGTAGCGAAGAGATGTGCAAAAAGGATTTTCTCTGCTGAATGCTAGTGGGTAAAGAATTTCCTTTTAAAGATGCGAACATAATTCTTTTTTTTTCGTTACATTGACAAGGATACATTCTTTTTTCCCTTTTTCTTGTGTGTGTTTATTCCGAGAGAGTTATGAATTTTATGCGATTTATTGCGGGGGGCTTTCTGTTGGCAGAGACATTCCATTCGATTGTTATTTCGTGTTCTAATGGGAAGGATGAAGGGGGGTCAATGCGAGAAATTACTTTTAAGGCTTTGGCTGACCGATGAATCTCCTGGCAATGACCGTGGAAAGACCTTGGAATGAAAGGAAAATAGGAATCCGATCAATAGGGTTTGAAATAACATGTCAATCGTCTCAGCAAGGTTTCTTTTTTTTTTCAACTGTATGCAAAAACTTTGGTGAACAAGAATCGATGCGGGAGAAGCACAATCATTTAACAAAAACCTCTTATGGGGGACGAGCAAATGAGGATACGTTAATAACTCGAAAAGGTCAAGGGCAAGACTTCGTTGACGGTTAAAATGAGGATTCGATTTAAAACGTTGGAAAGTACATGGTAGAGTACCAACGGATGCTGGATGTACTTGAAACGAGGACCAGAACCACTGGAGAGAGGCTTTGAATGCGTTTGCTACTTGTGCTACTTAATCAAGGAAACAATAAGATATCTAGGAATGGCTGGGCAGGTTCAATCATAGGCCATATTTTCGCCGGTAAAAGTAGGTCTCTCTTCTCTACACAAGTAGTAATCATCGGACCATCATATTCGAAGGTAATAGAGTCCAGTTCCAGTACCAGAAATCCACTGAGGAATGGTTTAGTAACATAGTCCAGTAGGACTTGCTGAACAACATGGAAATAGCTTGAGGCTTAGGTAAGCAATAGGCCAAAGTGAAGACCACTTGCGCCATGGAAAAGCAAGGAGAATGCCGATAAACGTGTGGAACGATTGTATTGCTATGCTGAAGGCGTCAACAGCGAGCAATACAAAGAAGACAAGGATGTAACTTAAGAGTTTTAAAGCAAATGGAAGGGTATTTAGAAACTTATAAAAAAGAAGGCAGGATTCTCAACGTCGTCCTAAAGAAGCCATTAAATTAAACTAGGTATAGGCTAGGCAACCTCCACACAACGTTCTTGGCATAAGAGAGCTTCCTCTAGCAATGAAAATGGCTGAGGATGCTAGCCTCTATCTATCTATCTATTTAGGATACTCTAGCCTCTTCTAGCAAAAGGCCCAAAAATCCCTAAGCAACAATTTCTCTTTAGACCACTGTGACACAAGAGAAGATAATACAGAGAATAATTCGCCTCAAAGTGGAGAAGTTTGCAGAAGGAGACAACAGAGTTTGCAACCGATAATAGGGTTTTAATGATTATCCATGCGATATTGCACACGAGTCCATGTTAGGTACCAGATGGAAAGGATGGAATAAGCAGTGTTGTGCTCTAGTTTCTATTGGGGTAAATGCCATCAACTCTGCCAACTGTAGTCAGAGTAGAAAAGCATAGTGAGATAGAATGACAGCGGAAATGGACACCGCAGAAAACTGTCGATGGACTACAAGCCGCTGACAAATATAGAAGGATTCCCCAGAAGAAAACCAACATCCTAACAGGACATGGAAGCTTTCGGGGCTATCCCATCTACAAAAATATAATATACCAAAAGACCCTTTCTTCCTTTACTGTAAAGATAAAGTTTAAGTTCGAATATAGGCAGCGAGGAAGGAGAACGAGAACCCAAGGAGGCGGATTTGGTTCATGGTAACAGTGAGAGAAGCGTGGGACTGTGCAAATAGTTGCACTACCTACAGCGGGAAGATCAACCACCGAGAGCAGTAAAAGAGTATCTTAGAGCATAAATAGAATAGCAAGTGACGTCGATGGGAATTATTTATCCATTAGGACCATGTAGTTGGTTGTAATTTGATAGAGAGGATTAGGCATAAAAAGTCCAACCTTCAGCGCATATCAAAGAACAAAAATCCCTTAAATGGACATACATACATCATCTCGACAACGAGATCCACAGCGATCAAGAGGCTAGTGACATAAAGATCTCAAAAGACAACATCTCTAGAACTGTGGCAAGCACACGAGTCTGAAGGAGTCACAAACTGAACTCTACCAGTGAGGTCTGAACAAAGAGAGCACTTAGAGAATACAGAGTCAGAACTCAATACTCCAAAATTCCACAATGCCCCCATAGTTCTAGAATCTTGTAAAGCCATACGTTCACAGCTAATCTTATGGGTCCTAGGACGTCTACAACGTCTACGCGCCATTGTGTGCGATTTCTGGAAATCTGCCACAGCTCTCCCCAACTCTCTCCCAGTTCTGCGCCACGTTTCCTGCCATCATGGGTAAGCGGGTTCCATTACATCGCTTGATTAGCTATGAATCTGTCCCCCTTTCGGAGGGTACTCCTACAATGTTAGAATGTCAGTGGTTTATATTTTGTGATTGGGCTTACCTTTTCCTTCACAGAGCTTAGCCGCTCATGTTGAACTAATGGTATGTCAACAACTGGCAGGCAGGTGCCTGTAAGCGATATTGTTTCACTAATCTTACTGAGTCATAAGAACCCATTCCCTTTCTATGGGATAATAGTCCACAGGAATATCGTGTGTATATTTGGCTCTCATTACCGCAGTTCCTGCCTGGACTTGTCTTGACTGTCTATCGAAAGTACGTCTATAGACTTAACCCCCCCCTACGTCCAGAATATTGACTTAAGCTAAGAAATAGCCACGTTGTCCCATTGTGGACAGAAAAAGTTAATCTACCAAGTTAAGCTTCTAGTAAACCATATAAAGAGAGCAAGGGACCGATTAGACGAATAATTGGAGATATATAGGTGAAGGACTTTGACTTGATCTAGATCACAGCATTGTAGGGGACTGTGACGCAAAGTGGTTAACAATCTTTTGGGTGCTCTCAATAAGTCTAACTTCTAATAAGCGAATGATGTCGTCGTTCTTTCTATCGCATCTATCTCTAGAGACTCTGTCCAGGGTTCCAAACATGATTGAAGAATGGATTAACTCGAGAACAAAGAGTTCCAGTCCCGAACTTGAGTCCTGACGCCTAACAAGCTTACTCTCCCTCAAAAGAGTACTCGACAATGTTTACGCACGCGAAATACCTTTCCTGAACAAAGAATTATCCTTTTTAATATCGATAAAGCGGCGGTTATTCAAATTCAAAGGACACAAAGTCAAGTTCCTCTTTTTTGTTGAAAAAATATTTCAATAATTCCATTTCTGGATGTCCTTACAAGGGTTACACGTTTATGATTCAAATGCGTGGAACCCAACAATAAATTATTGAAAATACCAAAATCCTTTCTCTTTTTTTTTTTGTTTTCTATCCCTTACGATACGTGGATATAGTATATTCCTTTGTTCGAAGGAATTCCTGCCATTATATTGAATAGTAAACATATTTCTGTCATCCTGTCGCGTATAATATCCTGTAAAACAGAAGAATTTTCTTTTTTTATGCAAAGAATGCAAAGTACGCCTGAGAGTGTTATCGACAAATGGAATTTCAACATATCGTTCGTCCGTATTGAAAAAAAAAAACAGAAATATCCTTCTGAGGTTAACACACACGTGGTGGAGGAGTGAAAAATGTTTGCAGTATGAGTATTGGAAGTTATTGCATTGGCCATCCTTAACACGAATAGTAATAGTGTTACCCTCTTGACCTAGATTTGGCAAACATACTCGTATCCTTAGAATATATTTTGCACCATAGAAATTGTACAGAAAGTAGGTTGTCGGCGTGTCCTTCTTACGAACTGACTGTACGGCGTTTTTAACTTTTCCACTGACATTGAGTGATATCGTAACATTCCGCAGGAAACCCATATTTCGCTTGCACACTGGTGTGATGTAAACACCAAATGCCAGAGCAGCACGAGTGTGGAAGGAACCTTCATCCAGCCATCCATCTAACACTCGAGTGGATAGCATTCCGCCATTCACTTTTAGTTTAGCGTGTGTAATTGTTACTAGCAGACACGAGTCTACATACCGCACATGCTGCTGAGGAAGAGTCCTTGAACAGGAAGAAGTAGTGGTAGAAGTCGGCTGTGGTGGGTGGAGTGTATAATTGCATGATGGAAGACATTTAACGAGAATCCTTTTAGCCCGCATTTTTGATTGAGGACATCCCATCAACTTGGGAGACGTCATCTGCCAAAAGTAATTACACACTTACTCGCAACTCTTCTTCTACTTTGTATGCTGTGTCCCTGTGAGCTGTGAGCTGTGACTGACTTAAAGGTCCTTTATCAATTTCATTCGGATGATGCTTAACTAAATTATATTCCACGACAGGCGCAAGGATACTTAATTTGCTTTATACATTCCTTCCTGGATGAGAGTGTGAGGAAACTTATCTGCCAATTATATTGTAATCTCATGAAGCGGCGATATCCTGTGAGCTTGTATTTAATTATGATATTTCTGCTTACGCAAACTGAATAAGGACGACGACGACGACGATGAGTTGAGCGTTTCTCTTTGTGCCCAATCGATGGCTAATTAATTATTATTCCAATCCAATAATTAACTTGATTGGCTGCTTACTACAGGATGGCTTCCCTCTTAAGGCTGGTGTCAGCGAAATAGTTTGACGTGCGGGGTGAATGTTTCATTGATTGTGGGGGTGTAAGGCATCGTCTAAGGATACCAAGAGAAAGTTATTAATGAGGATTATAGCTGTGTTTGTTTTTTTTTCTCATTAAATTATGTTTTTCTATTACTGTGGCGGATTTGAAGTAATTCTGGTGTAGGAATCTGCGATTAAGTTTGGTGAATGAAATTGATATTGTGCTTGCCAGTTATCCTAGTAGTTTAGGAGGGATCAAGGGGGAAAAGTGTTATTCCTACGCAGCAGTGAGTGTGGGAGAATTCACTGAGTTGGCAGAAATTACTTGGAATACTTTTATGTAATCCCCATGCAGCGTTATCCATCTTTTCATCAGGTCATGATCCTAAGGGTGAAGTAAACTTGGGCTAGGAAACGCATGCTTCCCCTTCTTTCTTGTTTGCAAAGAGGATGGTTAAATTAAATGAACCCTTTTCCTAGATGCCCTGGTGAGGTCTATGTGGACCTAGCCTTAGGCTGATGTTGATTCTGCCAAAGCAAATTATTATAACGACTTTCATGATGGACGAGCAGATCTCGAGAGAGATGAAGACGCATGCTTGGTGATTTATAGCACTTTTGAATTTTGACCATTGCACTCGGACAAGGATTGGTTTCTGGAATGTGAAGACGCTTCCTAACTAAGGAACCGATGGTTCTTATAATCCCAGATTCAACCAAACCGTGATAAAGGGGTAAAAAAATCAGATGTTTGGGAACAGGTTAGTACCAGTCCCCAATACGTAACACAGTGGTGCTCTACTGAGGAAGACCAAAAAACCCACGAGAAAATATTGTGAGCTTGCTGATCCTGGCCGCCACATGTCTACTGTGTTCGTTTGGACAAGATTACGCTACCACACCAGCCAATAGGGTGCATCATCTGTTGATAAGAAGAAGGCCATCTTCAATCAACTATGTGTTACTTCCAACACAACATCAAAAGAAGGTATGGTAACAGTGACGGGTGTTTCGAGTGCCAAAGTTGGCAATCTCAATGAAGGGCTCCAAGATGTCATCAGAAAACATCAACCCTAGTGACAACGTCGGCAGGTTTATAGATTTCTGCATTGGCAATCGTTCTATCATATTATTGGTTTATGAGCTTTGGAGGACTTCGATGATCTCTTACAATCAAACTCAAACATGGAATGCTCCACTTAAAGATATTGAGAGAGAGGTAGGTGTAGTCTAACTAGGAACAAGCCCAACGTCTTAAATTTGTATCACTGGACACACGGCAGAGCGAGAAGAAAGTTTTCCGTATCTTGGGAGCATTTTCTCTATTGATACAGTGGAACCGAAGTAGTTTGGAATGCTGTCCAAAGTTTGGCTAAGTAATGCAATCAGCCTAGCTGAGACTGTTAGCAACGCACAAAGCTACGATCGCTAACAGGTCCAATCTTCTGGCCAGAAACCAATGTAATCATTTTATTAAGAAAGTGGCAATGAATAAGTCAAGTGAGGCCATCGGTTATACTGCAATCAAGGTAATGTTAAGGAACTTAAGGAAGATTCCATGGTTTTATCCTGGCGATTAGTCTGTATGTCCTATCTTTGAAGCCACACTCTAAGTGATAACGTCATCTTTTGTCTTCTTATTAGGATCCATATAAGCCATCCTTCCGTCTCGAATTCGGTTTGCTTCGTCAGCCAGTATATATACAGGAATCATATAAGGGATAGCGTAAGCCGTCTCATCAGAAACTGTGTCCTACAGGCCGATATATCTCAAAGTGCAATTAGTGCCGACCAGACTGAAGATGCGGTTAAGCTCATTCTCCTGGAGAGTAGCATTCTTTTGGTGCTTCTTGGGCAGCCAACATTTAGCAGCACATTCTAGAGAGTATAGATTTGATCCATTTTAGCATTGTCTTTATTATTTTATGACTACTAATACGGCTTGTGATCCTTTGACTCTAATCATTGTTTAACAGATGCGATGGTTTGCTTTAATTCATCTATAAGTTTAGGCGTCATATATAGCATCATATATTATATCTCACACTATTGGTCCGAGAACGGAGCCCTTTGGAACGCCACTTTTTGTAGAGGTAGATTTCGATTATTCCTTTCAGCGAATCGATAATATAGCACCAATTTGTTGTACTAAATGCCTTTGAACTCCCCAATATTATCGCTTGGTTGGCCTACCATACAATACCGCTATTCGAATAGCATCTATTGTTGGTGGTGTCTATTTATTGGTTGCATCTACTAACAACAATCTAGCAGAGATCTCTTCGCAGAAGTAGTTCACTAGACCTCGAAGCTCTACATAGCCGAACCAAACCGTAGAAGGAAGAAGATTTGTTGGACCGCGGGAAACATGGTCCAGAATAGTTGGTGACACCTTTGACATATTTTCAAAAACATCAAAATACCAATAGGGGTATACAGTAAATAAGAAGAGAAAGTACTAAAATACATCCACAGCCGAGGGGATTGAAGGATTTTGAACATGAACCATGAAAATTGCACACAGTCGTCCATATAAACTTTCTGACAGTCAGAGCTTCCAGTACCTTTGATTTTCGAACGACTTAATCCTAATATAGCACCCCTATGAAGCTGATGAGTTATGAATATGTGAAAAGTTCTTGGCTGACTTTCCTAATAAATACCAGACTTCAGGTGGTTATGGAAGATAATTAAAAAAGTTCATCAGATATTCCATCATCGTCGTTGCAGTTAATTAGATGCAAAACTTAACTTAGTACCGCTCTTCCAACTCTCTAACCCTGATTGACTTTAAACTTCTCTAATATTCGCCCTCCTGAAATTGTGTATGTGTGTGTGTCCTTAAAACACCTCTCGCTTTCGCCACTATAAACCATATTGACCTACTTTCTCGTGCAAGTCCTTGCATCTAAAAACAGCCTCCATATGTCAAAAAAAAAAGACGATGGCAAACTAAAATGCTCAACTTTCAGGCATAAATCCCATTCCATGGGGCTAAACTTCATTACATATCTTCCGGCGAACTGCAAATGAATTTAATTTCCTCAATCCATCGTATCCACAGCCGAAGAAGCAGCAAAGAGCTGGCGGTACTCACACGCTAGGTGCAATCAAAACATTCATTAAAAACTTTTATGACTTCGTTGGCGAAAATTAAATGCAAACTACTCCAGAACGAGACAGTTTCGCTAACAGTTTTAGTACCAGCACACAACTAAAAGTCGACTCTCTCTCTCACATCCAGCAAGCAGCAGCAAAAGAACCCATTTAATTGGGGGGTAACAATCAAATTCACTTTAGTTTCTGGCTCTTTCGGGGTTCGCAATGGAACTTTTTTACTGGCCGACCATTTCCGGGTCATAAATTTTTCTGTGCCTTAGTCGAAGAGGATGGTGGTGAACTGCTGCACATGATGATGCACCCCTCATTGAACCGAAGGGATGGTTCTCGTTCAGAAGATAATGTTGTCATTAGATTCTTCCGGATTGGGGTGGGGCACCATGCTGATAAACCCTTCGCATTGTTTCGACTGCATATGAAGGGTGAACTTTGTTTGAGAAGCCGAAAAACTTTCCAGAGGTTTCATGAGTCAGCAACATTTTGTGTTGTATGACAAGTTGGAATCCAAGAGAACAATGGACGTTGAGTCTAGAATCCTTGGTTCTGTTATGACGGAGTGTTAATAGGTGTAGGGGGTAGGTACTTTGGAGAGTCCTTTTCCGCCAGCAGAGGAACTTCCATCAATCATTTTAGCGTGTTGAGTGGAATTACTATTCAAATTTTACTCTAGAGTGTTGTAGAGTAATCGTCGTCATTGTATAGCGTCCTTGTTGGCGGCAGCGGTGGTGCCTAGCTTGTTGCAAGGAGATATACGAGTACAATATTTCAGAGATTAATTGTTGCAGATGGAAGCATATTTTGGCGTGGTTTTGTTACGAGACATTGTTTTGCTGCTGTGGATGTCTGACTTTGATATTGTAAACGCATTGTCCTTGGAGTAGTAATTTGTTTGGTAATGAGGTTGCCAAGAAGCTTTATGAAACAATGTCATTTCGATGTGTATTCATCCTGGGTAGAGTAATCAATCACTCGCAAACAATAGGAGTGACATTTGTATCTGTATTGATTTATTTTTACAAACAATTTATAGAAAAGAATATGACATTTTGTCTAGACTGACGTGGAGGTATCCATTTGCTGAAAGCTGAAAGTTCTTGGCCCTTCTGTGTACTACTTTCGTTTCACTGCTGCTCTTTGTCAGAAAATTCTTTTGGACGTTAAATTGCCTGACTATATCGTCTGAACATTTTGCCAGAAGTCGTCCTATTTTAGCCAATCTTCGATCATAAAGTGTTACAAATTCATTTCCAATAGAACCTTTTTGGTTACAATTGAGCTAGTTTCCATGGCTCCTGTTGTTCCCAAGACTCGTTGTTATACTTAGATAGTCATCTTTGCCCATCCATATGTTATGATATCCACTTTATTGTCCGTGGCCACGCCTGCATTCCCATCTCACTCTGTTGTACCTCTTTCGTCGGCCATGATGTTCATGGAAAGCCAAGTGTTGCCACTTTAAGTAGATTGTTACTCTTTATAACCGCGTTTCAGGGTTTTCTGTGTTGAGCAATGCACCTTAAGATTTTCACTCCGATTTTCAGTTCCGGCCATGTATGTATGTTCAATCAATGTCTTCCTTACTCCAGCGCAATCTACAGAGCGTGCGGCGGTCAGTTGGGTAAGCCGTTTTCAAATTTTTGCAATCTATAGGATTGTCCTACACTGCACTTACTTGACAATTTAACGTCTTAGTTAGAAGCACTTGCAGGCTTTAGTTTGGCCGCCTCATCTGGAACTTAGGATCTAGACTTAGAATTATAGACTGTGGGATTTTAGTCATTCCAGACCGAAAATGAGTCACCATGTGCGGTTTCTGATAATGTTACTTACTTCTCCCTATCTCTTTCCCAGTTGTCATGCTTCCAACTCGACTGTTCTGGACCACATACCATTGCATAGTTACCTTTTTGGAAAGTGTGAGTAATCCGTTGGTGGACTGTTCTCCGATAAGTCGTAAATCCTGAAGATATTGCACAAAACAACGCTAATTACCAAATAGCAACAGTATCGGTGACAGAACGCACCCTTGCCGAACCCCACTTTGAATTTCGAATTACTCAGATAGTCTTCATCGAAAGCTGTAGTAAAACCAAACCATTAACTCTTAAATTTAATTCGAAAGCAGAAATCGATCCAAACAAACTGCATACATATATCCTACATCCTTTTTCAAAACATAAAAGTCTCATTGCATTTTAAAATATTCACCCGAGGAACTTTTAAACTTCTTGCGGCAGGAAAAAAAAAAGAGTCTCTGTCTCTTCTCTTCGATCGAATAAAATGCCGAAAGAAAGGATAAAAATCCATCCCAGACAACAAAATGTCCCATCGCGACGCTATAGTCTCTAGTCCTTGAGACTGTACAGAATAAAAGGTCAAAAATGCATCGTAAATGGGCGAAAAACGAAAAAAAAAAAAGGGTAGAAAAACCCTTCGTCGTCGTCGTTGTCGTTGTCCTTTAAAAGGAGAAGCAGCAGATGGCTCATGGATTCCGGATGCAATTGCCGCAGAAAGTTGACAAAAGTGCATGTGCACGGGGTGTATTATGGTCACAAGGCGGAATGTACCCAAACTTCCAAACAGGGTGGCAGTAAAACTACACCCATAAACAAGTTTAAATTTTATTCAACTATCCAACGGAGGCAGACAGTTATTCGTTCAAAGTTTTTCTTCTCCAAACATAGGCACTCACATATCCTTGTTCCTGTGTCGTGATATGTTGTGTCCTTTGATTTTTTTTCTTTCATCCCGTTTTATGCACTAAAACTGTGATGACATAAAAAACAAAAATAGAAGTTGTAGTTGCATCACTCGCTTTGATACTATCGCAGACAAAGTGCTGGAGCTTTGCTCAGCCGAAGGAATGGTGTAAAGCATGAACAGACAGAAGGAGGCATGAAAACTTGCTGCTTCCTTGAAATGGGGCGCAGTTAAACTTAATTTTCCAACCAAAAACAGGAGCAGAAGAAGGGTTATGTTGAGAAATATGTCAAGCGATTTTTTTTTTATAAATCTTCATTGGGAAACAGGGGCTCTGAAGGATGACATATTTTAGTTGAGTTATCGTGCAGAAGTTGGGAGTTTTTGTCTTTAAAGGGAAGTCCTTGAATGTCGGTTCAGGGATTTTTTTTTTTTTTTTTTTTGGTTTTTGGAAAGTTTTTAAACTTTTTGTGAGTATTTTGAGGGAGAGAGGGCTAAAAAAGATGCACATGTTTATAACAGAAAAACGTATGCATAGGTAAGTAAGTCACACTTAATCCTGTAAACATAAAGTCCACCACCATTTATGAAGACTGTTCTGTAACTGCTGCCCTAGAAAAAGGAGTGTAGGCCGATGGAGGCCTTTTGGCTTTTTGAAGCTATCAAATGATGACACAGCTTATCTGATTGCTTCATCCCTAACCATATATGTATGTAGGTCTGATCGAATAAACCAGCTTCGCCTGATTCCGAAACTTTAACTGATCTTGGCAGGCTGAGAAATCGGTCTTTGTAAATGTACCATTAAATTAAACTAGTGATTCCTGTTGGATGGATCTGTCCTCATGGCTTTGGTGCATAGGGAAGTACACGTTTTCGCATTTCACAGGCTTACATTAGTGGGAAATTCCTTGGCGAAAGAGTTGAATTCAGTTCGCTGGTACTGTAGCTATTTGGGGGGGCATACAACAACAGAAGTCCTATCTTAAAAACAGTAGCTCCTCTCCTTCTGATCTTTTCTCTATGGCTCTTGCATACGGAATTGTATTCCTGGTCCGATCCGCCATGTGGTGGCTGCCCGGCTCTACACCACAATGGTGTCAAGAGACTGGATGGATGAGAGAAGGCGATAAGCCAATGAAACGCTTCGACCTAGATAGATCTTTTGTGCCATTCCCTAACAAGATTGTATATACATATGTAGTTGTTGTGAGGTCTAGCTGAAGTCTAGTTCATTTATGAAGCAAAAGACAGTTTGAGCAGGAGCTGAGGAGTCATCTGAGGGTGATGTGTCTCGCACAATATGTGGTGGGCTGTTTCAAGACATACATATGTAAGCGACACATGTCCGATTGAGAGCAAATTTCCTCATGTCTTTTGTTCTGGTTTTTGAGAAAATGATGCATTGTTTGGCATGTTTTAAGCCTGTTTGAGAGTTCCAGTAGGAGAGTGTTGCTTGACGTTCCCATCTACTGAGCTCTATCCGTATTTGGTTAGTTTGTAAGCCACTAAAAGGTTCAGGAGCTTGAGCACCTTGACTAGGAAACAGCTTCATTGCCAGGAATGCCCCCTGTGTCCAGGGACCCAAATTAATGTGACTTTATTGTGTGCAGCAAGCTGTAAGAGAAGTTGGAGACAGTTCCAGACTAGATTTGACTCACAGTTAAAAGATCTGATAACCTTGAAAGCTGCTTGGCTATCTGAGAATACGTTGATATATGATCTTCGGAGGTTTCTTCTAAAGCATTCTCTGACACAGAGTTCGATAGGAAGGACCTCTGCCTGAAAGATAGTGGTTGCTTGTCCTAGAGGAATAGATAATTTGTAGTTCGGACCAGAGATTCCAGCTCTAGAACCACTCGACATCTGTAATTATCAGAGTGATGATTGTGAGGTAAGTCCAATTTTCGGTTTTAACCCCCATTTTTTGCCGAAAAGCCTAGAGCAGGACCAGAAAACTTTAGTCGCCTTCTCAGTGGTTCTGTCTATAAGAGGCCTCCAGTTCAGCTTATGGTCAAGAATTAACCCAAGATATCTTGATTCTTTTGAGAAATTGAATTGAACGCTGTTTAGTGTTAAGGTTCATTCCTTTTTATGGTGCAGAGTATGATGACAGTCTTGATTGGATTGACCGTAAGCCCATCTGATTGGCACACAGTGATAATACTACTACTAAGCATGGAACGTAACCATCTGATGGTCTGCGAGTCAATACCTTTAGCATCCGCAGCAGCGTCAGGAGACTTACTTACCGTTTAGTTTCTAAGCCTATCGATAGAGCCTTAAAACCTAAGCCAAATTTGAAAATTTGTTCAATTTTTTGAGAAAGCAAAACTTTATTCTTTCATTTGATGTATATCAACACAATATCTATGCACAATACAAATACAATTAGGTGTTAGTAATTTTTAACTAGAATCTCAAAAGAAATTTGGTTAGACGATGGTCTTCTGTAGATTTGACGTTTGGCTCCTTCAAGCTGTAATGTCCCGGCGCGCGGAAGGGAAAAATCTAAGCCATAGACGAACTAATATAGACGATCGTCTTTGGTCGATTTGACCGTTTGCTCCCACAAAAGCAAAACTACTACCGATTTTGAATGTATTCTGACGTTTCCGGCAAAATCTAATCGGAGCTCACGCACACATTCTCAATTGGTCCCTTTGGAAGATCATAGAAAGCGTTTTAGTACTGCATAACTTATAAATCGAGAAGTGTACATATTAAAGTAGAATGGGTGTGTTCTGTACTCTGTCTGGGAACATTGTTAACAACAGTAGGCTAGACTGGGTATGGTTGAAGCACAGGACGCTTAACACAACACAAATATCTCAGAATCAGTACAATCTGTATGAGTACTGACTACTGAGAGAGAATTAAGCAGAAACCAGTTTATTGACGATATTCAGCCTTGCTTCTGCGCGGCTGTGGACAGGGAGGACTTTTTTTTTTTGATAAGCGGACTTATCAGCCTACAAAGTAACTTATAACTAGGTGTAGGCAGGGAGTTCATTGCGAAATGCGGCAGAGAACCATGGAGTGAATTGCTGCTCTCTGTTAAGATTCAACAGTGCACTATGGGATTTTTCGCACAAGCTTCAGCCTCTTGATCGTTCCGCTTATGGCCCACTCAAAAAAGCACTGAACTTGACTTGTGGCTCCTGGATGAGAAATTATCCAGACAAAATGTGGTCTATTTGGCTAAAAGACGAATTTCCTGAAAACGGATTAAAAGGTTTCATTTAAGCCGAGTGATTCATGCCTATGCGATTCATGACTGTAGCTTTTCATTTTTACTGATTTCCATATGATAATTTCGTTCCGTACTGTACAGGCGTACGTTCAATCTTGCGTTAGGAAATGTTCAGTTTTGTCCACCATTACTTCCCCAAAGGTCAACGAGTTTCTTTGTTTCGACAAAGAAGATCAGTTTAGTAAATAATTTTATTGAACTCGAGCAAGGTTCAATGGCGTTATAAATGTACATATGTATGTACTTGTAGGAACGTTGATTTTAAATGACCTTTTAAGAAGTAACAACTTTTTCTTGTGGCATAAATTATGACGAAAACTCGACGAAACTAAGCGAAAAGTCACTTTGGGGGTGCAGTATACAAACTGGGTTTATTCGCATGACTCGTCCTGAGCCATAATTAAATTGTAGTTCGGCATTAGGTCCATTATTATGGTGGCAACTGTTAATGAGTGATGGTGAGGGGAAATGTCAGTCCTCTCTTAACTCTAAGCAAACAAATATTCGAGTACTTTGCAAGTAACGAGTGCGAATAAATATGTACACCGAATGGCTTGCCGAATGAGTTTGGACTGATTTGTGCACCACAACTAGTCCTTGGCATAGAGGCAGTGCAGATCGGTCTCAACCCTTGTTTCCTCTAGTCCATTAAATTTAAAAGCCAATCAAATTTGAATGTCATCACAACTCGAGCAAATATAAAAAAAGTCTAAAAAAAAAAACTCATCCAAATAGCCATTTAAATTTATGATAAAACTTTTTTCCACAAGTCGTTATCACCAACACAAGACTGTGTGCACTGAACCCAGGCAATCAAAACAAACAAACAAACAAAAACACTCAACCAACTACGTCTTCTGTCCCAAAACCGAAAATGGATATTAAATTAACCTGTCAGATATATTAAACCCATTTGCAGCTCGATGAAATTCAATAAACATCCACGACAATCGCCCATAAACCCCCCAAGTGTGCCCCATAACCATGGAAAACTGGCAGCCAAAAAGTGTGTATATAAACTGAACCTACTAAGCGCTGTCATCTCCTGCAAACGACTCTAAGAAGGACTTCATTACTGTCACATTATTGTGCGATGCTTATGACCTAACACTGACACTGAGTGAAAAAGAAAAATCACACGCGACACAAATATGAAAAAAAAGGACTCTAAAAATAAATAAAAAAAAAAAAAGAAAACCAAACTTAAATAGAATATTTAATGCTTTGCCTTGTGCTCACTGTATGTGTGTGTATAGTATGCCCTTTATGTGTGTGCAAAACAATAAAAAATGACAAAGCGACATCCCGCTGTCACATATTGCGTGATAAAATGCTTTGTTTGCCTTCAAAGCCACACCGCACAGATACCGCATAGCAAAAGGGGGAGTCCCGCAAAAGAATGTAAGCAGTACAACTTCCGCACCGCGCGCCCGTCACAACTTTAAAATCAAAAGAAGAACAGAAAAACCAGCAATTCTCTCATGCTGAGATAACAGAATGTGTGGACCTCCCTAAAAAACAAAAAATAACGGGCAGGACAATAAAACCCCTGCCAGTGGGTGGATGAGAGTGGTGTGGTGGCATCGAAAGGACACAACAGAGAGAAACCCGGTTAGTGTACGATTGTTTGACAAAAAGGAAAACTTTATTGGAATCCATTTTTATTAAGCATTTTACATGGAAATTTATTGAAAAACTTTTATAGGGATGCGACAAAACATGCGACACACACACAAACACACAAAAGTCCTCATCCTTCTAAGCTGGTACCAATCAATACACAACGATTGCGAAGAGAGAGTCATTTGCCGATCGAACCCCAGCTCAGTCTGAACTCGAATCCATGTGTCAAAACGCTGGCACGCATATGCTAAGCGGGTTTGGGTTCGAAAAGGGAACAAGAGTCCTTGAGGGCGTTTAGCTCTCTATTCCATGCTATGGAGAATGTTTTGCATGGAAATTGAGATTCGTATCGTTTTCACAGATAACCGTTGCGGATACAGGGTAGATGGGCGAGTGGTTACAATTTAGCGGAATGCGGTTCGCCGCAAGTGACCGCAAGCATTCTGAAATTGGAAAAATGATAAATCGTTCAAGGACTGTGTTTTGTTGTATCTCCCTCCCGCCCTTTTAATGGATCCGAGGATGATGGTGTAAAAGGAGGTCAAATCGTTGCACGATTGAAGTCAACATAACCCCCAACCCCGGGGAGCACTTTGTTTAAGCGGCATAGGAGTAGATAGTTACTATTAAATTGAAAGCAATTAAATTCGGTTTCATTCGATTTACTGGGTTCAAGTTTGGGTGCTTATTCTTGCCAAGATGCCTACAGTGAAGTCAAAAGTAAATGAAGAATTCAATTGCTTTAGTTCACTTACTTAGTAAGGCGGCGCCTGAGACTGGACCTCAACCAAGGAACATCCTCATTCAGGTGAGTTTCAAGCCAGCTATGTACATAGGGCCAAAGAACACTCAAAATATGACTACTTATCTTATCTATATCCTAGCATGGCAAAGCAGGGGTCTACATTTTGCTGAGGAAAAGACAGAAGCAGGCGACTGGGACTTATCCTTTTGTAGCTTTGGGAGGGCTTGATACGGTGAATAAATTAGTCCTTAGGTCTAAACCTTTCCTCTTTTTCTTCAATGAACTCCCAGCTCTTTGTATTAGAAGAAGGGTTCAGGGCTTTAAGAAAGACGATGATCTCATTTTAGTTCACTTCCCAGTCTTCCCTTGGGTGTGGAACTTCTTAGAGGGCAATTCAGCCCTGTCACAGAGTGTCCTTTATGAATTTAAACGGGGAACTTACCTTTGAAGTCCGCGATATCAGTTCGCTTTCACCAATATGCATTTAGTATTGCTTGAACTTACTTACATTTGTGCACATTTGGAGGCATAAGTCTTAAACTATCTTTAGATAACAATTACAAGTTTGTGCTGCATCCACCTCAACTCTTTCTCAACTAAGTCCACAGACTGCGCTATCATAGTATTATACTACATTCTGTAGATCCTGGTCACTTGGTATTCTGTGATTCACTAATAATCCACAAAGAGCAACTTTGGAACAACCTTCGGTGGAATTTTTTCTGTCTCCTCCCTACTGGGCTCGACCATCCTACAATAACGTTGACTATCTATTCGCCAGATCTGCTCCAGCGACAACAACCCTGCTGATAACTGTGACTGCTTTGTTGATTGCTGCCGTTTTCCTGAGCAACAGTGAAGCTCGGTCAAGTTTTGGTTATGGCATCTCTGTAACCAAAGAGTTATCATCCAGAGTTACATGGCGCCCGTGTCTAGGCATGTAGGACGGAGGAAACTTAAACGTGGGATAAGTTAGGAGGCGATATGAGTTACGGCTCTAGCTACTAGCTTATTCGTAGAACTGTGACTCCATAGACAGCGTGCCTACCACAGAACTGGTCTGTTGCTCATTTGCTGGTATTCCCCCGATAGGTGTCATATTAAGTTATAGACCGCCCGCACCCCCATATCTGAGTCAGGCATAACCTGACCTCACTTTGCGTTAGTGGTAGGTCCTTAGTGGTTCGTAATTGTAGCATTCCAAGCGACGGAACGTGTTGAATTGCTTACATAATCAATAGAGTTTGGCGGAACCTCAAAAGGTTTGAGTTTATCAACCAATTGTCCCTGGTCAGAAGCGAGACGAGAACGAGGAAGGACATTTATGAAAGGGAAGAGGACAGCTGAGGTGATTTGCCAAAAACGATACACGTACAGGCTTTTGTGGAGAACATACAAAGGCACCACTAAAACAATATGCAAAGTGAGAATATTCTCTGCTCATAAAACAATTTTGCTCAGACTTCCAACTAAAAACATAGCTTTTGACTGAACAACAGAACAGAAAAAAAAAACTCTTTACTTATCCTGTTACGAGTAAAATAAATCCCCCACCGTGTGCATGTTACAGCTCTGGTTAGATAATCCTTATTCCTTGCAAAATGACCTATTGCCCATAAGATTATAAGAATAAAACCACTTTTACCACCACCACCTCCACAACTAAATGAATTTCATCCTGACATCGTATGAACCTGCAAATAGTATCTCATCTAACACTATCGCACCCAACTATCCTCAATTTGAAACGACTCGACGGACAACGTCAATTACACACTTCCTGCTGCATAAGCTTTCCGTATCACTGCCTTGGACTCTTTCTCTCTCTCTCTGTGTATGGGTCCTATAAGGACACAAACAATAGAGAAAATCAACCTTTTTTTTTTTGTTGCATCATCTGTGTGGGATGTATCCACTTCCGTGTGCATAGTGTTCCCCAGGGGATGCACAGGATAAAGTAAAACAATGACTTTGTCCTCCCTTCCTTAGCAACCACCCAAGTCCAAGGATGACTCAATTTCCTATGTAATCCGATTTGGTTGTGATATCATTTAAGTTTACATTGTGTAAGGTCCTCGCCATCGTGTGTCCTGCAAAAAGTAGATTAACTATACTCTGCCACATATTGCAGAATATAGCGATTAAACTGAGTACAAACCAAGGAACAAGAACGAAAAAATAAAATAAAAGGAGATTGTTACATCTCTTGGGAGATAGGACATAGTGTCCAAGATGAAGAAGAATAACCTCAACAAGGACACGATACACATCGTCAAGGCAGACGGATAGAAGTCACAAGTCAACAAACTCAATTTTCAGGTTGGCTTATGTTTGCACTATGAAATTGAGGAGTCCTTCCTTTCTCTTTTTCTCTTTTTACAAGATGAAGTCAAACTTAAGGAAGTGATAGGTTTACTTGGATAATTGGAGACGTTGTTGGAGTTGTTTTCTCTGTCGATATCCATGAACTGTTTAATCCTCCATCCTAATATTGAATCTTTCGCAAGAAAAGTCAGCGCTCAAATGCAAATCAAGGACTTAAAAGGCAACCAAACGTCATCGCTTTGATGCAGAGAACAATTACCCAGATTTCATAGGATTATAGTCGTACAGAGGAATATAGAAAAAGAAAAAACGCATCCTCCATTCATCCTTGTGTGTAATTGTATGCCTCCCAATCGAGCCAATTATTACGGAGCATATCCTATGCAATGGCAAGCGGCTTTGAGCCGATTAATCTTGTCTGCTTGTCCTCTTGTCTGCTTGTCTATCCATCGCATCCACCCCTCCTCGGTCGACTGATTGAAATCAAATTCAAAACTCGCATTGATTCTATTACACTAGGTCGTCTCGACAGGAGGATGAGCGAGACTGACGACTCCAACTAAAAACGTTCCAGTCTCCGTAGTCTACTTGGTGCACTGCTCTCCGTCAATGGAATTCGAATCAGAATCCTTGCAATTTCAATTAAAATGAAATTCTCAGTCGGTTCAGTTACTCCGCATCTGCGGGTCTAGTTCTGCGCTTCGTATTGTGTTCTAACGATAATCCTGGAGCCGGGAGACGATGCTTTGTATCTGAAACCAAAAATTTTGGTCTGCCTTTTGTAGATATTTCAATATTTGTATATGAAATATACAAAATTTTCTACAACATACCTGAATGAGGATATTCTCATACTTCGTCATCGGTTAGATTGGGAGTGGGAGTGGGACTTTGCAAAAGGACAAACTCGAAAGTATAATAGCAATCGAAGCGTTGCCAATTTATTGAATTGCATTGAAAGTTAGCTGAAGGACTCTTTTTCTCTTTCTCTGTCTTTTATCGAGGATATATTTTATAGTTTGAGTTTTGAAAATCCTCTTATCGTTTTGTTTGGCGTGTAAAAGTTTGTCCACTCTCTCGGTTGTTTTCCCCTGTCTCGAGTATCTGCATCGTCGAGAGGACACTGGCAAGGATATTCATTGAAAACTTGTTTACAAAGGTTGTTAACAAGGAAGTTGTTTAGTCTTATCAGTTTGAGAGTATATAGCAATTTTATATAGTTTTTCAAGGATCAAAAGTTAACAAAAGCGATTGGGTACGAAATATGATTAAGGGCGTTGTTTACACAACGCTGTTCAGGTCGTTGATTTGAGTGTTGGAAGAATGGGATCTATGGATAAAGAAAATAAAAAAATACAAAAGGTGAAAGGACATATTACGGGTCTATCTAGATAAGGACTAAATAGAGATTTTTTCTGGAGATTGAAACATACTAAGGTGTTAAATAGCGACACAGTATTGAAGTAAGAGCGATGCAAAAGGATAGGATGATGGCTGAGAAAGTCCCAAAAGATAGCTTCAATCATTTAGAAGTCGTGGCCTCAGCAGTATAGCCGTACGTCTCTTAGTCATCAGGATAAGGAAAGTCTCATAAACGTCATCAACGATTTATACACAACACCTAACATCAAAAGCTTCTAGTCTCTATTTAAAAGGACTTTTGTATATAGAACACCATACAGCAAAGGAGCAACCAAGTTTCCATTGTTAACAGCCTGGAGTCAGCTTAATTGACTGGATTCAGTGGCTGAGTGGAGAAAAATGAGAAGACTCGTTGCGAGCTCTGTCCAGAGGCATTCGTTCTTTGCTCATGCACGACAACCAACGGAATCAACCAAATGAATGATGTTGCACTGTTTAACTCGGCAGAATTTGCTTCCCAGTGCTGACTACTGGTCCCAAGCTCTGGCCTTTTTAAATGTGTCGGGCTTAACCCAATCAATTGATGCGTGGGTGAGGCCACTGAAAAGGCTAAACTGTTCAATCAGGTTGTCTTGACTAGCATTGGTTAGTCGTAGAGAATAGGAGAGCCTTAGAAATCTCCACGTTCTGATCTTCAGTCTTCGTAGTGCTGGTATTGGCACATATTCCATTGAGGGTGAATCCACAAGGTTAGTCCGTGTAAGTCTTCCTATTCTTGCTTCTTTAATCCTTCTCGTTCTAGTCTCTTATTTTTTGCTAATTTGAAGTTAGGCATCCTAAAGGGAGATCCTTCGAGAGCTTGCAACTCTTTTTTTTAGATAAAGTTTCTCTATCCTTGGCTACTAGGGATAGCACAAAAGATCACTCTCATGGTCGCAGTATCTTGGGCCATCTATCACCCCACGTTTGGAGAGGTGGAAGATAGATATGAAGCAGTTGAATTCTAGAAAGACTTGTCCGAACTCATCTGAGGAGCGGCTTCATTATGGTTTGCATGGAGTGCCTCTTATTGCAGTAATAAGACGTTTGAATTCCACGAGTAGAGAAGATGCTGGAGATAAGAGGAAAACTCTGATTGTGCAGAGATTGTACTCAGTGTTGGACACCCCTCAGATCTTTAAGCCCCGGCTCATCTTAGCTTTACCCTGCGCTATCGCCTTTCGGATTTCAATATTCCTTTAGATAGATCGCTACGTGAGAAAACATCTAGTGGGCAAGATGTAGTGTCCTCTGTCGGCAAGTCATCCATGACAAGAGATCGTGGAGAAAATGTTCTTATATAAGCACTGTCCTGTCGTGTCAAGGTATTATTCTCTATCTAATTGTTTCAAACTAGTTGTGAAAGAGGCTTGAACCTTCTACAAACTTTTCTACCACTAAAAGTACCCATGTGTAGGATGACCTACAGATAAAAATAAATCCTACGCACTACCATTACACAGAACCTACAAAAGGAAACACCCCCACTACCCTGCCACTATCAAAACTCTTTACACAAGTCCTAACAAAAACTACTAGCCGTCCCAAAAAAAAAAGAGAGCAAATCTCAATTAAAAGTCGACTATATTCCTGTCCCGCCAACGTTCATTATGACACAAAGTCGCCTGCAATCAAGCAAATATGATTTTTTCCTTTTGCTCCTCTCGAGCGTCGACGGTTTATTCAGTCCTCCTAGCCATAGTAGTCCCTTCAAAGAGGCAAAGCAAAACAAAATGTAGTCAGTGAACATTGAAAAAGGATTCCCGGTCGAGCCTTCTCCAAACCGAAGCACACACACACAAAAACAGAGAGAGAGAGAGAGAGAAAAAAAGAAGGAAATCCTAGAAACTTTGGACAGCAAAATGAAATGTTTCCTTTTTTCTTTTTCCTCCTTTTATAGACCAACGACTGTGGCTAGACGACTATGTCCTTCAAAGAATCACTTTGTTTTGACGCTTTTTCTCAGTTTTTTTTTTCCTGCCCCAACTGCCAGTGCTGGCGGTTGAATGGGAATAGTTCGGTTGGATAGTGTGGTACAAAACTTAGTGAAACTTTGTTTTTTCCATTTTTTTTCCTGCTCGTCCTCGAGGTTGAACGCGCCGACGATGGACATATACTGATAATGAAAATTCGGGAAACGGAAAGGCTTAATTAATTTCCCATGTAGTGTTTATTTAGTGGACGAGTAGAAGAGATGGGAACTGGGAATGGCTTTGGGGGAATTTTTGTGGCGGCGCTACTTTGTATGAACTGGTGATGGTAATATTCAGCAGATGAAAGGATCTGACTGTTAATTGATTTGGAAGTGGGTGTCGATTTGGTATGAATGATAATGATATCAGCGCCAAGTCATTATAAGCAAAAGCGATAGCCTGCATTAGAAAAGTTCCCCGACTTAGGGGAGTAACAGTCAAACATACAATCACACCTTCTCCTAGGCCTACAAAGACTACCTAAAAGAAGTCGATTATGATGGCCAAGAGTGTTAATGCTTGGAAACCTTCAAAGAATCGGGGACTCACTTATAACTGTGTTGATAAGATACGCGTATGTTATGGATTTTAATAAGCTAAACGTAACTTTTGTGACTTTTTGAATTAGTTACATAGCTAGTGTAACAAATGTAACAAATGTAATTAATTCATGTTTCTGACAGTTCTGAAGAAAAAAACAGAAATAGATTTTAATAGCCCGAGTACACGATGCCCATACATGATTCGCAAACCTAAGGAATCGATGGCAGGAATACCTCAACCCAACGAGCTAGCTACACCTGGGACACCTCCACATTTTTACAATTGGTTATGAGGCTTCGGTGTTATGGACGGCTAGTTCTAGTCCGACAACTGATTAAGTCAATCCTTTATACATATAAAGTCCGCCACAGAGAGTTTTTCTAGAGCACTGGGGGCCAGTAGACGACTAAACGCCATAACTTGCGGTTACTTTCCCAAATAAATACATTGGTTGTACATAATGATGACGTCTGGTGGCCGACAACTCTCCAATGGACAACAAACAGCAGCAAACAAATTGCAGAAGTTGCAAAGAATTGCCTGTCTTGGATTTACAGATTGCTCTGAAAGCTCGTAAGCAATCTACATCAAGAAGATCACCACTTGGTATGTCATCAAACTGAAACTGGATTATGAGTATGAGCTAGGTAACCTAGTAGGTCTCAATTCAAAAAGAGACACTAAAAAAAGGATATCATACTAAGGCAACATTGCTTCCGTTGATTCCGTTGGATCCCAGAAGTCTGATCGGGTTCACCGACGCGTTAAAAATTGATTCTGGTCTATGGTGTCTATGGATACGACTTGAACTGAGTTTTAAGCTGAAACCTATGCCATTGCACCAGGCACAATCTTCTCAAGGGCATTAGAACACACATTCTCTTAGAGACCCAAGCACCACTTAGGCCATTATCGTCCAACATAATGGCCAATACAATACTTAGCAAACAGAACAAGTTAAATATCGACAGGGTCCATGGACAGCAAGCAACGAATCTGCAGATAAGCTTGCTGGGGGTGGATCAGAATCTAGGTTCATAGGTCTTGAGCATTATTGTGGCATCAAATAGACAACAGAAGCAACGCTTAGCTAGCTTAGCTAGGTCCAAGTCTAAGAAATCATTAGCTTGGATAAGAAAAGCCTAAGGAAGCTGTGTGAGTTGATGAGTGGATGAGCACTATCCATTGAGGTCTGAGATGACACCTTAACCGGTTAAATTTGTGCCAGGAAAAGGACTAGGGAAAGTTTAAATATCCGAATGCATTCTTTGTGAATGTTCGGTACGAAACGGGATAAGAAAGCGTGTTCTCCACAGCCAACGATTCAAGGGCCAATTCTCCACAACCTCAAGGCCCAATCTAGATTCAAGTCCTATTTTCTCCCAAAGGATTTCACCTATTCCATATGTTCGCAGTATTTACGCCACATAGCTAGCACATGTCATCAAAATATAAACAAAAAATAGCTACCCTACCCAATTTGCTTGTTCACAAGCCGATAAAATTCTTTGAATTCTCCTATGTTACCACCGACTAAGTTCACATTAAGTTTTGACACACACACTCACAGAACTCAGTAAGTGAATTTCTAAAAGTCCCCTTGCTGAAGGAGTAAAGTATATTTGACTGCCAACTAAAACCTCGTATCCTTTTTCTATTCACAGACGCATCCAATATCACTCAGCAATTTACTGATTCTTCATGCATGCATGCACACATTTATCCTATCCTGGGCAAATCCCTAAATCTGCAGCAGCATCATGGATGGCATTCACATCGCTGCTGACTCCTACAAAAGAAAAGAAAAAAAACAAAAAAGCTTTTTTTGCTTTATCTCAGCCCAAGGAAACACACTGAACAAAGAGTAACACATACTCTGCTGCCTGCTGGTGTATTCAAATCATCATCCTTGTCGTCCTACCAGCATAGTAGCTCGTATTATTTCCGCGCGTCCTTCAGAGAAAATTGGATAAAAAAAAAAACAAGAAAACAACGAGTCCTTTTCTCTGTTTGGGTGTAATTCATGTGAGCATGTGATAAGTCCTGTTGAATATTTTACGCCGGAGTAAAATGATCAAAAACCAAACCAAACAACAACACACAACAGAACACTCTCTCACAAAAGCAACAATGTCGCAGGATAATCATCAGAGATTGAATGCATACCGCTGGGCCACTACCAACACCATCCACCCACCGGATATGAGCCGAGAGGAAGTGATTTATAATCCTTTTGATGGTGGTGTAGTCCCAACAGTGGCGCACCTGCATTTAATTTGCGTGTAATTTTTTGCGATAAAGAAAATAACAAAAAAACTCTCTGTCCCTCTGTCCTTCTAAGAATCCTCCATAGCTTTAATGTGACTTTAAGCCGCAAGGGAGGGCATAAGGATGTCAGAATTGCTTCATGAATTTGCATTTTTCGCCTGTAAAAATCCTTCTTACTTTTTGCTGTTTAAATTAACTTGGGCGAATCCTTTTTTTCTCTTTTTTTTTTTCTTATTGTTTTTGTCTTTGCTTGTGAATATCCTTTTTCTATTCGATGTTGTGTTCTCATGTCTTGTGTATGGCGCTCTGGCTAAAGACCATAGGGACTCTTGGCAAACACAAGACAAAAGGAGTAGAAATGGTTCTGCAGAAAGTTTCTTTTCTTTTTTTTTTTTTCTCGAAGTAAGAAAGGACACAAAAAAAAAGAGGAAAAATTTGCCGGCAATAAGGACAATGCGGAAGCGTTTTAGTTTCTTCGTTTTTTTTTTTTGCATTTCTTTTTCTGCGAAGGAGTCCTTTGGAATAGACTTCTACGAGGAGTTTAATGAATAAATTTCCCATAAAAAGCGTCTAATTTAGATCTGTTTTCTTGGGGTTTTCGCCAAGAAAGGCATGGCAAAGGGCGGTGGAGGAGGTTGTTTAATGTTAAAAAGGATTACTTGTGTTAGTTTCTTTGTAGCAAATGATTCAGTCACAGCGGCATGTAAAAGAAGCTGCGTAACTAGTGGTTAGAGAGAGGAAGGACTTAAAACTAATGAAGTTTTTCTTCTTCTTTTTTGCTGTTAAATGCAAATGAGGTGAGGGAAGTATTAAAGCCCCGATGACAGTTCCTTTATCCGGCGATTATGAGAGGAGAATCTATTGGGGTTTGGTTAGTCTCTGAAGTATGGCTGAAATCAAGTGATGTCCCTTCTGGGAAGCCAACTGTTTAAACGCCTTTTTTAGCTGAGTTCCTCGATTCAACTGATTCATTTGGACTTCCTTCCTTCTTGGCCGACTTACATACATATAATCCAATACTTGTTCAGAATCCACACGTCCAATAAGTAAGGGAGACTCCAAACCCTGTCAATTACTTCATCTGCTGATGATGCACTTCACCACCCACCCTAATTGATTTCTGTCATTTGCTCAGAACTTCCCCCCATTTCAAGGACATAGCAACTTACTTTCCAGCTCATTTCTTATTCATGTCCTTGCGCAAGAATTGCTAATATGAAAATGGGGAAAAATGAGCAGAAATCATTTCGATGATCATTTTTTTCACCGTCCTCCAAGGAATTGACATGACAATCCAAACAGAGAATACTTAAGATGTAGAACAAATGCTTCAGGATGAAAAACAAAACTCCAAACTGGCTGACGTATCATTTAAAAACAATATCCTGCCATCTCCCCCTCATCAGAGAACAGTAATCATTGCTCATGACAAGAGAATGGAAATATAAATGTCACCAGAGGCATATCGCTTCGAAGGACATTTCTCTGGTAATGATGGTGTGTTCCTTATAATGATTGGTTAGGCGAAAATGCTGCCTTAAGAGCCCGCAAGGATATGAGACAGTGGAAGCTTGTCAGCGTAGCGTCCATGCAATTATCATTGAAAATGATTTACCGCGCGATTGCTAATTATCGTTGATATGCTTCGACGGACTAATTGAAATGCACCTGTTCGTAATTAGTACAAATCCATTAAGATGAATATTACAGTGGGTTTGGGAAGTAAACAGACAGTTGGAGGTTCCGAAAGAGCAAGTGTTTTAGTTGGACGATATCTATGTATTTATATATGTTTGAGACTGCCTGAAGTACATAGAACATTGAAAGGACAATCTTGCCTCGTTGAGTCATCGGTTCTAGAGCAGTGGCCTTTGGGTCACAGTAACATTGAGTAAAATTAGCGAGTTGATGAAATACAGAGGCGGAGATCTGCCCACTCAGGGTCATCGGATTTAGAATCCTTGCATACTATCTCTTGAATGCTAATAGTAAATGGCAAGAGTATAGAACTGTGTCATATCCAGGCAGATGTGGCCCAAATGCAACTGAATTAGAACACAAGAATAAGCAATGCGGTCAGAATGGATATTACGTATAATGCACATCGTTGCTTCAATGTTTCACTTCCTTTGCAAGTGCTCGGCTTTTGGCGCCTGATGCATTATCTATGGAAGCTAACATGGCGGAGAGATCCGGTTAGTATTGCTCGGAGTGTCAATCTTGAATGCAGTCCTCTATTATTGGCGACGGGGAAAAGGATTTATGTCGACAGAAAGTACTTCTACTGGAGCGAACCAATTAGATATTAACACATGCTCCTGTTTCGAAATTAGTATGTCGTTCTGAGGTGTCCTTGTCTGCGAACAAATTCTGAGTGAATCTCACTTATCCCGCAAGGAGAATAACTCATCGGTATCTACATAATAAGATCACAGTTCTAGTGGGGAAAAACTGTCGGGAGCATTTGTCTCTTGGGGAAGACATGCGTTCTAATGGTTAGTTATTTTGGTTCTGCGACTGCTCCTACCCGAAAAAGTGAAGAAACATATTTTCAGTGGCACTGTTTGGGGACAACAACCCAAGGATCGGTAGTGCGAGCTCCATTTGTCTTATTACCCATGGACGGATGTTGTACAAGTGCAATGGACTAGTTGCCTAGTATCTCGGTGCTCCAGTTGGTGGAAAACGCCTGCATTAAATGGGAGCCTTTTGCCTGTGACTCTATTCTCAGCTCTGCGTTCTTCTCCTCCAAAGTGTTTTATTTCTTGCACTTTCTAAGCCACATCTTCCCAGTAGACGGAAGATGTCCAAGACAACAATTGATACTGGAGAATCTACGAGGGGAAGCGATCCCTTATTCGTCCTTCTGCTAAAAGTCAAGGAACTGTTTCGGTTGGAAGGAAGCTTTCCAAGAACACAGAGCTCTGCTCTACATACACTTCTTTCTCCTGACATTTACATCGAGCGGTTCACAATCAAAACTACTGTCTATTGTCTCAAACTTGATAGATTTTAACAGAGGCTGATGATCCTGTGGATATGCTCAGTGATGCTATAACATGTTCTACATTCTGCGTAAGTATGATGTCAACTTTCATTGGAATGACTAGGTACTGCCTTCGGTTAGAATTTGAGCTGTAAATGGAGTATAGTCCATCTTGTACTGATGGTCAATCAAGTGTCAAGAGCTGTTGTCTTTTTCCTTAGTATGTTCCTTTCTTAAAAACGGACTCCTAGCCCTAATGGCCATAAGGTATGGTAAGAACTGGATTTCCTCAACTATTTAACCATTTCTATTGCTCTCTATAGCTCTCAGTGTGTGGTTGCCTGGAACTCATCATCACAGGAGATGAGATATTTCCGACAAGCTTGGGAGAATAGCTCAGACCTTGATTCACGGATGCCTCGAAATGGTGATAAGAAATCTAAAGCATTTCTGCCTCTTCAAAGGAAACACTGCAGGAACAGTCCTTAAATGGTTAAATGGTTCAGTCTATAACCTGACTGATAGCTTTGTCTTTGACGATTTTTAAGAGGTCGACGACACTGTGTATCTCCCGCCTTTGGTCGTATCCTGTGGCAGTTTTGAGATGCTGTTTTTCAGAGAACCTTTAAGGCTGCTATTTCTGGCAGTACAACGGACTAGCTGTTTTTTTTCTAAGTCTTTTCCTGCCACACACACTGTCGCGCCAATGACCATCATTTAATACACAACTGAATGATTGTTTAGCTTTTTTCGGGGCATCGCCAGCGGACGCTACCGAACCCGGTGTGCACGCAAATTCATGCGGCCTTATAGCTTCCACAAATAATATCATTATCGTGCAACGTGGCACAGTGCTTTGGCCAAAAATTCACTGAACCACGGTACATTAAATTCCCGGATATTCCTCCGTGGTTTGCCCACAAAATAGAGATACGTGCCTCCGAGGCGGCCCAAACCACTCCCCCCCTTAAACACACAGAAGCACACATGAGTGTAGGTATAGTAGGTATGTATACAGCGCAACAGTTAAATAATTGATTATAATTTCATATGGTTCAGGGCCAACAGCAAACAGCTGCAAGGACGATGACGACCAACACCCACACCGAATTTTGTTTGAACTTCTGTTCAAATCGAAAATTGATTATTGATTGGCGCGAGACCACTAATTGAATTGCCTGACCACGTTACTCCTGTCCTGTCCTGTCACACTGAAGGGTTTGCTCTAATTTTGTGTGATTTGTTTGCCTTTGGGGCCCAGCAGTGGGTTGAAGTCCTCTCAAAGGATTCGGAAATTTATTGGAAAACTCAATATTTGCCATTCTAACAATGGCGAGGGTGGTTTTGTCCTGTTTGTCCTGTGCTGCTGTTGGCTGGTGGTTGGCTATTAGTTTGGCCCAGATAAAATGTTGGACCATGAAAACTAATTACACTCGTGTTTTGGTCTGTTCCACTTTTGTTCACTGTTGCGCGCTCCACAAAGTTCTTTTTTTTTTTTGTTTGGTGGTGGTGAGGAGAATTTATCGCAATCACGTCCTGGCGTTAAATTAATTGCCCGGCAACTTAATGAGCCGAAATTGTCATCAAAGTAAATTTTTATTGGGGGACTGGAAAGTCGGCTTCCCTAATTCACGCGCGCCCCCCCACTCACTCTAAGGAGAATCCTTTTTAATTGAAGTAATCCTTGGCGAAAAGTGCGGAATTCTCCTCTGTTCTTGTCGTTGTTGTTGTTGTTGGCTGTAAAATTTTCTACAGTTGGAGATAGTTGGTCGGTAAGAGCGAGCGAGGTATGAGGGCTGTAGGCAGCCACCCCCTTAATGAGGGTTGAAAATTAGTGTCCGGGTGGATAAACGGAACGTGTTTCCATTAGTAAAGTTATTACCTTAAAATGAGAGTTGGGATTTTGGTGTGATTTTGTCCAAAGAAGCTCTAGCATTTGGGCGTATGTATATGACCAAATCGAGTGTCAAGTTTTGTCTCGTTTTTAATGAGGTTTTTGTTGAGGTGTGTCCCAAAGTGTAAAATAGGAAACAATCCGGAGAGACGGAGACAATTAGTTTGAAAGCTAAACGATGAGACCGGAAGCCCATGGTAAATATAAAGTTTGCAGAGGAATGAACTATTTTAAAAGGACATTCACGCGCAAACCGGTGAGATAATTAAATTTACGCTAGGTAAACGGGAACGGAGGAGAGCAGCAGCTAAACAACAAATTTTATACAATACGGCTGTCAAAAAGCAAATTTTACGCAAATGAGTTCGTTATTTTCGGGCGAAATGACAAATTTGATTGTCCTTGAATGACGAGGATGGAATTTTAAGTACAATAAAGGTCAAATGGCGTGCATTGGGTGTATGGTTGTCACTGGTAATTGCAAATGGAATGAAGGACGAATAATGGCAGAGTTTCTAATGACCTGAGGCCCGCGGCGAATTTATTTGAAAACTACAAATCGATTGAGTTCAGTCCATTAAAAACCGGTCGAGTTTAATTTCGGTTATTTAGGTCATTTGTATGCACTGGGGTGGGTTGGGGATACAATCAGAGGTTTTGTGATCTATTGATGTCGTTGATTGGAAATTAGAGACCGTTTGTTTGGAGTTAAAAAAGGAATTAAAGTCGCCGTGAGGAGACACAAATTTCAGATATTTGGAACCACTCGACACGTTGTGCTTATTCTTGGGATATCTTCCATTTTGTAGGACAGGTACGAAGCCTTTAACACTTGCTCATGTGGAGTAAGGGGGATTTGAGAAGCTTCATCGCGACTTTATTGCTCTCTGAAACATGCTAGGTGGGACTCTGAATCTTGGTTCTCATGTCCAACGCACTAACCTCTTTGCAGCAGGTTCGAAGGGTCGACCTTCCTAGTACCTACTCAGAACTAGCTTCAGTCGGAGTCTGGTCCAAGATTGGAAAGTGATAGGATTTTCAGAGACAGGTCCAATCTAGCACTAGGGGCTGGTGTCTTTGGCATGCAACAACAAAGGACTATATAGCGCATATATCCTAATGCTATTGAGCGACATTGTTAGGAAGCGGTGCAACGACTTGTAGTATTTGATGGTCAATCTGCGGTTAAGGCCTTGATCAACCCTTTAACCACAAGAACTGGGAAATGATAATATCCGTTGTAGTTATTGTTTTTACGTACTTATGTCTTGTACCTCCTCTACAATGCCTCCTGCCATCCATTGGTTCTAAAGGACATATATATAGTACTCGTACGTTATATGTACTACGATACAGAGTAGCTTATCATTGCTCCAGTATAAGGCTGACACTTGGCGCAAAACACTCGAGAAGAAACATGGTAGCTGGGAATGAGTTGAGTTAAGATACATTGACATCTGTCACACGATGGTGTGTAGACATTGTAAAGGCCATATGACTGACAGTGGGATATGAAACATCACATGAGAAAGAAAGAAAATTCATTCTTTGGTGTGGCTTTTAAGCTTGAGATTGAGAAGAAGATGGCCACCTACGTTAACGTATAATTTGGCATCCTATGTTGGTAAACAGCACAACAAGCCTTTGATAGACAGCCACGAGATCTGACGGTTGGCGCTAAAAGAACGAGAGGTCTGAGAACGCCTTCTGTACAGGGACATGTATGAAAGAGCAAAGACAAGGGTAGGACGCCTCGCAGAAGTCACCGAAAACTTTCCAATTCCCACCAGGGAAGCGTCCTCAGTCCCTTGCTATTTATTGGAGTTGGTGGAGGAAAATGGGTACTGCCTGTTCTCTGATCCACGTAGGACCATTCTAGACATTTGCTTGAATGGAAAGTGCTTCCCAAGTGGGAAAAGTTAAAATATTTCGGATGTGTTGTCAATAGTGAAGCCACTTACTAAGCGAAGGTTGTATTCAGGAAAATTCCGATATCTTCCTTGATCGAAAATGCCAGATGTCCAGATGAAGAACACCGAGAAGCAGAACATGGAAGTTCACAGAACAATCACGAGCACAAATTGACTATGCGTCAGGTTGTAGGCAGCTCTGTCTGTAGGCTTTAATACTCATAACATCATAGAACATCTTAGACCGTTTCCCTGTGAGTATCATTGACATTCTACAAAAAGTATATACGTTGTTTATTAGTTTCCTCCTGACTCTAGAATGAAGCCCTTCTTCTATATAAGTATTTCTTTAAGAGTCATATACAAGTGTTTCTTAAAGCGCAAGGAAACTGCATTTGGCTCCTGAGACCAGTTTTGTTGCTGCAACAATAATAGAGACAGATGGTGTTGTCTCCGGTTCTCGTCCTCCACTCCTCGGGTGACAATTTACTACCATCTGTCAGGCAGGGGTATTCATTACTAAGCTCTGTGCCAGAAAGTGAATAGAGTTTATTTTACTTAAGCTTTGGTTGGTAAGGGCAAAGCATTGGAGTTATCTCTTAAGCCTTGAACAAAATAGTGCATTTCAGCCAACGACACTATCTTTTGAAATATATGTATATTTATATGTATAATATACATTGTATATATCACGGTCAGCATAAAACTGAAAACTCATCGAGGAAAGACTTCCATAGAAGTTGTAAAGGGTGATCCATTTAGAGATACTTTTTAATTATGATTTTTTTTTACAAACAATGCATACGTTTTTTTTTAATTGTTATAATATTCTTATTTAGCATTGTTTGACATTTTCTCACAGAAAGACGTATCCCAGCATGGGGATTAAAATCAGCATTCTACAAGGAAAATGTTTCCTGCACTTTAAGTAACTTGTAATCTACATGTCGGCCTAGCCAACGCAAGATGCATTATACCGTCGAAGTTGTTGAAACGAAGTTTTCATTATAAGACAATATGCGACCAAAGCGACCACATCAAGGACGTAGTGAAGAAAGAATCAGAGCGGTAGCTCACAGTATCCACAATAACCGAGGACTAGGCCGGCCAGAACGTAACTTTCAATAGTCTCCGTTATCGCGCCATGAGAAGGGACTATTTTCTGCTTCAAATTAAAGCCCGTGATCTCCAGAATATTTGCTACTAACAAGATGGCGGTACTTGAAACACAGCCAGAGAAACCATGGTTTTATTGCGAGCACAATTTGGTGAATAATTTTGCGCTTAAAAGACCGGTGGACCGCCTAGAATCGTTTGATATCACACTGTGCAGGAGAGGTATCCCAAAAAACTCATAGCTATTATTAAGACGAAGCAACTATCACGTTTTGCACAATGGCAAGGTGTCACAAGAATTTGATGTCCAAAGAGGAGTACGTCAAGGATGCATACTGTCACCGCTGTTATTTTTAGTGGTTATCAGTGACGTTCTCTGTGCAGCGTTGACAGAAGGAAATTACGAAACATTAAATAAATGGAAATAGGATCATGGATATGATACTTAAACTTGGAAGTATTCAGTGAGAGTTTGACTGAATCAGACAGCACCAATATTTATTTACTAGATTGCTCCGACTAGATAAAAGAATTGATTTGAATGATCGTATTCACGGGTTGCTGAGCTCAACCCATTTATGCTTCGTGGCATTATAGTCTTCAACATGTTGTCGCAATCACAGCAGCCGGTTACTGACTTAAGACGATCAGCCACTTATTTTTCATATTGATGTCCTCTCTTACATAAGTTTTTCTTCCCAATTCTATAGACTGAATTCTTGAGTCCTTAAATCTTGCATAAGCTAAGCATTGCTCTTTTATTTCCCACAATTTCCGCATAAAACTACATAAAACCCCCAAGCCATCACTCTTTGATTAAAAATCCCCCTCACCACTCATTCTTTACAATATTTCCTGCATTTTAAAATAAAAATATCCTTCAAACACCTTATTTGATTATTAAAACATTTAAATTAATTAATATCCATCAACAAAAATACACCAAATCGAAGATTTCTATGGCGTGACATCGATCGGCGTAAAAAGTCCATTGAGTTGATAATTGACTTCACTGCACTTTTTCGGCTTGCACACGTTCATTTTAAAATTCTTGCAAATTCGCTGTTTTTTTGAGAAATATCGCTAACAATGTATTGGAATAATTGACTTTCAATGTTTTCAATATAATTTAATAGATTTCAGGTGATATTTCCTTTTGAAATTGTTTAAAACGTGAAAAATATATTTTACTACATTCGGTCAAGGTGACGTCATATGCAAGGTTAAGCTCACATTAGTCATACCTTTCCCAGCCATTTTGTGAGGTGTCGCATGGCGGGATATTTTGAAAGCTCTTCGTTTTGAGGATTGTATGAGCACACCTTATAAAGGAATATCGTTCTTTTGTTTAAGCAGAGGCTGCCAAAGGATCTACTTCGGTGAATGATTAGAAAGTTGCGGGCAGCATCTATTAGCTATATTTTGCTAAGTGCGAGGATGGATTTGGTTTTCACCTTGGTCTGTCCAGAGATTTCTGGGCTACGCGCCATGATGTTATCGTTTTCCATTTATAGTCTTCCTGTCGTCGTTTGAATTCACGTGCTATTCTCGATTTGGCGAGTTCTAAGGGGGCAAGAACCAGTAACTATTCTTGTTCAGATCTCTTTCTTGGCAATTTATTGGAGCCTTTGTTTGGATTATTTTAAAAGTATGGCGCTGAAAGCAGCTGAGTGCTTGCCTTTAGGTCTACTGGAATCAGTAAGAGAATTGTGTAAATTTTTGCAGTTGGGGTGGAATGGCACAATGCTATATATGCGAGTCTCTAGATCTTTGAGAGCGCGTTGATATTGGTGGGTAGGTAGACATCAGGTTAGTCGTCCATTTAAACAATTTCTGCAAAAGCTGCTCGAAGGAGGACGAGTCCATTTTTTTTTGTGTACCAAGGTTTATCTGCTAGCAGAAAACTACCTCTTGGCGAATACTGCTTCGACTACCTTGAAGAAATACCGAGCATTACCACAAGTTGCTTCCAACACTTCAACACGAACTTCAGCTAGTTCAACTGGGAGAAACACACAGGCTTACTCCTGCAACCTAACCTTTTTGCTAAGAAACTGTTAGAGCTGATTTACGAGGATAGGGTTGGAATGAGTTGAATGCGCTAAACCCAGCACCGAAATCAGGACCATTGATCCCATAGACAAGACGCGTTAGTTAAGTCTTAAGCAATTGAGGAGTTAAGGGTCCTTTAAGATGCTTACTGTTCGTGCTTATCACACTTCTGGACTTTTTCCTATGGGACTATGTAAAGTCCAAAGTCTGGATGGTAAGCTTAGTATGATTGAGGAATTGGAAATAAAACATTACACGCATTGTAAGCCAAATACCACTCAGAATGTATAGACGCGTCATCTAAAATTTAAATTTCATAATGGACCATGTTAACTTCTGTAACACGAGTAACAATTATAAAAAACTGTTAATGCCAATAAATGCCAACAATTTTTCTCTAGTTTTAAAGAAAAGATATACAGATAAAATTAATTATGTTTTCTGTTTTTAGTTTTTAAAAAAGTACCTCTCAATGAATCATCGTTTATTGTCTTGCCAACACATTGCCTCTACTGTGCAATGGTAACATATGTTCTTCATGCTGTTTGCTATATCATATGACTTAGTACAACCCTCTTTTTATCCAATAGAATTCCTTCTTCAGTTTCTCATGAAGAAAGCTTTGCCAGAGCAAGTACACAAATGCTTACCTTCAAGTTGTTGCAACAGTTCCATCACCGCCATCTATTGCTTTGTGCCTGTCTACACATCCTCACGTAAGGCGAGACAGGTAGAGCCTAACTGTATAGAAAAGATAAGGCTTGCTTTCATTCTAAATAAGCATATTTTTATGGGTAACCAGGAAGTTCGTGGCAATGGCTTTCATACCCGTAACAGGATCACTGTCACTCTTCACAAGGACTTGCTCAAGACTTTTGTTTATTCTACCAAACACCTTCGTTTTCAAATGTGGTATTACCTTATTATTGCCGGAACAGACCTACCACCATCGTCTTTCACGTCCAAGGATTTCTTAGTCAGTTTAGAAGTGAAACATAAAGGACTTTCATAAAAACCATTTATTTAACTTTATGCTCTACAATTGTTTTGTGTTTAACTCTTCTTTATTTTTTTTTTTTTGTAATAATATCACATTTTCGTAAATCGTCCTTACACTAAAAAATAAGAATATACCAACGTATATCCTTATGTAACTAGTCAACCTACTGCTCCTTTATTTTGGGGGAACAAAACAAATTACAAAACAAAAAGAAAAAGAATATTGTACATCTTTTGCACTTTTGCACAGATTCCATCCTCTGATGCACAGGATGGTATCGATATTTTTCCATTCATGAATGCGAATCCTGCGAAAGGGGGTGGGCTTTTGAAAAGCCTTAACCCTTGCGCTCCTTAAAATCTAGCTACGTATATCTGAAATTGAGTTCCTTAACGTTTGAGGTAACGAGTATGTCCTGAGTTCTTTTTGGGCTCTTGTGTGTCTTCTATATGTCCTTTTTGTTTTTGGCCAACTGCTAGGGGTGCGGCGGCAGCGACAGTGCATTGCAAAGTGATGTGCATTGCATTGGCGTGAGCGGCAGTTCCTATGGCGCGCTGTGGCGTATCATCTAATCGTGTCATGTTTTGTTTTTTTTTTTAGCCCAAGTGTGTGCGTGTAAGTGCATCCTTTCGATAGGACCTTGTGCACTTCACCATGAATTGCCTTCATTCGTTCTCCATGTTCTTTGCACGAAGGTACTTCAGAAGCATTTGCAGGGAATCGTATGTATCAAAGTCGTCAAGGTTTCGCCGTGAGGAGGTCATATTTGTAGGCCGTGGCATGGCCAGAGGTACTGGCAGGAGCTCAGGCATCACAGAGTGATGGGTGATTAGAGCACGCAGTGTCGTGAACTCTTTTCGAAAACCCTTTAGAAAAAAAAACAAACTCAAGCTTAAGTATTTAAGGAGAAAGTCAAAAAGATCTCACCTTAATCTTGTAACCTCTCGCTGATCTTAGAATTATGTAATTGGCCACCTTTGGCCCAGGAGGTGATGGAACTCGTAACGTCAATGCATAGCAGCCCGGTTTTGAGCTGCTCTTTCGCACTAGGAAGGCACCAGGATTCTCACTGGAGAGGATCTCCAAAGCAATGTCGCGCGATATGCCCGCTTGGAACCAGGGCGCATCCTTGAGCTCTGTTTCCTCGGCATCGACTTCGGGATGATGATTGTTATGATGATAGGAGTTCATACGCATTCGATGCGGGAAGATTTTCGGACTTGAATTCGCTAAAAAAAAAAAAAGAACATAGGAAGCTTGTTTTGCAATGAAGTCCTAGAAAGCACTTACCACTGCTAGTCTCACGAAGGTATCGCTTCTTGAGGGTGAACTCACTATTGTCGTTCAAGTTTAGTGCGTCCATCATTGGTATCGCTGTCAGTGACTGCCGACAGGAGTCACCGAATTTACTTGAAATGAATTTCTCCGGTTCAAAGGCTTCATCATTGATGTAGCCATTGGACAACATTGTGGTGCTGGTACGACTCTTTAGAGTCGAGCTTGTGCTATTGTTCACCAGTGGACGACTTTCTTCGTGTGATCTTAGTAAGCCCATCGTCAGGCGTTTGACCTGGAAAGAGAGAGATTTCTTGAAATGGGGTTCAAGGACTACTACTACTTTGTCACAAGCCTAGCTCGTTGTAAGCCTAACTTGGAGCGTGTAAAGAGTGATTCAAGTAGCAAGAAAGGGTTTAAGGAACTGAAGCCTAACTCAATGTACTTCTAGTTTGGAGCGAGTAAAGAGTATAGAGTGATTAAAGTACGAAGGAAGGGCTAAGGCTTTACTAAAACTTAACTTGTTGCAAGTGAAGGGTGTAGAATGATTGAAGTAAAAAGGAAGGGCTTAATGAACTACAGCCTAGTATGTAGCCAAAATAGAGTATAGAGTGCTTCAAGTAGCAAAGTAGGGCTAAAGCTTCCTTCAACTTCATCCTCAAAATTGAATAAAAAAATCCTTGGAACTGTTTAAAGTTTAAATTTTTTAAGTCAACAATTGCCTGCTCCAATGGTTCCCCAGAGAAGCCACATATGTCAACAGAAAAGTATGGCCTCTTTCATCCCTTAACCTAATTTGCATTTGACATCCTCGTAGACTTTGTCGCTCCGAGTTATGCACATAATATGTCACATTAAAGGATTTTTTTCCTTCTCCTTTTGATGATTAAGTACATTTCTACCCCAATTCCTATTCGATCCCACGCCGCCGCCCGGTTTCTTAAGCCCAGGCAACAAACCCCCACCCGCAATCAATTTAAATTGAATTCATTTCCTTGTCTACCCGTGCTCTGCTCCACATCCGTCTTTTATTGCTCCATTTTTTTTGTTCTCCTGCCACTCACTCATATCCGGCAAATAGAAAACATTTAAAAAACATCTGTTTCCCTCTTAAGCAGGATCTAAGGACGAACAACAAACTCTCACCGGGGAAAAGCGAAAAATATTTTCAAAATTTAATGAACCCTGTCGAGGACGAATCTACGTTTTAGGCCGGAAGCAATAATTTATGCACGAAGAGCAACATTTTCATTTGGAGAAAATATCAACTAGCTGCTGCCATCCGAAGCGATTAAATCCAGTTTGTGACTCTAACCTGATCATAGGACCATTTGTATGCAAAACGGCAGGACTTTCGATGACATACAGCGACAATAACAGAGAGAACACACTCTGTATATCGGATGGACAAGCTGCTTTTGGCCGAGCAATAACAACAATATGACACCACACCACGTATCCGAAATCAACGGGCGGAGGAGAGGGGGATAGGATCTGTGGGTGGTTGTCTAACCAAGGAAACCCTTCAACCCGTTTGCCTAGGATTCTGTCAACCGTTTAGCATATTTTTAATTAATTTGCGTTCCACAAGAGGGAGACGGAAAGGGAGATCTGAACATTGAATTCCTGCGGCACCGCTACCAGTAGTATGGTACACCATCATCAAGGACCAACCCCTCTAGCGCGTTGACTTTATCGAAATTGATTTATCGACAAAACACAGCTGGAGACCGATGGAGGAGGGTTGCGAGGAGGATACGATTTATAGTGGCCATTAAAGGAGCTGATTGTCGTTGTTTTTTTTTTTTTTGCTTTTCTGTCAGGAAGAATGGGAGATCCTAGTGAAGAATGCTTGGTTTTATTTTTAGTCACTTGGTCCTTTGTTCGAGGAGGTGCGCGTGTGGTTGCACATCCTTTTAACAGCAGCAACTGGGGGTTGGTTGGTTGGTTGAATGTCATTAAATTACATATGATATCCTTTGTTATGAGCAGAATTCTGTCTGTGGTGCGTGTGTGCTTCAAGGATTTACATATAGACAGGGCCAAAAGGGGGGCGGGGGGTAGAGATTCTATTTTAATACGAAACATTGGAACGGGTATGCTAATATCCTTTAGCAAGGATTTATCGCTGCGTGTTCATGGCGATGGCTGAGGAGAAACCGAAGGGGGGGCGTATGAGTGTTCTTTATGGAAGGATATTTAAGTTGACATTAAATATGAACGTTTTGCTACTGCGATTCATTAATAACGTAGTCGTTGATAGATGGTGCGTTTGGGGGGGCTTGTATCTTGCCTTAGTATTTTTATGATAATAATTAAGAAATCGTAAAATAAAAACAGATAAATGTTCATCCATAAAGTAGAATGGCTTGTGGGGGTGTACAATCAGTAACAGCCACGCAATTGCTGTTAACTTGGCAATTGCTGCAGTTAATTCTTACTGCGCGGTTTTTATTTTGAGACATAAATAGATTGGCATCTTAAGGATTGCTGTTTAAAGATGGTTTTAAGTCACTTTTGTAGCTTTTTGATGACGAACTTGCCATGCAAAGCACGTAGCTTAAGATCATAAGATAACTTAACTCACGAGAAACTCCTCTTAAAGATACTACTCTGATCTAAAACTGGATCTGATGCTGTAAGAGGGGAGAGTGATATGAAAAAAATTCAGGAAAAATCCATCCTACAATTGGAAACCTAAACCATTCAAAAAATTCACTGGGTTTTCTTGTTGCAGCTTGAATGAACAGCTTTCGCCTGAAAGGAACCAGGAATTCATTAACATACGATTCGACGATTGAAATGGCAGCAGCATGGTCACACTTCGCAGGGAATTCCGTTGGGAAATAAGCTATCCTTAATCTGGCAGAAGCTGTGGGTGCCGTGGCTCAGTGGTTAGTGGATTACTGCACAAGGGGTTCTAAGTTCGAATCCAGAAAAATACCATCAAAAGTTTTTTTCGTGGCCCCATCTCTTCCAAGTGTCTGACAAACATTCAAGAGTATAACTGTCATGAGAAAGCTTCTCAAAACCCCTCTGCCCTTCGGATACGGAATTAAACTGTGGGTCCCTTCTGTATATGCCAAAATGTATACCACGCACAACATGTACAGTTGTGAGAAGCTAGCCCTTGGTCCTCTATGGGCTGCTTACGGGCTAATATTTATTTTTATTTTATTTTAATCTGCCAGAACTGGGGACTATCCTAAGGATTGAGAAGCTTCCCAATTAAGAGCGAAACAGGAGGTGAAACACGGTCACTCTAAGCACAAGCAACTCCATTTGAATTGGATTGGTCATACACTGAAGCGCAAAGAAACTGTCGTTGGCTAACAAGACACGCATTAGAATCTTCTTCCTTAATCTGACAGAGTGAGGGTTTTTGCAAGGCTATATGTGTAGATTAGGTTAGGTATGCGGGATGGCAGAAGGAAAGGACTTTTGCCGCACTCAGTTCAGAGCTGACTATTGTGTTACCCATAGGGGGAAGAAGGTTATTCTCTTGTCCATTCAAGCCTTACAATGTCTATCAAAAAGTACTTTAAAAGGCGATTTTGTGCTGAACTATCAAAAAGGATTCGACAGCGACACAGTTGGCCTTAACAAGGGAAATTTCTGACCTTGCGATGGTAGGATATTACTTAAATTTTCGTGTATCGTACCGTAAGGTTCCTTGAAGATATACGCAACGTTTGAGAAGCGCTCTAAGGACTCCGAGCAGTGCGATCTTTAATCAGACAAGAACCGCCACGAAAACAGGAAGTCTTGTCGCGAAAGATGAAACGAAATCGATGCCCTCAGTGACTCACAGATTATAAAATCTGACGCTTAAAGAGTCTTCTAAATAAAGAGAATGATTGATTGTATAGTAGATCATGAAGAGAAGCGTCAGAACTCATACTGAGGATAGAACGTGGTACTTTGGGCTTATAATTCCGTATGAGATTCAGTTGATGGAAGCACTAAGGCCACGAAACCATGGTTTGTGTTGGGAGTTCATGGATTTTGCTGCGATGGTTTCTCCCCAAGCTAAACTACCATTTCTGGAGTGAGGCATATCCAGAATACACATCAGAGTATGACAATAGCACCAAATAAAGTCAAGGGGCAAAGGGATTAGTTCTTCAGATCGCCAATTAGACGTGTAGTTAAGAATTTGATTCTACTGTGACAGTGACTGGCTGGGGTAGATGACTGATCAGAGCAAACCCGGGCCGTGGTAGGAGGGCTCTGCAGGCCTCTATACATTTCTCAAATACTGTTGTACTAGGGCTGCAACAGTGCAACGAGAAGACATAGAGGATAATGTCACGGAACAGATATAAAAGACAATGGAGACTCCTGCTGCCAAATTTAGATAAACAAGATAAAAGAGGGAAGCTGAAGATCCACCCTTAGATAAAAAAAGCTGCACAACCAACGTCTATCCAGTGTTGTGGATCTTATGTATTGATTCCTGTCGCAGTTTGCAGGCAACCATCCATCCCCTATCTTGCGCCTTCACCTCTTTGGCAAACATATTGATGAAGAACGGATTAGAACAGAGGAGACACCAATGGAATCAGCATCATTTAGCACAGAAGTCACAAATGATTGGAAGGAGCATGCGATGGCAGTCGTAAGGAAGCGTATTTCTAACGAAGCATCTTTCTCGCCTACTGTCAAGTCTAGATAATTTGCAGAGCTTTTGATAGAAACACACTTTCAAAACATTGATGCTTACACAAAAAAATCAACTGGAATCAGCATACAAGAACAAGGAACAGTGTTCCAATGGAACAACTAAATGGATTGCAGACTCTACCATGGGATGATTGAAGCAGCAAGTCTAGGCCCTATTGAACTTAGTTTACTTCCCAAGGATCTCCAACAGTAAGACACAACTGCTCTTAGGCCGACTCACATCGGAAGTTCAACATGTAGCCGTTGATCTAAACCTAATCATGAATATTTGGTATCGGCCGAGATTTTGGTATGTGCTCCTTGGACTTTCTCAGTTCTCAGTTGCACAATTCAACAAACTCAGGCGTCTGTTTTTAGTGATGCTCTATAGGGAAGTGAACAGATCATAACCGAGAATCCGAAGACTTTGCATTGAGTTGGACATAGAGAAAATAATATAGACGGTTGTCTTCTGTCGATTTGAACGTTTTACCCTCACAAGAGCAAAACTATCACCAATTTTGAATGTACTCTGACGTTTCCGGCAAAATCAAATCGGAGCTCACGAACACATTCTCAATCAGCGGTAGTCGTCCGCTGTCAATTTTTTTCATAAAGATCAGCGATTCAGCCTGAAGTCGGCTACAGTTTTACAAATTACCTATGATGACACACAGAGGGCGCTCACCAAATGAATGTGTTCAACAAAAACTAGATTACAATGTACAAACTTAAACCTCATCTGCTTCACAACAACTGAAGGAATTTACCCTATGTGCAGGATCTGTAACCCTTCCAAATTCTGTTCCAACAAATATCTTCAAACTGACGTCAGTGAAAAATTTCCATTTCACCATTTCGTCACGTTCAATGAATTCAGTTGAATCCTCACTGGACTCCTTCCAACCTCATCTCCATTGCGGCACACAAATTCAATTTGTAACAACAAATACCCCCCACAAGTGACAGGCGCGGACATTAAGTGCAGATAACTTTTCCAATCATCCGTGAAATTTTGCGAATCCTTCATAAAGAAGGAAAACTAAACCAATTCCCCTCGTCGTCATCGTCGTTGTTGGCATCTAGCCACAAAAGGCTAACAAAGCGAATGACACTTCCCGCCATAAATCATGACGTTACACTTCATTTGTCATTCGGGGGACTCCCATTGCCGCAGGACTCAGATACAGATAATACAGATTCCAAATCTGACTTTGTGCCCATTTACACATCCAGAGGGAAACAAAAAAAAAGGAAAAACTGCGTCCTTGTGCGCGATGTGCGACTCCCAAGAGTGAATAGAAAATCTCATCGTGACACACGCCGTCGGTTTCGCATCACTAATTTCCGTTTCCTGTTTGTGATAGCATGCCCATTCCCACCCACATACACACTCTTGTGAATGAGTTAGTGTATACAACTGGTGAATTAATGCAAACCCACTCCCACTCTCACGCAGAACAACGAATTCCGAGGACAAATGTGAAATTATTCGTCCTTTTTTTTTAGTATTTTTATGTTCAATCTTGAACGAAAATGAAATTCCTTCTTTTCACTTTCTTTCGTCCTTTTGTGTGTGTGTGTGTGTGTGTGTCTGTCTGTGCGGCCACACTAAATTCGTCCCGGTAGAGCATTAAACGCTCCAAGCGGTGGGTACACGCTCCAGAAAGCGCCAGCGAAAAGAGGTCCTTCGAAGTATAAAAGCATTTTTTCCTAGTTCGAGCCAAACAATGCAAGGAAATAATTTCTTCGTCCCGTTTTAAGGACTTGAGTACAGGATATAGTGGAGGAATTCTGTTTCCCCCCTCTTGGGTCTTTTGTGTTGCATTCACAGTAGGGGTTTGGATTGCTTTTTTTTTTGTGTCTGCCGTAATAAATTCCGTTGCAATTCACTCGACCGCAAATGTCTGGTCATACTCGCTCGCAGAAAGGATATGCTATATAATTTTTTTTTTCTTCTTCTGTTCGTGTTCCGCTTATCTTGGGTAGTTTCCCGGAATGGCGTTGTGCCGATTTAGATAATCTCTTGTTGGTCGTCCTTGTGTTGGCGGCTAGACCGGGAGAGTGTGCTATAATTCTGATAATGACAGCGAATGGCTTCGGATTAGTTTCTTTTTTTTTTTTTTGTTTTCAATGACGAAGGAGATCTTTCACAATTGATAGCTTTGGATTCGAAATTGTATGCGGTAGCTACAGTTTTGGGTGATACAAAAGCCATTCAGATCGATTGGGGGTGATTAGGGTTAAAGGATATGAGAGCGCTTTTGGGCGATAAAAATTAACTTTTGCACTTAATGGCTGTTGTAATAGTTCTTTTGTGTTTGTTTATAGCTTTGGATAAAGCCCATGAGCAGAATATAAATATGATTGGTGAATGGTTTATACAGTGAGTCACAACTTCTATTATTAGTTTGTAGAGCCTTTGTGATAGCATCGGAAATCGGAATCTTATATACCAACCTTGGTCCAAACTCTTTGAAAAGTTGAAGAAATGACGCTATTGGGATGGGATAGCATCGGTACGTTCTCGGTCCAAACCACAGTTGAAGTCCTAGTCATTGCAATAGATGAAAACCTAACTTTAAGCAGCATCTACAGGCAGTGAGGACTCAACTGGCTTTCCATGTATCATGCCAAAGCAGAAAACTCTTGCTCTTACTAAGAGTTGCAACATCGAATGGTGGATGGTCTACAGCTCCCAAGCCTGAACTGGTTTTATGGAGGATAGTTTGATGAATCACAACCTTAAGGGCATGCAGTGGATTACAAACAATCTTCTATGAAGCAACATGTGACTGGCAGGACAAAGTGTGTCAACGAGTCTATGTAAGGTACCAATTGGTATCACTCTGACTTGGTAAGGCAGACGCCTAGATTTTTCCCCATATGAGCGCTTAGATCAATAGAAAACATAGATACTTCAGAGCCTGTCTCCACAGATTTGAATACGAATACAACCCCATATGGGGCTCCATTGTCCAAGGTATCATGAAGAATGGTAAACGAATGATGACTTAACCAAGAATATCACCAGACAGATGGAGAACATGGAAAATACTTGTGAAGCAGCTAGCTCCGCTGTGAACTGAAGGAACAACGAAAGAAGCATCAGCTAAGGCTGATGGCTCCCCTCACTATGAAATCAAAGACCACAGAAGAATGGACCCTACTTAAAGCAAGAGCGACTCCTTCAAGACAAGGAAGTTCTTTGAGTAACTTTTGGTGTTGTCTACGTTCCAAAAATGGCTAATGGAGGAAAAGGTATAATGATTAACTTTACAGACTGAACAGTGACATCTACCTGGCTAATGAAGTTGGCACACAATGATTAAGATGAGTGTAACATGTAGAGCCATTCAGCATGGTCATCTAGTTAGAGCAACAAAGACAATCGAGAGTACAGAAGCGTTAAAATTCACAAAAGCAGAGTTAGTAGTTGATGGATTAGATTGGGTAGCTGCGTATTTTGGTACCTCGATACACTTTTTCCGTGGCAACAATTGGTCCTATAGTGACTTGTCTACTAGAAAAGATGCCAGTGAACGAACTTATCGCCATATAAGAGCGATTGTGCCAGCCGTTAATAGTGGATTAGGTTCCAGTTTCGAAGTCCCCGCCTGGCTAACTGAGACCCGTGTTAAGTAGAGTAGTCATATCATTGCGGCCCTGGGCATTCCCGAAAGAAAATGTGTTCTGTCGTTTCTATTTGTTCATCAGAGAGTCGAAATGTGTTTGTATCTAACAATTTCATCTATTTGGCTAGGTAACCTGGGAAGAGTTCTCAGATCTTCCTAGATAAGTTCGACTGGTTTGTTTGTTGTATATTTGTTGAGGTTAATAAAATGTTGTACTCCGAAGCATGGTTCTGGTTCGAAAAGTGGCTGACAAGTGCCCCTTCATACTAAACAGTCTGTTCGCTTATTTCTTTCAAACATTTGTGTCCTGTGATAACAGCTGGAGGATGGAATTGTTTGTGTATGGAAGATTGTCAAGCAGATTAATACAATCACATACAAGCTTTGGCCGCTAGCATTAAGGAATTAAGAGCTGTCTGAGAATATTTGGGGTTCCATTCGTATTACTGTGCAAGCAATTCAGACTTCTTCTTGGAAGATAGCACTGTCGTTTGCTGGAAACCGGAACCATGGAGCCATCTGTGTATCCTGAATGTTCTTAAGAATCCGACTAGTTTCTGTGGTACCCAATAGCTCTTGTCCTAGCATCCTTTTGCATCATGATGTCTAAAAGTATGAAGATAATCATTGCTCTGGTGATGCCTGAACATACAAATCGGTGTATGCGTCTAGCCTGTTATGTATTAGGCCACCTTACTAGGGCAAGTAAGTGTTCATTAGTCTGCCTATTGTGGTGGTCGTTCAGTAGTCTTCTTGGGCTTCAATCTCTTTTTTTACGATGGCATGTTACTATTGCTCCATTCGCCTTACTGGTAACGTTGTTAAAGAGCGAGTTTCAGTTCAACTTTTTGTCGAGGATCACTCCAAGATATGTTTTCCAATGAGATTTTGTTCAGATTAAGCTTCATTTTGTTGGAAAAGGTTGTTTTCTTCAGGCCCTTTGGCCTGTTAGATTGAGGACACAACACTGACGGCAATATCATTGGCCTAACCTTGTACCTTGCTTTGGATAGTATGTCCAGGAGTTCATGTATGGACTTAGTCAAAAGAAGAGAAATCCAGTTCTTTGCCCTGTGGCCATAGTAGATTTAGGCAATCCTCCACACTCTCCTTTTATTTTTCTCTTCTGTAACATGGATGAAATTCAGTTTATGGTCAGTGGTGCGATACTTTTCCTGTCATAGCCTTGTTGATTGCATTTTAGGAGATCAATCGCTCCCTGTTTGTCAATAGAAGCCCAGAGGGCAATCAGTCAATGAAGCGGACTAGTAGAAATGTCTTCTTCTTCAAGCCCAGTGTCCTTCGTTTCGCTGTTCTACTCACGTTATCTTGTGATACCCCCTACAGCCATTAGATGACTCGACAGTAGTCTCTAAGGAATCATGTGACCAGCTATTAGCTTTTTGTAGGAACTGAGGCCAACTTTAGACAGACTTTAAATGGGATCAAGTCAAACTGAAGTTTGCTAACAAGCTCGAGTAAGGATGCTCCTACACATTCGGAACGACAAGGCGGTAGAACTACCTATAGCCGCGAATCTACTGTTTTATACCTCAGGACTTTCAGTGCGAATAGTCCACAACATCATTAGGGTACCGAGAACTCCACGTGTAAAAGCTTAAACTTCTGAGTCCCAAAAATTCCCTAAGAAGAAAATCACATAATTCCTTGAAATGTTTTGTATTTCAACCTGTCTGTCTTGCGGCCTGTTATCCGAACCCGAAAATCATTACCTAAAAAGCAATCACTCGGCAACTGTCGTCCTGACAAATCACCAGTTGTAGTTATCGACCCCCGCGTCTTTCCTTGTACCGTAATCACTCCCTTTTTTCATCTCCATTAAATTTTCCATTGTGAAAATCGTATTTTCCGAAAGTGAAAATCCATCAATAGAAGTTTCCTTTTCTTCCTTTTTGTTTGCGCACGGGAAACACAATGACTTCTACCTGTCTACTTAGCAATTACACTCAGACATTTATCGGCAACACAACTTCCTGGATCTATTTCAGGTATAAAAGCAAACAGAACAGAACAGCAGCGATGAGAAGGAGACAAAAAGTAATCTTCCTTTCGTGTCTCGAGAAACTTTTCGGTTCAACGAAACCACTTCGGTTCTATTTTTTTTGTTGGCCCACTCCCCCAAAATCAGAGCCACCGACTGACATTGCCTGTCTAGGTTGTCTATTAAGTTTACATTCCAACGATTTGCGAACAAAAACAACGCCAACAACAACAACAAAGAGCGGCTAAAACTTTTTCCAAGAGCCTGACGTTATTCTTCGGTTGTTAAGCGTACCTACGCCCGCTGATGTTCGCCCTGATGAATTTGGGTAATGTGACAGGACAACGCACACAGCTCTTGTCGCTCGAAGGTTTCTCCCAAAAAAGGTATTTTCGTCTGCGTTAAATATCCATCCGCACACTGTGTGCCGTTGTCAGAGTGACATTCAACAATGATGGGCGGGTTGCAAGTGGGTGGGAGGGATTAATTATCCTTCGATAGAATAATGGGGATGGGTGCGTTGTGAACCCAAAGTAGAAGGTTATTTTAGCGGAAAATATTGACAAACGATACCTACACGCACATGACATATTTCTCGCAGAATGATGGATGGTTGCGTACATTGTTGTGGGGGTATTATATAGTCTGAGACTGACAGCGCTACTATGGATACACAATAGAATGTGTGCAGCCGAAGTAATCTTCTTAAATTTAATTTATCTTTACGTTGCAAGAATATCAAAGTACTTTTTGTAGGCAGGGGCTTTAGCTTTAGATGCAAAGGACTTTAAAATTTAATGCAAAATGTTGCTAATGTAAGAATGGAATGAGGTGCAGTCTGTCTGTTCAATGAGGGGAACAACTACAGTCGAATAGAATGGTACTCGTGGAGCGACGACATCAAAGGCAAGGCGTGTAAGGTAAAATGTTCCAAACGTTTTAGTGATATAGGCTCCTGTAGATGGTATATAGGACGTTGATTTAGAAGCTGAAGCTTAAAACAACAATGCCTAGGCCTTCTATACCCCCTAGACTGCAAACCAGGTTCATAACCAAGTACATGCCTTAACCCGACGCACGGCCGGCATCTCAAATATGGTGGTCAAGGCGCCTGTATAAAAGCTAAAACCGGGTGCCTTTATACAAAGGTGCCTTGAGGAGCGGATTTTCTATGAATCATAATTCCAACTCCAACATCTTGTACTGCTACCAAAGGAGACTTACCAGAAGGAGAACATCTGTCAAAACCGAAATTCATTCCTATGAACGTTGTTGCGACACAACTTACTCGACATGACTTTCATTCCAATGAGAGTACCTCACATATGCAGCAAAGTGCACTGTAGAAGAGCTTAGGCCAGCTTCTTTGAACCCCATCGATATTTTCGCCAATGAAATGGAAAGAGCTAACATTGACTGGGACCAGCAAGAGGCCAGCAGGAGATCAGTAAGAAACGAACATGCAGCTGGTAGGAGACCAGGGTTGCGAAGGCACTGGAAGAAATAGACAACAAGATGTCTCGAGGTTCCATTGGTTGAGAAAGTAGAGAACTTGGACTTGCTCATTAACCTTATTTGCTATGTACTTTCTGACGACTTGCTAGCCACTCGGATAGCGCATGTCGTACAATGAAGCATGAAATAAGGATTGTGAGTCTGAGTACGAAACTGTCAAAACGCATGGAAAAAGTTGACATCCAGATTTAGAATCAAATTCTTTGAGAATAGAGACTTACCACATCTTTTTCAATTCAGTTCCTTGAAGTCAGTGATTGCATTCACTTAGTTGAAGTCTTTGACGTCAATGATTGCATGGTCTTCCCCGCCTTCAAAGACTTCAAGTGATTTCAAAAAGCTTCAACTAAGTTACTGACTTCAACTGGCTTCAAAGAATTGAATGCAATCAGTGAATGCTGGTGACTTCAATGAATGCAGACAATTCCAATAGATTGCATTCTTTCTGACTTCACGATTTTGAATGCTAAAACTGATTGCTGCAGTCATGATTTTAAAATGAATGATGATTTATTTTTTTCAATTTGATGTCTGAATTGAATAATTTTTTTGGAGCAGTCCCATCCTCAAGAGATTTTTCTACAAAGTTATTCATCCGTCAGGAGTAGTTTCTTCATGTGGTACCGCAGAGTGTTGATACCTACGAGGGTGGAAAGGGATTTTCTGTCTTTCGGAGTTATTCTCTCGGTCTTGCTTTGTCGAAGGATGGTTATAGCTTCCTTGTGATGGCACAGGTAACCTCCATGGAATCTAGTTTCCGGCTCTCTAATGGCTTTCTTAACCGCAATGATCTTGAGTGTGCAAGGCTGTTACGTCGATTCTTGGTATCTCGTTGGCTTTTTAGTCCTCGTGTTCAGGGACCCAGCTAACCTATGCCTTGTACTGTGTTCCAAGTACCCAAGCTCTTCTTGACAGCACTTTAGAAGCCTTGATTTAATGTCAACAGGAGTAATTCCTTTTATAGCTGCCTGGCTGTCGATAAAGAAGGGGATATCTTCTGGCGGCATTGTCCTTACCGCAGACTCGCAGGCATCTGTTGCTATTGCTAAGGCCTTGGAGACACTGCTGCGGTCTGGAAATCTAACAGGTTTGATATTTTTGATATTCCTAGGTCGGAGAAGATGTCGGACAATCTCCATAGACGTCTATAGATTTGGTGAAGGGTTTACGACCATACTTCCTTGCTATGGCAGTTAGTTTCTTGTCTAGTTTCAAGCTTCCTGACTGCCTAATTCTCATAGCACTAATGGCTTCTACTGATGTACATACGTATGACGTATGAAATAAAGCGATAGTTGGGTTTGTCCTCAGTCTAGTCTGGTCTAGGCTAGTGTCTAGTCTTCAAGATTTTCTACCTAAAGAGTGTGTCTAGCAAACACCTTTTGCAGAGAAAGGACGAGGAACTAAAAGGCATAAAGTGGATTGATCCTAGTTTCTGAAAAGATGTCAGGCCGATAGTATGACAAGATACGCAGTTTTTCGAGTAATACTCAGGACAGAACAAACTAGTTGGGTAGAGGTAATGTACCTATACTATGCCGGAGACCACAGACCCTTAGAGGGGATAGAGCACATAGTTTCACATAGGACGACATAAGTATTTAAACACTTTTGTATTAAGTTAAAGGATTGTGAGTATATAAAGACCACACTGGCCACACTTCCCATGAACGTCATTCATTAAAATGAAAGCCACCCTTCTCTCTTTTTCTTACTCAAAATCTACCTGTCTCGTCAGACATCATGTTCATGGGAAGGCAAATGTATTCACAAACTAAGGAGGTACACCATTCTTCTTCTCTAGATCACTCCAAAAAGATATTTTGACTGAAAAATATATTGACATTTCTAGTATGACTTACCAATGGCGGCTTATCCCCCAATCGCTTGCAGTTATTCAGCTCCGTGGGTGAATTATCCTCATCCGAGCTGGGAGTTTGTACAACTTTTTCATTATCATTGCAGCTGCACGCAAGGATGTCCCCAAAAACACACGCACGAATAAATATTTCATAAAAAAAAAAGAAAGAAAGAAAGAAAATTCATTCAATAAAATATAGTTTTCCAAGTCAACCCTTCTGCGTCAGCATAAAAGGGTGATTGACAACCCATACTACGTCCTGAACACACTCACTATATTACAACATGCAAAATCAATATTTAATCACATTAAAAGGATCAGCGCGCACAAACTTTTTCTCCATCCAATCTGAATGCAAACAAAATCAAAGAAAAACCCAAAAAAAAAGAGTCACACACACACACAGCCTAAGTGTGGGGTGGAGAAGGACATTTTGTACTCCTTGTACTGTGCACCAAACTATTATTGTATCCGCGTACTTCGCTTCGTACTCACTTCAAATTCTGTGCCTGGGTAAAGAGATGAATGGGTCGCCTTCGTGCGCCAGGGGATGCTGTTGCTGTCGTTGTTGTTGTCGCATTGTCCGTAATTGAATTCAAGTCGACCCTCATGCTGCGCCCCACACATCCACCGATGCCACCACCACCACCACCGCCGCCGCCGCCGCCAATGCCATTGCTGACATTGAAACGATTAATGTGATGATTATCGTTGCTGTTCTTTTCATAGCCCAAATTGTTGTTTATCATCTTGGTGTAGTTGTTGTTCACTGCAGCGCGATAGTGTGCGTGTGTAAAGGACCCATCACCCCGAAAGCGTTCCACCAGGCAAAAAAGCGCAAATTTTGAACCGAGCGAGAGCAGGTTAAGGGTTGTGTGGGTTTTTTTTTTTTTTTTACAGAAAAAATGAGGATGACATTTTGTAAAATTTTGGACGGCAAAGTAGGGTAGGATAACAAGATCGAACCATACCGCCAGTTATGTTGATCATCATAATTTGTTTATAGCCAATGGATTAAATGTTTCCGATGCATGAAAGTAAACGAAGAGAAAAAGGAAGACAAGGTAAATTAAAAGCGTAAATTGGGGGTTGAATTTTAAGGGAGGAAGTTCTTTGGGATGCAAGCTTTTGTGTACACTGGATGGTGATTGAAATTTTGGTTACTTACATGGACATAGATGTCGGTGTTGTAATCATACACGAAGCCGAAAGGAGTCAAGTCTTGAGTTGGTAGGGATTTAGGTTGTGCCCTCTGATGCTATACCATTTTATGTTGAGTACTTGTTGGTCCAAAGGCGAGGACTTGTTTGCCTGAAAGATAAAAAAGAAACCGTATAAGAATGCTTTCATCAGAAACGTTCTTCTTCTGCAAATATCCCCAAAACAAAACAAATCTCTTAAAATATATTATTTTTGACAAAACCTCTACTTTAGCTAGGTAAGTAGTAGGAAACTCACAACCCTGACACTTTACTGCGTTCTTACTGTGTCGTTCTCAAACCTAGAATCCCAATGTCCCTAAAAATAATTACCTTCGCCGACTATAGATACACCAGTCGGTGTGGTTTAACAATGAGAGCAACAGCTGCACAAGCAAGGATATTGGATGACCTTAACAAAAGGAAAGACTACTCTTGGCGAGTTGCGAAGTCGAAAATGCTCTAAGGCTTCCAAATATTGCCTGGGGAAATGAGCAAGACACTTTTTAATAGAAAGGCATTTTACAGAATCAATGCATTGAGAGTATGCAGCGCCTCTCGAACAATGGCTGGGATGGTGCCAATAGACCTCGTCGTTAATGAAGCCGAATGGAAATATTGTGCTAGCAGGACAACGAGTCGCAATGAAAGTCAAAAACCACGAAGAATAAACCCCTCACTGACTGCTTCCCAAGCTTCTCGCGAGCTCAGCATCTATCTGATGATATTTCCTGGGGTTAAGCCCCAGTCTGTAAGCCCTGTGAGATAAGATAGACGGAACTCTTTTGATAGAGGTAGATGAAACCAGAGATTGATCCCCAATATAGATTTTGAATCAATGGGAAACTTGGTTAGCTGAACTTCTACCTGACGCAGGTTACTGGCCATTAATGCTTGAAACGTGAACAGAAGCATTCGTAAAGGGCGTCACCTGCTGACATTTAGACTGAGACTTAACCCCAGAAAACATCATCAGACAGATCCTGACTCCTGAGCACGCGAGAAGCTTGGGAAGCAGTCAGACAGAGGCCACAACGAAATTCAGAGCAGGTGGATGTCAATTCAAATGACTATATACATACGTAAGGCAGTGCCGGGAGGATCAGAGTTAGAGAGGGAGGTCCGAGGAGATTCCTACCTTCCATTGCAACAGTGAGAAACAAGTCCGCCTTTGGCGATAGCCGGTTTGACCTCAAGCACTGTCACCACGCTTCTCCGTTTCGGATAATTTCGTCAAATGAGACAATCAAATGCTGGTATTCTCTCATTCGTGTGATCCATTTCTGCTTTCTAATCGGTCCTTCAACATAACAACACCATCTATGAGCTGGTTGTGTTCTATCTTGGTTTCTTTCACATAAAGGCTTCCCCGACTTCATATTCTGGCTTTGTTACTCCCACTGTCATGTAAACCATCTTCATCTCAGCTCAGCTGAATTTGCCATCATACTTTTTGTCCATTGTCCAGCATTGTAAGCCTTGTGAGAGCGATGCCAGCTTAGGAGGCATTTTCGGTCACGCCACATAATCATCACAAGATAGCAATAGAAATAGCTAGTGATCATAGATCCCAGACGCTTGAACTTTCCGCACTTGGAAGCCAGAGAAGAACGGACAGCAGAGACGTGAACGAATACTTTCTAAAACATCCATCTACAATTCAAGTGCTCGTTACAGATCCAAATTGATCTTCACTTATGATAGCTTCATCGTCAGCAAGGAATAACTTTGTGGTCTGTCACTTTTCCTTCAAGCAGATAATGTAAAACTGCACTGAATAGCAAAGGACTGAGGACGGTCGCCTGGTGTATGCCAGCTTTGATTGGGAATTCTTTGGTGACTCCTGGGAGGCATCTTACTCCTTCATATGCTTCAATCAATGGGTACAATTTTTCTTGACTCAGTTCAATATGTACGGCGTTATTCCGGCAATCGCTTTTCAAATGTTGGCCTTGAGCTCGTCCAAAGTTGTTGGCTTATTAGAGTTAGGACTGACGTAGCCCTAAAGACAATAATCGAATGGTGTCATGATCGCGACGACCAATTGATGAACGCTGTGAGATGAGTTGCCTAATTTCTCCTTTCATAACTTTGAGAGTTGCGTCGCTTTTTTTGGCATGTCACTTTTGTTGCCATCTTGTTGGAACCACAGCTCGGATATGTCGATCTTGTCGAGCTCTGGACACAGAGAGTCTGTAAACATCATTTTATACATGACAGCATGGACTCTGAGGGCATCTCTTTCCTCATCCTTTCAGAGTCCAATTCCATAATTGGCTCCGAATCAACACTTCTTCGATACTGGCCGCTACTGCCTCTATATTTTCTCCATTTCGTAGTACACTCTGCCTGGTTAGTGGCCTAAGATCCACAAGAGGGTCCTCACGCTCAACGTTTTCCAATATACAACCAAATGCCTGTACACTGAAGCCTTGATGGCAACCGACCTCACGACGAAATTCACTTTGGATACCTACAACTAAGCCAGAATTTCGATAGTATTATTCAATAGTTTTTGCCCATTCAGCAAGCATGAAATGATGCATGATAAAATGGCATAGCTTATTAAATATTTTGACAGCAAAATGTCATTGGTAACTTTGACAGCTGCTGAAACATAACAGTTGGAAAATATATCATTGCTATCTGGTCACACTCTAAGAGGCGCTCAACTCTGATCTTCATGGTGTCTGCCATCACAAAGGACGGCAATTATCCCTGTTTCTCCTATCGACCCTTTAAGTAACAAGGCTTTGATAGACAGACAGACAAGCAATCACCAGGTTCCTTTTTGAAGGTTCGAAAAAGTGAACTTTCTTGTTAGAGAATTTTTCCTACGGCCCACCAATATTCGTCCATCAGATTATGCCTCTTCAGCTTAACGGTTTTTCGCTCGAATTTAAATGAAATTTAAATATTAATCGCCGTTCATTGCCCATGCATGTTATGAGACCTAAACTCTCAACCTATTTCCAGCTCTGCACAAATGAATAAACGCAAAAATATCCTCTGAAAGAGGCAAAACAAGAAAAGCAGAAACAGTTTCCAGTTAGACCAAAGACCAACACAAAAAAAAAAAAACATTTCTACATATAACATTAGTCCGCAAGGATATGCACACTCTCACATGCAATCGAGAGTTTATAAGCCACTCTTCATCCGCAATCGGTTCATGTTTGTTCACTCTTAACCAAATACCAGTGCACTCCTGCTGAAAAGACAATATTTGAGCATTTTAATATTTATTTGAAGCAGAAAAGCGGAAGCTAAGCAAAAAAAAACGACCACGATTCAAATGCAAATATATAATATTGCAACAAGGACTCATGTCATGCCCACAAACACAAAAAAATAAAATTGTCCTCAAATCTCGACACAAGTCTCCATTTCTAACCCATTTAAACGCAATCACTGAGAACAACAAACCAACGCGTTGATGTCCTTTGCTGGAAAAAAGTGATAAAACACCAAAAAAAGAAAGGATACAACAAGGATACACAAAACGAAAAAACAGAAAAAACTCATTTCAATTACCATTTTGTCAACAGAATACAAAAAAACCAACAAACCCAAAAGGATAACATCTCGAAGGATGAGCAGGAGTAGAATGATAAAACAGACGCACTAAATCCCAATGACTGCCCAAATTCATTGTGTAACACTTTCAAATTGGTCCGAAGCAGCAGCAGCATCAGAGAGCAGGAGTGAAAGCAACGATAACGACCGAATGGTGTGCTCCTTTATATCCCTTTTTTTTGTGACAATCCAACCAATATACTGCAGTGTAGCAGACCTGCAAACAAAGCAAGACAACTTGAATCCTTCTCCAATAATGGCATAAAGGGATCCATTCGGACATTTAGACCATAGACCGTATCCTGTGTGTGTGTGCGCTTGGACCATCATCGGTTGCGTTGATTTTGCAGGCAGGAACCTTTCCTTTTTGGTTTTTGGTCTCTGTGTTCATTTCACCGGCTATATTGGCATGACCAAAGCATAAAGGATGAATAATCGACAAAAGCTTAGGATTTGAAAACTTGTGGTTACTTCAGATTGCTGCAGACAAAGGAGGGTTATACTGCATAGAGTTGTTCCATGCAAATGACTTGCCAAATGACTCACACAAAATGCCCCAAAAGGTACACACACACTCTTGTCATTGTGAACAAAAACACAAGAAGAGTCCTTTTCAAGGGCCTGACATTGACTTTACAGAGAATTTGAAGGCAACCGCAAAAGTTCGTCTACAGATGGGCGGCTTTAATGAGGTTTTATACATTCATTGTGTATGAATTGACTTAACACAAATTCTATAGAAACTCTTAAGCACACAGCAAGGTGTCAACTTGAAAAGGATTTAAGGAGCAGTTAAGTCGGTTGAAGATTATTTTTAAATAGGAAACTAGGATGCTCTCACTTAGAAATACATAAGACGTAAGACTGACAGTCACAGCTACTGTGGTCTACTGTGGGTCGAAGCAGGAGAAGAACGGAGTTGCTTTCATCCTCGGGGTAGAGGAACTTGGCAGCATCTTGACCATCACAAAGTCCACTGACCGTTTGATGTCTCTCAAACTGGTGATACAAGGTAAGACGTGGAATACTAATGAGCGCCTATGCTTCCCAAGTCGCTAGGCTTACACGAGCTCATCAAAAACATCCCAAAGGAAGAGCTTTTCTTCGTTGGCTGGGACTTGCACGGAAGTGTCGCAAAGACAAATGATGACTATGACGACTGCCATAGAGCACTGGGGTACGGCACCAGGAACCTTCAAAGTGTGGGCAATTCCTATGGTCCTATCGTCGTAAATACCATGCCCGTCAATCAAAGACGGTTCCTGATCACTTACAGTAGTGGCGGATTTGAAACCCAGATTGACTGCCATCTAGGTAGTAGCTAGTTCCATGCAAAATGATCCTGAGAGAGGCGATCGCCCAGTAACATCGTCTCCTTCTGACAGACAGGGAAGAAAAAAGATAAACCGGCGAAGGTGGCAGATAAAATCAATTGGTATAAGCTTAATGTGCAGAGGATATGGACATCATTGAAAGATCCCGGATTGACTCGCTTACGGTGAACGAGGGCAAGACAAAGTCCATGTTATCAACAAACAAAGTCCAAAACATTGAGCAGAACTTCACTGTAACTACAATCTTGAGGTAGTCCCAAAGTACCAAGGTTTGAGAAAAATACAAATCCCAAAAATGACATCTTTGTAGAGATCCGACGATGAATAAGCCTAGCAAGCCATTGTGTTGCTACTCTGGTTTGGCAAAGCACCTAAGTTCAGAACTCATAATTCGACGAACCAAACTAATGCTCTATAGAACGATAATCCTACCAGTCTTATTTCATGGAGCCGAGTCCTGGACGACAAGTAAGAAAGCTGAGCTAATATTGGGCACTTTTGAGCGAAAGAATCCTTTGTGGGATACTAATTTCCTAATGCGAGGAGGGCGAATGGGCTGATTCAGAATGTGGATGTAGTCCAAAAAGGACAACTACGCCAACCACATCTGCTCGGCCACACAGGACAAATGGACAACAATGCTTCAGCAAAAGGATCTTCGAATCACAGCCCCTAGGTTCGGTACAAGGACCACCTTGTCGTAGATGTCAGAAAAGGTGGTCTTCACAAAAGGTGGATCGCACAGAGAATCTCAGACAGAGACTCTCCAAGCCTCGGTAGCCCTTTAAGAAGAAGAAGCTAAGCTGGATAAAGAAGAAGGCGAACCAATCATCATCGATGAGGTCAGTGAAAAGGCCTGCAGAGCCTAAGATATGTGGCGGTCTTCCTTGGAGAGAACCGTATATGTGCTTGCAATGTCGAAAGGCCACCGCCAATGCGCCAAAGAAAGGTGGCAGTGGACAGATGTTGCTAAAGTAGTGATGAGAGTAAGACTTCCAAGGATTGGCCAAAGTGCTTTTCTTCAAATTGACAAATAAAGATAACCCAACTCGGAAATAAAGAAGTGCGCCCCTTTTCAAACGAAACATATAGAAGGTCGGAGGAAATATCGTCTTTGTGAGTCTGGCTATCCAGAAGTTCCCATAAAAAAACTTGAATAAGGAAGCAAACAATCGCCTACTCCTACTGGTCGTCGCAGAAAGCTCCTTCTTTTTCTGTCCTTGCTAGCAGACTGCTGTATGTTTTACAATTTTCCCAAGTGTATCTATGAGGCATTTTGGCCAATACAACAAAGATTCTGAAGTTGCTGAAGCTCCCATAGCTTAGGGAGAATGCCCTCCTCAAGGTATCTTTGTATTTTTGCTCTGGGCTCTTATAGACGCCTGCGCAACCCCATATGGGTCTAGATTTGTTTCAAAGATTTGCTTGAAGCATCTTACCCTGCTCTCCTTGATGACATTTTCAGGATTGCATTTCGTCAGACTTAAAGTTGAGAAACGATCCTAGCCTTCCGATTGACATTGAGACCTGGGCCGATTCCGAAGTACTCTGATTCAGTCGTTGTCGTTCCACCATTAAGAAGTGTATGTACATTGTACACCATTCTACGCCAAGTCCTGTAAGTTCAACGTTGTCTTGGAGAAAACGTTTGGCAATCTAAGAACCTTTGAGAGCCAGCTCAACCATGAAAGCTCATATGACCTGCTCTAAAGAATCTTGAATTGCTTGTAGTGGTTGTGATAGCTTTGCTTGGCGCTTGAGATTGCTACATGCTTGTTCTGTGTCCGGAAGGATAGTATCTAGCAAGCCCAGGTAACTGCTAGTACTTCCTTTTGGAACACTCTTCCCTGACTGCGAGGATGAGATGACTTAAATGGCTTCAAAATGGCAGTCTGCTTATTGGATTCTCTTAACAGAGTCACCATTTCTACCTCATGGCTGCTGGACTGTCTAAAAGTCAACGTGGTTCTCTCATGAAGGAAAGACAATTGCTTCCACTTGCACTTGCGTGGTTCGGGAGTACCTACAATAGATTGGATATTCCCCCCCAATTCTAGATCCTCAGATCCCACACATGAGAACAAGGAGCTTAGGTACCACCATACATATGTACAAACACATCATTTCCCAAACACCAATCAGTCGTCATTGCCTTTTAAGTATCGCCATCAAATAGTGAACACGATAAAGGAAGTTCTCCTTATAAAAAATCCCACACACGCCCCAGCCAGCATTGCCAATTCACAGACGCTTAAAACTTCCAATTTAGAATCTAAAAACACTCTTATTTCATCTACCATCCATTCGAGTATATGTATGTATCTCCTTCCTTAAAATAGTAAAGTCCTTGGACACGTTTCAGCAATAAAAAAATCTTTAAAATCCACAGATAAAAACCGAATGCTCGCTTTTATGTTATTCTTAAACTCTTAAGAAGCTAATATCTCACTCACAGTACTCACATCGTTCAGTGTTAAAATCCTGTCAATAAAATCGATTCCTTCCTCGTCATAAAACTAAAATCAATAAACTGCAGACTCTCCTCTCGAAATCATCAAAATCCAAAGATTTACTCGTCCTCTTCCTGCGAGTGTGTTGTGCATGTATGTATATACCAAACGTTTATTAAATGTCGGCCGAACTTCTCATTCAACCAAAACACAAGGATCAAATTCCTCCAACAGGAAAAAAAAAAAAAAAAAAAGCCCGCACAAATTGCCGTTTTGCATTCGTTTTCTTCAGTGAGGACCTGAATTTTATGTGGCCTTCAACTGAAAGGCAAAGGAATATACTATAAATTTCAACACTAAAGGATAATGTCCGAAATCACCACCAATAGAAAGGGATGGATCCTTTTGCTGCCTGCAACTAGCCAAGTGTTCAAGGAAGAGGCAAAGTTAACTATCCGGATGACAGTGAGTCGATAACAAGGATTGCTCTTGAAAAGTAGAAAAAAAAAAAAAACAAAACAAAACGAGCTTCACGAGTTTCACCAACTAGATTAACGCAGGACGATAGGACGATAAGAATTGCCCGCTCGATGTCCCGCTCGCCTGTCATGTTTGGTCCCTCGGCATACTGCCACACGCACCACAAACAAATTACACACCAATACAGAGAGAGAGAGCAACAAAAAGAAAAAAAGACCCCAAGGATAATTGAGGACGAGAAGGAGTGAAAGAAGAAGAAAGCCATTGCCCTGCAACGTAGGTTCGTTCGCACGCTAAATTCTCGTCGACCATCAGGAAACATCAACCAGAACCAGAACCGTAGTCCTTCGATGGACGATTGCCGAAACTCATAAAGAAAATGTTATTGCCTTTCGTCCTTTTTCTGTTTTTTTTTTTTTCCGTTACACAGAGCAGAGCATAGTGTAGTAGTAGGTGGCCGAATAGTAATCTTCATTATGTTCAAGGACGAAAGTGAAATTATTTATTTGCTTCTGACCCAATTCCCCAAGTATGGCCCCAGGTTACACATCGACCAGGATTACAGTGTGTGTGTGTGTGTGTTTTTATTTGGATACCTAACGCAGGTTTTGCGTGCGTCCTCAGTAAACACGAATAAGGATACTCGTACTTCCTGGAAAATGGCTACCCCGCCATAAAACTCATTTCATCTCGTCCCATTCTACTTGTGTGCACACATTTTGTTGTCCTTGTTGTCTCGGTGCCTTGCAATGTTGGTGATTTGTCTCTTGTTTAAGCTTCACACTTTTGTTCGAGCGAGACATTAAAGTTTCGTCCTTGTTTGTTTTGTGTAGGTTTGTAGGTATAAAGAGAAGAGAAGAGGAGAAGAACAATTTACTCGTCTTGTGTAGCGCAAATTTTTGGCAATAAACGATTCAATTATGCAGTCCGAATCCCAGGGATAGTTTGAGGAAGTGACGGGCGTCTATCCGGGGCGGCGCGCGTTGGGTTGGTTGGCTACAATGGAATGAAGCTCGTTAAGGATGGAGAGAGAGAAAATTTTTGCATCATTGTGACAAGTGCGCACTTAAGGAGAAGAACGTTTTTCGTTATTTTATATGAATATTGTTGTTGCTGCTGCATGGTGTTTGGAAGGAGGAGAAGGTCCTTCAATTATTTTCAAACGACATTGAAGGATGTAGCGAAGAGCTTAGTTCTTAAGAGGTTGTTAGCTCACTGACGAGAAGTAGCGGTTTGGGCAGGAGGTACTTTAGATAAATTGGATTCTTTTAGTCCTAATGATCCCCAAGAGGAGATGAAGTAATGATTTTAATTCTATCATTTGTAGACGATTGCAAATCTGGACCAAGGAATTAAATTTCAAGAGATGCCTCGGACTTGGAGGAGTTCTGCTTAAAGCAATTACATATATCGTGGTTGCTGCTTTAAGGAGAATACAGTTTTGATGATGAATTACTCTTTCATGGCAGACAGGCAGACAGACAGTCCTTGAGGCATTCACTGACTGTAGCGTGATTTTCTGCAGAATCTTTCATTGAGGATGGTGCCTTGAATGTTTGTCAGACATCATTCGCAATATGGAAGACAGGATAAAAATGCCTTCAACACCGCAAAGTGAAGAAACATTCTACTAACACCAAATGTAGAGGAAGAGAGTACCAGACTTTGTCATCGCATCAAACTCGGAGCGAGGACGCAGTAGAGGCAGGTGGCGCGTACAAGTTCAAGGGGACCTCAACCAACCTGCAGTGCGCAACTGAAGGCAATTAGCTAAAGACCGAGCTAAGCGGAGCGGCTTGTTGGTTGAGGCACAGGTTGACCCCGAACTGGTGCGTCATCTAAGGAAAAGAAAGAAACTTCCTCTAGAAGGCAACGAGAGATTATTTCAGTAATAGGATACTGCACTACCGATGATGGAATGAGGCAGCATGATGAAACAGGCTGTATTTCACAAGGCTCACTACGAGGTCTAGTCCAGCACCTAATGTTGTAGTGATCAAGTTCCTTGAAGAGTTGGAGTTGAAGTGCTATAAGGAAGGTCCAGGACTGACTGGCAAGCGCGAGCCTACAACTTGCTTTGCTCATCAGCAACAGGCAAATCCCAATACTACAGGGCAATAGTTCCCCTTGCCGAAACTTTGTGTTGAACTGTCGGGTAGTTTTGAAGCACTAAACGAGAAAGCTGAATCAGTTTCTACTGAGATCACATCCATATGCAGTTTGAAGGACGATGACAACGTGGCCTTAAACTCGATTGAGATTGCCACCATTTGTCTGAGAGTGGAAATTTTGTTCTGCGTCAAACTGCCAAGTCAAAACCATAGTCGTATGTGGCATTTACTGCCTCGCAGATGGTCTGAGAAGGCTTAGGACCTTATATTGAACATCTAATATGGATATGGCTCCACTGATCAATATCTGGGTCACTGGGTCAAAATATGCATGGCATGGAACCACTGCGGCAAAATTTGGACATCCGACATGTCCTAGTGATCGGACATGGTTCTTGCTTTATTCTTCCGCAATAAAGCCTTCCATGCCCCTTATGAAGAAGTGGAGGACACCTAAAATATTTAAGGATTACTAAGCGTTGATCAACTTGAATGTGGGCTCAACCATCATGGTCATCAGTTGTGTGGTTGTTAAGAGGACTTATCAGCTGTCACAAAGTTTTTTTTAATAGATCCTTGGACACCTCTTACAGTCAAAAAAATGAAGGCCATTTACTTCCTATGCGATTCTGCGAAATAACTTGTCATTTGTCACAAGTAGTCCATTATGAGGCTTTGTCCTTGTGTCCTCATCTAAGCAGCTGCTATTGAAGTCATCAGAAAGGAGGTTCAGACAGATAAGGTGCCTTCTTCTTTGATTCGAGGCTTACATGAACCGGAAGGCACGTTGACATTCTCCTTATTCGGTAGAATCGACAGAGCGTTGCCTTTTCTGACGAGTTCGTGGGCTATGCTATTTCTTGGAATATCCCTATGACCCGGCCACCAGATTAGGCGAATTATTCCGTAAGAGATAAGTGCCAATCGAAAGCCCACTTTGAAGTGAAGGTGACCGATTCCAGGGATTGTAGAATCTCGCACGGATGATACCTTATTCTTAGTCACGATACTGTTGTTGAAAAGACGAAAGGAGATTTTCAATTCGAGGATGGAACTGCGTCCAAAAACACTAACCATGACTATATCCATCAGTAAACGAGTCCGGGCGTTTAGGGTTCATTAAACGAATATATGTATGTGCTTCCAATTCAGTGTATTGGTAGCCTTCCGGAAGAGTATTCGCCGACTTTTGTCAGAACCATCTAGGAATTAAGTGAAGCAATTGCAGAAGCCCACAATAGGTTCCTGCTTGTAGTCTTGTTGCAGTTCAGTGACAGAGTTTTGAAGATTTATAGAAGTTTTAACTTATCAAGGCTGTACCAGCGTCTTGATTGCTTCTAGCATAGACTTAGGCAACTCAGTAGGTCTATTGCCTGATTTGCTCCACTTGGTCGGGATGCATACCCGCTTGTACTTAGCTCAAAATAAAGCAAAATGAGATCTTCTCTAGAACTTGTGATATAAGACTTACTCCGCCTGTAAGTGGTTTGAAAGAGTAAAGAGCTTCCTTTGTTAACACTACACACACCAAATAGTCATCGCTCCACACTATACTTTTGCACCGAATTGATACATGTTTTAAGCCTGATCTTCATTGTGCCAAGAAATTCAATGGCTCCAATTTGGTTCCTTTCAATTCATTCAAAATCAGTCCTTTCTCTTTGACATCTAATTATTCCTTCCAGCTTACAGCTATGGGCCCACTAAATCCCACAATAATTAACCCAAATAGCATCAACATAGGCCACCCTCAATTGACTGCACTCATCATCGCCATTAGGACACTCTCGCTCATCGATAATGAAATAATCCAGCAATCTATTTTGGAGCAAATGCACCCCAAACGCTTTGACTTAACTGGATTTGCATAAAAATCCAATTCGCTATTTTAAATTTAGTTTGCAATCGTTTCACCCTCTGACTACTTGTGTCGCCATCAATTGCAGTACACAATTGTAACACAATGCTTTGATAATGGATTGAAATCCTTGAACAAAAAAACAAAACGACACCAATCAAACTGTGTATGGGGAATCAATTTCCAGGACACCACCCCGACAAACAAAATCCAATAAAAAAAATAAAAAAAAAGGATATCTTTCGCACACGATATGACAGACTTTGTATCAATAAAACAGCACCAGGACCTGCGAGGAGGAACAGAGAACACACGATGGTATTATTGGATTTTATCAATCCACCCCCCACCCTCCCCCAAATGGGGGTTGGGAATAGTACACACGAATCTATTCGTAGATTGATATGTGGCAGGGAATATTGGCCCCGGCAGGAGGTCAGGCTTACTACAAACTTAATTCCATTGATATCCTTTTTTTGTTGGTATCTCTTCTTCGTCTGTTGAGTTAATTGAATTAGGCTACCTGGCAGGTTGATTGATTGCCCCTGTGGGCACATTATTGGCACTTTCATTTAGAAAAATATTTACCGACACACAAAAGGATCAACTCGAACAAACACAACTCAGATGTGATGCCATCCATCTCATCTGCAAATTGAATTTCGTCTGAAATTATCCTTGAAAATTGAATAGGGAAATTCTCTCTTGCTGGTTCGTTTAGTAGGTTCAACTCGAAGGCATATCCTTGTCTTAATTTCGATGGAATGTTGCTCCTCCATTTCAATCTTTGAGTCGATGAAAGTGTGTCTCTGCTGAAAAGTTTCCCCTCGCAAGGATGCAAAGTTTTCCACTCGCGTAACGCTAATGAAATTTTAATCAAAACTCGTGGCTGCCTTTGGTTGGTTTCGTTTGGATTCATGGTTAAAGGCTATATCCATTCTGGGCGCTTCGAGGTTCATTAAGTTCTGCTGCATCCTAGCATCATCTTTATCATTCGCTTCATCGTTTGTAATCATCATCATCGTCATCTTCATCGCAGGCACAGAGAAAACAGACAGAGAGAGTGAAAATAACACTTACCAACACTTTACAGAGAGTCCTTTTTGGGGAAAATTCACTCTACGGCGACTAAGGAATCGTTTTACTCTCGCTTCGGTTGTGTTTACTTTGAGGCCTTCTTTGTAAAGAGGTTGCAAAAGCAAACCATAAAGCAAACAGAACCCAGGATGATAATCACTTACACAGAAAAGTCCCAACAGCAGCAGAAGCAAGACATAGAAAAAAAGTAAAAAAAAAAGAGGGAATAAAAAGCCACAGAGGAAAAGCAAGGATAAGCCACTTTCAGCACCTCTCCTCGGAGAGAGAGAGATTCACCTCTAAGCGATCTGTTTTTAAGTTGAACTGTTGTCTGTTGGGTGGTCGAGGGGTGGTAGATGTCTCTCCTAATGGACAGCAGGATAAATCCCAGTGAACCGTGTGGTAATAAGTATCGACATGTTTTCTATCATGTTGGCAAGGACTCTGGATATACTTCTTTTTGTTTGTTTCCTTTTGGAGTCGACTTAATTTGGACGAGTGAGTGTGTGCCTGTTTTCTTTTTTTTCTTCTCTTTAAAATGTGAAGAATATTGAGACTGTTTTTGTCAGAATAAAGGAGGATAAAAGGAATTATTTTGAGATGAAAATTTAGCTAAGCCGACGAGGGCGATAGATCGATGAGGATTTAAGGTTATTGTTGGATGATTTGGTTGGGTAGAAAGAGGATTCTTTAAAGTAGACACTTTTGTGTGTTTAGTTCTTAGTATTGGGCAGAACTAATGCAGATAATGGCTATACAGAAGGAGGAACCGCATCTCCCCTACTATGGTGCAATAATGATTGATTTTCTGTTGCATACTCTCTGGCGGGGATCGTTGACCTGAGGACTATTTATTCTTATGCGTACTGGACTCGGCTTTAAGTGCGCGATACTTTTCACAAGAATAAGCGTTATAACTAGGCCAACTCATAACCATACTTTTAAAGGGACTCACATCTTTCTAAGAAGCAGTATGGCTTTAAAAGGAAGCAAAGCAGGGATGGTAAGAACAGTGTGTTACGTAATCGCAGGACAAAAGTGGCTAGGGTCAAGAATGCCGTATTGTACTGCTGTAAAAGTTTATCCAACCCAGGCAGATGGAGGTAGAGTCTTTAGACTTCCCTACTCTTTAAGCAAAGATGCAATTGTATTCCAAGCGGACACATATGCTAAGAACTAGCTGAAAGGGTCGCAGCATCTATAACAGCATAGCTGGGACTAAGACGCTGCTTAACCCTTTAACCGGTAGAAAGATGGTACACTCTGACTCAGGACCCAAGCTTGCGTTGTATACATCTACCTGTATCCTCGGTTAGGGCTTCCATTGATGATCGAGTCCCTCCCGAGAGTAATTATGTGTAGTATAATTCTTCAGGTTGAAGGCTTTCACTATACACAGTACTTTAGGAGCACATACTGTCCACATGCCATACCTTATAATGATAGGTGTAGAGATGGAGAGGAAGAAGAGACAATCGGTCACTTTTTGTGGAAGTAAGCTACTCTCCTCGCTTGAATTCTATTTCAATGATACATTGCACGCCATCACGACTATAAGCACCTTTATACAGAGAAGCAAGTGGTTCTAGGAGTAAGAGGCAGCGCAATGGACCTAAGTGAGTTTCCTCCAAACACAGCACCTAAGTGGTTGCCGATGAAACCATCTGTTGGGGTGTAACAAAATGCAATGCTCACATGACATATTCACATAGTCTAGTCCGAAATAAGCCAAGTGGATACGTGTGGCTACCAAGAAATTAGGCCTCTGTATTCTGTGAAAGCTGACAGCAGCCTATAACATCATATTCATAGGACATCGTTAGAGTATCCTCTTAACATTGGTGCTCGACTGCAACTTACTGTCTATTCTGCATCATCGCATCCTGTAACGTATGAACGCTTACTCCAATCGAAGGGATGTTAAGTTTCGAGGACTCAGTAAGTCAGCGAGAGGCTTTGAACTTCAGATAGCACTCTTAGTGCAAGTTATGGACTTGCTGCCCTTTCCTATTCGAGGCATAGTGTCGGTTTTCGTAGCTATCAAAAGCCCTTATCGCTGGTCTTCTCCATCTACTGTAAGGTTCCAGGCAATCCCTTAGTCTCTACGTATAACGATATCCATATGCAAATAAAGCAATGAATGCTGTTCCATCGATCCAGTCTCTCAGTAGTTCCCGTGCATGCAGCTCCTCCAGCTCATTCAGCCTCTATCACCTCAATTGCATTTTAACAATCTTCCCAACACTCAAGGCATTTCTCTTTTGAATGCCAATCAGAAATTCAAAGTCCAACAACACAAATTAATGTTAAAACATCTCCTTATTGACTGTATACCCTAAATGAAAGGACTTTCTAATCGTCTACCTTCCTTCGAACAGACATTCAATTTAATGACAACTTTAAAGTCGGTCTGTTCGGCTATAACCAACTTACCCACCCAAAAGTGTCTAAGTCTCTTGAGAAAATACTCTCCGTTTTCAACCCCAGAAACCAATATACCCAGACCCGGATAATACCTCAATATTTGACCCTTTTCTTTTGACACAACAGCTACCTACCGCTCGCTCGTGCCTCTTCGCCACCAAGTGCGAGTATTATGCCTGACATTTTGCAGAATTATATTAAATAATTCCAGAGACTTATCGAATCCATAACCGGAAACCCTTTTCGCAATAAGCTGATCCCAGACCTACGTGATAGCATCTCTCTCTCTCTCTCGGTCTCTCTGTATATCCTCACGCACTTTGAAGGGATAAACGCCTTTGAGAATCCTTCAAAAAAGAAAAACCTCCTCGAACTGACTTCAAATTTATCTCTGCACTTTGTGCCGTTTCTGATTCATTGGATGTTTCCATGCGTGCGTTTGGCTGTGTATCCTTATTTGCTCACACCCTTTTCTAATCGAAGTCGCTTTCAAAAAAACGCACCACCCCCCGGCTGTTGTCCTCATCAACTGAGATATTCTCTGATATCCTGCTGATTATTGCAGCCATAAATTTTTATGATTTCTGCTTTCGACATTATCCCTTGCGGCGGCGGTGGTGGTGGTTGGGGCTTTGGAAAATATTGCAGGATCGAGGACCTAGAAATGAGCATAACGTTCAAGAAAATGAAGGCAGTGGCGGTGGCGTCGTCGTCGTAGTCGTCGACCCTAAGGGTGGAGCACTTTGCCGTGAGCTAGATTTGTTTATAATTTGTTAAGGATCGACCCATTTCGATAAGAACCACAAGATATCGAGAGAGAATATTGCCAAAGTGGGAAGGTTCTGCAACTAATGGGGGCGAGCTCATATACTCTACTCAACCCCTAAATCGAGCAATTTGAACTGCAAATGATGAATGAAATAGAACACTGGCTGGATTTGATATTTTCTTGTAACTATGGTGTAAGCTGCTATTAACCTTGGGGCTGCATTCCTTTGGAATCGATATTTGATACTTTTTTTTTGGGGGGTTCTCCTCTGGGTGGCATGGGAATTTGCTAGGAAACGTGCCAAGGATGGACGGAGAGGTAGCGCGCCAAAGGAAAGCCATAAAGTGAACTTCTCCTAATGGAGAATTAATTACCGAGATCAAAAGTTACCTTCTCTCTCTCTCTTTGTCTATGGCAGAGGATTCAACTTTAGGGATTTGGTTTATACTTTTTTTTGGAACAAGAGGAGAGGGATATTTTTGTGGGCTTTACTTTAGTGGTGAGTGTTGGTGTAATTAGTCGTGGGGGTACGAGTAGGATGCTCAGGTCAACGACTCCAATTAAGCAGTGGTAATTAACAAAAAAGTACATACAGGACATGTGTCTCAGTTGTCTATGTGAACGCTTACCTGAAGGTAAGGCATTCAAGACCCGGTCTGGTTGGGTGATATAGACACCATTGATGCAATGATTGGTCCGTTCAGAGAAGTATCTGCTCTGTCTTTGCCTACTCGTGTGTTTCTCACACGAACGGAGCTGACTTTTTTTTCTAAGCCATAAAGTCTGCTTCAAGACGAATGCTTTCAGTTAATATGGTAGGTATGGACCACCGATGACACCAACCGTCATTCCTTGGGATCAAAAACTTAGCTAATGTTACAGCAAGGCCAACATTCAGTGCTACATCTTATATTGACTTAGAGGAGATTTAGAGAGGAATTTTGGTTATTTAACAACAAAATATGAAGCTGGACAATCATGAGGTTTGTTTATCATAGTAGATGACCACCTCCCTCAGGATACGCTGAATTGGCTGCTACCAGCTCCTGGACAAGACATGTGAGAATGCACAAGCCATGATGTTCTGGACTACGCAACGCAACGCTATCAAAGGAAGACAACTTTAGTCCAAAGGCTCAGTTTACGACACTGTATTCAGGCTAATCGTATTTGCGGCGGGACAAAACGTTTTCGTAGCCAATTATAGGGGACATGGCTTTCTTGTGATCGAAAAACCATAGACCAGATATACATATACTGTGATGAAGTTTGACGTCAGATCACTGAAAAAGGCTGCCAGAACCTTTAACATTCTAGTCTGTTTTTCAGTGCGACTGCAATCCATTCCTGTCTCTGATCCTGACCGAAGCCAGGGTTGAATACTAGGAAAGAAGACTTTTTATTTCCAACTCAGCTGAAGTTTTGATGGCATTACATCCGAAGGGCACATCTATGAGACACGAGCTGTATGATAAATGTCGCTCTAGTTCATCAAAACTCTAGTGTGGCTGATCCCAGAAGCGTGGCTACATTTCCCTCCCCATGAACATCAGAGTCGCAATCTGTCTCATCGGATATAATGTTCATGGGAAGGCAAGTGTGGCTACGAACTAAGATGCTACGTGATAGTGCAGCCCATGATATAAGTAGGAAGAGGTGCTAAGTTTAGTAGTTCATCGATAAAGCTACCATGCTGCCGAGATATGCCCAAGTCACGTACTTACTCGAAAGCGCTTTCCACTAGGCAATTGATGCGTACACTAGGAATGGTCTTATCAAAGCAGTATAGCTACAAAGGACCTCATGTGATGACACGCCCAACGTTTTGCAAAAGGCACCCTTACCCTGCCAGAAAACAGGGAGAAAGGTGGACATGAGAAACGAAGAGATATGGCGCGATACCACTTGACGTTCAAAATACGTTCAAAATACGTTCAACTCCGCAAACTGGTCCATTATGGATAGCTATTGGATATACCGCACTATTCGCTGAACATACTTACTTAAAGGGCTCCCGACCCTTGTAGAGTCCCTGCTTGAGACATCGTTGCCTTCCATCCTCTGCGGTCCCGAGCACGCTGCTTCCAGTTGTGAAGACCGAGTTTTCTGGCATCCGCGACAGCTTGGTCTTTGTACCGGAGGTTCGGTCTTCTTCGCCGTCTCAAACCTGGGGGCTGGGATTCGAAGATCCTCTTGGCTGGAGCATTGTTGTCCATTCGCTCGATGTAGCCGAGCCAATGTAGTCTGCGTATCTTGGCTTTTTGGACTACATCCACATCCTGGTACAGCTCATAGAGTTCGCGGTTGTACCTTCTCCTCCATTCGCCCTCCTCGCATAGGGGACCAATATCCGACGGAGTATTTTACGCTCGAAGGTGCCCAATATTTGCTCAGCTTTCTTACTTATCGTCCAGCACTCGGCTCCATACAGCAGGACTGGTAATATGAGCGTTCTGTATAGCATTAATTTGGTCCGTCGAGTTAGGAGTTTCGCTGAACATAGTCACGCACTAATTTGATATTCACGGACTACATCAGGAACAGGAAGCTTTGGTATCATACTTACAAAGGCGCTTAACACTACAGCGTTTGCAGAGGAATCCCTCATCGGTTTTTGGACATCTCCTATGGAATATTATGAACGACAGAATTCTGCGAAAACTGATTGGCCTCAATGACGACATCGCTGTGGTTAGAGTAGCCAAGCCAGTCCGCCAGAGATGAGGCATTTACGAGAGTAAAGGAATGGCCGAAGTCCACTGGTCACAAGGCTAAGGCTGTACTAATAACCGGTTGCAAGACGGTGGATTATGCAAGCTTCAGGGTAGGAAATCAAACAGTCGCTGCCTTGAAGTCATGCTCGACAATAGGTTTCAAGAGGGCTCTGCTTAATGCTCGCACCTAGGATCCTGCTGTCTCGGTCCTTCTATATGCAACCCCGATATTGGCAGGTATACTGGAGACAAATCTGTGGCTGTGATCAGCCATTTTCCATATCTCCGACGAAGCATCTTGCACATTTCCAGAAATGGTTTCAATCGACATCCTTTGATAATGATCCATAGGGTGTACCTTAGGCAAAACAGATCAAAGAGGAAGAAAGGGTAGATAGATATATGAGCTCATTCCCGCCATAGAATCAAGCACAAAGGGAGAGTCGGGGAACTTAACAACCCCCTTACACGGTCCCTGTCCGGGCACGGGGCGGCTATCGGAAATAACTCCATAGATTTGGGCATGATAGTTCGTCCCTGTGACAAGAATGTCCAAATGAAGAGCATTTCGAAGAAGATGAAGGAAACCTGCCAAGTTCTCAGAGAGTAGAAGGAAGATAGATAGAAGACAAGCGAAGGGATATTTGCTCATGATCATTTCAACCACGTGACGAACTATATCACCAAATAAGAGAAAAGGGGAAAATTAGAGAACTTCTCATTCATCTCAATTACTCTCTCAGCTTAATACTCTAGGACTTATGTATGTATATGTAAGTTGACATCTGACTTTTTGTCCTTGCGTGTCAAGATTCCGATTTGCTCCCATTAGTCACAGCCAAAAAGTCAGTTGTCTCTCGTCAAGGACCTCAATTTCACACGCGAAAACCCCCAACCTCCTAGAACATGGAATAATTACTCCAAAAGAGATCCATCTCCTCATATCCTTGCAACAAAGCACATATTTTGCTTAACAAAACCAATTTGGCCGTTATGCAAAAATATTTTCAAAATTAAATGAATCCCCATGTTAGTCCTTTGCTTTTGTTTTTTTTTTTCGTCAGAAAACCAACATACCACCGAACAAGATTTTCCGCTTCTTACAAAACAACTGTTAGGTCTTAATTGGTGCTTTGGGGTGTCAGCCTGTACATAGCTCCGCCGTATCCCTTTTTGAGCAAAGCAAAGCAAAAAAAAAATCTACTTTTCTACAACCGAAAGAGGATACGTTATTACACACAACGCGACGCGGAACAACAGAAAACACTTTGGTTTTTCGGGTAAATTTTCGGGGTGAATTATGTTTGTGTCGCACGAAAAATAATTATTTCTTCTTTCTGAACGACGACGACGTTGGAGCACGCCATTTGCGATCCCATTCAACCACCATGGCAGTCTGTTTCCTTTCCTTTCACCCTGCTTTTTTTTTGGATAGCTCTTCACTTATGAAAAGAAGCCTCTCTTTGCTCCTGCCTGACAGCGACAAGGTTGAGGACTTTAATGAGTTTGTCGTTTAAAAGTGCTACACACGCAGTGGAAACAGATGTACAAGTCTTCTGCCTCCTCCTTTCGGATGGGAAAGAAAAAGAAAGAAAGAAGAAGATGAAAACCTCTTGTTAAACATCTTAAAAAGTATCTCATAAATACTGTATCCTTAAAGGAGTCGTCGTCATTCGTCTAGAGGTGGAGAGCACAAAGGAAGGAACATGTAAGCTGTTTTCCATTTTTCAACTTGAGTTGGGTTCTTCCCAAATGAATGTTTCTTTCTTCTCATTTAAGGACCCTTCGGGGTGAGAGAATGCCTTCTTCTTTTCTTTTTTTTTTTTTTTTGTTAAAGGAAATTACTCAATTGAGCTGAAAATGACAGAAAGGATGAAATGTTTTGTGAAGGATGCGAATATGATGCATTCGACAGGGTTCCCCCCGCCCCCCCAAACGCAAATGATAGTTAAACAAAAACCTACACATAATAGTGGGTGAATTAAATCAGGGCACGTGCTAAGGACTCTCTGTGTCCTGGAGACGCTTAATCAAACAAATTAATTAAATGGCTTCTAGGGAGACGGCACAAGATAGAAAAAAGAAATGCCGCTTCTCACTAGTAATTAAAGGGGAATATCCCATTACTTCAGGACAACAATTCTGGGGAGGATAGTAGGTATCCTTTAATCGGGTTCTTCGCTCTGCATCGTTTGGCTTTTTCGTTTTATTCCTCCTCAGCGCACTCTCGGGGGTGTCGGGCTGGAGTTCATTTTCCTATCTCCTGCTCGGTTGACGCTTGATTAGGCGCTTAATGAGGTGGTCTAGGAAGTGGAATTTGAAATCCTTTTTTTTTTTTCTCCTTTCGGGGGTCCTCTTGTATGTGGATTAATGTGAAGGCACGACGAAACAAATCGGGTGGAATGTCAACCTTTTTTGTTGTTCTTTTTTGGGGCGCCTTTTTAAGTGAAACTTTTTGGAATGCAAGCCATTTGATAGGGACGAGAGTTTTGAGAGCGATTTGCGTGGAAAAGTCAAGCAAAAAGAAGGTTACAAAGGATTGCCTCGGTTGCAAAGTATTAAACTGATGCTCATGTTGGTTGTCAGTGATTTACCTCAGGTGGCCAAAAGTCCTGATACCTCCTTACAAATTGCTAGTTGAAGTTTGATTCCAGACTAGTCCAACGCGCTAACCACCAAGGCACAGACTATGGGGGCTGTTTTTTTTTTAGTGTTAAGTTAAAGGCCAAGCTGGGAAAATGTGCAAGAAATGACTGGATCTCTGTTGGGTACCGTGTCACATAGATATTTCCGTAGAATTTTATGTTTCCAGGGTGTTTAAGGGCAGTGGATAGGACACATGCTACGGCACGAATGTAACTCTATTGCCAAGTAGATTCTCCTAACTAAGGCAGACAGAACACCAAGACCTTTTAGGCAAATGGGTTGCAGTGTACAGAGTTGGAGGGCTGCGCTATAGAACTCCGAACTTAACATCCTATGCCCCTTATATCATAACACTGGTTCGTCTGAAACCATAAGTCTGTGCTCCTTTCTTAACAAAAACTTTAAAGAAGGTCATAGGTAATCAACGGAGAATGATTGTGTGGTATTTGCATCGTAGCCAACTGATCAACAACGCAATCAAGAGGATCTACAGAGCCAGCACTCTATCAGATAGGAAAATTTGATCTACGAATATGAAGGCACAGCAGTATGCGCCTTAAATATTTAAGAATCTTTCCATAATACCTCACATGATTCGTTCAGAGAACTCTATAGGAAAGGAGCAGACCACAGAACTGTCAGAGATGGTGAGGATCCATTTGACAGATACATATGAAACTCAAAACAATCAGGACATGATGAAGCAACAATTCTGAAAAATACCACAAAAAACACCATACTATCAACAGATAGGAAGCCTAGAAATCTGAACTTCGTACATGCATACCTCGACAAATTTGATGGAGCATGAAGACACTACTTACTGTCGAACGATCAGTGAAACCGTGGCTATCATCATGGAGGAGCAACGAAAACAGAGGCGTCAAGGAAAAGTAGCGCAGGTAGCTGCCAATACGAACAAGCCCTCTATATAAGGACGAAGTCTCCTTCGCGTTGAAATGCTTGCAGGCAGTCCTGCGAGGAACAGGCGCAGAAAAGCAGGTGGGTGAGTATGTACTTAGTTTCATCTTTAAATGATTCACACCCTCTAACGCAAAAAAAGGTTATATCGCGAGGACGACAGGCATTTATTGAGACAGCCGAGCTGCATTCGGACGAGATCAAAGAAACTGGGTCAAGCTAATGAAGTTGAGAAAACTGAAACATCTTCTATAATAGCAAGAAACGATCTGGAATCCCGCTTCATTCAAACGAACAGCTCAAATCTCTAATCTAGTTTAGAGTGCTACCAATGGCGCACTATAGTCACACCTTCTCCCATGTTTTCTGCAAGAGCACTCACTTTCCAGAAAAGAGTCCAAATTTTACCAATATTTGACGATAGATCTTAATCTCAGATCCTCTATGTATGCAATCTTTTTTGTAAATGTCACTTTGACATGTCGAAAGCAAAAGAATCACAACTACACATTCACGTTCACTAATTTATTGCCCTTGTGCAATATTCGGCTGCGAAAAAATGTCTCATAAAGTATAAAACTTCCTAACACCTTTCGCACGTGCATGACTCCAGGAGTAACTCTATAAGGTCCCTTCTAAATTCCTTAAATCCATCAAAGCCGTGTCCTCGAAATTTCCTTTGTCCCGTTTTTCCCATTGAAATTTTAATGACTTTTAATTACACCTTACTCCTTTCAAAATAAATTTGCATAAGCGGAAATATTTTTTTCACAAAACAAAAAAGAACAAAACGACTATGGCAGGACGACTCATAATTGCATATATAATTTCATCACACCTGGCAATGTTTTTCCGGCTCCGAAATGAGAATCAAAGAAACTCCGAAAGGAAAAACAAAACAAAAAAAAAAACCCACCATACACAAAAACAGATCCTCTCATTTGCATATTTATAGGCGCTCAATCAACTGTAGAAAAACTCACCTCAGCGATGGTGGTGGCGTCATCATTGCCCCGTGGCTAATTAAGGCAACTCACACTCAAGAAGAGTGTCCAATCGGCGGATATAGTAAAATGGGCAAAATGTTTGCATAATTTCAGGCACGAACCGGAAATTTCCCTATAAATTTTCATTAAAAACAACAAAAAAGGACAAAAAAAAACAAAAATAAACACTCGAGCGGAATGCATGACCCAAACAAACAAGGAAAACAACAGGAAAAGGATAAAGACTCCTCTACGTGTTTCGTGTTATTTTTCCAGTAAAATTTTGCCGATTTAACTTTTTGCTAACATCCTCTCTTGCCGCCAGGAAACTATGGCAAAAAGGACGCCATTTAAACTTTACCTCGATATGGCTTTCGAGTTTTCTGTGGCAAAAATTTTATTTGGAAACTTTCGCACAAAATTCAATGATGGTGACCACGAAAGGACAGGCGAGGATACGCAGGGACTTTTGTGTGGGGACCTGTTGACAGTTTTGTGTGTGTGCGCTTGTGAATGCAAAAACACTCTCCAAAACAATGCAAGTTACGCCTTCCGCCTGAGGAACTGGCTTTTGTATTAAAATGTTTTGCTATACACGGTAGTTGTGACCCGAAAACCCGTATCCTTTTTTTTTTTTTTTTGTTGGATCCTAAAGTGGGAAACATATTTTGAAAAAGCATTAATATTTCTTTTCTCGGAAAGTGTGAGAGTGGATTTGAGTGGAGTGAAACCTTCTTAGGTAGTTGCACGCTATTGCCGTTGCAGTGGGTAGCGATGATGGTGGTGATGAAAATCCTTTAAGGATGTTTTGTATTACATGAGAGACTGGCAAAATAGCACGAGGGGTTAAAACCACTTTTGGTGCGAAATTTATTTCTCTTTCTCTCCCTCGGAGAGAGTGTAAATTGTGTGCAGGATAACAAGTCGTTAACTTGGTTGCTATTCGTGTATAGGGTTCGCTGGTAAACAGTGCATGATGGACGATTGTGCATACGCTCTCTTAGCATACTTTACAAGTGGTTGAGTTCGATGTTGCTTGGGTGCAACCGGATGGCGGGGGGGCTTAAGCCATCCAAATGTGCATGTTCTTTTGCTGGAAAGTAAGATGTGACACATTTTTTTTTCTCAGATTTCGACCTGCTTAGGCAAGGGGATTTGAGGTTTTAAGAAACTGTTACAATAAACTTAGAACCGCAGTTGAAATCGGGGGGAAATGCATGTGGTGTGGGGGAATTTTGAACTTTAATCTCTTTGATTCAGTTTGAGGAAGAACGGGACATTAAGCGCAGTGTGGCTAGAAATAGACAACTTTAGACAACTTTAGGTCAACCTTCACCTATTAAGAGGATGAGTACCTGGTTGTATAGCACTCATGGCACATCTTGTAAGCTATTTGGGGCACCATCAAAGCACGTCATTGGTCCATTGTCAAAGAGCAAAAGCCTGGCTTAGTCGCCTGCCCTAGAGAAGACCTCTAACCTTATGCTTATGGGAAAAACTCAACGACTTTCAACAACTGGCTGCCTGCTCAGCAATAAGACTGAGAAGTTCCAAACAATGGAAGAAACAACACACTGGACATGCCAGAGTACTATCGACGCATCGCCATCTTCCAAAGGTCACCGCCCATTGCCCACTGAACACAACTTCAACATGGGCTTCAAGTGCTTAATACCCAATAGAACTAAATGGACACAAGGGGATGTCGTTCACCATGAATCGCTTTTTTGGATGGCTCCAAAACCGAGGAAGGAGTCGGTCTTTTCTAAAGACCTGGACATCCACCTCTCCTTCAGCCCTCCTGACTACTGAAGAGTTCTTCAAGCCGATGTTACCACTATTTGTCAAGCAGCCAACTGGCTGGCGTTTAATGCAGTATCAGTATCGGATATTGTCATATACATTGACAGCCAAGCGGCTATTAAATCCCTTGGATCCAGCACAACGAGATCCAAGGCAGTGAACGAGATAGTTAGACAGTACAACCTAACTCTCTGCTGGGTGCCGTTCTGGGTCACTTTAATATACCAGGAAATTGTGAAGCTGACGAATTCACTCGATAAGGTTCCTTGAGTCTAAGCAGAATAAGCTTCACCGACATCAAGGCGCCAGCGTCTTATGCTAAATATCTTATACATGTCGATGCGGTGAGAGAAGCCAACCATCAATGGCAACAGCTCGACCACTGTAAAACTGCAGGGCTGCTCTGGCCCATGCTAAAGGCAACCAGGTCCATCGGACTTCTGAAACACAAGATCCAAAATAGTAAACTCACCAGACACTGTGCTTAGGAAGACATGCCCACTGGGCATTCCCTACAATGACTTCTGTAGAAGCTGTAGAGATTAAGAAGAAGAAGAGAAGGCCACATTGGGTCAATACCTGTTCAAAGATCTAAATGATCTCAACAACGCCTGAACGGCTAAGATTGGCTCCTGCACAATGAAAAGGGTGACCCACTCACCTTATACATCGGCAGCATAATGGACCTATTCGTGATCTAACTGAGGGCCAGTTTTAGCCAATCAGCCAAGGACCTTAACTTATTAAGGCTTGTAGATGTTTTCATCCCGATCTCTCTACCTAAAAGGCGATCACGCTAAGCGACTGAACATTCTCTTTAATGACATCTGCAGGAGCTGCAGAGATAATGCTTGACAAGAGCTAAGAGCTGGCTACAGCCTTTAACTCCTTCTATTTGCGTTGGATATCGATTCATTTCGAAAGTAATTTGGAACCGTATTCTAACATATGTACAAACTACTCGTTGGTATATTATTGGAAAAGGCCCTATCCTTAATGTGGCTCACAAAAAAGAAGTTTAACGTATATATCATTTTCAACCAAATAAGGCCCTATTATGCCAGAAACCAAAAGAAGCTGTCACTCAGAGTTTATAAGGCATTAAAGCTTATAGTTTATGGATAGCTTACTCGGCAATCATTCTTGAGTTTTCGATGCTCTAGATGTAGCAGCATTATCCAAGCCTTACCTGGGCTCTATCTGGCTGTCCTATTATCCAGCGAAAGAACAATGTTACTTTTGCCTATTCCTAAGCCTCTATGGTTAAGAGGTATGTATTTTTCGATGGTGTGTAGAGCTGTCTCCACCTTTTGAACTCTTTAATATGCTTGCTCTCATGTAGATAGTCCAGCACCGGCTTTCGATTGTGGCTGGAGGTTTTAGTAATCATTCGAGTATTTTGAAAAGAAAGACTGTTACCATGCTTATGTTCCCGAATCCCATTATGACAATGAAAGCCAACCTTGTGTCACCGTGTGATGACTTAGTTTGAGTTGGATGCTTGGAATCGGCCTCGAGGATTTATCATATCCCTGTGACAATTCAAAAGAGGGGCCCCAAAAACTAAGAGGTAACCTAGTCTCTTCTGTTCTCCTTTCCTTCACCATATTTCGTGAGATGTATAGATTTTACTTGACGGCTGTCAAAGAATGACAGCTGCCTAGATAGTCAACGAATGACAGCTAGATAGCCTAATAGTAAACGATATCCTTTCCGGATTTTACATATTTGTGAGGAAAGAACTGGATGTCAATGGTACATTTATGAGTATTTAGGCAGGAGCACCAAAAATGGGCTTAATGGTGGCTGGTGGTTGGCACAAAAACAATTCAATCAGCATCGACATAATGCCATAATAGGCTTTCACACCTTAGAGGTCTTTGTCTTCACAAGAAACAAGATTGGAGGAGAAGACAGGGGCGTAGGTCCTCCGGGCTGTAGGATACCTGCTGGACTGATTGCTATCAACACTAACACTTGGCAGCATATTTTTTATCTAAAGTAGAACTAATTTTATTTTGAGTTCCATTCTTTGAAGTATGTCCTTTTTTAAAAGTGCACCATGTCTCCATGGCCATTATTTGCTTGTTTGAAGCTTGTACGTGCAGATGCTCATTATACTTCTGCCCTCTTCGTCCTTATTTCCGTTTTATTTCACAACAGAGCTATCCCATTTCGCAGAGCACCATTCAGTATCCTTTCCCAACTCTGTTGTATTCCATTGAGCTTTAAAATTAAAACATACTCAAACACCTACAAAATTCAACAATAAAACACTGCCAAAGGACTCTCACTAGAAAAAAAAAAATAAATAAAACACTCATTCCCATTCCCCGAACAATAGTAGTGAGTAGTTCTCGCACTTTGGCCAAACAGTAAGACCAACAAAACAAATGCCATATCTCTCCATCCATAAATCTCATCATCATTATTCAGGGTATCCTTTTTCAGACTTTCATTCAAAGAACGTGCAGTAATTTGACGTTATCCTTTGACGTATGTTTCTTCATTGGCATCACACTCTTTCTCTGTTTCTCTCTCTTTGTGGGGTAATAATTCCAGTTGACGCATTATCACGCGCCACCACTGAGACACCACACAAAGCACCAGCAAACAGCAAGCACACCAAACAACAACAGAACTTTAATAAGTTGTTGTCCTTTTTTTTTGTTGTTATGAAAAGTAAAACCATATTGTATATATCCTGTCGCATTAAATCACACACAAGGAGAGCGTCTGGATGGTGGTGGGTGGCAGGATAACTGGTGGCTACACATGAACACTTTTCGCATCCACATCTGGAATATAAATGTCGCCGAAAAATCCCAACTCACTGGGTGCACATAAAATATGAAACAAATCCCGAAATCCCGACAAGTTCCCTGTGTCCTTTTTTGGTTTTTGTTTTTGTTGTTGTTCTGTTTTTGTCTTTTGCCTTCTCTGGTTGGGTCGTTGTGTCGTCGTCGTCGTCGTCGTCCTGGGTTGTAGGTTGTGGAAAATGACACGAGAAGCTTGTAGTGAACACACGTTTGTCGTATAGGAGAGGACTCGTTACATTGAGAGGGCGAAAGTGGGTGGTGACTGGTGGCCTTTCGTGGATAAACTCCTTTAAGGACGATGTATGACTGTGCATGCATCGTTGTCGTTGTCGTTGTCGTTGTTATTGTCATTGTTGTGTCGTCAGTATGGTAGTAGTCATTTCTAGTGACTCTATGTAGTTGTGTATTTAATTTATATTTAGTGAAAATAATGAAGTATCTAACGGTATTTAAGGAGATTAGAACACCAGCTAGCTCACTCCCCCCATGTGATGTTAATGCTGAACATTTTGCTGTCGTCCTTGGTGGTAAAATGGTTCTGTCGCTGCTACTGGTGGTGGTGGTGGTGGTACCATGTGATAGGGATACTTCGCATAACGTATCTCTGACATGATATCCTAGAAAAGGAAAGGAAAGGATTTTCTATTTTTAACCCATAAGAGACAGAGTGTTGCTTGCCTGCTTGTGGGTGGATGGATGGTAGGTATTTCTTTTTTTTTTTGTTTTTCTGTAGAAAGGATGAGTGAGAGTATGACATTTCACAAGCCATTTGGTAATTTTCTGCACGTAAGACTGTTACGCTTTGTTTGTGTTGTATTCGTTATTTTTCTGTCGTTTTTTGTGTTTTAATCAACCCACATGTGCAATGAGATAATTCCAAGGATATAAATACAGTTGAAGGGAACCATATGGAGTACAGAAGCAGACCAAATGTGGTTGCTATTCAAACGAGTGTATGTGTGTGATGTTTAGTGGAAATGATCAAATTAGTGTCGAGTATAATATGGAATAATTATCTCGATTGATCAAAGAGGAGACCATAAAGGATACCATGCTTGAGATAGCTAGTCTGTGTAGAGAGTGTTTAGTGGTTTTTTGTTTGAAGATGAATGAGATGAAATTAGAAGTTGGGTTTTTCGTTTTGAAAGGTTCATCATTGCAAGCCATGGTATCATAGGGTCAATGGTGTGTATGCAAATTTAATTTGATTCAGTTGAAGAGGACTACTCTCTGTTATGAATTTGAATAGTGAATGGTGCGAGTAATGTATTAATCAACCTAGTCAAGCTCTAGTAGCTTCCATGACTAATTGAGTGTTCCGAGAAGAAAGATAGATAGAACACATCTACAGGTTCTGCTAAAAAAGTTCATCTAAAAATAATGAAATAAAGAAATTCTAAGGAGAGCTAGTTTATGGGTTCTTTTGTGAGTTCAATTCGCCCTGTGTACTAGAAATGACATATCTCTGGTGGGGAGTTATTCTGAGTGCCTACCCCACCATAACGCTTGTGCAATACATTGCATACTGTTGGGCTGAAATCGTGGTGGGATAGGCATCAGTTTGAAGTTTCATGTCATAAAAGCAAACAGCAAGTGTTAGGTATATGTTACACTGGCTGTTGCGTTTGATAGGCGAATTGAACATTGACCTCACTTAGTCTCTATGGCTTCTGTTCCTCTTGAAGATTATGCCAAAAGGCATCCGTCCGGTGCAGCATGTGATTGCGTAGCAATTTCAGTTGCAAAAGGTATCCAGGCTATGAGGGTGTGTAATTACCGCCTGCCCTCGAAGATACTAAAGGTCTACTCTGCATAGTCCTGTGCTAGTTGTTGATAGTCCTGTGCTAGTTCTGGAGACTGATTCCTAAATGAATTATCGTTTACGATCGTGAACTACAGGAAAGCAGGAAATAGAATAGTAAGTTTTAGCTGATATTAAGAACGGGAGTAAGTCTTAGCGCTTAAAGGTTTGTCCTGCCATCCCAATGACTGATATCAGGGACTTATTCTAGACCATATCGAGCCTCTTAATTTCTTTTTTCAACTGGTTTGTCTTAACATCATCAGCCATCTATGTTTCTTCTAAAGGCAGAGTAGTTAGTCCAACTTGCAAGTTACTTATAAGGTAAATCAGAGACAGAAGCTCATCCTAGTGTCTGACTCCTCTTATTCCTTAGAACATACAATCTAATTAAATTTGTGGATGAAGGTGACCAGAATATAGGACCTCAAATATTTGAGAGCCAGAGACGCTGACGGAAGCAACAACACTCAGCATTATTACGATAAACTGTGTAAACACTAGTGAATATTTGGTCAATGCAATCTGACTTAGGACAGATTCAGGAGCACAGAATGGAACTCAAACCTTGCAAACTTATCTAAGAGTCCCTTCTAATATCCACGTAGGATATGGTAACCAGACAGTCTTTATGAGTGTTTAATAGCTCGAAGTCTAAGGTATCATTGAACTACTGGACCAACAAAATAAATATTACATATCGAAGGACATTTGAACGGCTAGAGCCCCATCGAATCGTACCTACTGAGCTATACGATCTTGAGAACTTTGCACTCTTTGAGCGGTTCAAACTGGAATTGTGCTACTGAAGTTTGGTAGGACCCAACTAATGTAACCTCGCTATTCTAACAGATTTCCTTCATTATCTGCACTTTCAGAACAAATTTCGTTTTGAATGTCTCTCGTATCATTGGTTGGGACCTGAGCAGCTTGCCCTCTCACTCAATGTTAATTAAGAAAAATGCACGAAATATGTTCGTCTTGGTTAAAATAAGAGAAGAAGTATTGCCTAATGGTAACACAACATGGAATGTTTCTGTTTCCTGACACAAGATCTGCACGTAAAGTTACAATCGTTTCAGCTTACCAACGTAGGTTTCTTTAGAGCCAGAAGTGTGGAGCTTTGTTCAGTTCTTATGGGTTCCTTACCTGCTATTCTAGAACAATTGCATGATGTACCGCAAATGCCTGGAAAAATTGTTCGCTATTCCAACAAGAACTTGCCTTAGGGGCTCTATATGTACATATTTCGGTGTTGAGTAGAGCAGGTCAATTAGACTTATTCTTGTAATCCAAAGAAATGGATACAGACTGCCAACTAGCCAAAATTTCTAGCAAAAGAAAGGTCTATATTGCCATCATACCGAAATCCACAACATACTGATATATTGATGCGTTTGGTACAAGGCATGTCCAGGCCGTTTTTGATTGTCAAAATTAGTATGCGCCTGAATTAGGAACACTCTATCGTTCTGTACTTAGACGAGAAATGTGTCTACCGAGCTCCTAGTATGGAAGCTTGCCATTTTACTCTTAAAACCATTTGCCTTCTTATGTATATAAATTTGAGTCTTATTAATGTTTGCGAGCATAGGACATATGAAATGACAGTCTCTTCTTCCTCATCGTCCTTGCAGCTTCTTTAGAAGTCGTTATGAGAGATGCTTACTACAATAGGACGCCTAAGGTGGCCTAGCTTGACCAACTGTGTTATATCCTGAAAGAGCTTAAAGATATAGCCAGGGTTACGACGATCACTAGCGGAAAGTAGCCAGTATCAGAATGCAGCTGGACAAGGATTATCGCAAAAGAATAATAAACTATTATCCACATGTCCCAGGCAGGGCCAGACAACGAGCATTAGGCAATCCTTTTTACAACTTAATTGAGGAGATCTTAATAACATTCTTCTTAGATTCCACTGGATGGATTTAGAGACTCCAAACTCAGCGAGAGTCTAGTTACAAAACGGAGCAAGTGTGTTCATTGAGTTCTGTTGTCAAAGCTGCCATTTCTTCCTACCATATTTTGTAGACAATGTCTTCTAAGGAAGCATATCGCAAAAGGATTCATAATTGAAGGAATACACGTCTCCGAGCACAGAACATACCTATCATGTTATTGTGGGCTTTAAGGTTTTTGTTTTCTTCTTTAAAAGTGAAGTGAGACAAGTACACATAATTTGCACGTACTTAAGAGTATGTATACAGGGTGTCCCAGTTAAGCGGTATAATCCTTTAAGGGGAGATTCCTGAAGTTCCGCCGAACAAAAAATTGTATGGCAGGGGGCGGTCTATTCTCACCCCATTTCAAGTTATAGCCCCCCAAAGTGGGTGACCTCTAATTTGGAGGTGTAGCCACTTTAAACGCTATAACTTCTAAACTATTATAGGTACAAAAAAGGTTTTGTACATTTTGGAAAAACAATTTACTAGCGCATACAAGTCCCAAACACTTTGAGTACATCTGTGCAGCTACAAAAAAGTTATGGCTTCTTAAACTCAAAATTATGAAAATTTGTTGTTCCATTTTTTTACTTAAAATGCATTTTTCTCAAAATTTTTACTTAATAATTTTTTCGTTTTTTTATAAAATTTTTATCCCTGGAAAATTTCCTAAAAATTATGTAAAGCAACTTTTTTACTTACGATCAACAGAAGTTGCAGTAAAAGCCATTTTTTGTCACACAAAAATGGTCAAAAAGCTGTGATAATTCTTTATTACGCTCTTTTCTCCTATTCGACAATTAACTGTTAACTGCATTGCTCATGGGTACGCTAGTTTATTATTCTCATTTAATTGTATTTGACCATTTTTGTGTGACAAAAAATGGCTTTTACTGCAACTTCTGTTGATCGTAAGTAAAAAAGTTGCTTTACATAATTTTTAGGAAATTTTCCAGGGATAAAAATTTTATAAAAAAACGAAAAAAATATTAAGTAAAAATTTTGAGAAAAATGCATTTTAAGTAAAAAAATGGAACAACAAATTTTCATAATTTTGAGTTTAAGAAGCCATAACTTTTTTGTAGCTGCACAGATGTACTCAAAGTGTTTGGGACTTGTATGCACTAGTAAATTGTTTTTCCAAAATGTACAAAACTTTTTTTGTACCTATAATAGTTTAGAAGTTATAGCGTTTAAAGTGGCTACACCTCCAAATTAGAGGTCACCCACTTTGGGGGGCTATAACTTGAAATGGGGTGAGAATAGACCCCCCCCTGCCATACAATTTTTTGTTCGGCGGAACTTCAGGAATCTCCCCTTAAAGGATTATACCGCTTAACTGGGACACCCTGTATGTGGGCCTATGTAATAGAAACAAATTACAAATAACAACAAAATTTATTTCTCATTTTATTTAGCCTAAAGTCCTGACTGAAAAGTCTATCTGTTCACTCTCGCAATAAAATGAGTGTGGTTGTTGGCTGTCAATTACTGTCATTTTCTCAATTCAATGTGGTTGATCTTTTTGACAGATGTCAAGTGCAATATGTGGCAATTTTATTCATTGAGTCGTTCTATGCAACAATGCATTTTTGTTACTCAATCTGACTACGAAAATGGGCGAACTGTAAGAGAAACATTTCATAGAATTCGTAAATTTTTTGGTCAGCATAAGCCACCTATTGAGTCAGGAATTCGTGCAATAAGGAAGTGTTTTGAAACTGGTTCGATATCGAAACTGGTTCGATATCGGGTCAAACTCCATATTAGCACAGTGTTAAAAATCAGATAAGCACCTCAATTCCACAATGAAGCCACCAATTGGGCCTCACAGCAACATATTGACCGGATATTTTTATTTTTCCAAACAGAATAAATTAGGTCTGAGACAGTCTCATGTTTCAACAGGATGGTCGATTCGTCCACACAAGCCAATTTAAAAATCGCATAATTTTGATTAGAGCAGAAGTTGACTATCGTCCATGGTAATACGATTTGACACCTTTAGACTTCTTCCTGTGGGGTTATTTGAAGAGTAAAGTTTATGCCAATAACCCACCAATAATTCAGGATCTCTTACATAAGATCCAAACTGAATTTACGACCATTGACCAACTTATTCATTAAAAAGTCATAGAACATTTTGACCTTCGGATGGCCGGATGCAACAGAAACCATATTGGTCACATGAATGATGTTGTGTTTCATTTATAATTGCCATAGACTGGAACTTCAGTAATCAATAAAGTTCTACATTGATTTCATGAGTTAAATCTTCCACAATAGCTGTTGGCTAAGGTACTGAGCATTCTTCTAATCCGTTTCCAAGTTCGATTTCCAAAACCACTTTTCAATCATTCACGCATGAGAGAAATTCCCATAATCCTACAACAAGTAAGAACACCCCTAGTCTATGCAGAAGATTTTGATTTCGTAGAATTTGTAGCATAATGTTAGGGTGTAAGGCAACTACGAAGGGGAAGTACCTACATACAAGATTGCATTTGAAGAAATGTTTGATGGAAACTTGAAACTACTCACAACCCAACAAGGAGCGGTAGAGTTAGTTTCCTTAAAATTTCCCTAACCATTCGTTAACCGTTCATCCATGTTACTCATTTGCCATCCTTAGGATCCTTTAAATCAAAGAATAGGTACTAAAATACAAAGTTATCCCAGACTTCCTTCACATGTGTGCATGCTGAACTTCAACTCTTCAAGAACCCTCTACAATTCGACCGCAAATGTTTAATGAACTTAGCAACTGATGGAGAAGAGCTAAGTATTTCCTAAATACTGTCAAGTTTCTGAAAAATTAAGCAGTGCTTCAACCCTCAATCTCAGCAGGAGCTGTGGCCCAATCATGTGAGGAACTTTATATAGAAAGCCTGGTTTCAAAGGCCTTATCCCCAGATAGAAATACTATTTTCTACTCACATAAACTCTTCCAATAAAAAGCCTCCTTTAATCCTTGTAACGTTACACTCAAAACAAAAATTTCTTCACAAACCAAACACTCACTAAAATTTTTTAGGACACTCTTTCAATTCAGCCAATTTGAATAGCCTTTATCAACAACGATCAACCGAAACATCCTTTTAGTCACAAAAACACTAAAACAGACCGAAACACCCTTCACTTGCGATGTAGCAATAGCACGTGTTATCAATTCGTAATCACAACACAGACTGGTGAAACTCGCGACCACTAGGAATGTTTTGACTCACGAATCTTATTTGCCAAAGGATTTATTTCTCTCGCAAGAAACAAAACTCGTTACCGTAACTGAACTCGTCACGAAAGGAACTGAATCCTTGTTGTAAACAAACCCACACTTGATACACCCCAGTATGGTCCAGCGTTCCACTGAAACTTGGCAGAAAAAAAAAAAAAAAAACCAATGGTGGGGTAAGAGAGTTCACAAATACTCTATCAAACAGGATCCACAAAAAAGGACATGCGCTGAAAATTTCTCACCAAATTGAGAGCAAGAGAGTTGCTTGCTCTACCACCACCAGCTGGTGGCACATCACAAAGAGCAACTAGTGGCTGCTACGCAACACCAGCCACCCACTAACCCACCCCATGCACACAGTCAATGCACCCTTTTAAAGCTTAAGGGCGATGAACACCTTAAGGACATCACGTTCCTGGTACATTTGTGTAGCATATGTCCTGTGAAATTTAATCGAAAGGGACGAACAGGGGGACGGAAGACTGACAAAAAAACAGAATACAAATCTCCAAGGGTTTACACTTTCAATTGGAATTGATTTAATCAAATTTTTTAGTTATTTAACAGGGCACAGTGGTCGGGGTGTGACCCACATTGACACCCCTTGAGGGCAGGGTTGACGGTTGAAAATTTCATTAGCCACGGACTCAACTGGGAGTGGTGTCCATTGGGGGAAGCATATGCTGGGGATAATGCAATTTTCTAGAAACTAGATTGTAAGTTGTTGTAAGATGATGGTCATTTGTTGCAGGTGAGGATGGTGGATGGCGATTGAATGGATGGGATGAAAAGTTAATAAGCTATTGAACTGAGTGAGGTTATGTCGAAAAGAGGTGGAGGTTGTTGTCTGTGGCATCTAAGGAAGCATTGTTCGTTAATGTATTTCAATTAGCACAGTGGGTAAACAGGATCTTCGGAGTCATCAAAGTCATTATATCAGCTTAAACCAAAGATGAACTCAGGTTATAGACAAAGCTGAATCTCATTACATATGGTCTTCCGAGGCAATGTGATGCAAGATGATCTAACTATAGACGGCACATAATCAAATGAAGTAAATAAGTGCCTATAATAAGTGCAACAAATCACGATCTTCTTCTCCATATCCACAGGCAACTAGTGGCTGATAACCCTTACAAACTACAACTACTTACAACAGGCCGATCAGCCTCTGAGTTCTTGAAAGGTCAGTAGATCTACACATATTTACCGTCCTCCTGACGTCTTTCTATTGATGTAACGAATGCTTGGGGAAAAAAGGAGTAGACTGTAGGCTAAAGCATCCAGTAAATGATCAGCTCAACTGATATGCTTCGGTGCATAGTTTGCCAGAGAAGATCAACAACTTCATAGAATTGATAAAGGGACTTAGCCTCCATATGAACCATGAACCATTCTGACTTGAGCCTTTGAAACAATAGTCGTAGTAGTACTACGAGACGAGTATCAGCCTCATTCCGCGCCTTATGCCTAAGCCAATTCAACCTTTGATAAGTGAACTGACTCGGATGATTTTTCCTAGTCCACTCAAGGTTTCAAAAAAAGCATTAGAGCAGTCATTCTATCAACGGTGACGGCTCTAGAACTATGCACGAGTAAATGTGATTTCTCCGATGCATCCTAGGATACAAGAAAGGTATCAAAACCAGACATATAAATGGTCTATAAGTCGCGACAAATCTGGGTTCAATTCAGAGTCGCTCTGGGCCCTCTTAAACCGTGGAAACCTCAACATCCTCATTGGCATTCATATCGTGAATTTTATATTATAAATGAGCTCCCTAATATCTGCCAGCTGTTTTCACGACCCAGATCCATATAAAAATTGCTGCTCTAATGGCCTGTTGTAGATAAGGTAACATATCGAAACATCGTGACTAAGATTCTACGTCTACTACTTGAATAGGGTGCTAGTGGCCGCCCTCCAGCATTGAACCATCCCCAACATTCAAATGAAGACCTTTTGAAATAAACCTGGTCAAGAAATCCCTTTCGAATTTCCTTTTATTTTACCAAAACTCTGAACCCATAACTTAAGACATAACATCATTGCTTTGTTGGATTCCAGCTCATAGGGGTTTCAAAAATAGACTCAGAGGTATACCAATCATTGACTAACAACTCAATGCGCAAGTCTTCTTCGATCCAAAATCTCTGCAGACTTCAATAGCCTGACCTGACAATTCGTATAACTTGAACTTGCTTTACAATTCAGTATAGATCGCAGCTTCTGGATACAAGATCATTATAGGACACATACTAAGTTTTAAGTTAGACTCTGGGCAATGCAGCAGCGGAAGTTATGAGTTTTGTTTTTGCTTGACTAATTCCAGAATATGAAAAGGCCTTACGAGTTTATAGTAAACTGTTAGGAAGCCTGTTAGGAATCGAAGGTTATTCACGCAAAGGCATATAACATGCCCCAAATTGGTTCGACTGTAAGCTCCCGCAAGTTTGTTGGCTTGCCCCAAACCTATGTTGTTAGTTCGAACCCTTTTCCTGCCTTCTTTCTACATTTAATTTTGCGTATGCTAAGCCCGTCCTATTCCGTAAAATGGTTCAAGTCGAATGAAGGGTCATCTTTTTGTTTTCCAAGACGTCTGCTGCTTCGTCGCCTTTCATCCCGACATTACCGAGCATCCAACAAAAGTCTAACATCTGTAACTTATAAGTCAGATGCTATGTTAATTGCTTGACTGATAGTAGTCCTATATCTCAGTTACCGTATCCTTATGAGATTGAATTAGATATATTATTTAGGACACCCATTTAAGGTCGAAAGATGCTGGTACACTTGCCCACCGTTACTGAGTGCCGCATCCTTTGCCCAAACACGAATTGTTCTGTCCCATCCTAAGTTCTCAAACTGTCTGTATATCACTTTGTCGTGTGGTTGCCCAGTCTATATGTGGTAGTCCCCTAGGTTCCTTCAATAAAGCACGGGTAGTGGATGACCATGGAAGGTCCTTATCTTGACAAAACGGTAGAAGAAGCTCTGTGCTTCCTTCCTAGACATTGCTCCATAAAAATACTAACTATGCCTCGATAGTAAGAGGAATCAGAAACGGAGCAGTGTAGCAGTTAGAAGAATCTATCGAAGCTGTCGAAGGTTTAAACTGTCCATTGGACGTTCAAGATGCTATATACTGTATAGTCTAAGTCCAACTTCCTACTTTGGGGGATTGTCGGTGGCTGTTACTGGAATTCAAGGGTGTTCTCAAGAAAGATAGCCTTCCAGTCGATCTACAGAGATCTACATTGCCTTTGGTTCAGTGAAACACGACTTGTCACGTACCCGGTCATCTTCTGGTGGTCAATTGTTTTTGAGCAGATAATGAGCATTCATTTGAAGAAGCTCCCAAGTATTGTCTGTTTCTCTAGCGTCATCGGTCGTTATCATTTCATCTGGGAGGCAACAAATACGCAAATGAAGTAGCTTTGACTGGTTCTTCAGAATCTGTGTGCGTAGAGTCAGAGCCTTACTACAGTATCAACTGGGCTGCCATCACAGCACTTCCTTGTTTCACCAGAACCGCCAGTCCAGCCTTCATTTCGCACCGCGTGAACTCCATTGGTTCAGTAGATGCACGCTTACCTCTTATCCTCTGATTGCTTTTATATGCTATCAACCTAAAACTCCCGATATATGAAGGAACTATTTGAGTACTGGTTCTTAGGAGGAAGCACAGTTTGTTCTACGCTATTGCAGGCTCTCTACTCATAGTTGAGGTCAATACCAATCCTCCAAGCGAATGAGGAGTGTAGAATCACATCTCTGAAATGCCTATGTCCTTAATCCGAATCGAAATAGTCACTCAATGGAAGAGGACAACTGAAAACAAAAAACAATTACTTCTGCTCTGAACAATAAATTGATCCTTCATCACCATGACAACCGTGTTCCCAGATCGATCATAAAGCCGTCCATTAAGCCGTGTCTCTGTCCACCCCTTATCTGTCAATCCAGCTCATCTGAGTGCCACCCTCCCTCTGTGTCGCTCTAACCATTTGGAGGATTTATCACATTTTAATTTCCTGCGTCGGCATGTCCTTCAAAAGACTTCACACACACACACACCATTCCTATGCCCAGACACACTCGTCAACTCACGTGACAACCAACATTACAATTCAATCTTCAGCCTGAATTCTGAATCCTGAATGATATGTTCTACTGAGAGTGTGTCCCTTTCACATGACAGCATGACTGAAAGCGAACAAGTAGAATGGCAGCAAAATAAGCAAGAAAAATTGAGAGAAAAAGGATCCCCAAGTTAAAGGAGTGTCTCACTCAATTGTCACGGCCAGAAGGATGGTGGGTGGAAGGGTGGAGTTCAGTATGAAGGATACTTTCTCTTACCCATCCTTAAGTTAATGGGCTTTTAAAAATGCAAACGCACACACACACACACACACCCGGAGAATGGTGTTAAGGACATTTTGTTGCATTGTCAACTACGAGGGGGCGAGGAGTGCATGATGGACGAAACTATCATGACCATCGCGAGAGTCTGCAGGATATAGAGTCATTTATCCACCCTCGCATCTTGATGCACAAACCGATGGCAATCCCAGCATTAATGTGTGATGACGTCCTATCCTCTGTGCGGGAGTAAAAATAGAAAATCAATTCCAGATATTGGAGGTGTCATTTCCAGGGACACGTCATTCAATGTGCGATCTGTGATGTTTGTTTGTGCATGACAGCTAAATGGATTTTCACAAGTCGAGGACGACAGAGAGAGAGGGTAGCTAGCAGCACAACAGTACAGCATATGGAGTGAATTGGTATACAGCTAACTGGCGCTTAATGGATTTACTTTGGCCGAAGGATGCACACTGACGTGGGCAGTTTTTTTTTTTTCTTTTAAATAAACTGTCGAGTGGTAATGAACACACAGCGTACACATGGTGGTATCCAGTATCTGCTGACAGGAGAGGGAAATAAATATTTGCATAGGGCACAGATGATCTTGGAATTGAGTTACGCGGGTAGTAAATGCTGTCTGAATGTGTATTTGCATTCAAGGTCCTTGCGGAGTGTTTTATCAGGTGAGACTTGGTTTGATGAGGAAATTTACCTTTTTCTTTTTGTTTATCTCACTTGTGTGCATAGTTGATAGATATCTTTACTGTCGCAGGTGTATCCTGTTGGCTGTTACTTTTGGTGCAAACATAGGGCATATGTATCTGGGTAGACAAATAAGCTAACAGTAAGTAAGAGGAAGTGCCTTCAGAAACATTGTTCCTGTAGGATTTATTGGAACGAATTTATTCAAATTTTTGCATTGAACTCTGCCTAATATCAAGGAACCAAATCAGAAGAAGCGACTGTCAAACAGAAGAAACACGGCAGCAGTTTATAGAATAAACTCCCTAAGAGTATGCAGCACCTTCCGCACAACGTTCTACGATACTGCATACGTTATGGCTGGAATGGTTTTAGTAGACACTCTAGCGGAAAAAGCTTACAGTGACGAGTCGAAGTAATACGTAAGTTCGACTAAGGACAGGTTTCAAAAAATGGCAAGAAAGATGGTACCACTCTGACAAAACTTACTGGACCCAGAGATTGGCCCCCTTGATCAATAGGAAGTATACTGGTCATAGATTCAATGTACAGAAAGAGTCGAAGAAGCACTTTATACTATATTGTTCATGACTACTGAGCGAAGGTCTGGTCACAAAGAAAATCACCAGTCAGTTGCTGAGCACGGACGAAGCCAGGGCTCAGAAGCCATGACCAAACGCCACCGAAGCGGTGAGTTAGTCGCATATTCCAAAAAGATGTCAAGTCCTCAGTTCGTCACCCGATTCAATAGAACTCCAGGGTTCGATAACATATGACGCAGAATGGTCAGCACGAATGGAAGCAGGACAATTGGGGAAGAGTGGCCAAGATCTGATCTCCTAGACTCAGAAGGGAATACAGGGCACTATTATGCCAGGATCGCAATTACTATAAACGAGCCTGAATACCTTTTGTCGGACATTCCTTCAGAAGTTCCCTCTGAAGTATCAGTGTCACACGGTTGCATAAATTCCAGATGCCAACACACCGCCTCTACTCAAATTTCAAACATCCTCTGATCTCACCGTACACCTTCTCTTACACGCAACACTGACACCACCCTCAAGCCGATAATAATTGAAAACAAAAAAACCGCCTCCTCTAAGGACATTACTTTCCTCATTTTATTTTATTTTTTTTTTTTTTACAAAATATTCGCTTCACTGACTTTTTTTTGAGTTCCTCATACGACCAAAGCCTATAATCCAAATAGGGATTGTGTGTGCCTCCAGTGGCTCCGTTTCGAATATCCTTGTTTATATTCACCATTCTCGCACTAACAATCGACACAATGGAGACGGTAAGAGGATTTTCGGGCACCACCAAGTATTATCATCAACCGCTGTCTCATAATGCACAACAGTGTGCGCTGTAACAAGGATTATTGTCTTACACTCCTAGGCTAAGTGCGCGCACATACAATGGATTCTCCACTCAATGATTTTTATCTCTCGATTAAGTTGGCCTTTCGAGAGGTCCTAAGTCCCTATTGCAGACACCGAAGGTAGGATTCTTTTTAGGGGACAAACAAAATGATAAAAAAGGGATTTAGGAACTGAGTACTCTCTGATTGGCGACAAAGTGATTTGCTTCGCGCGACAGTCTGGCCGGGAATGTACTCAAATGGGTGCTGATAAGGATATTCATGGGTGCCCCTAAGTGCGGTTCATAGACGACATTTTTGTGATGGCTGTGTGAAGGAACAAAGTCTAATTAATGAGGCGATAAGGATGGCACCTCCATATGAAGCTATTAGGCGTTATGCGTGAAATAAAGGAACGAATTTAGATAGAGAGGCCCTTTTTATGTTTTTGATTACAGCTTTTGGCGTGTCAAAACACTAGGTGTTGAGATGAATTTGTAATGACCTGAACCAATTTATATTTCCATTTACTATCACTGACTTGGGTGTACTACTGCCTGTCTGTCTCTGGGTGGCTGCTGGGGGAAAGTAGTACTTGTAGAAAAAGTGGCTGGCTGTCCAGACATGCTAATAAATGTTGGGAACTAGTTGATAAGAAAGAAACTACGTTTTAAAGATGAAGAAAAACTCTCATTGGTGCTAAATACCACAACAATCTTGGTTTGCAGGTATTTCTAGGATTAATTGTGCAGGATTCTTAGCGTTTCAATGCTCTTTTACCATCAGTTTGAGGTATCTGTTTTCATCAGTGAACCTATGTACATAATATAGGTTAGTATGCCCCAGAAGTCAGTCGCTAATTAGATCCTCCAAATGAGTGGATTGGGTCTGCCGTACTATCAGTCTCATCCTGTGCAATCCAACTCTGATAGGATGAACCTCCTTTCTACCTTAGTCGTTGGATAAAAATCAATGCGTCCAAGGAGAGGGACCAAAGCTGTTTGTCTTCAACACAGACTACAGACTGCAGGCTATAAGAATCCAAGACTGACTAACAAGCATGAGACAAGATTACGGCGAAGAGGCAGAGGTAGTAAAGGGTGATTCATTTTGAGGTACGTTTTTGTTTATGGATTTTTTGACAGATGACGCATACATTTTGTCAGTTTGTCTCACATCTTTTGTTTAATATTGTTTGACATTTTATTGTGAAAAGACTTAATACGGCAGAGTATCTACAAATTATGTAATCAACGTTCTACGAGGAATGTGTTTCATATACTTATAGCAACTTATGGACTACATAATCGACCTATTGACCGCACGATTTGCTATGTCATCGCAAAGTTTGAAACCCAATTTTCTTTATTAGACAATATGCGACAACAACAACCTGTAATGAAGAAAAAATTGGAGTGGTATTATAAAAAGTGCGTTTATTGCCTCTCACATTAAAGGGCGTGATCTGCAGGATATTTGGCAATAACAAAACGGCTTTGCTTGTCATACAGCCCGTGACACCGTGGCTTTATTGCGAGAACAATTCGGTGAATAATTGCGTGATTCGGACTGGTGAACTGGCAGCATAGATCATGTGATGGACAAAATACTGTCACTGGTTAAGTAGAGTATTTAGGACTAAACCTAGGTATCAAACTTATGTGGAAAAAATACACAGAAGTAGCCGCCAAGGAATGTGCTCTTATGGTATGCAGAAGCAAATAAGCTTTAAATTGCTTTTATGAGACCAGTGACCACTTATGAAGCGATAGCATGGACAAAGTGAACTAGTAAAGAGATTAAGAGGAAGACACTCACCAAAGTGCAAAGACTTGTCTTTCTTTGTATCATTGGGGTCATGAAAACATTCCGAACTCTAGAAGTACTCCTAGAGCTAACGCCTGTGTGCTAAGTATGGCAAAAGAAATGCATCTGCTCAATGGAATACGATGCTGCTCTCAAGAAACTACCCTTTCTGACGTCCGTAAGGACGAACGTTTTAGAAAGTTTAACTTTGGGGAGAATGGACTGGGCAAATACTGTAACTTAGTTCCAGAACTCAGGATTGAACAGAGACAGGCCTGTATGGGAAAGAGTACTAAGAGAAGACTATGTACATTCCCTGAATTAATTCAACACGAGATTGAAATCATCATAGAATCCAAAGTCTTCGCATCCGGTTTCGAGTTGTGAAGATTAGGGAGCCACTAGCCAATCAGCTCTGGAAACTCTCAATTCATTCAACTTCGCGGCAAAGTTTGTCTAAAACAGTTCACTCACCCTCATGCATCTTGCTGCGCACAACATTCTGTACCTCGCCTTGGTACTTAGTCACTAACGTATGAGAATTGGTTCCCTATCTAACCACGCGATGCCATGGAACCCACTTATTCAGGATGGCAGGACGGTGGTCCTAGTTGTACGTGGGGCAGAACAGTTGAGAAGGAACCAGAGCAACTGGCTAAGATTTGGGGGAGCTGGGGCACATTTTCAGAAATCATACGGGATGGCGAGTAGGCGTTCTTAAGGCCAAGAGCCAACAAGGGGATAGTAGGCCACGAGAGTATATTACCTGTCACCTACACAAATCATCTAACAAAGCATCAAAGGCGACGATGCCCTGTCCAGAACTATACTGAACATAGACCGCGATAAGGGTGACAGTTCTGTTTCGGACCTTTACTCGATGCTTTGCTTAGATACTCCCATCGAAAGAGCCTATTTGTTCGACGTTGAAACCCCCACCTACATTACTTCCTTAAGGTCTACCTAACCATCATGATTTGTTCAAATAAAATAAAACTCCTTTCAGTGTCAAGAGATACATTGTCCAAATTTATATTCTCCCCAGCTATGTATTTGTGTTCCTTTATCTCTTATAAAGCTGTCAAGAGGATTTCACTCATCAACTAATTACCCTTTAAAGTGTTCTCCCCCTTCACTCAGCACTTATTTAATTTTTATTTTACAACGTCGCCAGTCTCGACATTAAACACCGCCTTACGATGGCGGAAGAACGTATGATATGTAGATACTTTTGCCCCTCAATCATTTTTCTCTCTCAGCGCATTTCCGTCAGTCGTACTAATAGATTCCTCATAAGGCACCATAATGAGCCAAACCCATAAAAGTATCCAAAGACATTTCCGATAAACAAAAAACTTTCTCAAAGAAACAAATCACATCAAATCCGCCTTCAAAGCGAGTGACGTGCATACAAAATTACCGAATAAACAATGTATCTACGCTTTGTAGCAATACCGCTGTATGGATGTGTGCGCTTTATGCTCCTCCATATGGTCGGCAACTATCCCACAGCCGAGGCCAGTAAAACCAAAAAGAGTTTGAATGTAATTGAATTATGCCGCCGAATAGTGAAATAAAAACCAAACCGGAACGATAGTCCTGCAGCCAATTGGTTTACGATTGCGCCTGGACTTGGATCGTAAAACGGTTTTCGTCTTTATCGTCTGCCATGTGACCGTGAAATCGTAAAATTCCAACCGAGTACCTTCCCAGTAGTTGTAGTACTATGTACCCTAGTGGCAAGGATAATGTTTCTTCCATCACACCCTGGGAACATTTCCAGTTCTTTGAATTTTTTCGAAACACAAAAAAGGACCTCTCTCTCTTCTCTTCACTGGACTGTGTTTTAGATCTGCAATGAATGCGATTAACCCTTGGCCCTTGAAAGCGACCACTGAAGCACGAACAGTGAATATTCATGAGTTTGTGTAGAAGGAAATCCAAAGGACTCCCTGCGACGTGAATGCAACAGACATTGTGTCCACTACCCCATACTGTGTTGTGTGTGTGTATAGTATATGTGTTTGGCTGTTTGACCATCATAATGCTGGATTTCATTCCAGGAATACGGCACTTGATGGGATCGTGTCAACATTTGGGATGTATGCGCAAATTACACGCACAAGGATATTTTGCAAGTCCCGAGGCGGCATCACGAGACGGATACATATGGAGTTCATGTGTGTTTTTGAGTGTCAACACGAACAAAAGGGGACATGTGTGCCGAATGCAATATTCAACAATGAGTGGAGGGTTTCGCAAAGAGGCTGTTGACATTAGCGGCTAATGGAGGCATTAGAGTGTGTTTTTGGGAAATTGGTCGCGCGGTGTCCGATGTCCAATGCTACGCCCTACATGTGTTAATGGGTAGTTTTTTCCAACGAACACATTCGAGTGGTGTCAAATGGGCGTATTGGAGTGGATTTGACACGCTTTCTCTTTTTATGCAAATAATCTGGCAGCGGTTGAGAGATTTGAATGCAATTGAGTTTTGTAATGGGAATTTGATGCTGTTTGAATGGGATTTAAACGGTAGGGGGCCTGGGAGTTTTGAACAATAAGCCGGTTGTATGAAAAGTGAGATCTTCTCTTCTCTAATGGGATATGTAGGCCACGTAACGTTCCTGGACCCATGGTTCCTGGTAAGCCTGAGATCAATGATGCCCAAACTTACCTGGTCAAGCCTACTCGAGAGAGGAAGAGCTACGAAATGGCACTGACCAAATGTGAGTAAGGTAATCCAAGGCAATATAGGGATTTGATTAAACCAACAAAGTTTTCTTGTTGCTGCTAAAATGCAATGAGCACCAGGCGGCAGCTGTGTATACATAGGAATTCTCAATATGAGGCGCATAGGGCGAGACTCCTCTTAAAAACTACCAGCACATGTTTTTGTATGACAGTAACCGTTGCGGAATTAGTGTCCTACGACTACAGTAGAATTCGTTCGACCTCGATTCTCCCGAGACTTAAGAAGAGCACTCTCCTCATACTTATTCTACTCACTGTCAAGAATAGAAGCCTGTCAAATAAGAAGATTGAGTTATACCTCGAGTGATACCATGATGTACAGTTCGATAGTATTGACCACCTGTCAACGTTTATCGAAAAGCAACCATGGGCGAACTGCACGAGCAAAGAAGTAGACTGTAACTCTCTTAATGGAATATTCATTCAGCAACAAGTAAAGCCTTTTTGCTGAATGAACTGAAATGAACCCAAAAAATACATCATAAACTGTCAAATCTATCAAGTTTAGGTTAGGTTCGATTGACATATGATACAGGAACCACGTATGTAGATCAAATGCACATGAGAAAGCGCTGCAGCGCAATACAAGAAAGAATGGGCGAGTGAGTGGAGTACCGGGCTGGACGTAAAAATACAGGCAACCACAGTCCTTCACAGGAAAAAGATATCGACGAGTCTTACTAAATAAGTGTGAATCAATGGTTAGTGCGTTAGACTACTATGTACGGGGTTCCAGGTTCGAGTCCCAGGAAAGTTTTTTTCAAAGTTCTAAATGGCTTACGAGCGTCTGACAAACATTCAAGAAGATTACAGTCAAGGGAAAGCCTCTGCGCTTCAGAAACGGCATAAAAATTCACGTGCGGAAATGTATGCCTCTTAAGTGAGAAAAGGCTCCTCAATATTCAACTTATGGCCTAACTTACTTTATGAGCACTGCACTACATCACAGGGGATTTTTGTCGAAATTCTAGAGCACAGGCTCTTCATGGCAACTTAGTCACCTAACCACAGGAAATGATTGCTCAAGGAACACTTCTATCGCCCAGTAAAGAGAACTCTGACAGACCAACAATCTCACTCAGTGTCTAAATGTGTGAGAAAGCATCGAGCCCTGATGGCAGCCAGTTGAAACTGTTTAATACGACGTCATTAGTCAGTTCAGTATAGCTGGAGAAAAGCATGCTCGAAGACTAGAGAATCAGTTCTATAAGACTGTTTTGTACGAACTACCAAGGCATATCTCGCATCACATCCAATGTATTTTGTGAACTTGACAAAATTCCTAGCTCGATGGAGCAATTTGATGCTCTATACAACGCTCATCTCACTAGTGTTGCTCTATGGGACTGGGTACAGGACGACAAAGAGATAAAACAGTGAGCACTTTATAGTGGAATATATGTTCTTCGTCGGATAATAAGTCATACAGTTTAGGTTATGCTGGGTACGGTTGTGAGATTTTATGACAATCATAGTAAAGCCATCGCGATTCCTAGAGGAAACTTAATGAGAGAACTCTCTCTAAATCCCAATGATCAATGAAGTATGTTCCCTTCTAAGACAACCTTCTACTTGGAGCCAGTGGCCATTCCACACAGAATGTCAAATTTGAACTGAAATTATCGGACATCGATTCCTTTTGGTGATCTCTGAGAAGCCCTTGAGCTAATAGATATTAGTTCAATCTACTTCTATACGACTGGTTCGAAGACAAACGACATAACATGTTGCAGACGGAGACTTAAGCGGTTAAAAAAGCCCTGTTTTGACTTAAATACGAGTATAGTTATCAATTCCCTGGAGTCGTTCAAGGTCCAAAGAGATGTAGGGATTAATTAAAAATTCACCTTAGCTGTGTGCCAGGCGACAAAGTTATTACGGGGAACTGAAAAGCTGCACTCTAGGCTGGAGTTAATGAATCTAGTGCTGGGTATTTTGCAAAGCCAACTGAAGATACTATTCTCGATACTAGATCTTTCCCAACGTTGAAAGCTGTCTACGAAGGTAAGAAGTGCGAGTTCCCTGGCTATATTCCACACGTTTTCCCTTTCCTAGGGTTCCAATGACACCCTGGCTGATGGATGCTGAGATTTGAATAGACTCTCACACTTATACTTAATATGAAGATCCAGAATCCTTTCAAAATGATAGAGTTATAGGTCTGAAGCCGTTTGAGTACGCCCGCACTTTCCTCCATTGTATATATCCTAGTTTACTGGTAATAATCTGCTCTTGGCTGGAGTTCACTGGCAGAATGCTTTACCTTCATAGCGTGCAGAGGGATTATTAACCTGGCACAGTCTCTTGCCTATTCGTTCTGTAGCCTGCAAACTGAATATCAACAATTTATTCTAAAATCATTTGACTATTTTTGACTCAGGATCAATCTGATCTAATAAAACTGACCAAAGCAGCATTTTTGGAAAGAAATTTACGAGGGCTTTGCTGGAATCTAAAATGGAGTCACGAAATTGCCTCCAAGATTTTCTTTTTCTCCTGCTTACTTATGGACTAGAATTCCTTCTTTATTCATTCTATTTGATGCCGGCATCTAGCTATATCTAACCCCGTTCCTTTTCGAGCGAAACTCCTTGACCCACCATGGATATTGGGTCTTTCTGAACTCCTTCTTGATTGAGCAAATCAACTGGTATGCCTTGTTCAATGACTGGAGCATAATGCTGTGTTCAAATGTCTAGCCGGCCTCGTCTAGGGTTCCTAAAGGTGGTATCACGAGCCAATTAGCCATTGATAGACGGTCGGTGGAGGAGGGTAGAGTTATATTAACAAGCTGCTGTCTGATCCTGGTTACTAAGATCGGGGTTTTGTTTAGTTATGGTGAGTTAAGGACACTTACCTCTAATATTGGTAACACAAGGAAGGTTAGGAGGAGAATAATGCTATGAGGTTAACTGGGATTTAGGTGAAATCTTCGATCCACCAACTACATTGATTCATTGCCACATCAAGCAATGATCTTTGAATCCAATGCCCAATGTTTGAAATGAGCGGTATAAGCTCCAAGCTGTCCGGATGTTAGAACACTTGTTCCTCACACCTGGAAGCAACTTACTCGGGACAGCAGTGGATGAAAGCCGTGTCTTATTCATAGACTCTCGTCGTTGGAAATCCTTAAGGTAATCTAGCTCTTCATCGAATCGCATTTTCGAAGCACAATGCTATAGAAGGAATATTCAAATGTACCTACGAGTATAGTGTGGTCTATAAACTGCAGCCTAGATAGCCTGCCATGTCACAGTCGCAGTAGATAGACTTTTTTGGTTTGCTTTTTGAAATTTGCAACTTAGAGTACTTTCTCACTCATTTGTTCAATATGATCTCAGATATCTAAGATGGAACGCCAATCGTCAAAAGAGATCTAATGACTGTATTCAAGCAGAAAATATTCTAGAGTGTTCCACGAATTTGTGCACACGAGTATCTGATTACTCTATCTATTTGAAGATCACCCCTCTAACTTCAGAGTCCAAGTTTTCAGCACATACAGTAGAAGAAGATCAAGTTTCTACTTATCTCACTGACCCTTACTATCGGTCATCTTCTCTATTCCAGGAAGCAAACAAGCAATAATTATTGAATTAAATTAGAATTAAATTCTACATCCTTCTGAAGTGAGTTCAACGCGCCCGCTATTTGAATTGCCATACAAAGATCAATCAAACGATCATTTGTGATCTGCCAAGTCCATCAAAGAGATGATGCTACTCATGGCTAGTTGTCCATCAAAAGCCACTAGGCCATCAATCAATTTGAACGATGTGCACTCCGTCACTTTCAATTTAATCTGCCGAACGGACACGGGGGTTTCATCTAGATGAAAGGGATGTTCTGTCATTGATGTATCCCCATCTAGCATGTACCTAACTCAACTCAATTTGAATTTTGGTTTTATTTTTCTTCCCTCTACACAACAATCTCTACTCCATTCACTTGAGACAAATTGAAGCGTGTTTTTTTCTGGCGGTGACGATGTGATCATCTTCACAAGGAAACCAAATGGAAAAGTACGAATTGCTAGGAATGCTAGTGTGCTGTGCGATTCATCTCCTCCAAGACGGTGAATGATGATAAATTGGATTTGAATAAACTTGAAGGAGAAGCCACTCAAGGCAGGAAAACGAACTTTGTTCTAGTCGTCGCCCATGGTTTCGAATCGACGAAAATAAAGAACTGTGACGGGAGTTTTCTTTTCTTTTATTTTCTATTCTTCCTCCATTCCTTCAGATGAAAATGGGAAATTTTCGGAAAATAAAGGTGGGAGAAAAATTCACCCAAAAATAAAATGAAAAATGTTTCTGGAGCGACGTTATTCATTCTGCCGAAGATTCTACATTTGTTTAAGTTCACATAGGGGAGGTACAGTATGCCATGAAAGAAATGTATAAATGTTCGAGACTCAAAATAAAGTCTAAAGACTTTTTGTAGAGCAGAAAGGACTACAATCTGGTTCAATCAGCTCCTGCTTGTCATGATATGGCCTTGATTCGAGCTGCTATCTGATTGGGTCTACACAGGAGAGACAGCTTAGGAAAACTCATGGCTCTTATCATAGGTAAAGTCGGGGATTTCGACTTACCAAAGTGGAATACATCAGGGATACATACTGTGACCACTATTCTTGCTGGTTATGAGCAATGTATTGAGCATTGACAGAATGTAATGGACCATGACATATTACCTTAACTACATGGAATAAAATAACAAGATAATGGGCCTTCATCTGATTCCTTATGACCTAGAAGCTAAGGCGACCAAACTTAAGATTGTCAGGCAGTAGATAACTTTTTATGCCTGCAAGTTGTGAATATTAACCGAAGATCGATGTTTCCAGTAGAATCGAGATAGGTAAGGCTCTTCAAAATCTGGAGAATACCAGTTATGCTATCAACTTAAGAGCAAGACAACTGACTATTCCACAAGATCGATAAGACCTAGGGTCTAGGTTCTAGTAATTTCACGTGTTGTCTTCCCGGAATGAAAGGGATTTACAGTCTTATACCATTTTCAAGGAACAAAGGAGCTTGAGAATGTTCTTTATGAGTTTCTCTGTCCTTCAAGCTGAATCAGATGACAACAGAGAGAAGGGCAAGTATTAGGGGGCAGTAGAGCTCTTGAGTGTTACAAGAGGAACTTGGAAGATAATGGTTCAATTGTCTCGTGGAAGGCAGTTGAGAAAAAGTATCACCTTTAAAATGCTACATATGTAGGTTCAACATTTCGGGGTGATAGGATCAATATAATAATAATAATAATATTTATTGCAACAGCTTGGAGGCTTTTACTGCATTGAGACCACGAGCAACTGGTCTATGGACGGTAAAACTGAAGCGATGGTGTGTATCGAAACTCTGGAAGGAAAAAGACTATTTCATACTACTTTCAAACTGTGAGCGGAGTTTCTCTATCAGAACTTCCAGCAGAGAGGAATAGGTACAGCTAGGCTTTGTGCCGAAAGGGACATCGGTACAATCCAAGCTCGTAAAAATATGCATCATAAGACTGGATGATATCACAGAGACCAATAAGATGCCCTTCTGTTAGGTGCTAGAACTACGCTCTTCGCGGGCCCATCCAGCAGGCAGCACACAGTTTAGCTCATTGCACAGGGATTTAGACAGTGTCTCGTGCAAGGAAGGTAATAAACGATGGTATCTATTAGACTCATGCGCTACCGCTAAATCGTTATTGCCCCTCTACAGTAAAAGGAGATCTGCCAACCTCATAAAACTGAGTCGAAGGTATAAACAAATAGTCGGAAACGTCGCAGTCATGGAGCACAGCTAGGTATACCACATAACGACTTTTGTAGAAGTTGTAGGTTAGAAGAGGAAATAGAATCCATTCGTCACCGACTGTGTGAATCTCCAGTATTGGCCGTGATAAGCATAATACTCTTGCGAGCTATTCCTTCCACAGCTGGATGATCTAAGAAACAGACTTCTGAGATTCATACATACATCTGGGTAGTTTAGTTGAGGGGTCTGATAAGTTCAAATCTTTTCGGTGCAATGGACTCGTAGTGGTTTAAGTAGACAGTGGACCCCTGCTGTCAACAAGGCCACCCATATACCTAACCTAACTTAAGGGTAATCCCTGAATATAGGAGCCCTTCGGTAGAAGAGACTGGCTGAGCGAAATTATCAATTGTGGTGCCCACATGTTGTCAATTGACGATTATTAGTTACATATTGGTCTTTGACATGCAAACCAAGTAGTCTGTGTGAAGTATTTTGTGATTTTTTGTGAGTTCCTGTGTGAGTTCCTCTCTTAGTTCCCAGAAGACGTACCTGCCGAGGAATTCATTCCTAGTGTGATGGAGATCGGCGCAGACTGCAACCTTTCTTTACATAAACCTTTCTACGTTAGAGGGGCAGTTCTTTCTATAATTGTTACGGTAATTCCAACGAGTCTGTCTTTAATACAGATGTCCTAAGGAGTCCCTCTCCATAGAAGGACAGCTTCTCATAGTATACCTAGATGCTGAGCATTCTCCTTTCAATTCTTCATCATCCTCATTGTTTTGGTCCAGGGAAACAGCAGAGCGTTACCTTATGGAATGTTCGAAGAACCTTAAGTTTTTCTTGCCAGAAATTCACAAGCTTCTATTTAATTTTTATCCTTAAAGCACAAATTTCTTTATTGCTGCCTAACTGTGAATAGAAAAGGTGACAGTTTCTGCTGGTATTGTGCTCATCCCAGTCTCTATAATAGGTGCATAGCCTAGGTATTTTTCTAGCTGCCTGATTGGCTTCTTCTTATGTCAATTAAGCCAGTTGATGCTTATAAAGAAAAAAACGTGCAGGTCGGAGGTAGCCTTGAGTTCTATAGTTTATTTATTTGTGTTTTTGGGCCTATCTACCATGACTCATGAAACTGCCATAGATCAGTTTAGGTCTTACTGTACCACAGTAGGAGAAGGTCCTCAGGTTTTCCCAAATATTTTGCTCCTTTCAGTGATACTCAGTCTACATTTTGGTACTTTAAACTCGCACTGGCGATTATTCGGACTTTCTGCTTTTAAGGCGTCACTACCGCCAGTATTGCCATTAATAATGATCATGGAGTACTGAATTTACACGAGAGTCATTTTTGTCTGAACGTTAAAAAGGAAATTCCTTAATAAAAAAAGTTAAAATTTGTTTGTGGCTTGTCAGAGAATGGATCAATTACTTCTGAGAAATGTGTCACCGTTTATACGATATGGACTGACGTTTACTGACAGATATTCTGACGAATATGTCACACGTGTAAAATCATCAATAGTGGCAGTGACAAAGAGTGACAAGCCCATAAAAAAGGGTGGCAGGTCCATAGAAAGGGTGACAAATCCATAGCTAACCACGTGATTCAATAGAACCCACTTACTTAGGATGGTAGTGTACGCAGCAGTCCTAGGAGTACGTGGCGCAGAACACTCAAAAAGGAAGCACGACAACTGGGAAGGAGTAGAGGAGAACTTAGGCATATTTCCAGAAACCCTAGATGATGGCGCTTAGGCGTTGTAGAAACCCTAGGACACACAAGAAAATACAGCAAATAAGTAAGTATTATTGATTTTAGTCACATCCTTCAATCTGACATGTGATTGCTAGTGTTGCCGTTCTCATAAAAGTGCACCACTTATCACTATTGAGCATCAAGGGAACCTTCTGATAAAGTTGTAGAGAAACAAAATCTAACAATCAATAGAATTGTTTTCATGGTTATCTACATGTTCACTCTCTTGCACCCCACACAACTGAGACTGAAGCATATGGTTCACTTTAAAGCACCACCGAGGGCGCATCCTCATAGTCACACTCCATTATGAATTTCTTTTCGAATTCGATTTCCATTATCCATCGCGATTTCACGCCAGCAGAAGCCCGAACGACAACAATAATGATGATACAGTAGTTGAATTATGAACAAGGGGAAAGTGTGTACATTTGGTATATGTAGCTAGCTACAGGACCTCATCCAAGTCCCTTTAATTAATTTGTTGATTCTCCATGAAGATAGAGAAGCAGCAGTAGCGTCAAAATATTCATTGTCATGAAGTGAATTAAAATTTTCCATAAATTTATGGAATGGCGTAACGCCCACATTTTCTGATGAGTACCTCTACTATAAGGGTGCCACCACACCCCCTCACGCCTCAAAAAAAAAAAAAAGGAAAATGTATTTTTTCTTCGATTTAAAAAAAGAAAACCACTGTCTAGAGCTAGAGCTCCCACCCCACAGGCGACCGAGGATTGATTCACCCCACTAAGAGCTGTCATAGAGAACATGCTCGCATCGGTACACGAACAAATTGGTTTCCTTGTTCCATCGCGATGATAAGGCACGTGGCCTCATTTATCACGACAGGACTATACCGGGTAAACATTCGAAATAGAAATTCTCTGCACTTTGCGTCCGTCTATTCCGTTCTGTTTGCTCTCAATTTTTAGATTCGTATCTTGGCGGAGGATCGGCGGGTTTTGAACATTTCTGATTATGACAGGATAATAGTTCTCAAAGGATAACCCAATGCAAGTCGACAAACAGAGTGCGACCGAAAGGATAATGGAAATCATAAAAGTGACGCTTCTCTGCAGCGGCACTTGAGTGTGAAGTCGAGAGCACAGTTTATGTGCAGTTTAGGGGTGGGTTAGGGGTGCTGCAGTTCTCGCATGCGACTCTGGATAAAATGATTGCTTCATTATGATGGCTGTCACAAGAAAAAATATGATTTATTGCGATAGTCGAGTCGAGGGTTCTCCTCTTTTGTTTGTCATTCCCACGTAATTTGGGTAATAGTTCATTAATTTATGACAAGAGGCTCTCAGCTTAATTAAGAATTTATTCCTTCCCAAAAAGTTGCTCGAATCGCATGCATCAGCAATCGTACTTAAGTGTTCCCTCATCTTGTGAGAGTCAAATGAGAGATTGAATGAGTATGTTTCACAAAGAGATATCCAATTTGAAGCGAGAGCAGGATATCCACAAAGTGAATAAGGAAATCCCGTCCTTCTAGTTCGTTACTGCAGCGAAGTTTGCGGGGTAAGTAAGGACACTTTCAAAGCCAAAATATTCCTTAAAACTGATTTCGTCGATGCTACTTACAAATATTCATAGAGAACATGGAAGGCACATCTCTCGATTCCGACAAGTAACCATGTTCATCCAGGTGCTGGGATATACATAAGCACTTACCAAAGGGTGATTCATTAAGAAATACTTTTTGGTCTATGGATTTTTTGACAGATGACACTTGAGTTGTTTAAGCCTGTTACAATATTTCTGGTCAATACTGTCTGGCATTTATCATACAAGGACATGGTTTGGCACAGTGTCTACAAATTATTCGAAAATCAATGTTCTACGAGAAATGTGTTTCCTGTTCTTAGAACTATTTATGGTCTAGATAATCACCTATTGAACGCACGATTAGCTATGTCATCGATAATTTTGAGACCCAATTTTCTTTTTTAGACAGTATGCGATAAAATAGATGAAAACCTGCACATTCTGAAGAAAAAAATTTAAACGGTAGCTCAGAGCGTGGCCGAGGACGAGGGCAGTCATAGTATCGCGTCATACCCATTATCGCGCCATGGTAACGCACTGTATGTTACCTCACCTTAAAGCCTGTGATGTCCAGGACATTTATTACCACAAAGACGCCACTACTTCAAACACAGCCCATGGAATTATCGCTTTATTTTGAGAACAATTGGGTAAACAATTTCGTGCTTTTGACCGATGAATTGGCCGCTTAGATCGTCCGATAACACTTTTATAGACTTTTTCCTTTGAGCCTATGAAAAGTCCAAAGTCCACATAGATAAGCCGAGCATTAATGAAGAAGAATTTGAAGCCAACATTACTCGCTTTGTTCGCCATATACTACTCGAACTGCTTGGACTCGTCATCGAAAATTCTAACCTCAAAGTGGACCATGTTGACAGGAGCTATGGCCAACATTTGTATAAAATAATTTCTGGAACATAAATGTCAATAATGGTTCTTTTGCTCGATATGAAAGATAAATCGATAAAATGGACTTTTAACAGATTTTTTCAAGATTAAAAAAAGTACTTCTAAATAAATCACGCATTTTTTTTTTAAAGTGAAGGAAAACCAAGTGCTGCCCCATAATCGTGCAAGTGCGACATAGACCTCTTATTTTCTGGAAATTTTGAGGATAGTCTGGCCCTCTCTATCATAGCTTTCTCGCTGTTTAAAAAATATGTCTAGTAACCACTTCTTACCACGCTATTGCTCGGTATCTCTTATTCGCTTTTCTACCTTCTAACTGCCGGTACTATCCCACGCCAAAAGCCCCAAATACGACATCATAATTTCCATCTATGCAAATGAGTGAGTAGGACTCAAATTTATTGATTCCTTCCACACACTGTTAGCTACATTCGAAGGATAATTCATTTGCCATCATTAGCGCCACCCACCCATTCACCCACACGTCTCGTCATACATCACTCAATTTACTTTTTCATCGCACGAGGACAAAAACAAAGAAAAAAACATTTCCTTTCCTCCGACTGGTACTACCATGGCGTCGTCCTGGGGACCACCACCCGCCGCACGCTATCATCATCGTCCCCTACGCAGTTGCACAATGTCAATCAATTTATTAGACATTGACAGGATACGGTCCCCGCGTGTGCTGTGTGCTATATGATCGATTTCATTTTCCCCCAAAAAAAAGAAAAAAGAAAGAAATGTATCCTTGTCCCCAGAGTGATACTGCCAAAGACAGCCCCCTCTTTCCCAAACCAATCCTTCTCGTTCTGTTGATTTATGAATTCCAAAGTGCGAATGTCCTTTTAATGGTGGGATGCGTCATCACGAACTGGGATTTATGTATGAAATATTACGCAAAGGCGAATTTATATTCCACCATAAAGAAAACCGTTATCAATTTAAATTAATTCTCCAACAAAAAATAAATACAACATCGTTTCCATCTCCAGGACAGGTATCAAGGTGAAGCCATCAAAATAATTACTCTGCACAAATTTCCATCGCTAAATCATAATACACACCACCCACAGGATGAACCACGCATTAAAAAAAAAAAAATATAAAGGATCGCCCATTAAATGTGCGGAATTAAGCCATGGCCATGATGGCTGGAGGTTGGGCTCCTGGTGCAGATGAAAATGTTGCGAATTTTTCTGTCGTTTTTCTTCGACGTCCTTACGCGCACGGTTGACATTTAACAGACTCCCAAAGCTCGCTGGAGTACAGCAGCAAAAGAAAAATAAATATTTAAAAATTTCCAAAAAAAAAAAAAAAAATAATTTATGACATAAATTTCAATCAGGATGAGAGTGGGTGGCGTCGCACAGGGCAGCTCTGAGATTTATGCAGCAGCGATTTAGAAAGGACATAAACATTTTTTTTCTGTTTTTTTTTTTTTTTTGAGGCGTAAAAATGATGAGGACATGAGAGGTGCCTTAGGGCCGAAGGTTTGGGTTGCCAGAAAAAAGGTATTTAAATATATTTGCGTAAATTTGTTATTAAATTGAGAGATTTGCGCTTTGGGGTGGGTGGGCGGCAATGTTAATGGTTTTGGGTCTAAGAGGAATTTAATGAGCATATTTTTCGAAGGATTTTTTTGACAGGTAAGCGTGTTTGGAATTTAAAAAAAATATAAAAAGTGCCCAAGAAGAAATGAATAATAAGTGGGCATTAATTAGACAAGAGGGCGGGGGTAATTGTTGCAGGATCGAAGGCAGGAAGGAGGAGGAAATTCTTTTACAAGTTTTCGAAGGGTGCAACAAGCTGTGGGATCCAATGGGATAAATGTGGGAATTGTTTTAAGTGTTTACTGCGCCTTGGTTCACAAAGATGTAAAAAATTAAAATAATACAAAACATATTTTAAGAAAATAAGTAGCCTATGTCAATCTCTTGAATGAATAGTATAAAATTTGTTTCACTACGATCGGTTCAGTAGTTTTTGAAATTACCTTGGGACAAATTTGTTCATGTTTTGTCTTTATATAGCAGTAATGATAATTTGGTTAAACCATGACCATGACGCGAATAGTCTGTGCTGGGTCTTAGGATACTGAGATAATCACCTCACTAGTGTTATGCTTCAACAGTGGCCTCGTCTGACGAAGTGAAGAAGCCATAAGACACTCGTCTTCAACACAACACCAAAGAGAGACATTGTTCTAGTGATGGAGGATGACAAGGTAGGCAACGACAGCGAAGGGCTCAAGTATATTATAGGAAAGCGTAAACTAGGCAATGGCTAGGTGGATAGGTGGAACAGTCAACCGAAAATCTAACGACAGGCAAGCAACATCCTAGAAATATTCTTCTGGATGTCTGAAAAAAAGGAGCAGAACAGTTTATGCCTGGCTACTTTTGACTGCGCACAGTTAAAGCTCGAAAATACCACAACGACACAGGACTATTCCGGTACAACATCGAGGGATTAAAGGATCCTTCAGTGCACCAACAATTAAGGGACCATCAGAAGGTGTGGAAGCAATCAGCAGCTCACTGCCCGAAACCATCCAAGGCTACTGGTGTGCTGTGAAAAATCTTTGCTGAAAGATGGTTTTCCGAGGATATCTGGGACGAACGAAAACAAGTTAAGGCTCGCATTGCAGTAGCAGAAAGGAGCGAGCTGGAAGATGAGACAGTATAGTGTAGCGTTCGACAGGACAAACACAACTACATTAAGCAGAAAGAGCTGAACGCAGTTGTGACAGTGGACTGCCTACAGAATCACCAAAGAATTGACAGCTGTCTGAAAACAGCCAACACCAATTGGAAAACTTATCTCATAAGATGAGAGGAACATTCTTCTGCAGTTTTGAACCAGCAATATGCTCCCAACGTCTACGATCCTCAGTAGGAATGAGATCACTATGGCGATCAGACCTGAGATCGGTCGGACCTGATAATATTCCTGCCGAGCTGTTAACAACATCGGCTGAGTGAGCAGTAATTCCTTTTATTTAAAAGAACTTACGAAGCTGAGAGCATCCTTGACGAGCAAAAGAAGGGAATGATCGTCCAGTTTCCCAAGAAAAGAAATTTAGTTTAAAAGCAGCTGGCTCTCAGCTATAGCTAAGGTAAGGCGATGCACAACGTACTCCTGTAGTGAACAAAACAACATTTCGAAGATCATCATTATCATGAAGCGTCGACGACATCAACACTCTATCGATCAGTGCATTGAATATCGATAGCCATTACATCGATTTTAAATAAAGCATTCGATAGTCTCAAGTCGGTTGATTCTCGGTCTCAAGTCTCAACAGGGATTTTATTTGACGTTGGATTGAAATGTCATATCCTTCACAAAGGAATTTCGTCCGAGGAATTTGATATCCAAAGTGGGACTTGGCAAGGCTGTATTTTTTCACCAGTACTATTCCTTTCGGTGATTGGCGTTGTACTTTGTGCAGCTTTGTCGATGAGATTCGAAGGAATTCGATAAACTCTTGCATCTCAACTGAAGCAGACTACGCTGACAATATAGGCTTGGTGTTTCAATGAGTTATAGATCTCCACCAAAATTGGGAGTCGTAGGACCACATTTACAGTCTGGGTTAATTGAGACAGTCAGTCTACTTAGTAACTTTAGGCACAATCGATGGAGGATTCTGGGCGTTGCAAAGTATTTCATGAAGTGAGTGGAGGATAGTCAAAGGACGTCAAAGCGTGTCTGTTAGTGACACATTGAAAAACAGACCAACTGGCGTGTATCCGGTTCGGTGAAGGAGGATAATAGCCATTTGTTCTCTTCCGTTCGCAATTTCAGGTGAGACTACTCCAACTCTTTCCTTCCTATCTCTTCTGATCCCTTCCAATTTACCCAACTCACATAGCCTGTACCTAAGTATATACATGTATATAAGGATATTTGTATGCTCTTTGGTGCGCACTATGAAATTGTGAACAACAAACACATCCGCCTAAGTTTGGATACACCTGCTGTCTGTTTCGTAGTCATCCTAATCCTACAGTATAACATTCGCTAGATCAGGATGAAACTCTCAGTCAATCGCTATTTTGAAGATTTCCTCCCTAGTTGTATCCATTAAATGGATCATAAATCCACCCTACATGAAGGTTTACACATCAAATAGACAGAGGATCCTTGGGTTCCTTAGGTTCTTCTTTTCCTGACCCACCTCAACGGCAAACAGCATCAACAGAAAGGCATAAACTAATTGTTAAAAAGGGAAATGAATTATCTTGCTCCAGGACGATTTGAATTTGAGTTTTAAAAATTTTGCCCGCCCCTTAATCTCTTTCTCGGTGGCCAGTTCATAATTCTGTTGTCTTGTGTACCTGGCTTACTGAATCCGAAAAAAACTGTTGTCAGGTGGGAACTACTTCTCCATATCATTGTCCTTCATGTTTGTCCTGACTATAATCAATTCTACCATCAACTAGAGATTCCATTGCAATTATTTTACTTCTATGAGTACTCATACCTGTGGTCTTGTAAAATCTGACATTTATCACATATTTCACAAGGACCCTTCACGCACACAATGCCCCCTTTCACAAAAGTCATCCATTGCAACCATTCGTCCTACATCAAACTGTCATAAAATGAAAATCCAAAAATCTTTTAATGTTTCCCGTATTAAAACGCAAGGATCCTCTTTGTATTCTGCACATTGTCATCCCAGCAAAAAAAAAAAAAAGGATCCTATAGTAACCGAAACAATGTCCGTACGTAATTTCATTTTAGATTCATTTCTATCAAAGAGTCCTTTCGAAAAAAAATAAAATAATGGATGCGAAATCAAGCAAAAACTACAAGTACACATATGCAGGGATGAGACAAAAAGCGGTAACAAAGGACCTTCTGTGTGTGAGCTGAGAAGACTATGAAAAGTGAAGATGTGCTTCAAGGGTCACCGCTGCTTGATACCTATTCGCATTTTCAAGTATCCTACTAGACATCCTGGCGAGCAGCAGATGGAAAAGGCACACCGAGTCAATGCAAAGGTCATTAATACGAATGACACACGAGAAAGGACAATGTGAATGCAAGAGAATAAAAAAGAAGAATTCATCCTTTGATTTGGCAGAGGAGAGAAATTGCTCACAATTTTTCTATTTTACGAACCGCAATCACAATCACGGTGAGCAAGGAAAATATATGAACTAGGATTCCAGCTGAAGGTATATCCTTTTGTAGTGCATGTTTTTGTGTTAAATTGGTCCTGCTAATAGTCTGCTTTTATGGCATAAACCACTTAAGGACAAAGAAATTGGAGTTTAATGTGATTTTCTTTCCTTGACAGGACGACTTGATATTGAATGTGAGGCTTGTGATGCTGCCATGATCCTTTGGACAGTATTTAAGTTGAATTAGATGTTGGTTAGAATGCATGCCATGCCGAGTGTGCCATTAGGAACAAAGGACTAAGGAACGTTCAAAACTAAGGACTTTCCTGGAATTTAGCGAGAAATCTTTCAAAATGACTGCAAAATCGAGTTGCCTTCTGATCAGTGTGAGTAAAAACGGCTAAAAGGACAGTAAAATAAATAAATAAATATTAGGCCGTAAGCAGCCCATAGAGGGCCAAGACCTAGCTTCTCACAACTGTACATGTTGTGCGTGGTATACATTTGGCATGTACAGAAGGGACCTACAGTTTTATGCCGTATCCGAAGGGCAGAGGGGTTTTTGAGAAACTTTCTCATGACAGTTATACTCTTGAATGCTTGTCAGACACTCGGAAGAGGTGGGGCCGCGAAAAAACTTTTGATGGTATTTTTCAAAAGTGATGCTGCTTGTGATGCTGCCATGATCCTTTGGGCAGTATTTAACTTGAATTAGATGTTGGTTAGAATGCATGCCATGCCGAGTGTGCCATTAGGAACAAAGGACTAAGGAACGTTCAAAACTAAGGACTTTCCTAGAATTTAGCGAGAATTCTTTCGAAATGACTGCAAAATCGAGTTGCCATCTGATCAGTGTGAGTAAAAAGGACTGAAAGGACAGTGCTGGTAAATATTTATTTTTAATTTTTGAAACAAAAACAAGGATTCAATTTGCAACTCGGAAGCGAACCAGGTACAAAAGGAATAACCAACTGAAGGAAGGGCGGAAAAAGAAAAGGCGGGAATTCATTTTGTTGTTGCAGTTTTTTCCTGCAAAGAGAGAGTAGGTCCCTAAATCAACATATTTTTGGTTTGTATATATGGTCCTGGATTAATTTATAGCCTTCTATTATTGCTTAATACATGACAGGACCGCAAAAAAGAATATATCCTTCTGTTCAATGCGGGGTGGATTTATGGGGAATTTGTAGACACTTTTATGAAGCTGAGGGTCTGTAAACAGATGTTCTCACGGAGGTTAAGGATGACGTACAGACAGAAGAAAAGCAACGTCTTGTTAGAGGTTAGATCGTCAAATATCCTTTGATACTTATAAACCCTTGTACGTCATTCTACAAAGTCATTAAAGTCCTTGCATGACAAGCATCTACCGATATGGGTTGCCCTCTTTTTTGACGAACTACTGCAGTGGAAAACCTAGCAACTTTGCTAGAAGGCCTACCTCCTCATGCATCGAAATTTATTCCAAATTACAATCGTGAGAAGACGGATGCCAAGACAAAGTAGAACAGGGTAAGTCCTGAGTAGTCTGTGGGTCAGGGTCTTCCTCCTAAGCTCACTAAGTCGAGTAAGTAACTAGAGTGTTAGTTGACGGGATAAAAACTACACATCTTGAGACCTGGTAAGGCTAAGACACGAAGACTCGAAAAGAAACAGTTCGAGACTCACTTCTCGCAACCATGCATTTTGTTTGTTTTATAAAGACTGATTCATTTAAAAGTATCTTTTTTAGAAGTAAAAAAAAGATAAAAAAAAATTCGTTCATCAACTTATTTTTTCTATCAAGTAAAAGAACCATTCTTGACATTTATACTGCAGAAATTATTTCTTTCAAATATTGGTCATAGCAACGGTTAACATGGTTCGAACTTGGATAAGGAGTCCAAGCAGTTCGAGTGGTATTTGATGAATAAAGCGAGTAATGTTGGCTTCCAATTCCTCAGTGGTAATCGGCTTATCTATGTGGACTTTACATAGGATCAAAGGAATAAGTCTAGAGGTGTGATATCACACGATCTAGGCGACCAATTCATTGGCCCGAAGCACGAAATTATTCAGGGAATTGTTCTTACAATTAAACTGGTTTCACGGTCACAGGCTGTATGAAAAATAGCGCTGTTTTCTTGCATCATGATCAAAAAGCCCATAGGCTTCAATGTGAGACAACAAACACCCGCGACAATGGGCGCCTATATGGTGATGGCGACATTCGTCCTCGGTAGCTCTGAGCTGCCGTTCCAATATTTCCTTCACTATGTGCACGATGTGGTCTATTTCATCGCATACTATCTAAAAAAGAAAATTGAGTTTCAAAATTCTGGATGACATGCGAACCGGGCGCTCAATAGGTCGATTATGTAGACCATAAGCTGTTTTAAGTACAGGAAACACGTTCCTCGTAGAGCGCTGTTTTTCTGAATATATTTTCAACTCTACGCTAAGCAATGTCTTTTTAGGATTAAATGCCAAATAATTTTGAATAAAAATGTCATGAAAGACCTACACGACTTATACGTCTTATGGCCAAAAATATATATTCAAAAAAGTACCTCTAAGTGAATCAGCTTTTATATACTCATTTTAACACTACAACAAGATGCCGTCAATTGAAAACAACAAAATGGAGACCAAGATAATGTCACAAGAATATTTTTTTCTCCAGATTTTCCGTTCCAGATTTGAGGAAACTTGCTCACATGGTCACGATTTCCAAGATCAAAATGGGATTCAATGAAAAGTGATTAGAAAGACCTGCCATACAGACCTATAGACCTGGCATACAGAGTCGGAGAATGGGCTTCAAGTCGCAGTGCTTTACAGTTCCAATTTAAAAAATATAAATATATGTCAGTCCCTATTTCATCGGGTCTTTCAATGCAATCAGGGGCAATCAACATACCAATCATTACTATCTATGGAACTCATCCTTCCTATCATCTCTTGGCGTTTCGGCAATTGATTTCAAAATGATCATCTCATTAACTCTACATTAAACAAATTGAATTCTCTGATTCATCGATTCCATTAGGAAGAACCCTCTTACACGCTCATCATTAGTTTTCCTCCCAAAAGACAAATTTGCACTCTCTAAACGATGCAAAGCACTTAACTCCCAGACGAAAAGTGCTGATGAACCCTAATCGAGTGGCCAGATATACCGAACCATCAGGGTTGTGTACTGCAAATGACATTGTCGCCCCCTATAATTGTCAAGTTACACACAGAGCGCGGACAACACATCTCAAAGTTGTAAATTGATCAAGTGCAGAGGGAGTAGTTCATGCGTGGTCCATGGACCATAAACTCCTGTGAATAAATCCTCTCACTCTCTGCCTGGGTGTACTGTATAAAGTGGAAAGTAATTTCCTTAAATGGTTTTTTCGTTAGCTACAATCCAAACCCACATACACACACGCTAACGGTGAGTAGTCTTAAAAACTAAAAATTTTCGCCTGCAATAAATTTTCCTGGGGGGTGGCAGGATAACAGAAGGAAAAATATAAACATTTGCAATGCTGCGGTTGCAACAGAGCTCCTAGGGGGTTGAGTGGTTTGTGCTCACGAAACGGAGGGTGGATTACGGTGTAGTTATGCGGATGAGTCAGTTACTGGAATATAAAGTATCTGTGTGACGTTAGATACTTTCGTGTGCACTTGACACTTGGTTGATTTATTTTCGGGACTCGGTGTTTTTTTTTTCTATTCTAGTTTAGTGGCTTCTATCGTGATACATATGTGGGTTTGTTGGGTGGTGGGTATGTTAGTATTGAATTGATGGAAAGGGGTTGAGGAAGTATTGAAATAGACTCCATGGTAAAATCCATTTGTGTTTAAAAAGCACGTCACCCTTTCGTCGACCGGCTTTTTCCCTCATGAGGACACTTGGTGTTGGACAAGAAATAGAGGTGGTGGACAAAGGAAGAGAATGTTACATTAGAACTCGCCTCTTTGCTGGAGTTGGAGGAAAAAGGGGCCAAATATCACCTACTCAAGAGTCAAATAGATTCATCCACTTCGTTTGCATCTATGTTTCGTCGAGTGGGGAACATTGTAGAGTACCAAAAGATGCTGGACGTACTGGTGGCTTATGTGTTAACAAAGCTTCTAGCTGGATACTTCTATGAGCAGTCGAATAGGATAGTACGAAGACCAACTAGAGATACTGATAAATGCGTCTTCTTTCCTTGAATTTTACTTCTTAATCAAGGGAACAAGGACACCTATTTTTATGGCAGAATAGGATCTTTCATTCGCTAGTAGATAAATCTCTGATCTCTACGCAAACTTGAAAAATGGAGGCATCATATTCCTAATAATACTGGAGCGCAGAAAGTTCATATACCAGGAGTGCACTAAAAGGTTAAAAAAGGTTAGTTTGAGACGGCAGCAGTCTAGATAAGGAGATGTTCAATTACTGGTTCAGGAAAGAGTTAATGATCTCTTGCTATTTTGAAGACAGCACCTTGCTCTACGAGGTAGAAAATACACAAAAATCACAGGAGTCACACAGGTATGAGTATTCGACCCAACATTGTTCGATATTTTGTACGACGCACGTGGAAATGAAGAAGAGTGGACAAAATGGGATACACCAATGATATCCCCGTGATACTTAAAAACCCTCGAGGAGGTGGCGCAGCACTGCCACAAGTGGCTTAAATATATTACTCTGTTCACCGGTCGCAATTCCAATACGGAGCTCTTGCGATAATCATCAGATCCCTGTAACATTCTACTCATTGGGTTGGTACACTGACGGATCATGGATGTCGAGCGGGTCTCTGGTCCAAACTACAAACAATCCATTCCTCTAGGACAAACAACCGTAATCTTTTGGGCAGAGGTCCTCGCTATTGAGTTCTGTGTCAGACATACTTTCAACATACTTTCAGATAGCCAGGCAGCTCTCAAGGCTCTCATATCCTTCAACATTGAGCTAGTCTAAAACTGTCTTCAATCGCTCTTACAAGACATTCACGCTAATGTGGATCCCTGGACACAAGGACATCGCTAGCAATGAAGCCGAAGACGAGTTTACCAGACAGGTTGCTCAGGCTCCATTCATTGGCCCTGAACCATTTTGTGGCTTTAAACTAACCAGATAAGCCAGACAGGAACTCTCAAACTGGCAAATATAAAGTCAAGCAAATTAGCTCTTGAAGATACTTAAACAGCCCATATACTGTGCAAATGTCCAGCCATAGCTCGGCTGAGACTTAATGACTTTAACTAAGGCTTCCCATCACCCTCCAGCTAGACTTCAGCTAGCTCATCAGCCTTTTATTGATTGACATACCTTCTTGTCGAGGGGCATGTGCAGAGCGATACCTTTTACTGTGTTCCAAGAACCTTAAGCTTAGTTTAGTTTTGCTTTTCTAGCTGCCTGGCTGTGACAAAGGAAGGAAAAGCTTCTGGCGGATGCGAGGAGGGCGATTGGAAGCGAGATACAACAGCTGAGCGAATGGACAACAATGTTCTAGCCAAGAGAAGCCCCCAAGTTCGAGACGGTGGAGAAGACCGAGCCTCTGGCACAAAGACCAAGTTGTCGCGGATGCCAGAAAAGTTTGGTCTTCGCAGCTGGAAGCAGCATGCCGGGAGCCGCAGAGGATGGAAAGCAGCCATGCCTCAGGCAGAGACTCTACAAGGGTCGGGAGCCCTTTAAGTAAGAAACTTATCTCATTGCCCACTCTATTCTGTCCTTTGTACGATTCCGCCGGAGATCCTGTTTCCAATGCGTCATTATCGCGGCTTTATTATAAAGTACGCGCGTTTCCAATAATAGTTGTCCATCTTTTCTTAGGATGCTTGAGAGATGCCAGAGTTGTAGGCTCTCTGCTGAGGATTTCCTTCAGTCTTGCAGTTTCTTTTGTAACCATTGTATTATTATAAAAAGTCTTGACTTTAATACCAGTCCCTGGGTCAGAATAGTAAGGCTTGCTTAGGACGTAGCTGCATTTATGGAATCCACCATTCAGATTCGCGAAACGCATGTATGCCAGTTGCACTCAGTCTATTAGTTCTTTTAGAAGACTTCACAACTGTGACGACCTTGTAGTTGTAGATTTTTGTAACGTCCTACCATCGACCACGTTTCCAAAGCATTCTTATGTCAACAAGGCGACTATGTGTATGTATTCCCTAGCATTTGTTTCCTCTGCTACGTTACTCATCATTAAGGGAGCTCCTTAGCCTACTTAGTCTGCCTTCATATCTCAAATTGTTGTCTTGACTTTCTCTACACCTTGTATAACCTGGGTTACAAGATTCCAAGTGCTTTCTTCATTTCCTCTCCTAGTCAAATCACTGGGAACAAATAAATTCAAATCGCAGACAATTATTCATCCCTGATTTACTAACACAAAAGCCACCGCCACCGCTGCGCTGCGCTGCGTCCATCCATCCTCCCACACACTGTAATCAAATCCAAACCATTTACATTGTTCGCCTTCGTTCAAAGGCAAAGGACCATCTCGATTTAAATTTAAAATTCTCATTTCATCTGCGCCATTGAGTGAGGAAGAAGGGAATTCTTTAAAAAAAAAATATTATGACGCCCCCCTGCGTGGAGCTGTTGAAGTCGTCGGCATTGTCTCAAGTGATGTTTTCCATTTATCACGCTCGTTACACCTCCACGAAGCCGAAAAAACGAAAAAGAAGAAATCCTTGAAGAAAATGAAAATTTGGTCATTGTCCCGCTAAAGTACATTCAAAAATATTCTTCGCTCGTCAAAACACCCCCAAAACAGTCAGTAGTAATGAAAATGGTCTCAAAAAAAGACGGAGAAGAAGAAGGATTTTTTTTTGTTCCTTGGGCGAGTGTACGTACATATTACACGTGCTCCTTGAGGCGCACAACATGTCTTTATCGCGCTCTAAAAGATACAACATCCTTTTGTACGTGATGGAATGCTTTAAATGATTGTGTTTATCTTTATTATCCGTGGCGCTTAAACTCAAGGTGTTTTTGTCTGCGAGACAAGTCCTTATCACGATCTCCCGATCAAAGGAGCAGGCACAAAAACACACACATCTCACACTTTGGTAATTAATTCCGATTGCGTAGCACCGATAGTCGAGAAGGCAGATGTTTTTTTCCTTTCCCTTGAAAGGACTACACTCGCATGTGTGCGACGTACTAGTGACATTAATTAACATCTCTCGGATAGCACAAGTTTCTGAAGGTTATCTCGAGGAATAAAGTATCGAATTTCTTAGTTTTCCTCAAAGACTGTCCCCAAGTGTGTGTGTGACGGTGACCCCATTTGGTGGTGTAGGCCTAGGAACTAGGAGCGATTTTCTCAGGAAGTGTCGCCTTTCGCTTGTTAACATCTCGTATTTGTAGTTTGTAACCGAAAACTGCAAAGGATTTCCTGCTAGATTGAGATCTCATGGGATGGACCCATACGTATGGGTATAGACGTGTGTGAGCGAATGTCCTTCAGAGTGTTTGTCACTTTTAATTAGCCCAAAGGAGAAGATATAATTAATGAGTCAATGTGTAACTCTGTGTCGCCGTCGTTATGTTGAAGAAGGTTGATTTGATTTAGGATCCGGAAGGATGGTAGCCACCTGCCCGAGGCGGATTGTATTTCTTATTAGTTTATTCGTTGAAATTGAGTTGAACTCGGGGGGCGCAGGATCTCAAGTGCAAGGATGATTGGCCATTTGTCATTTTAACTTGTGACCGTAGTAAGATGAGCTGGGTAGCAAGGTGCCTTATGTGTGTTTGGATTTATCTCTCGAAATGTACATATGTACACACGTATCTCTGTCAGAAGGGAAAAGCTATGAATACTTGCTGAAGCTCATGCATTAAATTATGTGTTTAAAATACATTTCTAGATATTTATGTCGTGTGTCTCCTTGTAGGTGTAGAGATCGTCTCTACTCACCATTGACTCTTCTTCTTCCCCATCGTTTATACTACTGCCAACCTGATATAAAGCGTTCCATTGACTTGCTGGGGTATGGACCTGTCTCCTGTTCAGAGAGTGTAACCAATCCACTCCCACTTCCTTCCTTGTGATAGAAGCTGACACCTTTTAAGCACTACATCCATACAGTAGCAGGAATCATTCTCATGCTTATGCTGACTACACTGTTCTACAAAATCACGAATAAAAAACAATATCGTTGAAAGAATGCAATCTTGTGGAACTCCACTTTGAACCTAGTCTAGACTTCACTGGGCCTGATGATAGCAGAGAAAGTAGTGAAGAGATTCTTTCTATTAGTGTCATTGCAGCTCATTCAAAAAGTGTCGTAGCGTGTTTTACGATTGACCACTGGCCTGTTCTAATACATACAACTCCAGCTCTATCATAGGTCATGTTTTTTTTTCCATAAGCCACAATTGGACAGGCAGTTTCACATGTGATTTTCTAGCTAAGTGAAGAACCCTAGGAAGGAGCCTAGCTGAATGTCGACTGCTTATGGTGGAGAATCGTTAAAGGCTAGCCCTCGCCAACCCTGAGCATCACATGAGAGTGATGTTTAAGTGAACCAATTTTAAGGATATGAATACTGCATCAAAGATTTTGATAGCAGCTTAACTGTCAGACAAAATAGCAATGTTGCGATTGGATGCCTTGAAGTCTCTTAAAAAGTGACAAGTTTCACGAATCGCAAGAAGTTCTCGTCGTTTCCCATCTGGAAAAGCCTTACAGAGTTCGGAAGACGAGAATACAATGGTATGTGTCCAACAAAGAAAGCTGTTGTTGATCATTGATGCAAGCAAGCCACATGCCATCATCTCCAGGACCTTACAATGACCATATGGTATAGTGATCCAACATCCAGATTCTCTCAATGTGGTTTTCAAGGAAGATTATACTAAGAGAGAAGGTCTCAATGCTCTTGTGATGCCTACACATGCCGATCTTTGTACCTTTTTTATCCTTTCGATATTTTATTTCTTGCCCAAGGCGGACCAACAAGCGAATAGGGTACCCAAGGCTGTGTACGTCCTTTGGAAGGAACATACCAACCTCTTACATCTTGCAAGTGTCTGACAAACATCCAAGAGTATAGTACGGTCATGAGCAAGGTTCTGAGAACACCTCTACCTACCCTCTAGCTCCCTTCGAGATTCCTAACCTTTCCACACGTACAGAATGTAGGACTTGGCTCCTTATAGGCGGTTTATTAACTTTTTTTTCACCTGGCATGCGAGGACGCAAAATCCTTTGGAGTTGGAACAGGACTTCCCAATCAGCAGCCACTAATAGTTGGTAAATGTTCCTATTTCTCTTCAGTTAGGTTTCGCACTGAGCTGCTGATGCTAGGCTAGTTGTATGAGTAGAGGTCCTGAAATTCTTCTTGTTGGCAGTGTTTCAGAGTCGTACTACTTCTTTAAGAAGTTCTAACCACCTGATTTGCATGTGAGGCGCTGTCTTACTAAAGACAGTCGACAATTGACTTTCTAATTGGGTCTTGGAAGTTTGTTTCATCTTTTTAGGCGGTCTTCTGTTTTGGCTAACATGTAAATCAGCTGTTTCGGTCGTTCTCTGAAGCAGGAATTGGGCTCGTTGGAGTCGGTCACAAGCACCTACTGTCTATTGACCTTGCCTACAAACGTTCGTTTTGTCCTCCAACCTCTCTTTCTAAAGTGGAATCTTTCTTTTGTTTTCTATAGCCACAAAGGTTTTAGCTCTTCATAGCTTCAGTGCTATGTAAAAGGTGCACAGTCTGTGGTACTCACTTAACTGCGTAGATTTGGGCATAGAAGTTGTACCTTCAGTCACGGTCACCAAAGTGTCCTTTTTGCCTTATATATAGACTCTTGCTGTTGCTTTTTGCTAGCCTTTCATGAGGATTTGCATTGATGTGATGCTGTATGTAGGTGTCACAAGGGTGTCGATGCTGTCGCTTTCTGTATCTAAGAAACTAAGAAGAAAGCTAATTACTTATACCTGTACTATTGAATCCAGCAATTCTGTTTAACCCTCCATATGCACACGACTACATCAGCTTCTTATGGAATTGAGCACTCTTTTTATTTTAAAATCTGGCAGCCAAAAGATTACATCACACTTTGCCATCTGCGATTAGATCTGACAGCTTCCATACCGCAACTTCAAAGACAATTTTTCACAAACAAACAGCTAGCAATCCCACATGCAAACACAAATCTACTTGATTCGAATCACCCTCTGACGCAAAATACAAATCGTGTCAACGGCTTTTAAATCACTCAACACTCGCCTTGGTCCCACTGTATTTGGAAGGCTTAACCCTCGAAAAGTTTAATCGCAATCTGCTATCTCCTCGGCCGCAATGATTCACATCAATGTCAAACAGAGAAACTACATGTGACATGTCGGTGACACACTGCCATGTGTTCAGTGCACACACGATGAAATTGCATCCCAAAGCGGCGCCAGCCATGTTCAAGATTTGTGTCATCTCATCACCGCCGAAAGTGTCGGAACAGCACTCAATTCCCGAGGTAGTCAGTACTTTGTCAATCTTCTAGATACTATTCGAGGCGCTGGCTGCTCCCCCCGTCCAAAAAAGCAACAAAACTAGCACAATGTGTCGCCGCCGCAGGCTAACTCACTGCGTCATGAGATGACCCACTTCTGTGTTCTGTTGTGACGTGGATTCCATTACTCGTCCTCGCTGCACAGATTGATTATGACGCAAATGTCATATCCCATAAAAGAGCCGCACTCGATGAGATGCAGCTTCCCAGTGCGGTTCCGCTGAATTCGTTATAATTAAATAAATGTTTGCGTTGCAGTCGGATTGAAATGGGTTCATAGCAGAGGCCGCCCTTCCGTCTTTTGAGTCTCTACCACCACCATCACCACCACCACCGCAACCAATATCAACATACTGCAGATAAAAATCATTCATCCCTCGGATAGCGGCCACCCTTTAAGCGAGTGTAATCCACGAGAAGGAATGGCACTATAATCAGCGCAAATACTAGCTAGACCGTCCCGTCCCGGCACTGACGGATCCGGGATCCGGGTGGATGTGTGTGCACAACAAATATGTAAATAATAAATAAGCCTATTAAGGCTGAGTCCGCAGGGTAGTACCAGCAGCAGGCACTCACCAGCCACTCAGGCAATGAGGCGAAGCTACTCAGGTAAATAGACATCGCTACCAAGGGATGAACTACCAACGGACGGACGTACTCATTATTTGCAAGCCAACTACCACTGGCTGCAACGAACGAAGGAAAGAAAAAAAAAAAAAAAAAGAAAAAAACTACGCGAGCTAATAATTCCAACACTGAAGAGAACGGTGTTGCCAGTTTGAATTAAAAAAAAAAAAAGCCGAACAGCAGAGCAACATGGCTATAGTATCGAGTTCAGCTACTAGACGTGGCACCAAAAGTGTTCATAATATTTCTGGAACAATAATCCTTTAAATCCTGATCATAACCTCACCAAAAACGGCAAGATCTCGTGCCTACAGAAAGGCCGATTGGTCGAAATAAAACTACCAGGATACTTAAGGAAACTAGCTTCGCAAGAAAGAGATCATCTATCTACACATGGTCCAAAAGTTTGCTCCACCTGACCTGTGTATTAATCTCTCTAAGATCTTGACTGTTAATTCTGAACGAGTTCGTCGGTTCTATACTTTAAAAGTTCGTCAGATAAGCTGAGCTGTCGAGTCCGGTGGACAGATCTAAGCCCGACAGGTCCAGACAGCCCAAATCGAAATTTATACAAGAGGTCAAATTTAGGCGGAAGGAGGAGAGCTATTCAGCTTGCATTCAGCCGCGGAGTCACCGAAGCATCATTAGTCAGTTCGGCATACACAAAGGGTGATGGTCGCGCTCCATTTTTAGCCAGGCCTCTATAATCCTTCTAATAGACCCCAAAAATTATGGGTCCAACGCCATAACTGATCAGAAATTGTAAAAGATGTCAAGATCTTCTGGCACCCTTTGGGTCCTCCAGCTTGGAAATCTTCCAGTTGCCCGTCGGAAAGTGGGAATTAAGATTAAGATGATAGAGGGGTCAAAGGGCTCATCAAATATCCAGGAGTGAGTTATCTTCCCTGGTTACGGCTTCAAGTTTTGCTCCATCTCAAATTTCTCTCAGTGAGAAAATACTCATTTTTAACAGATCTATTGATCTTTGTGTACTATATGCGATCAGCTTCACATGACCCTGATGTCACCGTCTTGTCGTGACACTGGTGTACTTCCAGGATGCAACGGAAGTTGATTAACTTCCTTCTTTCTCTACGATTGCTCTTGGAGGAGACGAAGGGACTTTGTCCTTTTAGGGGGCTACAAGGGGTTCTTGCAGTTGTTATTTCGTGTTATACCTCCATCCAGCCCACCGAAGGCAACGAGGAGAGGAAAGGGAAAGGAAAGATGACGTAGGCTGAAGATAGTGAAGGTACTGAGGGATGTCTATATCTTGGCTTCGTGTCTCATTTGAGGTGAAGTACCGCAAATCTATTGACTTCTACTTGGAACTAGCACCGCGTCGAGGCGTATAGTAACAAAGAACTCAGCACCAAAGCTCCTACAGTAGTTAGCTATAGAGTAATGTCCAATGTTGACCATGACCTGCAGCTGGAAGATATGGTACATTTGCCTCTGTCAACTCAGGAAGACCTCGCTTTAAGGTATATTTTCTTCCTTTTACGGGTAGCTATAGTATCTGAAGGGCACACATGCGGACAACAACATTTCTCATATAATGCTGACTAGTTCGTCTGTTAGCTTATACATTTCCATGTCCAGGAAAGTGATTCTCGAGTGTTTGTAGCTTGTCACTATGGTAAAAGAAGTAGCTATAAATAATATGATAGTTGCTACCAACACTCAGATCTTAAAAGTATCTATTGTGGTCCCCTTGTGTGGAAGCATATTAAGTCTTAAGTCATCTCTTGATCGTTCAACTTAGTTCTATTCCACTGAGGATGTTGCTGATTACATGTACATATGTATCTTCAACTTATTCTATATCAACAATATACAACCATCTGGCAACACCACCTCTTTCATGTGCATATTGCACTATCGTACGGTACTACGAAAGATTGACAATCGGACAGACGAAGGAGGGCGCATCATAAGTCGCATATGCATGACCTGCTGCCGCCACTGCTGAGCCCTAGTAGGCTGCTGAGTGAAACTAAATAAAGAAGAAATAAGTGGAAAATGAAAAAAGTTCTGAAAATAAAAGAAAATCGAAAAAAAAGGCAGGAAAAAAAGAAAACACATAGCAAAAGGGAAAAACTAACAGAACTTCCACTCAGTAATTGGGGGAAAAAAAAATTACACTCAGTACAGTGCATTTGGTTGTACTATCATCCGAGTGGAATGAGGAGGGTTGTTTCGCTTTCGCTTCGGAACTGAGTGAACCCTGTCCTCTGAGTATATCTGTCCGACCCGACTGTGCCGACACACTGTGCGGATGAAAACATTTCGTGTCCGGTGCTTGATCAGATCGTATGCGACTTCCATCGCGCTTTTTAAAAGAAATTCAAAATATTTAGTGTCGGGGTTATCTTACATGTAAAACAGTGCGTGCTCAAGTGTTATCTCGAAACAGTCTCAGTTGGGTGCTGACTCAGAGTGAATATATTGTCGTGATCTTGAATAAGAAGAAGTGCCTCTCGAAAGTGTTTGTGATAACGAAGAATCCTAGTGATAATGGGTCGACTATTTGAATACAACCGTTTTTCTAACAACGATGAGGATTTAAAGAAGGATGTTGCTGGCAACCATTGCAAGCCAAAGGAGGTAGGTTTTTTTTTGGTCAAGGAAGCAATCAAAAGAATATTGTGTTGTGTGGTCTACTGTCTGTTAAGAATGAAATTCGAGGTCAGATATTTTGAGGAGGAAGGATTTAGTCACACTATTTAGTTGAAGCGAAGGCACAGAAGAAGCTGAATGATTTCTACCAAACTAGCAAGGGTTAGGTTGGCTGATACGAAGCCGAAAATTTGCCAGACTCTCCTTCTGTAGGATGTTTCTATTAAAATATGAGTTAATGCTGAATGTACCAGCTTTTTAAAAGTCTTTAGTTCGAAATTTGTAACCTAAAAAGGAGCTTAGGTCCACCGATAGCCAGCTGATAGTTCACTATAAATTGGTAAGACTTTTTCTCTCCTTGAAGCTGGAACGGACTTAGGAAATGTTTTTTGAATATTTGATTCTATTTGGGTACTTCTCACAGCCTCTACTAGGCCCTCGACTTTCACATAGCCTTTCTGACATCCACGAGCAATTGGATGGACGTTTTTCAATATCTTCTGTAACATAAGGCATGAGACAATAGGTCAGAAACGGTGTTTTTGTACTTTCCACGACGTTTTCGAAGTTTGATCGTCTTGTAAGACAAATCTTTTGAAATTCACTTATCGTAGAACTTATTTATTGTGCAGGAGGACTCTCAGTGTTTTGAAAAGTACAGATCAAGTTGGATGGCAAGTTTGGCTTAACATCTTAGAAGTAGGAAATCGTCATAATTGAGAGGATGCCTTGTTTTTATTTCTGTATCTGATCCTCAGGTTTCTATGCCTTCTACTGATCTCAACGAATATATTGGAAACCAGTCTCATTATCCATCTGCTCTATCAGAGTGATACCTTCTCTTTGGCCATTATTAGACTTGTCCTTGGCAGTACTTCGACTCTTCGTTGTTGGTGCCGTTGCCTTGCTGATTCGATATTTCCGATTGGTCAACTTTTGCTAACAGCAGGATCTAGTAATTTGATTTCTGATATTTGGCATTATTATTACGTGTTATATCAGCTGCATGATACTTACTTAGTCTTTCATCTTGCACTCTGGCATGAAGACTACAAAGTGAATTGAGTGCCTCCTCTGAAGTCGACACGTGCTGTATTTGTGTCATTAAATCCCTTTAAAGCAATAAATGAATCTATTATCAATTAATTTTCCTTGCAATTGTGTGGTCGTTTTACACTATCAACTCAGAGGTTAATCGTCTTTACATATAATTATAGTCGTAATTACAACATGACTACTCACTTACTCACTTATCAGCTAGGGTCTCTGCCTCTGACATTATCATCAAGAAGTATTTAATTACAACAAAGAACTTGTAATATTCAGTTCTGACATGAACATGACATCGCGCTTATCTCTTAGTGTGGACTAAGCTCTATGTAAATAAAACCTCAGCTCTTCTAGACAATGGAGGCTAACAGATAATGTCAGTCTGGAAATTATTCTATTTTTTAAGTGATTTATGAAAGTGTGTTTACTCAATCAAAATGTAGATACTTCTGACCCAGAAAATATAAGTCTGTAGAGCAGTGATTTTTGAAAGTATTTTCCAAGAACTCGGGACTTGAAAAACTCTAAAGTCGGCTCTTGAAATTAATGATTATGGGGTAATTGACTATTGGTATACTTTTTAACCCTTGCAATCCCTTACGATGTCATGGACTTAATGTAACTATTTACAGATCATATGAGATCACTTTCCGATCACATCACCTATATACAGATTACTTTGTGATCACTTTCCGATCGTATTCGATCACGATCTTGAAAGGTACCTATATATGGTACGGATCACCTAGGGAAGGTGACAGCTAAATACAGATCACATTATGATCTCATCAGCCTCGTTTCAATAAGCTGTACGTCTACTGATCACTTTGCAATATCATCAGGTACGTTTTTTGCGATCACTAGCAATCCCCTTAGCTATACAAAGTTCGCTTTGCGATCGGATTCGCCTGACTTTGGGATCTTTAAAGGTATATTCAGACCACCTAGGGATCTTAGCCACTAAATACATATCACATTTTGGTCTCATCAGTCATATACAAATCGCTATGTGGTCTCGCTTGCTTTGTAGGAACTACTGTGCGATCTTGTCAGCAATGTAGGTGAGATCACCTTCAGATCTCGATCACATCCACTATATGCAGATGACTTTTGGATCATCTTATCCTCTGCGATCGCTTCATCTTTATAAGATCATTTCGCGATCTTACCAGCGATATACTCACTTTGGGATCACATGAACATACATATATCGCTTTGGGCTTTTATCAGCCATACAAAGATCCTTTTGCGATCGATCTCAAGTGATTTTTACAGATCACTACCACTACTTGTGATCTGAGAGCTATAAATGGATGATCGCTCTGCCATTTCATCAACTATTTACAGTATCTTTTCCCATTATTTGTGCGAATAAATTCCTCTTCCTAATTACCCGTCTAGCCAAGTATATCCATGAGTCACTTAAGCGTGTACATACCCAGCGGCGCTCTTTTAATTAGTCCAATCAAAGAAAATCCTTTAGAGTCTACGCCACACTTGCCGGCAATAAATTCTCAAAGAAAAAAACGATTCTCTTGCTCGATTTTGAATGGAAAGACTTTCTGGTCACACAACTCATGTCGAAGAGACCGTTAACATCCATTAGGGGGTGAAATCAGTGGGGTACCGAAGCAGAGAACCGTTTTCAAACTAAATCCACTACAAAGCGTGATCGTGCTTCTCCCTTAATTAGACCAAAGATGCTTCGTCTATTTAAAAACTGTTGTTTGGAAAATATTCAACCGAATTTGTATCGGGAGACTGAAGAAGAAGAAAATCCTTTCCTTTCCGAATGTGTGTAGGCAATTTATCATTGGACACTTAAGTAAAGAATTTCCTTAGCTGATCGTGCTGTGGCACGATAGATCGTAGTCTAGGAAGAGAACTAAATCTAAATGATATACCCCATGTCCTCTGTGGATAGCGAAGAAGCTGCCTCTAATGGCTCAAGTGCGTGCGTATTCTTTTGTGTCGATGCAGTGGGTGAAGATCAGTGAAGATCCTCAAACGAATTTATAGAGATCTTTCTTAAGTGGATCGTAGTTTCAGAGATAATGGATGGAAATTAATTGTATATTTTGGAGTACCTATCTGTATCTTTTATTTTTGTCTACAAGTGCAGACAGACGTTTCGACCAAATGTCTGTGTTTATCTCAATTTAATTGGAGAGATCTTAAGTATGGTCTTTGGATAGATTAGAGGTCATTTTAAAATATACTAGCTACATTTCATCTGAATGAAAGCAGCTGCATTCTAAGAATTCTTACAATTCATGGATTTGCATTGAATGTACAGATACAATTAATTCCAAAGAGAAATGCATATCATTTTTCATGTTCAACATGGGAGTATACCTAGCCCTAAACAATCAAAAGGAATTTTGAGAATAAAAGGAAGAAAATTCAATCAAAAATGCAATGCATTCATTGGAATCGATTTGAGAATAGATTTTGAATCGTTTCAAATCACAGAATAAGTATATATCCATGTGTATAAATATATTTCATGCACAAGGGAATACATTATTGTGTTTCGGGGATAACATTCCGGGAAATGTATTCGTAAAGCAATCCGTCATTGGATCTATGTATCTAAGCAAAGATAAGAGACACAAGACAAATATTCGAGTGGTAATCCTTTGCTGATGAATGTAAATATTTTCGTTTACACAGAACGAAAGAGGGAATAACAATGACAATCCTTTGTCCAGAGTGACCAATTGAGATTTCAATCCGTTTGTGTGGGAGGTATTTTCTTAAACGTTTCTATAGAGGTACAAAGATACTGATTTGAGTTGATAAAACTACACCTACTATTGGAACAGATGTTTTTTTGGGTTTTTTTTTGGCTTCTTTTTAAAGTGAAGTCAAATATTTATAGACCATCCTAAGGGTATATTAAATTTGCCATATGTATGGAGATTGCAACATCAGCAGAGTCCATCTATCTATATGCTTAAAGGAGCACAATATAGCCGTATAGGTCAGGCCGTAACTTCACAGCCACCAACTGTGAACCGGATCATGGTACTTGCTTTGGAAGACTCCAGCTTTCGGTATCAAAGATTCCACAAACCAGGTGCCGCAGCCAAAGCTTAACTTGCTGGCTATCTTAAACCATTTTATTCGACGAGTTAGCAAAATGGTTAGTACTTACTTAGATGGCCGAGATGGACCTGGGCCTCAGCAAAAACCTCTCCAATCGACTCGTCCATTAACTGCGCCCACCAATTTGGTTGATGTCTCTTCCCCCTTGCTCGTGCCACCTTACGTGAGGCCTTCTTCTATTGCGTTGTTCCTCGGCAGTAGATTTGAAGACTTTTCAAGGGTATTTCATTATATTTTCTCCTCCACTCGCCGTCCATGCAGACAAGCCCATAAATCACTCGAAGAACCTTTCTCTCAAAGTAACCAATGGATTAAGGCTACCTTACTCGCTCGAGTGAGGGCTGCTCAATTGCCTTCTTAGCACAAAGAAACAGCGATTGTTTCGGTGTCATTGTTTGAGTCAATAATGGAGCCTAGCTAGACAAAGTCCAATCACTATCTCAAAGATGTGACTACTTTTCATGCCCCTTTTTTGTTGCCAGCCACCAGCTCCCGTTAAATCCAATTGGCCGCTTCTGCTTCATAGTCATGGACTGGGATGGATACACTGATGCCAGTGCGCTGCCAACCTGCATCCAGGTTCAGCCAATATTGAAAGTCACTCCAGACCTCAGCTACAAATATGTCTAAGCAGCTCATCGAAGGTATCCAATGATCTGTAGACGTCACCATTGGTTCTATCGAAAGACTTCATCAGCCGCACGTCCTTCTTCTAAGGAACCATTTGGAACCAGGAGATAAGTTGCTGCTTCTTGAAACCTACCGGGCACTGTACATGTAGTGTTCGAAGTAAGCCTTAACTCCAGGCTTGACTTATTTGTTCTTCCCATCTTATGTCCTCCGAGTTTACTCCGTCATCTGGACATTCTGTTGCGTCCAAGTGTGTGAAGATATTTCTTAGTTCGTAGTGACCTGATTGGAATAACATAAGGTGAGGGTTGCAGTCTCCATGTGCCCTCTTACTTATGTGGTACTAGATGGACTCTCCGGAGTATAAGTGAAACGCTAACAGCTCTGTCAATAAGGCTACCACTCCAACAACCTGCCCTATCATAGAATGCATTTTGATATATGTTTTCGTTCAAAGACAAAGATGATATTCAGTTTAAGAGCCTTTTTGGCACGACTTAATGCTACGTAGCTGAAGTACTGCAGAGCCTAGTTTGATCCCAGCACAACCTAGTATGAGGAACCTCAGGCCTCACAAAACCTGGCTTGTTTCCAGTGTCACATTGTAATTTTCGAGCTATAAAGCCTGGATTGTTGCCATTGCTCTCTAGTGCGTCTAAACTTACAAAATTTCAGATGCACTCGCTGGCATAGACACTAAACGCCATATATAGGCCACTCAAACTGACATTTCGTTCACTTTCGTCGAGTTGCCGTTCTTGCATCCATATGTAGAGACTGATTTCATTTGCACATTTCAATTTGTTCGCTAAGAAAAGTGTCATTGTGTGACAGTCATAATACGACATACGGTTGGGTTCACTCAATGCGATTGAGGTTACGTCCAGATTTTGACAGAACGCGAGCAGATTTTTCGTTCAGTTATGACATTAGCTGTCAAAGATTTGAGTCGCTTCCATTCTTTTTCCCTTTCTCTCCCCGGGAACACTTCAAATACTGATTTCAATTTCAATTCATTTAACCCTCTCCAAAAACCCATGTAAATAATATCCTCTTTCGCCATCTCCTCTGCCGATTAACTGACCTATCAATCAGTTGCCAACTCCACTCCACAGCTGTTCAATAAAACCAAACGAAAAAGCAAAAACTAATATAAAAGGGAATTAAATCCTTTCATCAATCATTTGAGCAGAAACAAAAGCCCAATGCGACATCGAATTTCAATTGTACATAAGAAATAAATTTCAAAAGAAGGCGACCAAAACAGACTTGTAAAGAGCTTAAAATCCAGAAACCAGACTGTTGACATTGCATTGGCTTCATTGGAACAATTAGGCCTAGAAACCTGACGGTTTCCTTCTTTTCTTTTGTAAAAACAAAAAAACAACTCATTGCACACAATGGCGAGGACAAGGCAGATTATAACCCATAGACACGCCACTGGAAGGGGGCAGATGCCCACCCCCTTGTTAGTCGGCGTGCAGTTTTTTTTTTTTTTTTTTGTGAGGCGACAAGCCATTAAATTCAAAATCAATTAAACGTTAATAAAGTGAAAACTGCCACTAGAAATGCCTACCCAGCACCACCCACTGATGTTTATCTCTTCATAAAATGTGGATTAGGTTAAGTTTCTGAGGCAATTATTGGTACCCCCCTTTAGATCGTAAAATGCATATTCTTCATCTCGAAATTTATGCTCGGCGATAAAGGAGTCCCCAAAATAAATTCTCACCTCTTAGCCGCCCACATTAGTTGATGAGGGGGATGGGCTGCAGGTATAAATTAAAAATTTTCCATTTCATAAGTTTTTTTGATGATAAATTTATCCGCTTTGCGATAGAGTGCGTCGTATATCTTGGAACAAAAAAGATTCAAAACGCATCCCTGGTGACGGCTTTAATTGAATTGTTTTAGGATCGTGTGTGACACTAATTAATGCCGACACGTACGTGGTTCTGTTCACTGTTAACTGTCAGCTGGGGATTTGAAATACTTTACTTTTTTTTTTTGGTATTTGTGTATCTTTTATGAATTTTGAGATGACATATGGTTGGGGTGAGAAGGAGGAGGAGGATCTGCTCCACTTACATAGAAGAGTGTTTTGATTGGACTTTGTGAGCATCTGTCAAATCAAATGATATACGCAGTAAAAAGACAGATTGAGTATCTGAAGTTGTTGAAAGATCATAATTTTGTGAAATGGCGATTTTTCTTTTTGTGAAAGCGAGATCGGTTTCCGGTTTGGAAACGCTTGATAGATGCCATAAATAATTGGGAAATAGAAAGTATCTTTAATGATTATTTAACATGATCTATAGATAGAAGAGAAAGAGATATTAAATCAAAGATTTAGATCATAATGGACTCAATTGAATGATACTATTTCAAGGTTTATCCATAGATCTGATACTTTTTTTCTAGATGCGCTGAAGGCGATGGACTCTTTATGGCTACTCGCAGCCAGTGCTACGAAGTTATGACCGACTCCGTGCTCTAGCATGTTCTCGTGCCAAACCACCGCCCATCAAACCTGTCCTGTTACCTCCTACGGTACCGCAGATCGAGGCATTCCTTCGTAGGGGCAGGTTCTGACGTCCTGTCTTCTTTGTTATGTTGCAGGGCTCTTTTCTTCTTCGGCTCTTGGTGTTTGATTTTCGCACCGTAGCTCCTGCATAATGCTTGAATGCTCTTGAAAGCATCCAGCCTAATAGGCTCCTTGGGATTACCGCATTCCCAATCTCTCTTTCTAGAGTGTTTCTCGTAGTCTCATACCTTTTGCACTCTGCAAGCACGTGTTCCGCGTTTTGGGATTAAGCCGATACTGCCACCTACTGTATTAGAGGAGTAGAACTGTAGCATCTTCCTTGTGACTATCTGGATGCATCTTTGTGATAGATGAATCTTTTTAGCCAAAATTAGAAAGAGAGCCTTTGTGCGTTCTCCTGCAACCAGATCTGACACCTCTGAACACAGACTTTACTGTTAAGGTTTTACTTCAGATCAGAGTAGCCTTAGAGCCTTCTCTTATCTACGATAAAGTTTTTCTTGTAAGAACAGGGCTTTGTTAGTTTGTTGTATTGTCTAAACCCAGGGACTCAATCAGGCATGTCTCTTCTGCTAGCGAGATCTGAAACAGCTCTTGCAGAACTCGATTGAATGGTTATAATCCTGCAAAACTGTGTGTGTCACGTTCTCATTGGTTTTGGGACTTTAGTAATAGGCTTAAGGGCATCAGCTGCTCCGTTTTTTTATAACAAGCTGAACCAATACCGGAACACCATTAGACAAGTCCCCCCGTGTAATATTTCTTCCTCAAATAGCCTTCCTGACCCTACTACCAAGGGTTATGGACACCATCGTTCATTTGATCCAAGTATTCAGTGTCTGAGTTTAGGTTAATACCACAACTAGGAACCGTCCTTCTAATGAATATCATTCGTCCGTAATACTAGCTTCATCGAGCTTGTAATACTAGGACAAAGAAATAGTAGCTTAGTTGGCCTTGTCGGTCCAAAATGTTTTAATCACCAAACGTAGGTATGTACGTCGTGACGGACCTTACTATCTTCTTTACCATTACTATAAGAATTGTCAGGTCACCAGGTTAGCCAATGGTAATCTCTGTAATCTGCTGGAAGACGTTCGATAACTGACAGAGCGAAGAGGACTTCACACTGTGGGCAGCTTTAAACAAGCACAGATACTCGGAGGATGATTCAATGATTCTAGCATGGTCTCTATCCACTTTTCGGTGGAAATTTCAATACCCATGCTGCTGTTTGTTCTGTCTATCACACCTTAGCCAGGAGTCCTTAGGAGACACGTCCTCGATCTGTAATAATGCACAGAGAGCTATTTCTTTGAAGCTTTAGCTTTATGACAAGATAATGAAGAGCACCTCTGTGGGTTTGGGCTCTCTGTGTGCACACTTACTGACTGCAGTGCAGAAGGGTAGATAGTGATTCAACCGACTTCTAATTTTAACACAAGTTTCCACTTGAGATCATAGATTTAATGACCAATAATGTTAGACTTATAGGTCTGCAAGGCGGAAAGTCACATTTACTTGGTCCCAGATGCACTCGCGTGCTCTCTATGTCAAGACCTCAGTGGTGAGAATTATGTTTGACTCCAACTCTAATTCCTTTTTACTCGATGAAATTTTTGAAAGTTCAACATGCGGTAGAGTCCACTGACTTAGCTGGCTATTGAGCCTTGAGTCTAATGGTCAACTATGTAGCTCTAGGCCGGCAGGCTCGAATTAACTTTTTATCCTGGTGACTACTTCATACGAAGAGGGAACTCTCTACAGTGGGTATATGTCGACTACCAAGCTATCATCAGCAAATGGGGGAGAATCGAATGTTACTTTTTCTTTCGATTGTAATTCACAGTATTTTGAGTGCTATCAGGCCTTGAAAATTGAAGGAATACGAGTATGCTTGAAACAGGAGCATCGAACCTCTGGAACTTAGCTGGCAGCTGTTTCTATAATCGCCAACTGACTCCAAATGGTGTTTTGCCAACCACCTTTATGAGAGTGGCAGAAGAGCAATAGATTTGTTCCAGCGTACATATTGACCAATACGACAAAGATTTTCTGGATTCCTTTGGCTAGAACAGTTTTTGGAGTTTCTATAGTTCAATAAAGATGCCGATTATGGACTTATAACCCTCCAAGGAGAATCAAAAGACCACAATAGGCTTATGACGCTGTGCTTAAGATATCCTTCTCAATCCTGGGGCTTTGGTTAAAAAGGTACGGTCACTGTTGGTGAACTGTTATATAAACCATTTATCTTCTTCTTGGTCAACTCCTTCGTGATGAGGCACAGAGTAGAAGTTGCACTACTCTAGGGTATCAAAAACTAAGGGGGACAAAGGCTCATCAGCATTGCTGGGCTTGCTCACAGAATCGCTTGATGCACCTTGTCTTGCTCTCGTCGAGGTCTGTTACGAGTTACGACTATAGGGACAAAGCAAATGGAACTTCTGATCCTAAACATAGTGTACAGTGGTACCTCATGTCCTTCGGTTCATTTTGTATCCTTAAGAAAGAGTAATAAGCTACCTTATCAAGTAAAGATCATGAGATGCATTCATAGCTAATTACATACTAAAAACTCTCCAAACAATCAGACTTCCTCCAATGGCTTTGACTCACGCATCGTTTTAAAAAAGGAACACCCAGCCACTCGATACCCAATAAGGATCCGTTAAAACCTATTTTCGCAGCCACTCACAGCAAACAATGCCAAGTCAAATAAACATTCCATCCAACAACCATTGCGAATTGTCAGCGAAAAAGTCCCTACGAAAACCGTAACGAATTTTGACGCGTCTGCTAGTTTCCTCTTCAATTTTTCATAAAGTCCTTTCGACACAATGTGCCGCCAAGGATCATTCCAACTGTGTGAATGAATCACAATCACACATCTTGTGCTCCGAATAATGGAAAACCGATGAAGTGTGCACCCAACTTGAACAGACACCTCAACGCGCGAGAGGAGAGCATCTCAATTCAAAATATAGTGATGAGACACTATAAAATGCCATCAGTCGTCCAACAAAAGGACGAACAAAAAAAAAATGTGTACAACTTTGGTTGCACATTTTTCCTTTGTTACACTCCTTGGTCCTTTAAAAAAAAAATAATAATAATAAAAATGAAATTTCAATGGATTCACAATTTTATACCCGTCGCGCATCCTTGTGTTCGTCCTCAACTCCGCCGCACTGTTATTTATGGTTCTTGAGTGCATTTTATATTTGTTATCCTTTTTTTTGTCTGCCCCTCGAATAGTGAGTGAGTGTATGCTACTCGAGAAAGGATGGTGATTCTTTGTATGTGGTGGCATCTTTTCAATTGAAAAATAATGAGAATCGAACCGTTTGTGGGTCCTTTCAGGTATATGAGTATATTTTTTTTTTGTATTATCGATGAGAGGATCAGAATTGGATGTAAAAATTGATGAACTCCTTGACAGGCCCGCAGGTAGGCGAATCGAGATGCCATTAAATTTTTTCTTCAGATGATGCAACTGGAATTGAAGATGATTTCAGGGATGTGTAGCCGGCTTCAATGCACACGCAGTTGGTCCTTTATCCTACACACCCTGTTATCAAAGGAAAATTCCTCGTGTAACATGTTATTATTGTGCCTTTTCGATGGATTCTTTGTTGCTTGTTGCGCGGGGAATGAAATTTGTTTCGAATTCTATTTTTGGATATTTCGTCCTAAGGCGATAGGGATCAATGGTTTGTTTGGGTTGAAAATTTATTGGATTGCCTCATTCGCAAAGGGATATGAGGATAGTATGTCGCGACGTTGTGTCAATTGATTAGTAATTAAATTGTTAACCACTGACAGATGTTCGCTTTAAAGTGGTAGTTTTGTTTCGATGTCAACATTTTGATATCAAATTGATTGCGACCTAACAGATGTGGAAGCGTGGTTTGGCGCGAGCATTCATTCAATGAGGGTGGGCCTTAAGGACTTTAAAAAGTGCGGGACATAACACTCTGACATATGGCACGCAATTGGTTTAAATTGTTTTTTAAACATTTGTTTGGTTTGTTTAAATGGAAGGGTTCAAGGACGAATGGTAGAGTATGTAACAGGAGCAGCCCAGATCGTTTAGACCTAATTATATATGCAAACTAAGTTTTATGAACGGCCTGTTATGTTGAAATGCCAGATTGCATTTCTATGATTTGATGACATTTTCCAGGAGCGAATCAGAACAGCTGTGATGATTGTATAACTCAAACTATATGGCCTTTTGCTGTTAATATTATGTTATGTCATGCTAAATACTTGGTGCTGCCCTGCAACACTTTTGCTATAAAGAGTGAATAAAAGGGGTCAGTCAAAGAAGTAATCTAAATATTGTGAGTCTGTATTGTCAAGCATTGCATAGGTCAGAAGGATGCCCTAGGTAAGCTCAGAGATGCGTATGGTGGAGCGCTTATGTTATACCAGTACTCTATTTCGATGCGCTGCCACGTACCCCATTTGCGTTAAGCATCTATTAGCAGTCTTAAAGTCAATACTTACTCTCCATGGGTGGTGTCCAAGCTGAATAGGAAGAGTTGTATATAGTTTTTGCATTCGTTCGTAGTTCACAGTATATGTGTTTTAGCGAGCACCGAAAGCCTTTAACTTATTGATTCTTGGGCACACACTTAAAAGGGTGAAGCCACAAAGTTTGACTTTAGTTTGAGGCATGAGTTATGCCACATGCCTTTCCAAACTATAGTGATAACAACATTTTAAGCTACAACCTGTTGTCCGTCTTTTCCTGACCTACATAAGTCTCTTAAAGCTGGCTTACAAGGATGTCATCGTGAGCTAGAAGGCTAGAGTTCGAGCTAGCGTTGTTGTGTTCGTTCTTGAGGACTTAGGTGTGGGAAGGCATTCCGTTGGTATAAAACTGAAAGCTATGGCCGCCTCCTATTCAATCAAACAGGTTCATCATTATATGAAGTCTACTAGGCAAAGCCAACCACATGATGTACCATCAGGCATAAAGTGCTTTGTTTAGTGCTGTGGTTGAACTCCATAAACTCCATCATTCTTGCTAGGGCATAATTGACAGAAAGACCTTCCTTTCTTCCCTTTGCATACATAGCTATGGTATGAGGCTAAGCGGAGATGTGGATATTGAAAAGTAAAGGAACTCGCATTGAACCTTGTGGTAAGCCGTTGTTTAGCTTCCTCGGCTTGAAATAGGATTGACAACTTCATCCTGATGTGAAGCTAGCTGGTCTGAGTATAGTCTTAGTCGTATGCTAACTCTCAGTCTTTTCACTTGTATTACTAGGTTATGCTGACATTCCTGCACTTGGCCCGAAAGATCTTTGTGGGACTACCTTGATCAGGCGTCATTCCCAAGAATTCAAACAGACCAAGTCTGATAGTTGGCCCGCTTCAAGTTGAAAAGACACTGCAACCATGACAACGCTGTTTGAAGCTTGTTAAGACGCCTATAGTAGCCAGTATACGCTGGAGTATAACTAAGCTCAAAATCTCATGTTTAGCTGCTTGCAGCTTGTCGCAAGCGAGGTGTATGTAGGCATTATGCTCTGCAAGAAAGAGTGGTATGTTTTGGTGTAAGGAAAAGTAGACAGTCAGACAGGTTGTTTCTCGCCAGAGACAAAGGTTAGAGCCGAGAATATTTGCTACGCCGATGAAGAAGACAGAACAAAGTCTTGTAAGGCTGATCCGGAGCAAGGAGCATAGTCAGTCGGTTGTTGAGCCAGCATATCTTAAGATCAATAAGGGGGCCAAAATTGGTCAGCAGATTTTCTCTGACGACGGCTAGTTCACGTCAGCAAGTCAGAGTCATAAAGTTCAAAATCGGCTACTGTAGGCTTTTCAGAATTGTGGCAATCAATTATAGACGCCGAGCTGACGAGTCTGACAATCAACGAGCAGTAGATTGTTGTTGCCTAACACATATGTATGTAGCTGAGAGCTGGATGAAGGTCTGGCAAGCATTTGCAAGAGCTGGATCCCTTTAGCTGAGTGTGGGAGCATGATCATGATTTGCTATTGCTTGAACTGAACGTGAGCATCTTATATCTATGATCTCAACTTTGACCTCAATACTTGATGCACTTTTTGAAAAGTCGTGAATCCTTCCCTGCTAGTCTCAGTTAATATACAGTGATAGCAGTGAAACACCAGCTAAGTTAACACTGAACTGAACACAACTAGGTCCATCGATCTCTTAAAATACAAGAGAGAAATCCTTTTCAGGAAAACAGACGTCACTACTATAGCAAAGCATGCTCAGAGACTAAGCTGTACAGACGAAGAGGAAGACAACATCATCAGTGCCGCTTTCTATGCGCTCGTCAACATCAGGAAGGGTACTTTAGGTGAATACTTTTTCAAGGATCTCAAAGAACCTAGTAATGTCTGTTTGGCTATTATCAACTCTTTCCTACATGGAAGTACATGTCCTAGGAGTAATAGGGTGACCAGGCAGACATTATACAATCGCGGCATTGAACATCGGAACTACCTTAGGTCTGAAGAGCTAGTTTAGCCAATCAACAGAAAGTGCAAACTTCTCTCTGAGATATGGACAAAGGTACAATGCTAGACAATGGATAGGGGGCCTGGGCTTATTCAAGTTTTATGTCATTGCCTGCGTCTTTCCTGACTGATTTAAGGATCAAAGGTTCGCAACTGTCAGACCAAACCAGGGAACCCTAACTCCCAAATTTCATCTGATTGGCAAAATTCCCAAACAAAATCGGTTTCTTAAGATCTTTTTCCCCTCGAACTGGAACACATTACCAAAGTCACTCCTTACAAATGTCAAAATAATAGAAAAAAACTACACAAAAGTGACAATTTTTTTCGAAAAACCTGTCCACCCTAAATCAGAGCATAACTCTGAAACTAGGTGTGTCCCATTTCAATAAACGATTCTCCAGTAGGTACTCTATGGACTACATGTCCTCATGAAAGACACACAATTAATCTTCCATTGTTCGAAAGTCCGTTTGAGTCAAAAATGTTCATACATTACCGCACGTAACAAATTCTCCAGGCAAACAAGGACATTTTCTTCCCTTCTATTGCTTTTTGTACGAGAGAAATACACACGATCTCAAGGACGACACACTGTGACATTGTTGAGTTCAGGGAATTTCCCCAACGAAAAAAAAAAGAAGTACCCTACGTACGTGTTAAGTGGCTTAGGTCGGTCCGGTGAGATAGATTCCAAGAGAAAAAACAAAATCGATCTCTCCTCAGAATTAAGGATTAAATAGGAGAAATGGGTATATCCACTTACGTAATAATTGGTGTGTGTATGCGTGTGAAAAAAGGAAGGAGAGGGGGGAGGGAATTCGACAAACCAATGTTTACCTTTTCTTTTCTTACAGTTCATGCAGAAGAGTCAGAGTCCTCAGACCAAGTCAAATACACCGAAGTACGAGACGCTTATTTGTCCTTCATACTCTGAACTATATCCAGACGATGAGGTCGCACTAAAGGCGGACACCACAGCAACGAAAAGGACAACGACTAAATCGACGTTGAAAAGTGTTGAAATCGCCATCAAGAAATACCATCAACTGTCTAAATTTTTAATACAAAGCCAGGACGAAGACAAGGACGATTGTGATATGATTTCCTCAACGACGACAACAGCAGCGGCGATGATAGTGCCACCGAGGAAACCAAAAGTCTATGATTGCATGAGGGATTTTCTAAGGAAGAAATTCTTTCAGCACAGCGCCTCCGAGGAGTCTGAAGCCGCTGAATATGATGAGGTAAATACATAATATCACTCGTTGAATGATGTCCTTTTTGTCTGTGAATAAATTAAATAAACTTCTATTCTAAATGGGTTTCTTTGGTTTTTTTTTTTTTTTAGGTCGATTATCTCGGTATGATGGATTCGTATGACATTAAGGATGTTGATGGCGATGATGATGATGATGATGATGACGAGTGCCTTCTGGTTGTGGAATCAAATCAGCAAACAAGGACGAGAGGTAATCGCTTGGTTGATGCTGGTTGCTGGCCAAATAATGGGATTTATGGTGACGAAGATTCGGATGCTGGAATCAAGGACTGTTGTCAGTTATTGGCCAGTGGGAGTTCGCCAAAGACAGAGAAAAGTAGGTTTACCCCATGGTGCCATTCAAGGGTCTTTTTTCTAACCTTTTTCCACTTCTTTGCAGCTTCAAAAAGTCCCAAGCGAAAGCCTATCGAAATGCCCTCAGAACTGCGGGATGCATCGTGGTTTCAACCGAGTATCTCGGGCAAGGCTGCCATCGAAAAGCTGACAAAGGAGCCTGCAGGGGCTTTTATAATCCGCCAAAGCTCCAGCGTGAAGCCGGGAAACTTCATTCTCTGCCTGCGGATGGAGACAAAGGTGAAAAAGTTTGTGATTCTTGGATCCCCACGGTGCTACAAAATAAAGGTAAGGTCTCCTTTTTATACTTGGTACTTCAAACAAAATCAAATTCGTTTCCTCTATTTCCAGGGAGCAAAAAAGGAATTCTCCTCACTAAAAGCTTTAGTCACTCATCACTCTGTTATGGCAGAACAATTGCCAGTGACTTTAGCCCTGCCAAGAACAGTTGATGAAAAACCCTCGCATCGCTATCTAGACGACTTCGATACCTTTGAATCCTTACAGATCCTTGGCATTCTGAAATTTCTACAATCAAAAAATTTAGAATTCTCTTGAATGGCTGCGGATATGTGTTCCAAGGAAGAACGCTAAATTCTAGGCTACATAACCTACTTAATAGAGCAAGGAGGCTTAATAACACCAGTCGAAAGGACTGGGCTATATTTATTGGTCCACGCACAACATTCCAAATAATTGAAAGGATTTATCAAATCACTCGAGCATTGGGTGAAGGATTGGTTTCATTTCGTCGAATAAGGAGTCCGAAAAATGGTACAAAAAAAAGAAGTGTATCTAGTATGTCATAGTAAAAGTTTATAAATAAAGATAAAGTTATAAAAATATTTGACAGTTTGTTTAATTCAATTTTCTTCCAATTAATTACTCTGATCTGGCAACGCCGTACGGACTTGACGTACGTTTACTTGAAATGAAAACGTCATCGATCGTGAGAGATACTAAAGCGTCGTCTCCCTCACTCACATTCAAGTAAGCGCGTAGGAAAAAGGGGTTTCACCAGAATAGGACTATTTTTTCCTGCAGGAGTCTATTTTTATTTTCATTTAAATATCGTGGGAAGATAGAGATCCTTCAGTTTGAACGACATCAGCAGGACGGGCATAATTTTAACTCTGATTTGTAAAGGCACAAAACAAACAGTTGCTCAAGTTAGAGGAGTATACAGGGTCCAGAGATTGTTGGCATAACATCGGATCTTCGCCGTTCCCCACAAAAAACCTCCAAAGGCTTATTGACATCGGCAAGACGGCTTGGGACTTGCGTACAGCAGACACGATGGGTGCTTTAATTCGGCCAAAACTTATTTTCAAAAAATGCACTCAGTTTGGAAATAAGTTTTCAATATTTTCCAACGTTTCTCAATCGTAAAGCGACTCATTTCATCCCGCAGAGGTATGATACTCGCTTTTTGTCAAGATTTTGAGCGGGAAACATCTGTCAGTGTCAAAATAACCTATGATTTAAGAAGAAACTACTAGATGGCTCACCATTTTCACTAGGGACTAGATAGTTAAGCTTACTTCCTCAAAGAACATTCCAAAATGATCTCCAGAAGCGAAGGTCTGGACAATAACTTAGTCCCTGTGAAGTCAAGAAAGACTACTTTATACCTCACTCTAGGTAGCATAGGAATAACACGCCTAGCTCGACTGGTTGCTACTATTGATAAAAACTTATTGAACATCTGTACAGCATTCTGCCAAGACTCTTAAGAGAGTACTTGCAACTCGCATTCATGATGACCTATTTGTATATTCCTTGCATGAACCTCCTTCAACCTGGCTTTAGAACAGGCTATGGTCAACATCTTGGATGATGTAAGGACTGAATTTGATAAGAGATTTATAATCTAGCTTTGCATTCTCGACTTTAGAAGGGCTTTTGACAGGTCAATCACTTCATTTTTCGTTGAAAATGCTTTTTGCTTTTAGTGATAACAAGGCTCACAAGTAGTTCTTTTCTTTGACTGATAGGACTTAGCTTAAGACCCTGGTGCACAGTGTACCTCAGAGTTCAATCTTGCGGCCTATTCTATTCTGATATGTCTTACCGTCGATTTGCAGTCATGTGTCTATCCACCTCTGCGCCGATGATCTTTAGCTTTACTCCTCGCAACATAGCTTAAGACCTAGCCTAGGCTACAGTTGCTTTGACTACTACTTATTTATACTCCAAGATTGACTTTTCGTGCTCAGATAAAGGTCTCTCTAAGTCGTACCCCCAAGGTGCACATATAACCTAAGAGACCTATGCGCCCCAAAGTTGCAAAGCTGCCAATCAAACAAATAAATAAAATCGAATGATCATGACCGGGCACAACCTTTATCAGGACATTGGAGAAGAATACAATTGAGTACAGACCACCTTTTGCAGAGGCTTTGGTGACAGATTCAGTACACTTCCTATGCAAATATCTCAGCCTCTACTTTCAAAGAAGCTAAACGACTTGTCAAAAAGGCCACCGAGGTAGATCCTTACTGGCATTATATTGTCTAGATCATTTCAAGAAGGCCGATACCCACTCCACGGATGTACATTGGATCCTCTTGAGATCCGACTACAAGTTTCACCTTGCAGTTGCAGCGTACCCTCTTCTACCCACCTAATCGTTGTCTGTTCCAAGGTAGGTTACGAATATGTCCATATTATGCTACGAGCGAGTACAGTATCCACTGTATTATTGCCAGCTTGGAACTTGGGATTTATGAGCTGAAAATGATAGCTGGACTTAACACACTCATCCGTCAGTCAGTCACATCCTAATAGCGTTTGGATAACACCATTGAGGCCTCCCCACTTCCTTATCTACCGCCTGTCACACCCTCTCATAGGCCCAACTCGACCAAGAAATCAATATGCAGGCCATAGAGGAGCAAGGCCTAGCTTCTCACATCTATAGGTGCGGTATACCTTTGTGAAGATATAAAAAGGACTAACAAATTTATGCTGTATCTGAAGAGCAGAAGATTTGTGATCATTAAATCTCTTAGATGTTTGTCAGACTCATTGGAGACTAAACGACGAAGAAGAAGCAAAAGCCAATGTGAGTCCTTTGTCAAATTAAAATATTGATCAAACTCCCTATCCTCCATCAATTGGTATTCACCCAGTTCATGTGCGTAATTACCTCTTTAGAAACGAAGCTAATCAGGCATCTCATTTGAATCCATTAAATTCCATTCATTCAAGTAGTGACTCCAGAACCAACGAGAAAGAATCCATCCACCATCTACGGTGAACAGTAAATTTGAATACATTCAAGTGGTCCTCCAAGCAGTAAGCAGTCCTTAAACCAGTCCTCTGCCGGTTACACTAACAACTGTTACGATTCTGAAGTGTAATGCCGCAAAAGTACCACACACATCCATCCATGGAGAAGGAAAAAGAAAAAAAAAAAAACACACAAAACCTGTATCAAGGATCTCTCAAAGCCTATTCGAAATATATTTAAATGCAAGGACTCGCGCCTTCCTCGCACCACTCCTCACACGAAAAAATAAAACCCAAAGAACACAAGCCCACTTCACCATACACACTCGTATGAGTTCACTCAAAATTACCCCAGTCGATGGCATTTAATTCGATTAATGGATAACGAAATCAAGTGTACATACCGCTTCTTCAGCTTAAGTGAAGTGCATGTCCTTGTGCATGTCGGATTTATATATCAAAGTAAAGAGTTTTAGAATTGAACACATGTCATAAAAAAAAAAAAAACCACCGCAGAGCGCTTTAAAACTTTTCATTTAAGTCCATCACATGAAACGATACAAAGGATAATCCATTTGCGAGATACATGAGATGAGAGTGAGTGTCCTTGCGGGAGGAAAGAGGATATGTGTCACTACACTACACCAAAACAGCAAACGTGTGAAACAGAAGAGTTGAAGGATGCTTCCCATTGACTCGTGTGTTTATGTTCTGTTTTTTGCGTTCGCTCTCTTTGCGATGTTTCATCCTGTGACACGATGATAAATGAATTCCTTCAATCGTGACAGATACTTTTTTTCCTCGTTTTTTGTATCCCTCGAGTGAAATTGCCCAGAAAATGCTTTCCTTTGCTTTAAGGAATTCTCCAAACGGAATTAGGTTGTGAAAAAAAAGCGGAGCAAGGAGCAAAAGGAAGCTGATTCGTGCTCCACTTTGCAAATAAAAATCTCGGCGAATAATATTGCATTCTGAACACGTTCGACGATGAGAAGGATCTCTCAAGGGTCCGTGGCGGTCGTAACACTCTGTAAATGGAGTGTACAGTCGCACGCTTCTTTTCCTTCTTCTGTGTTTGGCCAGAAGTGTAATGAGGAGGTGCTATATGGACGGATGTGTGTTGCATCAGCAATTAGGGACAGGTTTTTCTAGTTTTGTAATTTATTATTGTTCTGGTGTTCTGGTCGGCTGGAGGGGCCTTGGATTACAAAAGTCCTTGCCAATTGAGAGTGTCCAATAAAAAATCGGAGATCTTATTGGAATTATATTGTTCAAATGGAAGTACTGATGGTAATGCTGCAAAGCAAAAGGTTCGTGTCTAGGTTTAAACTTGATCTGAAAAGTATGCCACGAATATTTGAAAAAAATTCAGGTTGTGTGCTACATTTGATAAATTATGTTGCATAAAAAAGGGAGAATTTGATCTTTTAACTTTTTAAATTCAAAGTGCAACTGGGTTGTGTTTGGTGACAGAGCCCTAGTGTAACAAGGCCTTAAGAAGGCTTTCAGTTGAGCAAAATGGTTAGATACAGTGAACTTCAGCAGCCATAGAAGCCACAACGAACAAATTACAATGGACTCTTCCGAAAGAAAGGATACGACAAGGAACATTCTAAGTATATAGGTAGAAGTATAGAGCCATACATATACCAAAAGCTACCATATATTGATAAGCACTCCTCAAGATTCAATGCTATATCCTCTTCTGTGAAACAAGTTGGTAATGCCATTAAGAACACTATTGACGATATCGTCATGGTGACCTTCGAATTCAATAAAAAAAAGTCCCTTCGACGAATCCAATTACTCCTTACTTTCCAAGAGGAACGAGAAAACCGGTCTGAATCATTTGTGAATTTTTTTGAGCTTTTTTGCACGATGCCACCCCTCTGAATGCATCGGATTTCATGTTACGATTTTTGTTTCCAATTCACATCCAGATCCTGCGGTGAATTTGACTAGTAATTGCTGGATTTGAAGTAAGCCTTTGTCATCACTCAATTAGGAATCCCTGCGAGTGTCCTTCGGGAGTGTCGCGGGAATTTTTGGAAAGGTCACTCGAAAGTTTGACCTAATAAATAATTTCAAATAATTTTTCCCATTCACGCATTCTGTGACTGAAAGCTGGTCACAAGATGTGAGAGGGCAAAGAAGACCCAGGACATGTAGTCAACCTGGACTCATGTTGTTCTAGTCACTGATTGAGGAACATTATGTCGATTAGCGTCCGATGTCCTACCTTAAGAACTAAAAGGCATAGTTTAAAATTATGTTACTTCTAGTTCATCGAAACTCATGGATGCTTACACAAGTGGGCCACCCCTCCCCCGATGATGCCACAGTGGTGTTTGGAATATTTTCATCATCATTACAACTCTGCCTTCAAGAGGCTCGCGGAAGTAGAACGTTGAGACAAATTCGCCATCTTTCTAGATTTCTTCTACCGACTTCAACTCATAAGCAGAAAATCTCAAACGCGACCTTCCATGTGCTTGTAGGTCCACTAAGGTACCTTAACCTTAACTTGATTGTACTTTCAAAAATAAGCCTAGAATCTAGCTGCTGATCCCGAATCCATTTGCCCACTTCCTTAAGCCAGATTGCTAATTCTCAGTCACGCTTTGTGAGTTGTTATTCCTCCTTCTTTCCATTGCAGCATATTGCATTTCAAATAAGCAACGGATAGTAGCACATTGCCCTTACATACGTCCTCATGTAAATGACGGATCAGTTCAACGTTCACAAACATACTGCAAGGCTAACGCAAAGTGAGTCAATATGTATATTACCTTAGAGATCAGGCAGGAAAAGATGTTGAGGGCAGGAATTTCCTAACCAAACTGAAGTCCATTGTGAAGCCACATGAGCTGGGAGCTGGGGATCTGTTTTTTCCAGAAATCAAACAGTTTTGTCTCTAGTTGCGCTCGTCAACTTTCACTTAAGCTGGACACTATTCGCAGACTAAGCGAGGTACTGAGCGAGAATACATACATATTTCAAGATGGCTCATCTGTAGACTGATCCGTCCCGTGCTTGATGTGAGAATCACTTAAAGGAGTTTCAATTACTAAAACTATCACACAATAGTATGCCCTTTGGTGTGTTGTTCTTTTATATGGAAAGATAAGGCACCTTTTCGGATGAGTTCTCCAGGAGCTCTTTCACGATCTGGACCATTACATTAAAGTTATGTAACTAGGCCTAGATGAATCGCTATGACAAAGATCCAAAAGGTTCATCTGCACCTCATTCGTTGTTTAAAGAGTGCGGCATACCAGTGGACTTCTGTTAGATTGTCTAAGTGTGGTTGTGTCTACTTGAATCTAAGTAGATTCAGGCAAGCCCTTTCAAAAATTTCGCCAATGGTAAAAATGACTAGAAATTGGTCAGACTGTGTCTCTCTTGGAAACCAGAAGGTGTGTATACGTTCTTCACATAAGAAGCAACAAAGGATGAGCAGGATATTGCCCTAGTTAAATGGAATAGAGAATACAATACACCTCGGGTGATGTAATGGGCATATTGGATCAATCTGGTGAGCCGAGTAATACCCAAATATTTTCAGTGCCGCTCCTTAGAGCCACTAAGGACTTAACGCTGACCCGCTTCGCTGCATTCTATTATTATGAATTTTAAATGATTTCCATTGGAAAGAGTCCACATCTACATACCAGCTCATACTTATTACATATCATATTTTGACTTTTTCCTGACCTATTACACTCCATCCCTTAACATTTTTTTGTGCGCTGTCCATTCCATCGCTAACTCACCCCTAATTGGATGGAAATGTCCATAGCGCGTTTCCCAATTCACATCCACTTTGTGCAGTAATTTCTACTAGATGCTCTGCCAAATGGTGGAGTCTTCACTCTGGCTTCTCTTCAGTGTCGAATAAATCTTTCGCCTTTTACTAAAGATTTCCGTGGAGAGGAGCACTCTAATGAGTCTAAATTGAAATTTTTGAAAAAGGGACTGGCGAAAGTCGGACCCTAATAAGATGTGCACTCATATACTTAAATTGTTACCATTTTGATTCAGCTACTTTGCCTAAGACAGCAAACTGAGCTGAGAACTAGTCTCAGTATTCACTCTCTTTGGTTGGTGTCTAAAGTTTTGGGGGAGATCTGCTCTGATTTCTAATCGGTTATAACTCGTAGACAGATTTTGGTGTTTAATTTTATTTTGAACTCAATGACCTCCTCTATTATAAATGTGGACGCTATGCGCGAGAAGGACATGAAACAGCTTATTCCGTTTTAAGATGACGACGGCACTTCTGCCGAACGACGCAGAATTTTTGAAAATGTTCTATGTAAATAAACGTCAATTTGTAGGTTCAGTGGCAACATAAGCAATCCAAGACAACTTAGATGAATTCAAATATTTTCTGTCCTTATGTCCTTCGAACTTTGCAACAAAATGGACTTAGGATGTAAGTTGAAAAGCATGACTCAGCAATTCAATTTGAGCATGAGTTTCTTCCGCCCTCTATGCGGAGACTGCCTAAGGTGTTGCAAACGAGAAACAATCTTGTAAGTTTGTTCGGAAACTATTGCTTGGATAAATTGCCAAAATTTCTCAGCGTTTCTCGGACAGTATTTCAAAATGTTCTGTTTAAAACAAAGCCTCTTTTAACAATTGATGCTGGTGTGCTGGACAGACAACTTCAGGCATAAAATTTCTTGTGCAAGTACAATCTACCGACAGATTTATGCAGCGTAATGTGCAGACGAAGTAGAAGTTACCAAAATTTCAAAAATACTAAGAAAATCCGGCAAATGTGGCGATTCACTTCATAATATCCTTCTGCGACTGCGCAACTGCGACGCATACTATTACGACTCTCAACTGTTCTCTGCTCGTTTCTATAACACTGTTTATGATCAACCCTCAAAAAACTCACCCCTAATTCCGGATCGTCTGCTAAGAGTAAGCAATTGCCTTCAGTATTTCTACAATTTTTTAAGGACCTTTCTCACAATTCACACTCAATTGGTGTGGAGTTTTATACAAGTACTGCTAGAGGAGCACGGTCTAGTTATCGCTTCTCGGCCTTATGGCTAAGATCAAAGTGTAGTATCTGTTCTTATCAGCTTAACATCTGATAGATCCTCCATCGGGGGACAACAAATGTTAAACTGATTTTTGGAATCAGACGGAGTGCTAGGAGCTTGCTTCACCTCTGTCGCGGGTTAGCCCGGTATTGCAGTACCGTCGGGATCGGCCCAATAAATATTTTATACAAATAGCACACAATTCGCTGTTTTATTTGAAATTTTGAATTTAGCTCGAGGAAGTCGAGTCAAGTGAGCAAGGATTTTCCTTCATCCTACTTGTTGACTCTTCAAACCAATCTGTCGTTGTTGACAAGTTGTCTCCTGCGATAAATCATCTCCAAAGCTACACACGCTCCTGTCGGATTTGTCACTCTTGACACCGCAATTGCATGCCACAATCAAACTCCCATCAAATTATGTCTTCTTCGCCCCACACACACGCACACAGACTATTAATTTCAAGATGAAATATGGATTTACCCTCGAAACCGAATATCAGATTTCCAGGAAAGCTTCTTCGCCCGAAAACCGCAACATTATTATGTCAACCGCATTTCAACAACGCGACACATTATTCCACCACAAAGCCTGACAACAGGATAATGAAAGGCAAACTAAACGGGAACCAACCACGTCAAAAGCAATTCATCCCAACTATTCTCCTGCAGTAGTGCGGCAGCATCTCATTTGAAGTGTCTTCCTCTCTCCTCCAGATGGAGGAATTCAATTACCAAAACAAGTGGTGGGCCTGAAATTTGTCACATACACGTCATCAGTCATTAAGTGAGTACGCGAGTACGTGTGTGTGTTGAGCTTGACAACTCGTTCTGATTTTGAATTCCTTTTAAAGTTCAAAAGTCCTTGCTTGGTGCGGGGGTTTAATTAAGAGCATAAAACATTCCTAGATGGGGGCGTGCATAGTTAAAACTAGGCCGCTTTTCAATTTCCACACAAAAGGGGAGCGCGCTTAATTAGTCAGGCATATGACAAGGTTTCATGCCAACGTACAGTTCTTAGAATTATCCCTTTGGGGCATACCATTGACACATATAACGCTTTTTGTCTCAGAGAGTCTTTATTTGGAGAAATGTGTCAAGGCACCACCACCGCATCGTTAGATGTGCTTTAACATGAGATCTGCCGAAAGTGCACCACCTCGCAGGGACACTCCCAGGACATAAATTTGTTGCGAGTGACCACCATTAAAGGCTCTCATGTTGATGCGGAGGATTTCGCTTTCACTCTTATTAAATTTATTATGATAATTAATCCCGTTACTGTATTAATGTCCACCAGCCTCGTATTGTAACACATTCGAAATAGGATCCCGTTTTGGGAGGCTGGAGGCGATAATCATCAGAAAGAAGCCAGTCATTCGATATATGCGTATATGCGCGCGTGGGTGGGCACGCAGTGTGCGGGGGAATATGTATAATATGCACGGAGGACAGCAGCGGAAAAAGGACGATAAGTCCTTTTGTTTGATACGTTTCTCGTTATAATCGGTTCAGGGTTCGCCCGTTGTCGTCGACGTCGTCGTTGTTCTTGTAATGCGAATAATGAAAACGCGGCGAAGCTCATTATGTTCGCATGTGGTAGTCGTAAGCATCGGATTAAAAGTGAATAAATGGCCGCAGAGTGAGTTAAGGCGACTGAGATAAAATATTTCTCGGTCGTAAATAAGGGCGGACAGTATTTAAGTTTAATGCGCAATAAAGGGTATACTTTGTGTGCGAATTATGTGCCAGATGCACACAGTCATGTTGGGAGATTGTCTTTCGATATTTATGCGAGTATTTGCTTAAAGGATACAAAAATGCTGATTCAGTCGGCTTCCACATCAATCGACAAAGGATACTAAATAAATAATCACTCCACCGTAAAATGTGGTGGCTCCATTCCATTCTAGGGAGATGTGACAACAGTGTCGTCAAATAGATACCGAGGTCACAATAGCCAAGGACTGTGGATTCTAGGTCAATCTTGCTTATTCTATTTTTAAGGAATTTTTGTCGGAAACTAATGGATTCACTAAGCCGGTAGTAGCATCTAGCTTAGCTCTAAACTTATATTCTATTTCTGCTGATAAATATTTATTGGGCCGATCCCGGCGGTACTGCAATACCGGGCCAACCCGCGACAGAGGTGGAGCAAGCTCCTAGCACTCCGTCTGATTCCAAAAATCAGTTTAACATTTGTTGTCCCCCGATGGAGGATCTATCAGATGTTAAGCTGATAAGAACAGATACTACACTTTGATCTTAGCCATAAGGCCGAGAAGCGATAACTAGACCGTGCTCCTCTAGCGGTACTTGTACAAAACTCCACACCAATTGAGTGTGAATTATAATAAAGTTCCTTAAAAAATTGTAGAAATACTGAAGGCAATTGCTTACTCTTAGCAGACGATCCGGAATTAGGGGTGAGTTTTTTGAGGGTTGATCATAAACAGTGTTATAGAAACGAGCAGAGAACAGTTGAGAGTCGTAATAGTATGCGTCGCAGTTGCGCAGTCGCAGAAGGATATTATGAAGTGAATCGCCACATTTGCCGGATTTTCTTAGTATTTTTGAAATTTTGGTAACTTCTACTTCGTCTGCACATTACGCTGCATAAATCTGTCGGTAGATTGTACTTGCACAAGAAATTTTATGCCTGAAGTTGTCTGTCCAGCACATTAGCATCAATTGTTAAAAGAGGCTTTGTTTTAAACAGAACATTTTGAAATACTGTCCGAGAAACGCTGAGAAATTTTGGCAATTTATCCAACCAATAGTTTCCGAACAAACTTACAAGATTGTTTCTCGTTTGCAACACCTTAGGCAGTCTCCGCATAGAGGGCGTATGAAACTCATGTTCAAATTGGATTGCTGAGTCATGCTTTTCAACTTACATCCTAAGTCCATTTTGTTGCAAACTTCGAAGGTCATAAGGACAGAAAATATTTGATTTCATCTTAGTTCTCTTGGGTTGCTTATGATGCCACTGAACCTACAAATTGAAGTTTATTTAGAAACTTTTCAAAAATTCTGCGTCATCCGGTAGAACAGTTAACTGATGTCTGAAGTGTCGGCGATCTTATACCGGAATAAGCTGTTTCATGTCCTTCTCGCGCATAGCGTCCACATTTATAATAGAGGAGGTCATTGAGTTCAAAATAAAATTAAACACCAAAATCTGTCTATTAGTTATAACCGAATGAAAAGAGATCAGAGCAAATCTCCCCTAAAACTTTAGACACCAACCAAAGAGAGTGAATACTGAGACTAGTTCTCAGCTCAGTTTGCTGTCTTAGGCAAAGTAGCTGAATCAAAATGGTAACAATTTAAGTATATGAGTGCACATCTTATTAGGGTCCGACTTTCGCCAGTCCCTTTTTCAAAAATTTCAATTTAGACTCATTAGAGTGCTCCTCTCCACGGAAATCTTTAGTAAAAGGCGAAAGATTTATTCGACACTGAAGAGAAGCCAGAGTGAAGACTCCACCATTTGGCAGAGCATCTAGTAGAAATTACTGCACAAAGTGGATGTGAATTGGGAAACGCGCTATGGACATTTCCATCCAATTAGGGGTGAGTTAGCGATGGAATGGACAGCGCACAAAACAATGTCAAGGGATGAAGTGTGGTAGGTCAGGAAAGAGTCAAAAGGTGTTATGTAGCAAGTATGAGGTGGTATGTAGATGTGGGCTCTTACTAAGGGGAATAATTTTCAGTTCATAATAATCGAATGCAGCGAAGCGGGTCGGCGTTAAGTCCTTAGTGACTCTAAAGAGCGGCACTGAAAATATTTGGGTATTACTCGGCTTACCAGATTGATCCAATATTCCCATTACATCACCCGAGATATATTGTATTCTCTATTCCATTTAACTAGGGCAATATCCTGCTCATCCTTTGTTGCTTCTTATGTGAAGAACGTATACACATCTTCTGGTTTCCAAGAGAGACACAGTCTGACCAATTTCTAGTCCTTTTTACCATTGGCGAAATTTTTGAAAGGGCTTGCCTGAATCTACTTAGATTCAAGTAGACACAACCACACTTAGACAATCTAACAGAAGTCCACTGGTATGCCGCACTCTTTAAACAACGAATGAGGTGCAGATGAACCTTTTGGATCTTTGTCATAGCGATTCATCTAGGCCTAGTTACATAACTTTAATGTAATGGTCCAGATCGTGAAAGAGCTCCTGGAGAACTCATCCAAAAAGGTGCCTTATCTTCCCATATTAATGAACAATACACCAAAAAGCCATACTCTTGTGTGATAGCTTTAGTAATTGAAACTCCTTTGAGTGATTCTCACATCAAGCACGGGACGGATCAGTCTACAGATGAGCCATCTTGAAATATGTATTCTCGCTCAGTACCTCTCTCAGTCTGCGAATAGTGTCCAGCGTAAGTGAAAGTTGACGAGCGCAACTAGAGGCAATACTTATTGATTTCTGGAAAAAACAGATCCCCAGCTCCCAGCTCATGTGGCTTCACAATGGACTTCAGTTTGGTTAGGAAATTCCTGCCCTCAACATCCTTTCCTTCCTGATCTCTAAGGTAATATATATATTGACTCACTTTGCGTTAGCCTTGCAGTATGTTTGTGAACGTTGAACTGATCCGTCATTTATATGGGGACGTATGTGAGGGCAATGTGCTACTATCCGTTGCTTATTTGAAATGCAATATGCTGCAATGGAAAGAAGGCGGAAGGACAACTCACAAAGCGTGACTGAGGAGTAGCAATTTGTCTTATGGAAGTGGGCAAATAGATTTGAGGTCAAGAGCTAGATTCTAAGCTTATTTTTGAAAGTACAATCAAGTGAAGCTTAAATTGCCTTAGAGGACCTACAAGCACATGGAAGGATCAAGTCCGACATCAGCCTTGGTCGCGTTTGGGATTTTCTGCTTATAAGTTAAAGTCGGTAGCAGAAGTCTAGAAAGATGGCGAATTTGTCTCAACGTCCTACTACGCCGACCCTCTTGAAGGAAGAGCGTTTAATGGTAATATTCCAACAGTAGCAACACCGGGTTAGGGGTGTCTCAGCTTGTATGAGTGTTTTGAAGAACCAAAAGGAACGTGATTGAAAACTAGGCCTTTTAGTCCTTTAAATAGGACATCGGACGCTAATCGACATAATGTTTATGAATCCGTGAGTAGAAGATCATGACTCAAGTTTGACTACATGTCCTGGTTCTTCATTGCCCTCTTACATCTTGTGAATTACTTTCGGTCACAGATGGTGTGACTATACGTTTTTTGTCCGGTTAAATGCAAGAAATTATTTGAAATTGTTTATAAGGTCAATCTTTTGAGTGACCTTTCCAAAAATTCCCGCGACACTCCCGAAGGACACTCGCAGGGATTCCTAATTGAGTGATGACAATGGCTTGCTGCAATTCCAGCAATTACTAGTCAAAATCTTCGCAGAATCTGGGTGTGAATTGAGAACAAGAATCGTAACTGGAAACCCAATATATTAAGAGGGGTGACATCGTGCAAAAAAGCTCAATGAAATTCGCAAATGATTCAGACTGGTTTTTTGGTTCCTCCTGTTAAGCAATGAATGGAATTTTTTATGTTAAACTTGATTTACTGCTTCAAGTGGTGTAGGTAACTAGTTTCACGGAAATTCACAGTCACAGCATAAAGCAAGTAAATTTGCTATAACCGGTGTATTCGCTTATTAAGTTTGACGACTTGTACTCAAGCCTTAATTTGTGTCCAGTAACACATTTATTCACTTTGATGGCGAAACTACTGTGAATTGCAATCGAATGCAAAAAGTCGCACCGATGCTACCCAATAGCTTAGACACCACTCAAATAAACACTTGTCAATGGTACACAGCTATGTTCTAGGTCCTTTTACACTGGTTAGATCAAAGAACATTTTTGAGGGAATATAGGCTGGTCCCTAACATCGCAACGTTATATGTAAGACCTCGCTCTAAGCAGACAGAAACTTAGCGGTCTTAAAATGGGTTATTACTGTCAGTTGCCTATTGTCTGTTACTAAGAACAAATAACCATTACAGAGCGATGACACAGACCACCAATTACAGTCCTACTTAGGTTGAGCTTAGCAAAGGCACCAATGACATAAGAAGGACACGCAAACAACTAATCATGCATCGTTTGTTTATTTTTACGTTCTTCCCAGTGTTTTACAAAGCAGTTTCCATGGCAGAGGATACATAACGGATCCTTTTGCGTATAAAATACATTCTGTTAGAAAAATCTGAAAAATCATAGCTTCAAAAGGTAGGACAGAAACGCCAGCCAATTAATGCCAATTAATTGTGAACTCATTTGTAAAATATTAATTGAATTGGCATTGTTGCAAAGAAGACATAGTTTGATGGATGTTTTTGAGTGGGCCCACAATGCATGTAGCTCCTTAAGCTGTGAGTTGAAAGAGACAATGATGGATTGACGAAGAGACAGTCGGTTGTATAGAAAATCCTTATTGACACTAACATGGAGAAATCAAAGTGAGTCTTTTGATTTTTTCTGGTGAGGTAGAATAGACATATGTACATACTAGCTTCCACTTCAACAGGAGAGTTGTAAGCCGAAATTTAAATTCTACTTCAGCTGATAAATAATTATTGGGCCGATCCCGGCGGTACTGCAATACCGGGCCAACCCGCGACAGAGGTGGAGCAAGCTCCTAGCACTCCGTCTGATTCCAAAAATCAGTTTAACATTTGTTGTCCCCCGATGGAGGATCTATCAGATGTTAAGCTGATAAGAACAGATACTACACTTTGATCTTAGCCATAAGGCCGAGAAGCGATAACTAGATCGTGCTCCTCTAGTGGTACTTGTGTAAAATTCTACACCAATTGAGTGTGAATTGTGAGAAAGATCCTTAAATTTTTTGTAGAAAATTTCACGGAACGCAATTGGTCACATCTTTTTGCCTCAATTAGGGGTGAGTTTTGTGAAGGGTGATCATAGAGGTATCTTAGAAATGGAGCATACAATCAATATGCAATCGGTGGTAAGGTTAGAGTTCCTTGACTGCAGAGGAGGTGTAATGTATTACTAAAAGCTTGCTGTTTAATGTATGATAACAGTTCTGATTTTATTTAGGGTTTTACAGTAGTTTGTCTCCATTAAACTGACTGCTAAGAAGGGTAACCAATTGATAATTAGGCTATAGTAAATCGAGTACCTCAGGGTGGATTGTTATCACCACACAACTTTGGCTCACAATTAAAAACGACATAATCCGTACCTTAGAGACGGAAGGGTACAAAGTTATAAGGTATGTATGTAAACGATATTTCCATAGCAATCAGTGGGAAACGGTTGCGGAATCTCATGCTCATGCAAGCTAGACATTTGAATACCAATCCGGCTAAGAACGAGCTTGTATGATCACGCCCTTAAGGACGAATGGAATTCAACTATGTTTCTGAAGTATCTTCTTTTGAAACTAAGCTGCTAGCGATGAGGGCCCTAATTAGTTCTATACTGTGATAATTCGGCCGATCCTGCTGTAGTGAATTTTAGTCCATTGGATGGCGCCAGCCAAAGTCAGCTATGTCTCAGGTGGGGGCTGGAGCCAATGATTTCATCGGCTACCGAATCAGTGCAGGAAGCACCCGATAGATCAGCGTCACAAAGGGACACCATCATCTACACAGTGAAGTACTCGTTGCGCCTCCTTGTACAGACTGTCAGTTGGTTGCAATTTAACAATGTATGTGCTGTGTTCATGGACACTTTCATGACGGCCCAATTCAGGATCTGCAACTGATTAAGAGGATTATTCACCCATTTACCAACAGTAAGGTCCAATATTTCTTCACAAGCACTGCTACAATAAATGCCACTTGAGCTAAGATAGTCCTTAAGATGCCAACCTAACCTTACCTTATGGAGGTGGATTAGGCAAACACGTCTTTGATGAATGGGTCCAGATGTACAGGGTTTTAGAAATTCTACATTCAAATTGAGACTCCGCAAGGTTACATCCTTTCACCAATATTGCTTTATGGTGGTGGTAAGCAATGTGCTAATTATGGCTTCGTTCATGGAAAACTGCTCTTACACGCGAACTAGTATATGACAACTCTCTCAGAGGAGAATGGACCTCCAGTAGATGCCTGCAGATGTTGAAACGGAGGCATACGTTGTCGAGCTTGTTACTAACTAAGCAAGCCCAAGAGCTATCAACTCATGATCCAACTCTTGAGCTGAGATATGTAAAGTATTGTCTGAACCGATCAGGGAACTAAACTTTAAACTCGATATGGCCAACCAAGGATTCAGAACGTCGTGCAAAGCAATCAACTTAAGCCCACAGCTGTGACTGCTTCGTCCTAATATTGAGTTCATACTGGTTTCTGAATATAATACGTGGAGAGTGCAACATATGCTCTGGGCAAAGCCTTTAAAGTTGAACAAGCAAGGTACCAACCAAACAGTGGCATCTGCAGTCCATGGCTGGTCACCTACTACCCTAAGATGGCACGACACGTCGTAGTTCAAGAAGGACATGGCGCAAATGAGTGAAGAAGGAGAACCGAGGTACATTGCCAAGAACTGCACACGATAGCTCGTGGTGGGCTTCTGAACCCACAAATGGACAAATGACGAAAAGACGTGTAACATTCCATAAACAGACGCTAAAATAATTTAATTACTCATCCCTTTTTCACCACCACAATCCGCACCAAACTTAAGCTCTTCGTCTTACTGGCGAATCCTTGCAAGCAAACCGCAAGTTACTCATAAAAACCGACGTATAATTTTGAAAGTAACAAAATGCCTGGCAGGCAGTTTTAAAATTCTCTTCCTTTTCGTCTTGAGTGGGATTTTTTTTGTTGTTGTTGTTTGTTCCTACCCTCTGTGGAGGGTAATAAAAGTTTTTGTCCATCTCCACACAGATTTATATGCGTGCTAGCTCTCTTGTGACAACTGCGACAGAAAGGACGACTATTCCTACCAAAAACTTGCAAAAAACAACTTGTTTTTTTTTTTTTTTTTTTTCCAACATCCTGGGAATAGGCACATCCTCAAGACCATTAACAAATCTAACTACGATGACTGGGGGGGAGGGGGGAACCATCCAGCAGACACACTTCACCATAAATATTTGTCTCGTCATCATCATAATATTTTCTCTGCCTTGGCTTCCGTCCTGAAGCCTCGATAACAAGTTCCACACATACACAAACTGTGCGAGATATAGAGAAACATTAAAATTTCACCAAGGATGAGGGCTGACAAACGAACTGTTTTCCTTATCAATGGTGACTTTTCATATCCTGACAGGATGTACTTCTTTTTCTCTCTTTTCGTGTATTTTTCCCCTTCCCCCCATCCCAACTAATGTCATCCATTTCGAGAGAGGAAAGGAGATGAATTCCGTTTTACATTTTACACGTTTGCATTCAGTATGTATGGATGTCCCTCCCCAAAAAAAAGGACTCCATTATTTTTTTGGTAGAAAATTAGCAGGAAACTTCAAAATGTTTGTCATCATCATCATCATCAGCGCTTTCGTCGTCCTATCTCGCTTTACTCATGTTTGTAATTCTTGCTGGAAAATTCATTAAAAATTACTTTTTTTTTTGTGAGGAAATTCCAAGCAATACAATAAGGAAAGGACTTCCTTTTTGGACGGTTTTTTTCCTTCTGGCCGGAGGCAATTTTTCCCAAGGAAGGACATTACGGATTTGTTGTTTTCTTATTCTTCCTTCGGGGCGGTTTTTTTCATTGAATTTTTACTGGTATTCATGTCAGTGAGTAGGGCATTTGAAAATTGGGGCGGGAGCCTCCTTGCTCCTGCCAACTGATGTATCCTTATCAGTCTGGTAAGTTGGAAAGTGATTCGATAAATATTGAAAAGTTTGTGGGGATAAATAAAAAGTTTTTAATTTGAATTGCTACTCTTTTTGGCTCTTTTTGGGTGACGAGTTTTGAGTCTTGAAGTGGAAGGATCTCCCATGAGTTTGATGGGAGTTTTTGTCCCTTAATTTAGTAATGGCCTCACATCGGGCGCCAATTGTTAGATGGTGCTCAATAGTATGTACAAAGAGAGGAAATGTACTAAACAACAAGCTCCACGTTTAGAGCTAACTTCACACAGAAAAATGCTCTTTGGTGTTTTCAGCTTTCGAGCATTGTTTTCATGGAGCTGTAAAGAGGCACTAACTCCTGGAACACGATACCTAGAGCTGTTTACAAAGATACTAGCATCGCAACCACCAGTCAGCTTGTTCTTTAACCTTTACCTTAGTACCTACTAGGGCTCCTTAGGCTGAGACCTAAGCCTCAGTGGTTTTGTCGCGCTCAATGCTATCTCAGTCTCTAACCTTGACGACCAAAAACCTTTCGAAGAATATTTCTTTCAAGTAAACCGAAAGCCTTACCCTTCTGCATTAGACCAAGTCTGCTCCATACAGAAACATTGGATCTGTGTCTTGTATATATGGTTGTTCGGGAGACGGCCTTTATTAATCAAGTGCCTCCTTAAACCAGGAGAAGCAGCGATTGTTAAGAATAACTCTGCGCTTGACACCTTTGCCTAGGCAGATTTTTTGGATCAGTTGCCGTAGACTCTTGCCCAGTTATCAATCCCTGCTTTAAGTTGGTTCAAAGCTAGGCTAGAAACTTGAGCTTAGATATTGGATCGTCATACTACCATGCCTATGAGCAAGATTAGAAAGAGAAACAGAAACTTCCGAAAAATAACGAGAACTTATCAGTCATCCAAGAGCATTAAGGTCCAACTATAATAAAAACGACTAAAGGAAGAAGGGCTTACACACTGCCAAATGGTGTCATTGGCTGAACATGGACCCTTTTCCCACTTGCCACTTCCATTGCATTAAGCGTGCTCAAGCGAATGTCATAACTGAAGAGAAATTCTGTCAGTAATCTGTCAAAATCGCTTTAAGCCAACGCAACAGTTTGTCATATTATTTTTGTCTGACTGTCATTATGATGTTTCATTCTAGGCGTTGCGTAGAGAATTCTCTCTTCCAAAGTTAACGAAAACTTGACGAAACTGAGCAAAAAGGTGGCTTATACAACTATGTTTATTATATAACTATGTTTTATCATACGACAGTAAGGCTCTCCACCTAATTTCGATTATAGCTCGAATAGATGTGGAAAGAGTCAGCCTTCTGTTGTCCAGATGTGTCGAGCTCCAAAAGTGACAGATGCCAAAGAACAGCTGCAAAAATTATGCGTTCGGTTGCACTTTTAAGATCAGGAGCACGCCTGCAAGATATTTCTGGTACCAAGTTGGTATGGGTAAGTGGGATAGTAGTAAGTAGCCGTTTTCTTGACTCTGCTGACTCTGTAGGATCTCCCAGTACATTACGATGTCTCTAAGCATGTCACTGCTCAAGCTTAGATCTCTGAATCCTGGATATGTTAGTGTTATAAGATTTTCAGATCAGCTGTTTAAATATATTTTAGATATAAGCACCTACTCATCTGTAAAATCTTTTCCGACAAAAGCCAGAAATCGAAGATTGACCAAATCTCCACTCAACGCCAAATCCTGGAGAAGAACCAAGAGTTTCGGCTCGATATGGGTTTGAAGGCTGCATAATGATAGTGTGAACAGAGATGAACTGTTTCGCCTCATGTCTAGTCTTGGTATTCCTGCAACACTCATTAGCTTATGTAGGATGATGATGGAGAATGCTCGCTACTCCATGAACGTGGCAAAGACATCACAGAGACACTGGTTTCAGATATGACGATGCACTTTCATGATGTCTTTTGAAGAAATAGTGCGCAACTTGGTTAGGGTGACGACAATGCTTTCATCGGTGGATCATGCATTTAAAAGGATGACTTGGACATCACGGCTAGGGCAACAATCATTGCTTTGGATCTCTTCTCGTCTCTTTTGGCACTGTTACCGTTCCTCTCCATGGCAACATAGGCGCAGATGAAGCCTTCATAGGTTGACAAATTTTGCCACGATACCAAAATGTTATGAGGTGAAAGCTCAAATGCGAAAAACTCGAGACTTGTTGTGAACTGTTAATAACAAATCTGCGTCCTGTTCTGCTTGAGATAACCACAGCAGGAATCCAATATTTTAAATTTTGCCTGCCCGACGTATCCAATGATGATATGTTCCTGCTCAGACAGGACATTCATTAAAGCTGTTACGACATTTGAATCCTGCTTCAGTATTTCATGTGGTTTGCTACTGACTGCAAGCCACCGACTATAGTCAATAATTCGTTAACCATTCTACTGCGAATTCCATATCACCCTAGGACAAACACGTGCGCGCTATATAGCCTCTTATTTGCAGTTCCTTATTGCCATAAGGACCTTGTACCATGACAACCTGTACCCAAGTTATAGCCCACACTTCAATGTTTATTTATTTATTTTATTGAAGAAAAAAGAGTAAACCCCACCCACGTACGCACACACCTACATACCACGTCCTGTTATTGTTTCCTGATTTTCAATTAATAGGCCAAAAAAAAGGACATTTCCACAGAAGCCACTTGAACGCCCCTCTGTACCGTGCAATAAGCGAAAGAGCTTCAAAGCATACGACCCTCGCCTGTGTGTATGTCCTTTGTAATGGCATAACATTCTTCTGGCTCGTGTATAAAGGACTCCAAGTTATTATAAATATCTTTCCCCGTGAAGATGGTGGAGACCACCTACATTACACGCGACCCAAGCTCGTTGTCAAGGAAAATTCAATTCCTTGTTATTGTCGTCCTGGCAAAATCGAACCAAATGAAATTCAATGCAAACATAGGTATACGATTTGCAGTTTCTTCTCCCAAAGGACCTCAGCTAGGTGGGGTGGTTTATTTTCCCTCTTCAAGGAGGCAATTAGGAATGCCATTGTCTTGTATTGATTCTTCGACTTTTCAATAAGACAACCAACAGAGAAAATCCTCTTCACATCGTTTTCAATTGAAGAAAGAAGTCCTTTCGGCAGACAAAAAAAAATTCACTAATTCCGCAAAGTGACAAACTATTTAAAGGTCCATTTCACCATCCTTTTTCCCGGCACAAACGATTTGTCTAAATCTTCTCTAACTCAATGGCGGCCTTTTTTTTCGTCCTGAAGGATTGCACAACCAAAAAAAAACCGGTCCCACAAACTTTTACCAACACAATTTTCCGATTTTCCGCAATTACACAGTATTACTATGAAAAGTTGAACGGCTCAGTAATGGCATTTTTTTTTTCTACACACATACACACCCAGAGAGAGGAGCCCTCTATTGCGAAAAAAAAGGCACAAGTGGGGAAAATCAAAAGAAAACTCGTTAAAAGTTTGTGCGCCTCTCTCGTACTTTGTCGGGCCGCTGTAATGGTAGTTGGAAAGCTTTTCCCTGTTTCCTAAGCAAAAAAAAAAAAAGAAAAAGGACGAACCTTCTTCTACCACGGGTTCGAGTGCAATTGCAATCCTGTGAACGTTTCACTGCCTCTCGACACTATAACAACGCGAAGCCTTACACAAACACAGTAAACATATTGCACGCAGGATGTGAGAGGCGCATGGAAGAGGTATCCTGCTCTGAACGATGTAAAATTTGTTCGATGCCATTGTAATATCCTTTCTGATTTTTGTACATGAGGAGGATTTTATGATTGTGGCTTTTGATCTGCCGCTGGTTACTTTGACTCAAAGCACCCGCGAGTGATTGCATAGTTTCCCGCCGGAAGGATATTGCAACTACAGGTGTTTTTGTTTTTTTTTTCCTTTTGGAACTTTGTAGCGGTCTGCCTGTATGCTTAAGTGAAATCACAATTGCTATGCGCGGTTTTTGGTTTGATTTGATTGCACTGCGTGGTGGTGAATTGTAGGTGAACGCACTTTTGCCGTTTGACGCTTGAGTGAAAAGGGTGAGCTGTTAAAAGTAAAACAATCCAGTTGTAAATTGAATTTGAAGGATTCCAAAACTGAGGTTTGGAGCAAAATAGCGTGTACCAAATGATTTCATCCGTCAAACAGAACTGTAAAAGAATGCAATCATTTCACATGTAATTCATTCATTGACTGCAATAATGGCTTCAACTAAAAAGAAATAAATCACCATTCACTTGTCACTTCAGTGACTTCAATGACATCAATGACTTCCCATGACTTCACCAACTTCAAAGACATCAATGACTTCAATTGTACGCAATGAAAGCTAGTGACCTCAAATGGACTTCAGTGACTTCAATGACTACAAATACACCAACGACTTCAAAGACTTTAGTGAATACAGAGTAATGATTTACTTAAAACTGATGATTGCAGAAAATGATTGCTAAGTCATGACTCCTAAATAATGTGTGATTAACTTTTTCTTTTAGGTTGGAGTCATTGAATTGAGACAAATCCATGTGAATTCCAAGAATGACTTCAATGAATGCATTCTAGTATGACTGCATTCTTTTAAAGCCCTGCCGTCCAATATGAGCTAAAATTCAACGATTTATCTTCTGACTTTGTTTCAATTATTGAAGGGAGTTTAAGGATATTATTGCTATACAGTGCTATATTCAGTGCCAAAAGGTATATTCAAAATGGTATTGGTGCAATTAACAGGGAGTGATTGGCACAAATAATGCCAACTATAGTGAACTATGTTAGAGGGCTAAAGCAGCATCTTGCAAGAAAAAGAGCGCCCATCTCAGATGTGATAGAAAATTCCATTGACAAAAATATCAGCATTTTATAGGTTATGTTAGGTTGTAAGTTGGTTGAGAGAAGAAAAAGGCTTCCACCGCACACAGGTCAGAAAGGACTGTCTAGTCTAGCACTGCACTCGTATGCAATGAGTTCAAAACATCTATGGAAATGCCTTACCAATAAAGGACTAATCAAATGTGACAGACCAAGAATGTCATCTTCTGTTGGGTACCAGGATATAGAGCAGTTGAAAGAGATAAAGCTAATGACTCATTACCAATAAAACATAGTCTAGGAATCAGAAGAATATTCGGGGTTAGAAGGACTATAGGAGGTACTAACAGTTTAAGTCCTTTTTCCAATGGTTTTCTTCTTAAATCCGGCGATGAGCCCCTGATTTTTCACGATGAGCTTGACCTCTGTGGTTGTGACTGACGGTGACTCTAGTGGTAAGAGTATAAAATCCCTAGAAGCCCCTAGGCTATTTAATCGATTTTGTGAGACTTAAGAATACACTGAGCACTGGAAACTGCCCGACTACCGCTGGATGAGTTTCAGTCATCATTTTGCAGCTTTTGTTGACTTGAATGTCTAAAATGCGTTTCAGATGTCTAACTCAGATGGAGAATGGACGGCGGAGGACTTCTCTGGACAGAATCAATAGACTGTTTTGGTAGACACCCTATATGAGCTACTTCCAGATACTTGATTATGAACACTGGTCACGATGTAGTGGTATTGATAGTGGTTTCAATCTATTCAACATTCAAAACAAAATTTAATAATTCAGTCGGAAGAACTTATATTTCAAGACAAAGACAAAACAAAATAAAAATTCTGTGAATTACAAATGAGTGAGAAAATTGCATAGAATTCTCCTCAGTCAGCCACCATCCATAGAAATTACGTGTTGAAACCTAGGACCAGAAAAGTTTCCAGTATGTACCACCTCATTCCAATCCCGTTTTCTCTCTTCCAATGTGTCCGGTGCCCATGCTCTCCATAACAGTTAAAGGGTTTATGATTATAATAAAAGCTCGAGACTCAGGTTAGCAAGGATCTTCATAGCTGCGAAGAAAAAATAAATGAGCAAATGACTCGTAGCTATGAAGTGGGATAGTGATGCCAGTTTTTGGACCAGTCCTCCGCCCAAGAGCTAATTCCCATGGAACTGGTCCTCTAGGTTTGCTACTTGACAGACACCAACAAAAAGAGAACCTAATACAGCAACCCTTGGCTGTCAGCTGTCACCAAAGAGAAAGAGTGCGTTCAACAGTGGAAGGTGACAGACAGCGCTGCAAGCTTAATCATCGAGAGCAGAGTACTGGAAAGGAAGAAAGGAGAAAGGAACAACCCAACGAAAAAAGAAAAAGGACCTCAAGCTCACATTCGTACATGTGAATAGCCTGGATTCTGTGTTCAACGATGTCAATGGGAATGAACATATAGAAAAAAGACCCACGAAACCTCTCCAACTTTGAGGATGAAATAGATGGATGACGGATAGGTTCTGTTCAACCACCTCAATCACTCCCTCAACCATCCGGCTAAAGTCAACGGCCTCAATTTAAATTGAATTTATACCGACATCTGGGTTAGCAGTGTTCCATCTTAATAGCTCTCAATCTGTTAGCGCCACTTCACCGGAACGTGATATGGACACAATAGAAGCACTCGAATATCTTTACAATCTTTTTTTATTTTTCGCCCCCGTCTCATCTTGTACTTACCTCGAGGCCTCGTACAAAACGTAGTTTCCTTGTCATTCGTCCGTCGAGTGACACAGTAATTCCAACTACGTGCTTCCGTAGCATCCGGACGTTAAGCACCACAATGACAAAATGTAAACGCGCGCGCTCATCGCAAACTGGGTCGTGTCGTTGAATGTGCTAAAAGGACGACAGAGAAGCGAAGCGATAAAAAGGAACTTTCATTAAATTTTCTAAAGATTCAATTGAAAAAGATTTCCTTCGGGCCTGTGTCTCTCGCTCTGCCTTACTCTTATCGACTGCCAGAGGCGATCAATAGTTTTGAGATGTTTTTCCATCACGATTGGCCGGCGGCGGTGGTGGTGGTCCGGGTGATTTTTGACAGGATTTGAATATTCTCATTCAAGGATCAACTTGAATTTTTATTTTCTTTCTTTGGATAATTGGGACTTGAGTGTGTCTTCCATTTGAAATAGATGTTTATCGCGAGTAATTAATTTTTTTTTCTCTTATCCTCGCACAAGAGTTTCATAATCCAAATTAGGAAAAAAATATTATAAAGGTCCTTCGGTTTTTTTGGTGGAAAACAAAGCGCCAATGAGTCAGTTTGCCACCCTTGAAGAGAAAATTGAATTGACGGAGGGATGAGAGATGTCTGGATGTAGTTAAGGATAAGGAAAACTTTGCCACTTGAAGCCACACCACACTCACTAATCTTTTCAAATCTCAAAAACAAAAAAAAAAAAAAGTTCCCTTCAACCGAAGGACACTTACCCTCTATTTGTGTGACATCGTAAATTTTCTCTGTTGCAGGGAGTTTTTATTTTAATTTCGTTGAATTTAGTATCGCCAGAACTGGAAGGACTTTGGTCCTGTTTTGGGAATTTTGTGGGTACGAATTGAGTGGTGACTCGAGCTGAATTCGAAGTAAAAATCGCGTCACCCTATCGGAAGTTGCTACAACTTTTGCAAATGGCGGCAACTGTCAGTTCTGTTTTGATTTTTGTGAAGAAAGCAGATGGAGAATAGACGTCAAAAGGCCATGCAACCGCGAAAACGCGTGATTATTTTGATAACTAATTAATTTTTCAGTGATTTTGGCACAACGCAAATTTTGGCGAAGATTTTCCGGTTGTTCTACTAGTCAAACACTAAAGGCCCGAACCCATAGAATCGTTCGACGTCATCGATCCGTTGAACATTGACGTTGAAGTTGACGTACTGTCCAGTATTTTTGACAGTTTAATAAAATCTGTCACATCAGTTGACAGCTGGCAGTTTTTTGTTATTACTGAAACTGTTCTCTCTTTCCTTTCTATATTCCCTCAATATTTTCACCAATGAAAATGCGTAATCTCGATTTGTGAATGCATGAAGTTCAATTGGTGAATGTGTGCACTGACAACGGACTAAAAATATTATGTAAACCTTTTTTATCCATCGTAGATTGTGTGTATTCTATCTGTCAGTTGAGAACGATAGAGCAACGGATCCACGCATTCTATGCGGTGGGTCCTTAATTCCCCGAATACAATTCCCTGCGTCTGTGTCGATAGTAGTAAGTAGTAACAGTTGTACCTGTCAAATGGTGTGGCAAAACATTCAAAATGGCGCGTTAAGCTGTCAAATGAATCCGTTTGCGTTTACATGACTCTATTTTTTGTGTTTTGGGTATGTGGTCTAATTCGTCGCGCCACAGAACCTTAAGAGCTATCGCGCTTGCTATAGAAGCAGACACACCATTGTGTTCGAACAGTAAATCGTTAAGCCGCTCGCCTCGAAGAGACTGGAACAGTACATAATAGAAGAAGTGCCACCAGGGCTCGTATTGCTCGTTCAGCCGATCTCGCGGATGAGTGGTCAACGCTCGACTGTGATCGTGAGCGATAATGAGCAACGAGTTTTTACTGCGGCAAATTCATGAATTGGGATTGCAATACATATACATATCTACATATGTGCAACAGGCCAATGGAAAGGGGATATGAATACCCATTTACTGAAATATTAGAAACATAGGTTAAGTAGATGGGTACCTTGTGACCAGAAGGTCACTGCTCACTTAGACCCACAATTCGGGTCCATTGTGCCCAATCATTTAACCCGTAATAGGGTCCGCTGTTAGAACCACCCAGATAGTAATATAAATCTCAGGAGCTCCACCAGCTCAACATTGCCTAAGTCCTCCAGCTGCGAGAAGAAATGACTGCCAAGAGTTCTCTTTCTTCTAACAGATAGGGCAGGACACTCACACAGCAGGTGACGAATAGATTCTATTTCTTTTTCGTCTCTGCAGCTTCTACAATAGTCATTATGCAGCACACCGAGTCTCTCTGCGTGAAGGCCAACGACACAATGGCCGGTAATTACGCCAGAGTTGATGATCTCTTCTTGCTAAAGGACGGCCATAGAGCTCTAGCCGTTACGCATGTATCCAGATGAATCCAGCGTCTGTTTGCACGATCAATGGCTTCATCTTCTACTTTTTTCTTTAAAAAACTGACTGGGACTGCTATAAAGGGAAGGGCCCGCGATATGTGCAGCGTCGACCCTTTCCCAGCAAGCTCATCCGCCTTCTCGTTCCCTTCGATATCCATATGCCCTGCTACCCAACTGAGGGTCACGGTTTTGCCTCTGGATATCTCGTTTAAAAACATGCGTTGGTTCAATTGCTATTTGGAAGAGAGAAGAGGGGATAGTCAGTATGTGGCGACACTGAAGCTACTATCACGCTGCTAGCTGCATTTGGCTTCTAGCGCCATCTCTTGCACCCTTCGTTAAAAATAAATCCTGTACATGTTCAACGTATAGCAAAATAAGCTTAACCCGCTTTGCATTTCAGCTTACATCTTAGCTTCTAGACGGAGGATAACGACAAGACATACATCAATTTTTAAGTTAGACTCGAAGCAACGCAACTGTGGAAACTTAGATTGATTTCATGCAGTGGTTTTTGCGTGATACGTTAGCAAACAATTTTTCTTTCGCTGTCTACTGAGTAAGGCCCCATCTATCGAGGTGTTCAGAAAGTCTATCGTTAAAATTTTGTCTCTTGTACAAATCTAACCCTTAAAAAATTCAACGAGATATTTGAAAAATAATCCCTGTTCTTTTCGAAGGGTGACGATGGATAACCAAATCTCGCGGCTTCAGGAGCTAAGGACAGACTCAGCCAGAAGAAAATCATTCAACTCTTCCATTTTTTGCATTTGATTCAAAAAGTCAAACGCGAACTAAGGGTGAAATTTGAATTAGCTGCCAATGGCTACATCCTGTGTATGCAGCTACATACGAGTATATTCCGCAGAGCTTAGTCCTTCCAGCCCTACGCTCTGCAGTTCAAATTTCAATTAGAAAAATAAAGAAACAAAAACATCATGAAAAATCCCCACAACTGCTACATAAAAGCAAATTAATGATCTGTGAGTAAGCGAACAAATAAATGCGACAACAAAAATGCTTTATGGGGGTATGGTGCGTCATCGGAGTCAAAACAACCCTTCGGGGGTTGCGAAATCCCATTCGTGGCTCGAAAAGCATCAGACCGTAAAGACTCCCTTTCGCTTAAAGTGCTCCATCAAAAATGCAAGGACAAAAACAGAAAAAATTCAGACGCAACAAAGTGTACAGGAATTCACCCCCAAAAAAAGGGGATGCATCATGATGAAATTGAATCCACAACCCTCGCTGCGTTAAGCACAGAAAATAATCGAACAAAATTCAAAAACACAGAGCTAAAAGGCCTCGTTAGACGAACAAATCTTGCACTGAAACACTCGCTACTGAGCGCGGTATTGCGAAAATTTACGCAAAACATCCCTTAGTATCTAACGGTATGGGAAGTTGGGCAAAGAAGGAGAGTTTTTCCCTGGTAATGGATAGAACAAGTTTTTGGATTTTGCGGTTGATTGTGGGTGCGTACGGATGCTTTATTGCTAACAGGTTAAGGGTTACACCAGTGTGCTATGTTTTCTGTGGACGGACGGACTATAAGGGTGACTTTTTCTGCTGCGATTTTGTGTTTTGTTCAAGGCCAGACACAGACCCTCCTTACAGCCCAGTCGACTGTAAGAGATTACTTGGAATTGGTTTGGCAAAACAGGAAATAATAAAATTTAAATTATGACTCGGAGGTGAGGCCATGGGGCGCGGTAAGTACTTGGGGATAATAGAATTTAAGCATTTTCTGGTCCGACGAGCTTGTAAACAGTTTCGTATTGATTTAATATTTGCAGTCAGGATAAGTGGTAAATTTTCAAGTGAATTTACCAATGAAGTGGCACCTTGAACGTGACGTTGCAATTAAGATTTCTTGAAGCAAAAACCTCGACTTTGGATGCTGGTTTCTTCAGTGTTTTTGCCTGAACAATGTTCGCAGTAAGAATTGGATTAGCTAATGCGTAAGAGGCAATGCAGGGAAGAACCCAGAAGTTCTGTTAGTAAGCCCACTCGTGTTGCCAAAACACGATCATGCTCTACTCTGTCAAAACTGTTGGCAGCGCATGGAGTTGCGGACTGGGACTGATGCTAACTTAGGAAGCAAGAAGCAGTAAGAAGGACTAACATCATTCAGTGCTCCAAATGAACACGGGAAGAGACGCTTTCTATAGCCGTTTATCCTCCGTTTAGAATCAAACGGCTAACTGGGACAATGTTATGGCGCTGAAGGATTTAAATCCATCAAATCATTCACGACCTTGGAATGACAATGTTTGTAGGTTTACTTACTCACTTGAAGGCCTCCTGACTAATGGAGAGTCCTGTGCTGAGACACGGCTGCTTTCCATTTTCTTCTATCTTGTGAATGCCAAATTTTCTGGCATCCGCGACAGCTTGCCTTTGGTAACAAAGGTTGGGTCGTTTTTGTCATCTTGAACCAGAAGAAGGATTACAGGTCCTGGCGGCTGGAGTGATGACACATTTCAGACGGTTTTAGGGTACCCCAAATGAGGCCATCGACTGGTACAACGAATGCTAGCAAAAGCGGCTTTAAATACCACAAAAAGAAGATGAGCTTTGACTTGATCTTTTTAGGACTTGTCATAGTGTCTGTAAATATCGATCTGCCTAGTCAAAAGCCTGATTTGTCCCGACATTTGTGTTGCAGAAGGAATTCAACCACATATTTAAGGAGTTTAACTGGAGCAGCGCTTCCTTGTGTACATCTTCTGTCACCCTCTTCAAATGGATACGTATACACCCATTGATCGTTGACATATGTGGCTTCTCAGTCTGGTGTTTTTTGTAGCTCTGGCTCATTTCGACAAGCGTCCAACATTAAGCTCTTCTTCTGAAAGATTTATAGCTTCTTTTCGAGGAACAGTTAGGCTTCCCATCTGCAAATATGGAGCATGGATGGCTCCTGATAGACACATAAAACCCTATTAAACAAGCATTGAATGGCCCTGAGCAGTTTGAGTAAATCCGTGCAATGGTTCCGGGAATTTTAGGGTGCCAAAAAAGTAGCTCCTCAAGTATATCAGTCTGTTCCAGGTCATGTCCTCGTATTCGCTCAGTATGTGCGCTAGTGTCATCTGATTAGTGTATTCCATCAGAGAGTCTTTGTTTGAGAATTTTTACCGTGGATCTTTAGGGGAAAGTATTACAAGAGTATCCCTTTTAGTGCTCTAATATTTGTATCTAGCATGATTCTCTCCCTGGATTTCTTGCGATCTCGGACACCCTGTTTCCTAGTGAAGGTACAAGCAAAGAACACGTTTCGGAGGTATATTGTCTTGAGCATTTCCCGATTAGCTTGTGTCAATGAAGATAACGATATTCGTATTGGAAATCGATCCCATCTTAAAAAGTTCCACAGGCTTGAGCCTACCTAGAACTCCGCTTGGAATATACTGCCTAGTCACTTCAATGTTCATATTTTTCGAATATACCCCTGATTTAGTGTCCGGTGGCACGGCAATCACGTTCTGAAGATTAACTGAGTATATTATATACTTGATCCATCTTTTCAATTCAGCTGCACTTCTTATATGGCATTGCATTCTGATTTCATAAATTTCTCTTAGACATCGGCGAAGGACCTATACCACACACAGCTAACTTTGGACAAGCATACATTGGTGAGCCAGAGCACAAGGTCATCTCGGGTACTAAGAATGCTTGTACTCTCTGAACCTTATACCGAAGTCAATCATAAAATAGCCCAACACATTAGCATCAAAGTGACTCTGGACCATTGCTAGTTTAGGCTTCTTTTTTCGTTGTTCTCCTCTTACTCATTTGTAACGAAGTGAATGAGAACCTTTTTTTGCAAAATCTATTCCAATTTATTTTTGGTTCAAGGAATTTAGCTAAATTTTAAAGGAATAAGTGCATCGCTGCTACCTTAATCAGCTTGAAAGCTTAACGTATCTTGTCATTTCTTGCATTTTGTCCTGTTGCTCTTAGGCCACAATCCTCAGTTTACTTCTTGAGGTTCAAGTGGCTGTTGTGATTCAGTGATCAGTAAGTTGAATAACTGTCCATCAATCGAATTCGAATTTCGAATGCCAGAAAATACAAGTTCTTTTAAGGCTGTATCTTATAAATAAGCAAGAGTTTTTCTGTAATCAGAAAGTTTCACGAAAACCCTCTTTACCCCTTCGCGATTGAAATCAAATTCAAGATAAAAATTAATTCTGCCATTGGGATAATAAAGGAGCTCCAAAGAGCAGGTCTGCCGCCGATTCTGTCTATCTGTCGGTCTATCTGTACCTATGAATGTACGCTTGCCTTAACAGCTGGATTGATTTGCCTTAAACTTCATAACTTCATATCAACAGTAGAACCCCCAAGCTGAAGCACCGACTCCATAACCCTTTCAGTACCACGAAAGTAAAAATCATTCGATTTGGTTTAAAAACATTTATCCTATTGATTATGGAAACTTTTAAAACATTGTTTTGCTTGAGCAAGGCATAAATGCTGCACTTTTCGAATCTTGTTCGCGTTCGTCTTGACCAAATTTTCATTCGACACATGCGTGCACATTGTCTATCTTTTGCTTGCTCCTGGTAATGATGCACACTGTTGAGTAGAACATGGATGTGGTTCGTCTTCATCATCTCCATCATCAGCCTGTTGATGTACAAAGAAATAAGTTTTTGAGCCCGACATATTCCTAGGAAAGGAATCATCTGCTCATCTATAGAATAGTTTTGTGATCTCTTCGGAACCTGAAGATATAGATCTCAAATAGCGTTAATAAAATTGGCTAAAATTCCTGCTGAGCATTGGTTTCAGCTTCTTCAGGTAAAGTTGACGCACCTACGTTATGCAGGCACTTCCCTAGCCGAAAATATAACGTGTCCTCGACATTGCTGCCTTTACATGTGTAAGCATGGCAATGGAATAAAGCCAGAGTAGAGATGAACTCCATACAACTTTTCTATTACACCTCTTTTCCAGTCCTCAAAATGTTTGGAAGAAGATATGGTCTCGAAGGAAATGGGGCTGGTCGAAGATTGGATTGAAATTTACAATTTTTCCAAATCATTTTTCTCATTCTTCAACTTCAACTTTCTCAACTACCTTCTCAACGTTCTCTTCTTCAATCATTTGAGCAGCTTCAGACAGTCCTCGTTCTCTGAGCACGAACTAATTCTTCCTCTCTTCCTCATCTGCAGAATCCTCACTGGCCGATGAAAAATTTTCAAGATCCTAGTGGTCTATTGTGTCCCCTACTAACCTTGGAGAAATTTGTACCCTCTTCAGAGTATCTCTTCGCCTACAATTCCCTTGGAATTGTGTTTGACGGGTATGTACTCTTACTCAGCCTAGGTGAGAAAAATTCCCCTTAGAGCTCTATCTCCAGACCAGTTTCTTGTAAGAATCTGAGAATGAAAAGTGGGTCCAAGGTTGGCATAGTCCCTGCAGATATTTGGTGCATGTCCCACACAACATTTGACTCATTTCAAAATCTGCAAAGGCCTTTATTTGTTATACCTAGTTTTTGCAGATGTTTCCTCAGTTTGCAGTGATGTCCTCTTAGGAAGCCAGTTAGGATGCGTAGGTTATTCTGGGTGAGGCAGATGGAAGCCTCAAATCTTTTCCGGTTGTAGGTTCACAGTAGGCCTGTTGTGTTGTTCCAAGTCCTTGCCATGTCTTTTCTTTCGGTTTACCTGTATTTTTCGCGCACAGTGTAATCCCCTATTCCACAGAATGGTTCAGGACCAGTAAAGGATTCTGCGGCTCTTTGTCTTGTCAAGGCGTCCGCTTCTTCGTTACCTTCAAACCCAACGGATCCAGTGGAATGTGACCTTGTTGTTCATGCCTAGTTCATTAAGTTTATTTAGACATTTCCATAGAAGCTTCGATTTGATTTGCTACTGAAATATCTGACAGTATTGCTATTTTGTAGTTACTCTTTCGAGATTGATTCGAATGCACCTCTCAATTGGGCATATTTCAGCCTGAAAGATGCTGGTTCTTTTGCCTATACGTTCTGAATGCTTCGTTCATGGTCCAAACACTTCTGTACCTGTTCCTTGGTCGGTTCTCGAGCAGTCTGTGTACCACTTTATTGTGTCATTGCTCCACTCCTTTGAATTTGAATTTTCTTAAGCAGTCCTTTCTGTAGACTGAATGGGATAAGTCTTGGACCCTTGGACAAGGAGTCGCTATCGACTATCCAACTGCGAGTTCTTCCTATGGAAGAGGTGCTAGAGTTTGGCCTCCTTTTTTTCATCGAGTACACTAACCCAGCGGATGCTATTGCCCGAGGCCCGCCTTAATATTACCTTACCAACATTTTGTGTTTTTAATTTAATTTGCGGCAAAGCGCTGACCATAATGCGTTCACCTCTTTTTACACGAATAATCCTTCTGTGTCACAAAAATCCTATTAAATAGCCAAATGGGCAATCGCTTGGCCCATCCCCCTCGTTGAGTTAATTCAAAATCGTGTTTTCCATTTGGGATTCCATTAATTCACGTCCAGACGTTTTAATTAAATCAATTCCCTAATAGAAGGCCCATTTATCCGTGTGGAATCCACAGGAAAAAAAAAAGGACTTTACTCTTCTTTTTTGTTAAAACAAAAGCATAAAATAATTATTTATTTTTCGAGTGAAAAAATTAAAACAAAAATAAAATTTAAATCGTTAAATGTAATTTTTTTCTTTTTTTTTTTTTAGAGATTATCTCATTGCCCATGCCTGTCATTATCTCAGTGCCATCACGTGGAATTATAATAATTTTCCATTTATGAACACGAACGCAATTATTTCACCTCAGGTTTGCTGTCTGTTCACGTGGAAAGGACTATGGCATAGTCGCGTCAGGGGGTTGGTCCTGGTGGGTGGGTTGGTTGTGCAGCTCCTCTTGCTAGAGGAGATGATAGATCCTGATAGCTGCTAACGTGGGGCACGGAGCGCGGGTGCGGAATGACATGATTAACATTACGTAAATCAGATTTTAAAGAGATTTATTGAATCTCTGAGTTGAGCGGCAGTAGGATGCCAGATGAGCAAGAGAATGAGGTTTATTGAAATTCCTGACAGATAATAATCATTCCGGTGATTTATGTTCTGCGCTCTGCATATGAATTTTGTTCATTAATTGGATTTTGATTGAAGCTTGAATGGCATAGGTATTTAAAGGTATTATTTCTTGTTTGCAATCTGCCATGGGGTTATTCTAATTGAGTTTATAAATACTTATCTGTTTATGGTGGTTTGTAATGGAATTGAGGCTATCTGAAAGTGAATGTAAAGCTGGACTACATACATCTGTGGAGTGGTGTTAGTCCATAAAACAAAACTAATCACTAAGCTCTAAACACATTTACCCTTCTTTGAGGCTAAGCAGTTTATCATTTCATGGCGGAGGGACTTCAGCTTTAAGTACCCTACACGTTCTTGTTGGCAGCCTGATGCGCTGCGTTTCGTTGCCGCTTCCTATGTCTGCCTGTCTACTATTCCCACAGTAATGCTAACTGCTTTACAGGCTTCTTTTGTGCTAAGTAACTAGCTGGTAATGTTGTCTGGGATTGAGACCGTACCCAAGCAGGTTCTGCATTATCGACTGCTTCTATGCGTAATTCAGGATATCGTCGTGTCTAATTTGTGGAAGAATATGTATATGGCTTTGAAGCATCCATAGGCAATAAGAATCTGAGTCAAGTATAAGGTCAGTACCCCACTCTACGTCCAACTGCCTTTGTCGTAGAGGACGTAGACGTTGTTAATACTTGAGTATCAATTCAACCTTTCCCTGCACAAGCACTTTATTTCTGTCTGGCTCTGTAACAGAAAAATCCTTTGATACCATTTCAGCCAATGTACATGACTCAACGAACAAAGTCTGTTCGCAAGTCGCTGAATACACTTAAGTCATTACTTATGTACTGCCTCCATCTTCAATCTTTAGGACTTCTTCTCCATGCCACAAGTTTATATTTAAGAGCCGTAGAGCATCATTGATGGCACAAATCTTACTAAGAGAAGTCTCTTTATCTACTTTTGTCCTTCGAAGTTTAGTAAGAACCTCACCGTGCCCTAGGGCCTTTGCCTCTGCCAGCTGTATTCCAATGATTTCTATACAACACTAACCATCTCAATAGCTTCATTGCCCTCATCCTCCAACTCTTTAAGATCACTACTAACCCAATAATTTGGCAAGATCTTCGGATGCTTAGTCTACAAATGCCCCTATTCCATAAAGTTCCACAGCAACGGACCTAGTGCGAAGCCTTGAGGAACACCGCCTTAAAACTTTATACTCTGTCGTTTGATTCTCTGTGTCGGTAATGCAGTATTAAGTACTCGCAAAATAATATTACAATTTGTGGCGTTGAAAGTGTTAAGCGGAATAATTTTCTCACAGTCGATGATGACGATCGTAAAGTTTTCTGTCACATTCCTCAATCTACTACTAATAATGGGCTCTGCTATTTACCGCATGGTGTCCAAAGTCCTACGAACTTAGAGAGTATCACGATGAGGAATTTTCCGGTGATTTACTGTCTTGTACTCAGAAGAGCAGTTGTCGGTTCATACACAACATTCAAAGAAGAATGTTGGAGCTTCTATCGACACTCGGTTGTGCTGATCCTTGATTTCTTTTCAAAGTTGCCGAACGTTCTCTGCAGCGACGAGGGGCTTTAGTAACGTCTTCATTGTATTCCCCTTTTCCATTTGTTGCTCTATCCCTTCTGTGTGGAACATGAACAAGTGACCACATTTTCAAAAGGCACTTTGGACTTCAACTGCATCTTGGCCACGTGCTAGGCATTTCCCCATTGATTTTGATCGACTTCGGTGGACAGTTCCAAAAAACTTCCCTTTTACTGTATTCTGTTGCAATTTTTATGCTTCGTTGGACCCCTTTGTCTAGAGTACTGGTACAATTGCCCTACCCTGTGGCACCCTGCACTCATGGCCTGAATTCCCTATGCAAGTTGAAAGCCTCCTCTAACAAAATAGCTTAAGTGATTTCCCTCGGCAATGTCATGTCAAAACTGGACACCACCTACTCCAAGAAGAAGAAAAAAAGGGAAACTACCTAACAACCCACTTTGCAACTTTCCACTCAAATAATTGTGTTCTCCTTCCTCGCGTTCCAGTCTCCATAATTTGAAGCTTTGTTAAGAATTAATTTCAACTTCGCTTAAACTAGGTCGAGATCCTTTTATATGCTATTATATGCAGATGCATTTGTTGTTTACTCCAGATAAACTTACAAGAGTGGGTGGATGGCGGTTCCTAAGAAAAAAAAAACTAGGTCCACAAGCAACAATCCACTGGACGGCGGCGGAGGTGATGGAGAACTACAAGAAAAGGACTCTTAAGAAATGCACTTCGAGGGACTTTTTGATTAACTTTTTTTTGTTTTTCTTTTTGTCTTGCTCTTCTCCTTGTCTCTTGGTGAACAAAAAAAATAAAAAATCCTGGCAAAGTAGAACGACAAGAGTCGATTTTATGCTTCGTTGTCATTTGGAAAGTTCGCCTTTGGTGATTCGTCCTGTGGCATTAAATGAACATTTAATGTGTTTTTACTTGCAAGGGTTATTGCAATTGGAGTTTTTTTTAAATTACCAGAACTAGATACAATTGATTTTGAGGACACTATGTCCTCTTCAAACGCATCGATGGACCTTTTGTTCTTCGAACCCTTTTAGACAGATTATGTGATGGCATACTTATCCTGCATGTAGGACAAACATCACTATTATGTATTTAATGACACCCCATACATTGAACAGAATGGAAAGTGTTTCCTCTCTACAATATGGCGAACTGTAATTAGTTCCTCGCCGACATCCTATTTCACAGGAAAATCATTTCAATCTATTTTCCGTTGTCCAAAGTGGAATTCCATGTTGTGCACAAACACAGGCAGACAAATTGAAATGGAATTTCCTCCTTCGTGTCATTTTGGTTTCAAAATCGAACGATTAGAATGGGACAGGACACTCTGGAATTACTCTTTCACTAAATTAAACCTAAAATCCTTAGATTTGGTAATGAAAGACGCAAAAGTAACTAGATTTTCAATCAATCCTTGCGGTCTTGATGGTCACATTAATCTTATTGACATTCGATATCCTTTCGTTTCGGTCTCAATTAACTCATTGCTTTTGGGTAGAAGTTTTTAACTTGAATCCCTAGCCGTTTGTTGGGATAAGATTTTCCAATTGATTTGCCAAATGGCGAGTTAAACTTCAGCTCCAAGTGAACACCTCTGTAATAAGCGGTTCGAATCCAATTACTTACTGATTGCTTCCTGTCAAGTTTAATGATTGTTAGGAGTTTAAGAAGTACAGAGTTGAGATATATTGCAAGAAAAAGTGTTCTGTAGTGGCCTGTAATGGACGTAGAGTTGGATCAAGACAACACAAACTTTGGTGGTATCTAACTCTTTAAATAAATGTTCTCACTAAGGAATAGCATAGAACGATAGGTGGCTTCGTATCTGAATGGAAGAGGCTGGCAAGGTCTCCTTCTATGCTAAGATCGTAATTCAATAGTATTCTAGAGAAAAGAGGTCACATATTGTACGAGATATATTCCGACGATGCACACAGTCCTCTCGTATTTTCAGTCATGGGAAAGGCTGCTAAGAACTCTCTTTCCTTCGGATACGATATAAAACTGTAGGTCCTGGCTGTTAATGTACACCAGTTACAGCCCGTCTAGATTCGACCTTAGGCCTGTGCAGCCCTAAACTTCATACCACACAGGTCAGGGCGGCTAGTTTTGTGTTGGCTGTGTGACATGAAAGTAAGACACGATGTGTTTCAGTATTTCGCAGTTTTCTCTGTTAAAGGAGTTCCATTTAAGACTCTTTGAACATCTGAATACAACTCTATGAACTATATTCTCTACGACCGTCTCTATCGCAGATTTTCTCGTTTTAAAGCCCAACGGTCTACATTCTAGACGAACTAAAGGGTGATTCATTAAGAGGTACTTTTTTTAAACAGATTTTTTGACAAATGGCGCATGAGTCGTGTTGATTTGTCATAACATTCCTTTTCAATGATGTTTGACATTTTATCATAAAAAGACACATTTCGGCACATAGTGTACAAATTATTCAGAATATCATCGTTGTACGAGGAATGTGTTTCGTACACTCAAAACAACTTGTGGTCTACGTAATCGGTCTACCTAAAGCTCGATTCGCTATATCATCGAAAAGTTCGAGACTCAATTTTCATTGTTAGACAATACGTGACTAAAATATTGGAGCGGTAGCTGATTAATCAATTTAGCGTCATGCTAAACAGCTTGGTTTGTCATGTTCAACAACTTGGCTTATTTTACGAGTTCGCTGACGTACTGAAGGGCTGATCTAATCATTGGCTCAAATTTCTTCAAGAACGAGGTCGGCCATGGTTAAACTATCGATGGTCCTCGTCATCGCATCCTCAGGACATTTGGTTCTAACAAGACGACATTACTTGACACATAGTCCTTGAAACAATGGCTATATTGAGTTAATTTCACGACGTTGAATTGGCCGTTTAGATCGTGTGATATCCCATTTTATTTGGGGCCATGTAGATTCCAAAGTCTATGTTGAGCTGGGTATGATTGAGGAACTGGAAGCCAAGATTACAAGACTTATTCGCCAAATACCACATCGAATATTGCAACTCAGTATCGAACATGTTCACCGCTGTAAATGTGGTATTCAAAGGGAAGAATGAGACAGTACTAAGCTCTTGAAGGATGGTACAAGTGAAATCATTTTCAAAATCCGCCAACCGACACATCCACTTTTCGAAAAATTCGCTTTTTTCTGTAATTTTACATGAAATACGAAGAAAAAGTGACGTCAAAATATACATAGGTAGATTCCCTTAAGGACGCTACCCATAGAATCCGTCGTTCCGTTGAACGTTGACATTTTAATTGACGTATTACCGAATATAACAGCCCCCATAGAATCCGTCACATAAATTAGCTGATTGTCAAAGGCGATGACATGACAGTTTCTTTAAATTCTCTTTCTCTCTGTTTCCACCAATGAAAATGCGTACTCTCAATTTCCTTATTCGTGAACTTCAATATTTTATTTCTATTAATATTTTCCTAGGCCAATTAGTTTCTTCCGAATTATTTTAAAACAGCTTGGTATGAAAAACGAAAAGAAATGAAGCGGAATAGAAAAATAAGGAACAAGGAAAAGAAGAAACGTCAACAAGAGACAGTGAAATTCCGACCCACGACTCATCGGGTTGTTGTTTTGCTAACTCATTTCTTTTCTCTTTCGCACTTATGCAATATGAAAAGGGTCATGACTCAAGAGTCAACGTGTAGAACCAGTCATAGAAAAGTAGAAAATAAACCTATTTTGGTTTGGGTACTTTACTCCACAAGCCTCTCATAATATTATTCTAACTAAATTTGACTGCATCATCCGAAAACCGAAAACTTACAGGTCTACGACTTGACAGCTGTCACGAAACTGACATTGAGAGAAGAGCGCAAAGCTGTCTGGCTGTACTTGGGTGCGAGCAGCGTGGAATGGATTACTTTTTAAAAGTTAAATAAATTTTTTTGTAATAAGAATTGGATTGTTGAAACACCGACACGCCCCCTTTTCGAAAACTAAATTCATGTTTTTGAGTAATTTTCGAAGAAATTTAAAAAAGTTTTGTTGGCTTTTTTGTGTGATAAAGAGGTAGAGTATCACACGATCCGCTCCAAACGGCTTGTAACTCTCCATATGTTTTCCATATGTAGAGCTCGGTAAATAATTTTCTACACTTTAATGAATCTGAAACTATTTAAATTTTTTAATTCTCTATTCAAATACTTTCTATTTTAATTCCCTGCTTCACGTTCAATTAGTCACAGAAACTGCACTGACAATACGCTTGCCTGACATAGTTTCCATGTTCCCTATTGAAATGACAGCAAATTAATCCCTCCCCTTGAAAAGGTCCTGTGAACAATGAAAGGAAAAAAAAAAACTCGTTTTAATTAGGTCACCTCCCGTCAGGTTCGAAATAGGATGCACTATCAGTTTCCCCATCATTTCTAACTAAATACATAAGTTCATCTGTCCACCCCACCGACATCCTACGCGTGCATCCTTTATAGTTGTTCATTTCCACCACATGTTGTTCCACATCCCTGTGGTTGATCTGAGAGCGTTGTAAATTACATTCCACCTACACACATAAGTACTAAACTTTTGTTTGTAAAACGGCCTAGATTCCGTTTTTATTCAACGCCTGTTGTTGTTGTGTGCAGAGAAAAACAAGGATGCGCATTGTTTTAAGGACATCAACTAACTACTAAGCTCACGACATTTTCTGTGAAGAGGTGGACTCGGTATGCATTCAGGTAAAAGTCTATAAATTTTTCCAAGTACCGGTGGTTTATCTCTATGTCCTGTAAGGACATGAAAAGGGTTATACCCATACGTACTCATATATTTTTTTAAATCCGATTACAGGAGATTTGGTTGGGCGGTGTATGCTCAAAAGTTGAAAAGCAGACTAATTTTGATAATGGAAGGTTGATGTTGAAAGGATTCTGGCAGGAAAAAAAAAAAACATTTCACACAGACTCCTACTGTTATGATAGCTCTCAAAATTTCGTCAGTGTTTGCTTTGTTATCTAGAGGTCTGTGTTGTGGAAGCGTATCCTTACACGAAAGCAGCATTTAATTACTCAACCCAAACGACGACGACGACGACAATGACGACGTGTGGATAGAGTGGAGCAGAGAAAATGGTGTATGCGTAGTGGATTAGTCCCTTTTTGGGTGTAAGTGTGTGCTTCGAAGGATGAAGAGGAGTAGCGTACAATTACAATGCAATCAATGGAATGTGAAAATGCTTTCACAGTTAATTCGAGTAAGTGATGATAACCTGCTAAGGATATCAGGAAATTCCAAACCTGAATATCGAGTTCCAGGAGCAGATTATTATCGTTCTATTGTTTCGTTTGCGTTCCGTGGAATGCTATATACAAGGATCACTTGAAAATGGTTTAATTGAGTGTAATCATGTGCAGGCTATATCGAGGCCGTCCCTTCTTCCTTGCCTTTAAAGCTTTAATCTTCAAGGATTTCAGTTCAAATGCAGAGTTCAATATCCACCCTAGACACATTGAATGATGGAAGCAGGTATACGGCCTCAAGGCGTTAATTTCCTGCGTTTCTCACATCCTCTTGTTGGAGTCAAAAAAAGGAAATTCCTCTCCTCCCAAACAGCCTACAGGATGTTGCCGATACTATGATGCCACATTTGATTTTTCCCATTCCTCGCGCGCCAGCCTCATGTGAGAGTTCATTTATCTCGCGCAGCATTATCCTGGCATAAGTGATTTTATCCTTTTTTTTGCCCCCATTGCCTAGGCTCTCCTCTTTTGTTCATTTCATCATCGTCGCTGTCATTGCCGCCGGGCAAGCATACTCTCGCTGTAATGATGTTTACCCTTCGCATATGTGTGAGGGTGTGAGTCCTTTTTTTTTTGCTGTTTTCTTTGTTTTGACTTTGAAGCCTCCGGGTAAGCACACCTATCTTTCAATCCGCAACCATTCACCTGGAATCGGTTATCTTAATTACTTGTAACACAAACTGCGCACAACAAGGAGTAGGTACTTTCCTTTGAAAGTTAAGATCTAGATAAGGATACTTTTGGGCTGGAGAACATACTCACACCAAAGGAGGCGCGCAAAGATTCAAGGAGTGTATCCTAATTCTTTCAACCTAGATTGCACTTTTCTTTTTTTTTGTTGTTAATAAGGAGCCTCTTCTATCTGTGTGAGAGGACTTATAACATGTGCACACAATTAGGCACTATCTGTGGGTATTAAGATGGAAGGAGCAAAAGAAAAGCGCGGTCTGCGAGCAAGGAAGGCTCCAAAAATGTGGGGCAGTAAAACGGTCTGTGTTTTATGATGGCGGAGCATGGAACTTGGAATGTTCTCATAAAAGATGAACAGAAAATCGATGAAGTTTGATGGGCTGTAACGCTTGTCCATAAAAAAAGGACGAACTGGCATACTTTTATGCTTTTCTTTTTTTTTCGGAGCAAAACGTGGCTAATTAAGGTGAAGAGACTCTTGGGAGGCATCAAAGGGTTTCACTGGGAAATTGTTTGTAGTGTAAATCAAAGGAGGAGGACTAGAATTAAGCGGCTTGGGTAGTATTCCTTTGAATGAAGGCAAGGACTTTACTTGAAGGGCGGAAAATTGTTATGAGTGCGCGTTCATTGCCCCCAGCTACCTCGACATGTAGTGCCATGTTTAGGTGAGGTTTAGGTTCTCGATTCATAGTCTCCATTGGGCTTATAGTAATCCGCATGTGAAATTTGGTATCCGTTTGTGCTGCCGTTTCTAATGGCAGATTCAGATTCATATGAGGTGCTGTGTATGGGTTCCCATTTGATTTTACAGGAAACATTCAAAAGCAGTGGTTGATTGGGGCTTGGGCGAGTCAAAAGTATAGTTAGTCTACAGCCAGAGCTTGCTTGTGGTACCTCACATCTCCTTTAAGGTCCACCTGATGAGTGCGTTCTCATAAAACTGCCCTGAACCTTTCCTTGTTTGTGCATCAGCTTTCGCGTTGTGTGGAATATTCTCGTGTCCAGTGATCCAGCAGAGCGATATCTTCTGCTTTAAGTTCTTCTCGACAGAAAGTCTCAAACTTTGGCCTTAAAAATCTAGGTTGACCAGTTAGGAATCTCTTTAATGCTTCCTTATCCAGGTAATACTTAATTCCTTGAAGGAGTAGGTCTTGATTAACCGTCTGGATCATCTTATCACAGGCGCGTTATTCCAGTGGTCTAGACGACCTAACAAGCTCATCTACAGATTCGTTTCCTACTATATATATTATGGTGTCAAAGAAGCCAGCCGAGATTTAACCTATTACCTTTTGTAAGGGATGGTAAACCATTGTAGAAGCATTTTCCAGTTTTGGATTCCATTGAGTGAAAACGCGCTTTGCGTCGGCCGCTTAGATAGTAGCACTCTAGCCATATTGAAGGAAACGAAAGAGCTGATGAGCTTGCAAGAAAGGGTTGGTGCTGCATATACCTATCTTAAGCTGATCTATTTGTTGCACTCCCAATGAAACCACCGGTCAAGCTAACCGACGCTGGACTCATCTAGACATAAGTAGATACGTATGTGGCCAAGGTGCTATGGCCGGCATTGATCAAGAAGAGATCTTCTTCTCTGGTAAAGCTTAGTCATGAACTATGTCATTGGTGAGTCTCGTTGTAGCGACTATTGTAGAATCTGTAGAATTAAGAAAGAAATTGAAGATGTCCTGTCCTATTTGTCAGAAGCATAAGGACTCTCTGTGTCGTGGATATCATTGATGTGATGGACCTCCTGCAATTCTAGCACAGCTTATAATGCTAGACCAGTAGCACGACATCTGATGTACCATGACAGTCAGTCCCCGCGGAGATTCTGTGTATTAGATGATCTTATCTGTTGGAGAAATTTCAACCACCAGGCTTGGTAATGGGTCTCATTTTTATTATACACACCTAGTGTCTCATTTTGGGACCATGGCTTCAAACTCTATCGTGTAGACTTGGGCCAGTTGATGCCGCAGGTACAGACGAACATACTTAATAAGTGAAAAGCAGTTAAGTCGTATGCCTAGAATAATGACAAGGCAATTGGAATGGTCATACTGTGCTTTCACTGATAAACATTGCAATGTCTTCTGCATAGCCAATGGCTTTTGTCTTAACGTTGAAATTGTAAAAATTTCCACCCACTGAACCTCTCCTCTCCCCTACTAACTCTGGTCCTCGCGACACTGCCTTCAAACATTCCATCGCGAACGGGAAATTCAGCCCTGGGTACTTGGTTTTGGCTCATTCGTATTGACATTGGAACCAGTCTTTTCGATCAATTCCTAGAAATGTACGAAGGTCTATTTCCTTGGAACAGTGCTTCTTATATCTTTATAAACAGATAATGGAGTTCACCGATGTAGCTAGCAAATTTCAGTGACATCATTGCAACAGGGTATAGACCATCTGCTGTTCTCTCTGCTGGAATGATACTGGCATAAGTCATTAACTCAGCAGGTGGGTGGCCATAATGTAGTGATAGTGATTTGAACGAACTATATCTCCATTCAACTTCTCAAGAACACTTTCTGTGAACTACGAAGGAGTGTAAAAATCACATACAATTCTCTCCAGCAATTTGGATGCAACCCGCGGAGAATGCGTATTGAAACTTAATGCCATATGAGTTACTTCTGCAGCAATACTTCTTCTAACTCCGAGTTTGCTCACCTCTCGAGTTTTATATTTTAGTATAGGGGTATTCAATTCCCCTCTTGGCACACGATGAACAAGAAGATTGAGCTTCAGAGCCAAAACTGACTGTGCATTTTATAGGAAGGAATGCGCTTGGGCAATTACACACATCAGCACGAAGGTTGTAAGCTAAACGAATAAGCCAAATGTCATCGAATAGCCGAAATTGTGGCCAATATGTGATGTCATTAATAATGTCATTAATAGGCTATCTGTTTGGATGCGGTGCATGACTCGCTATTGCACCCGAGTCTTGCATATAATGTTCCCGAACTTTCTGCTGAATCAAGCCACTAGAGACTGTTTGTGCTAGTCTATCAGTTTGAAAGCTGATTTATGAAGATGACCATGACTGGTCTAATTCAGCCAGTAGGAAAGGCAAATCATGATCAAAGAATATCTAGACTAAGCCATCAAAGGCGCTCTTAGTTCTCTGGGAGTGCTATGGTAAGACCTGGGATGCATGTAAGTATGTGAACACTTTCTGTGCCAAACTGCAAAGTATGGCATGCCTTGGCAAAAATGAAGCTTTCTACATCTGGGTCGGCTCTAGATGCACTGCTTATCTTTTCTCAACTTTGATACCTAAGCATTCGGATGGACTGTCAAATTTGTCCATCCTTGGGTTTGGGTATTATCCACGCAAGAACTTCGATGACCTTTCAGGGCTTAGAGATAAGCAGCAATATAGGCGTAGGTCTGATTTGGAATGTGCTCGTATTTTTACGGATGGATCCAAAGCTAGTCAAGGATCGGGGTCTTTATGCAAAACGACAACGAATTCCCTTACTCTTGACGTACACACCCACCTTTCTTTCAAGCGGAGACTTTCGTTATCCTAGTGGTCATGGATCACATTATAATAAGTAGGACCCTTCCAGGTTATATTGATAGTCAAGCTGCACTTAGGGTTTTGAATAATCGTTTAACCAAGAAGCCTCTAAGTTCTGTCACAACACCGATCTTTTCACCTCTAACTCATGGCTGGTTCACCGAACACCGATGAGATTGTTAGAAAAGGCTCAAAGGAATCACCCTGATTTGTGTCTTCCCTGTATCCACGATTAGGGTTTCCATTGACAGTTGAGTCTCAGATTGTCTATGGCTACCGGCGGACTAAAGGAATGCTCTAGGTATGACTTTGGTCATAATTGTTGGTAGAACTGCTGTACTAAACCCTCCTCTTTAGAAAAGTACCTGTTTCGTCCAATAAAATGGAAGATTTAGGCCGTCCTCGAATAGCATAGCTAATTCTGAGTTAAGATCCTTACTCAACAAAAAAGGACACTCTTCGTTTGTATCTCACAACTCGTCCCTCTATCATCTGCTCGTCTCGATGAGAACATCACTTCAGCCATCAAGGACTCTTAATTCCCTCTAAACGACTTAAGAAAAGAAATAAATTCAACTATTCTCCTCCATTTAACGACATAAATTCAATTAAGCTCGACAGGATTTTGCCTGCCGCTGCCATAAGTATCACATAAGTTGCCTTCGTTCCCAAGGATTCACACTCTACTTTGGCTCAGCAGATTTTTTTTTGCCAACCATCCGTAGCTCCGTAGCACGTGCCAAATCAAATTTTCTCCAATTCAAGGTAATTGCGGATTCCCGTCACGTACCCGTAAATCACCGGAATGTCACACTCGATGTGAAAACGACCCTCTTAACCGGGTGATGGAACTTTCCGTCGTCCTGCCCAGCCCCCCCAGAAAGCTATTGAACTGCAAACAAAAATGAAACTTTCTCCTTTTGATGCCGAGACCGAGAGTGCAAACATCACACTCAACAAGGATGCGGATTAGGTGCTACTGTTTGTTGTTTTGTATCTTTTTCTTGTTGTGAGTTGTGACTGAAGATGCGATTTGCCAAATCTTTGTGCAAATATTTGCCCCCCTTTTGGTTGGGCCGGCAAGATGTGAGAGACCTGCCAGCGTTGGTCGTCGGAATGAAATAAGATCAAAGCCAGCCAACATGCGTTGTGCATCATGCTCGCTGTCATGTTGCAACTCGCGCGGCAATGATTTACACCAGAATTAGCCAATTATCCATTGGGTATCTTTCAACTCACAGAAATAGAACTTCAGCCGACATGCGGTGCTGCACGGCATCGAATCCATTTAGATTCGGAGACAGAACGCATGCTGCATGCCAGTCAATTTGTTAAATCTCTAAAATGGTACTCCTTTGCGCTTCGTAATGAATCTATTTACGCTCGACTTGAGATGGGGGATTCAATTCAGTTGCACTGGGAAGGAAAATAGCGCGCGCGAAATTTCCCTTTTCTTTTCAATTTGCATGGAGGATATTTTTGGATTCGACGAACTATGCCTCGGAGCAGCTGCAATTTGTGCATTCCATTAGGAGGTTTCACTTAAGGAATTGAGGCGGGATTTGTTTTTTTTTTTTGCCGTTCGTCCTTTTAGTGTTTGATTGTCGTGTGGTACACAAAAACCGGATGTGGAAGAATGCCTCATGAGTTTGGTGGTCCAATTTGACTCGGGGTAGTAATTTGACATTGAAAAAGGGTTGGCAACGGCGTGGGCAGATGGTCAGTGAGATTGACGGACGGCCGACCGTCGTGTGCTTTGACTTTTGTAGTGGCAATTATAATGAGTTATGTGACTAAGGGTTGCGAAAGGTCACTTAATCTGCCAAAGGAAGTCCAATGGATTTGCACAAGTTTTGCAAGAATTTTCCAAGAAAATAGGGACATGATTCCTTCCAAAAGATTGCATTGGCAACATCGTTATCAGATAACAATGATACTTTTTCCAGTTGTCATGTTTCAGCAGCTGTCAAAATTACCAATGACATCCAGCTGTCAGAACATTCTGTAAGTGTTGCCATCTGCTCACGCTCGCCAAATGTGCGGCCGTCATCATGGCTTCAGTGTGCAGGCAATATATCGCTCCGTGGAAAAATTTAAGCGTGAGTACACTTCTTTGGACCTTAAGCTCCCAACCAGACAGAGATTGTCGCGAGCTAATGAAAATATAATCGTCGTAGCGAGCAGTTTCGAAGAAGATCCAGAAATGACGATTCGACACCGACCAGCTGAATTGAGCAATACTAGATAGTAAGGCCGGCTTATTTTGCGCTTGTATTTTGGGTCTACATTCATATAAGATTACGCTGACACAGGAATTGAGGCCAGGCGATAAGAGACAATGCCGTGAGTTTGTTCATTAAATGCTGAAAATGTTGACCGTAGATCCGGAATAGCCTCCTTGAACGAGGCCCACTTTTGGCTCAAATGTTGACACAGCAACAACCAGAATTTCCATTTCTGGAGCGAACACAATCGACAAGTGTTCGACCAACCATTTTAGACGAGCTCAAGAAGTTATTACCAAACAAACGCCCTTCATATTGAGCCGAGTCATCAAAACTTTGACCAACCGCTTAAAGCACTGTCAACAAAGACGAAACAACCATTTGGATGATATGCTACTTTACACAAAATGGCATAAGTTTACCTTTAAAATGAAGCCAAAATCAGTGTTATATCTTACACCGTTGTTGTATAATTTAAATTTTGTTTCCTATCCTTCTTATCTGGTCACCCTATAGAAAACATTGAGTAGAACCCTCACAATCTGCTTTGACTAGACAACATACGGCAGTTCATCTCACAGAATATCCTTTTGTAGTTCTGTTGGCTTAAGCCTCTTGCTCAGAGTGGCCTCGAAGGAAAATATAGGATTCTGTAGCTTTTACTCCCAACTGAGACCTCCTAAAGAGCCAACGTCTTCAAAACTTTTTCTATCGCTAAGTAGACACGTCTTTCCCATTGAATATCCTTTTGTAGTTCCTTGATCTTAAGTCATTTGCGTGAAGTTCCACGGTGAATTGGACGACGCATTCTTTAGCTCTTAGTCCAAACACAAAGCTTCACCTCTTTTACCATCGCTTTTACAGACGTGACCACCTCATAGAGTCTCCATTTGTAGTTCTGTTGGAATTTAGTATGAAGAGGATCCTTCCTTTAACTCCAAACTCTGGCGGTCACTATCGCTTAAAGTTTTTTTTATAAATTTGAAGCCCTGAAATGCACATTCACTCAAAAAAAAACTTTAATCCATTTCGCTGACCTAAAAACGCAATAACCACGGGCGGTAAGTACCCTCTAAACAAAATATATTTGCTGCATCATCACCATCGAGCATCGGGCGCTCTAAAGGCAAATAAAATCCGTCTCGTGATCCTTTATTTTATTCATTTTCCGCAGAAACTATTTTGCAAAAACACCTCATACCCACGAGCACGCAAAACTATCTGCCAAAAAAAAAAAAATACCCACAAAAGGATCTGCGGGGTTATCCTGATGCTGCGCTCGGGATATTTGTTTACATGTTTGCACAGACACTGGCAACATGAGATACCTAAGCACCCGAACGTGCAATTGCAACGAGACACAAAAAGGACGATTTTGTTGCACATTGTCACTGTGTTGCTGTTGCTGTTGCTCTGCCGAGGAAGGGTATTTGTTTTATCCTCCTGCTGCTGCCCGCCTGGTTGAGTGATAAATGAGGAACTTCACTGTTGACGAGACACTGGCTTTTAAGTGAACCAAAAGTTTAGGGGGAGTTTTTTTTTCTGTGGGATTTTAGTTTTGTGCAAGCACAATCCTTTCCATTTTCTGCGTCTTTTTTGGGGGTAGTGGTGGATTCCGCGTGGCGTTCGTGCATTTCTAAATTGCAATAGTTGCAGCAGCTCTCGGGGCATTGTTTGAAACACATTTTATTTGACTTGAACACCCGCGATAGTCCGAGGTGGTGGGTGGGCGGTGGGATGCTGATGGCGTTCCTGTTCTTTGAATTCAAATTTAATTTGATCCACCCTCAGGACAACCGACGAGACGACACGGGTGCGAGCGAGTGCATTTGGAGCGGAAACATTCAGGACAGGGACAGCGAGGAGTTAGACCGGAAAACGTTAGCCGGATTAGGGTTTTATTTTTATTTTATTTTTGTGTTTAAAGGGTTGGTCGCCTGGTCGGTCGGTGCTGCTTTGTTCGAAAGTTGGCATTTTTATTTTAATTAAAAAGTTCTTTAACGTCTGGCTGGAGGGATTTTCTAGATTTTTTTTTCTGCTGTTGTTGTTCGCCGCCGTGGTAGTTTCTATTGAATGTAATGTAATTGACAGATGGGATGTAGTACATTGTATACTACGTTTGTTGGAATTTAAATGAAGTTGATAGTTACAATATGGCCACAGGCAATGCAATTTCACAATAAAAGTAGTTCACAATGGGTTTGTTAAATTAAAAAGGACATGTGATTAGATGTGTGCTTCAGAAGGATATGCTCAACTCAACCAGATCCGGGTGCGTTGCTAGGTGGCTTACTTAAATGATTTAAAACGTTAGGCTAGTACACAATAAAGCTAACCTTAGCCAGGATATCTTTCAGCAAAGACCAAACACTAGCCTGTATGTAAAAGGTTTTCCATTAAGCCTTTCTTATCTTTAAATTTGAATAAACCAAACTGTGAGTAAGATACCAATGAAATATATAATATATTTAAAAGGTCCATGTATGCCATTATATATAAAAGATAGCGTTATTCAAATACTCGCCGCGACTTTGCTGTGTGGCCTGCATCCCAAGCATCAATTTTCCATAACCCTGGCGCATAAGTCAGACTGAATTTGATCAATGGCATTGCATTGATTACATGTGTTGGCTTTCAGGGCAGTGGTTGTTCGTGGTTTATTGGCATAGACCCGTGACTTAAGAAGAGCCCACAAGAAGAAGTCTAACAGAGTCCAATCGCATGGCCAACTGACATCGCCGGAAATCTAATTGGGGCCAAAAGAAATTGGTTATCACTGACCGATAGCGCTCACTGTTGACGGTAATGGAATGGTAAACATCGTCCTCAATGAAGTCCAAAATTTGGCTTTTCACTGAACCAGTCGACTCGAATCTATAGTCCTCTCGGAAGGACGATTATGGCGACCGTAATATGGGTGAAGTCCTCGAACAGTACTCTCATTTTCATAAAATAATTTCATCATTTGTACATGTTTTTGAACGCCAATACTCTCCAAGTTGATTTGGCAGAACAAACTTAATAAACGAAGGACAATTTTGCAGTTATAGCTTCAACAATATGACCGCAATCAGCTGTCAAAATTTAGAAATCCCCTATTGGAAAATAACTTATTCCTAATAGACATGTCCCACTGTAGCGTTAGACCTGATAGAAGCAACCACCCCTATACACATAGTGTTGGGGAGAATTGCAAAAGAAAAGGATCTAAAACGATCTGAGCATGCAGTCACTAAGATAAGTGGTCGTCGACGGGGACGGCGTTCCATGCATATGTGCAGATTATAGTAAAGACAATTCGATGCTTCTTAGACGTTGAAGGCGCTTTCAATAAAGTTAGCACTGAATCGAGTCAGGAAACTCTAGTCCAACTAAGTATTTCGATATGTTCAAATCACGAATCATTCAATTGAATATAAGAAACAGCTGATCCACCATATCTGTGGAAGAGGAACTCCTTAAAGTTGGGTCTTATCTCTTCTTGTTTGGCTTAAGGTAATGTACAAAATCCTATGTACACGTGACAGGAAAAGCCTCAAAATTGTCGTGTATTCAGATGATATGGTAATACTGGTATTAGCAATGTGACAATATTACCAAATCTGCGATTGGTTGTGGACTCAGTGTTAACCCAAGTAAAACTAAACTGATGATCCACACAAATCAAAAATCAAAATACTGACTCGTATGCCTCCACGACTAAGTAACTAACTGCCCTCTTGTAGTTTCTTTCTTGTTGGAAATTCAGAAGGCACTAAATCTTTTTTCCAGCAGCACTCTGTTACCGCAAGAGCCGATAGCTAATGTGACCGACTATACAACTCCCAGAGTGAATATTAGAAATGAGTGAGAATTAGTCGAAGAGTTACGGTTCCAAAATAGCCTGTGGGGTACGAGCTGGTATATTTTCTCACTTTATCAATATTTCCATGTCTTTTCGGCTTTTTGAGTCTCGCAGCGTCTTCCAGGAGTAGCTCTTCCTGTACGGGAGACCAACCACTTACATACCACATCCGCTCTCATTGAAATCCAGGCTGCTATCAAAGCCATTGTGTCTGCCACTATATCCTCGGAACTAGTAGTCTATTGCAAAGAAGCACGCGCTTCGTTGGCCTTTCAGGATCAGACTCCTTAGGGTATCGAATCAACGTAACATTGAAGGAAACGAGCGAAATGATGACCTAATAAGACGGGATGGTATTATGTGTGATGCACATCGCCATAACTACAACATTGCTCGCGAGAAAGATACAACAGAAGGGCTAGACAGCACACTTTAGGTAAACCCTTATTTGACAAACTAATAGAGCAAGCTATGTTTCAGCATAGTGTGCTACCTACCCATCTTGGAGGCTTTAAGCTATAATCCAACTGAATTGCTAGCCTGCTCGTCCTTAGATCCATTTATGTTCGGCTAATATAACCTGGTAGTTATTACTATCTTCAGGTTCAAGTTATTCTGTTTCTAGATTGACTGCCATTGAACCTGACATAGCACCACTCATACCTTATCTAAAGGCGCAGGACATTCTGAACTTCGCAACGTGATTCTGTGCGCTGTCTCACGTTTGATGTTCGATTAGTCTCTGGCAGACATACGATATATCTACTAGTAGTTTCTAATTGGTAGCCTATGTCTTCTCTCTTCAACAGAGCCTCTCAGATGCCTACAATAAGTGCCCTTTGAAGTTGAGCCTGTGTTTTCAACTATGTATGTACTCACTCAAAGAGTTCTTGACCTCTGTCTGAGATATGGTTGTTTTCCATATCTTGTCGATGTGCTACTTCCAATTGTACAGACCAAGTTTTCTGGGATCAGCAACAGCTTGGTCTTTATACTACAGTACCGGCCTTTTTCGTCATCTTTATTCAAAGACGCACTCTTTGCTAGAGCGTCTGCATTCACCCGTTTAACACTGGTACTGCCCTCTAACCCAATGGAAACTAATATCTAACGAAGTACAACATTAGCCCTAGATTCTTACTCATCGTTCAGTGCTCCGCGTCTTAAGGCAGAACTGGTAACATAAACCTTTTATAGAGCATTGTTTTGGTCCTTCGAGCTCGGAGTCTTGAACCCAGTTCTTTTGCTGGAATAACAGATCGTAAAAGTCATCAACAGTGGCATTCTATCCAAGGTTTTCAACACATAATCCCATTTAAATTATCAACAACAAACTTGCCTCCCAAGACAGTGACACTACCTCGTCCTGAATCTTGCACAGCAGCGCTGTTACCTTCACTTATCCACTACATTACAGTAACTTTAAAATTGGAGAAGAATTTCTCCTCCTGATCTAGACATTTACGAATAAATTCCTTCCAATAATGCACTCACATTTAATATCCTTATCGTTCTGCCAAAACACATTACTGTTTCAGTTTCAATTTAAAATGCAGTACAGACTATTTAATTTGGGGAAATCCTTCGCACACATATTTTTCCTTTCCTTTCGGTACTTTTCTGTTCTCTTAAATTTGTAATTAGTTGAACCTTTTCTAAGAATCCTGATGCTGCTTTCCCTCATCATCATTCAGAGCACAGAATATGGGTTAACATTGCTCCTTGAGCGTTAAACTTTTGTGTACTACAGCTAAAGTATCCCCCACAGCCAGCAGGATAACAAAAAAAAAAAAGGATCTCCTCAACCAACAATCCTTTCTAAATTCACTTTGTCTGTATGTGTGTGTGTGTACTGTTGGCGGCAACAGTGACGCCGAAACAGGAGGAACGCGCCAGAGTGTTGTTTCTTATTTATCTTTGCGCTTGTGTATTCTGAGAATACATTACCTAAGGTTAGGATAACAATTACAAAGCACACAATTAACATAAACGAATTCATTTCTTTGTTTTTGTTGTTGCTTTTGCTTGTGTTGTTTACTTAGGAAAGGAGCCAGAATGTTGAATAAGCCAAAATGCCTTTGTAGTTAAATGTTGAATTGGTTAGTGTTGGAAGCAGCATTTGTTCTACTTTGAATAGGAGCTCTCTCCCCCCTATTGGCCTCTTAGGATTGTAATGAATTCGTGACTAAAGTTAACCCGTCCTTTTGAAGGCAAATAAGACAGGATGCATTCGCACATACATACATTATGTACATTCTTGTATTTAGCAATAGAGCAAAGGGCTGCATTCATGTGCTTGTACTCAGTTGGAGCCTCCACGTTACGTTCTCTTTGACAAGACGAGGATGTCCGAAATTAGTTGGAATTGAATGTCACTATCATCCCAAAGTCCGGCAAAAGGACTGCCTAGATCCCATGAGTCCTCAAAACTGTGGACAGACACATTGACTTTCGTATAAAAAGCTGGTTCGACCTGGTTTGTCTATGATCTTAGGAAAAATGGCAAGACTCGAAGAATGACACAAGAAACCGTGTCACTCTGACAAAAGCCGGAGGACGTTTGGATCAATAGGAAGCATGAGGAACCGAAGTTCTTCCTGACCAATATGATCCTTGGCCCTGAATAGTTTAGAGCCTCTTCCTATCGTTCTGCAGCGACAAAGAACCAACTGCCAACACGACCGAAGAGAGTAGGTACTCAACGCTGAATACTCCGCTCACGAGGTCCGGAGCTAGTGAAATTCCCCCACATCCCCCACATAAAGGCATGGTTATGCTGAGGATATGATGATCTTAATCAGTGAAAAGCACCTCATGATCTTTCCAAATATCTTGGTGTTACTAGGCGAACTGCAATTTAAATATAAAGTATGTTAGCTTGCCACTAGCAGAGCTATCTTTTAATGGGTTGACTCTCAGATCTTTACTGCCAGCTCAGTCACTCACTAATTAAGTTTGACATTTTACTTAGGACTAGAAGGAATACCCTGAGTCTAGAATGACCACACCATCAACATAAGTCGATTTGTTCAACCCTATTTCGTTCAATGTTACCAGAGATCTAACTCACCACGAGAAGCCATATTAGGGAGATACGACTCCACCTTGTGGCATTCCTCTGTACACCCTGTACAGAATTGTTGTACCGCCCAATGTTGAGTATATGGTTCTCGATTTGAGCACCAGTGATATGCTGCTATTTTAAATTTACCCTCTTTAAACTTTTGAGGAGATAGCCGCTCACATTTTTGAACGCTCCTTCAGTGTCTCGGAAAGATCTCAGAGTGAATACCTTGAAGTAGGTGGATCTTTATATAGTTGACACATTCTTGTCTAGAGATAGGTCTACCGATAGGTATACAGCTTCATAGAATAACACATTCTTGTTGGAGATGTACCCAAACCAATGTATGTACATATTGTAAACTTTGACGGATGAAGAAGATTTTCTTTCTACTTCCTAAATCCGTCGATCCTTTGTCGGTGCTCAGACTCACAAAGTTCACGTTCATCGATTAAGAGTACACATTGTCATTGGCGAAAACATTGAAAGTAGATAGAACACTTTGAGCAAAAAATGGCATCTGTCAATTGATGTGACAACTCAACTCAACGTCAACGTACAACAAAATGACGTCGATAGATTCTAATAGTTAGGTGGGACTTTTTGAACTTAAAAAATGACATCTGTGCCAAAAGGCGGAATATCAGTTCTTCTTAAAAGAGGACAAATCGTGTGAACTTTGTGAATGGTCGGCACGCTGCTAAAATCGTACGTGTTTTAACTTTTATCCTTTGTCTTAAGCGTTCCATATTACAGGGCCGGCAATATGCCCATTTGACTGATCAAAGAGGGAAAAACCTTCGAAAACGTTCTTATAAAAAGTTTTGGTGAAACTTTAACCTATTCATGTTTTTCCTTCAACTGTAAAGCTTAAGCTTAATAGCTGTCAGAGAGTGACACCTGGTAGCTGTAAGCCACTGACAGCTGTCAAAGAATGAAAAGTTGACGTTTGAAAATCCCATTTCGACCTAGATTGTGAGCTGCCATTAACCCATTATTTTTTTCACTGCAAATCGATTCTATCTGCATTTCATAGTTTGAATAATTAATCCTTTCCCGAGGGGTGTTTGTGTTTGTTTTTTTTTTTTTTTGTAAAAATCTGCTGCACTCCACACCTCATTTCATATTTCTGCAATCCATTTTGCAAATGTGTGTTACAACAAAAGAGAATCCCATTGACCTGCATCGCATCTACTTGTTGCTCATATTTTATTAAATTTTCCTACTGAAAGATACACTCGAACGAAGGTCGATGATCCAGTTCTTGGTTTTGTGTTTTTTTTTTTTTTTTTGTTCATCAATAACAATGACAAGCTCCAGTGATGCCTTCAGCTGGCGCAGGAGTAGCACTTAAGGAGGATGATGCCAGCCAGCTCTGGCATTCGATTGGATTGAGTTCCCAGTTCTACACTCAATATTCCTGATAGTCCCCACATCCACATTTTATTGCAAAAAAAGGATGCAGACATCTCCTCATCATCATCCCTAAAGAACTACAGTTGAGCAGTTGTTTCAGGCTTTTTTTCTTTTCATATATTTTGTACCTTTCACACTCCCCTTAAGCGCTTTCGATGGTTTTGCTGCAACTCTATAGTTGTAGAACTATCCGAGCTTTTATCTTTTTATCTTTTTGCCTTTTTTGCATTTTTCAATTTCCCGTTGTGCATGAGTGATGAAAATGGAAGTTGAGCCGTTGAACTTTTGTATGCGGTCGGGATAAGCGAGCGAGCGGAGAGTGTGAGCTGTGAGCTCCTGACGAGCGCCAAAGGAGCAAACAAATGAAATTGAGGTCTGCCTTTGAGGAGCTTCCATTCCGGTGAATGGTTGGTGCTCCTAGTGCTCTGGAATTGTACATCCTTGTGAAATTCAAACAAAATGATTTTTATTAAATTAAATTTAACATCCTCCTGAGAATGGCAACGAGATAGACGGGAATATAGAGTGGAACAGTGGATTTTGTATCCTTCCAAAGAAGGACTAAAACAAAAACAGAAACTGCGTTTGCGGCGTGATTAGGTTCGTGGAGCGGTGGATGAGTTTAGGGGAAGTCAATAAGGCAAGGAGATTAATTACGGAGTCCTTGTAAAATTCCCTTTAACTACAACAAATATTTTGCTCTTAATACCTAAGAGGTGCCCACTAAATGAAATTCATTGCTACAATTTTGGAAATGAGAAACAAAAGTTTCAGTTCTCTACATTGAACGCTGCAGAAGTTAGAGACTGACGGACAGACAGACACTATATCAAACCCATCTCTCTCTCCAAGATCCGGAACACTTAAAAATGATTGAAATGCGTTTAAGTTTGCCTTTCGTTCACAATCTTTCATGTTAAATATCAACTGTCAGACATAGAGCTGCCATTCTTGACAGCTGTCAGGTAAATGTTAAATGCTTCAAAAAATACGCTACAGATTGAAAAATGTCAGAAATTCCACAGAAACATTTACTGAAGTTCAAAACAACTTCTGCACAAGTCTGGTGAATTAATAATTTAGACCGACTGGCCGAACACAGTGATGTGTCTTTGTAGATTGTATTCATAATAATACATACGAATTGTCAAGCGTGAACATGCCTATGTGTCGATACAGCGTCTCTGTGTCGGTAGTATAAGAGTTAGCGGCAGGAGTTTGACAGAAATAAACTCAGGTAAGTGCGCGAATTTTTTGAGAGTAAAGTCGCCAAACGGTTTGACAGGTAAAACTTGTCTATTACTGCCAAGTCAATACAGAGACTGCGCATTGGTTTCAGGCAATCAGTTGATGTAGATCTAAAAGAAATTCGGAACGAAACTTTTGTTCGTTTTTAAACGTTCGATAGCAAGCAGGACTGTTACCTCTAGGGAAGACATAGGTCCTTTATATCATTTTTTCTTTCCAATGAATGCTAGAAGCTTAAGCTCATCTAAGAATACCCCTCATCATAACGCTATAGTCATTGTAATCGCTCTGCAGTTTGCCTGAAGCCACTGTTACCTCGGAACCCTCTGCCTTTCCTGTTTTTACAGCTGGAATAGCAGTGCCAACCTCTCCGCATGTAAAACAGCTCGAAAACTGCGATGTATTGGTCTTGAGGTTCTACAGGGCTCGCGACGGTGTGGTGCTTGTGCATGAGGGCACTAGAAACATGTACGATGCGATTACCCACTGTTTTCGAGGCCATGCAGGAGCTTGTGGTGTTCGAGCTACTGCTGTCTTCGAGTCTGTATAGAAGGCTCTCCTACTAGAGTGGTTGAAGTTGAGGCCGTTGACCGTTGATATCCATTTATTTCTACAAGTCTCATCGAAGGATCTCAGTAATTCTTGGTCCCTTGACACCTCGAAAGTATCGTAGAGTCGTTGATTTTCTTCGGTTCAGCCAGGAATGTACACAATGTACACCTAGGGAAATCCTTGGGGGAATAGTTAACATATGCTTTAGACGTCATCAACAAATCGATTCTGGAGCCTGTCTCAGGCGGAAAAATTCGTATCAGTGCCATTGCCTTCGATGAAGATGGTCTTTTGCTGCTTGCACCTGCTTTAAGGCAGCCTCTATCTCCTTCAGTTCAGTCTATGTTCTGGACGTTCTATGAACGGCCTCAAGAAGGACAACACTCTGTTTCGATGCAGTCGTTGGCAAAAAAATCCTCTGAATCCATATCCCAAGTGAATTTCTGCTCCCGTCCTTAGACATTATCATCGTCATTGCTGACTTTATCTCCGTCTATTGTTCATTAGGATGTCATGAGTAGGACCTTTGTATCGAGGAAGTCGGGGCATCGTGGCTCAGTGACTATTGAGCACTATAGTGGTTTAAATCTCAGAATATACCTACTAGCCTTGAGGCTAAGATCTGCCTTCTCACAGGGACTCACAGTCTTAAGTCCTTTCTGAAGGTCAGGGCGTTTTTTGGAAGCCTTCTCATGGCAATAATACTTCTGCTTGTTTTCGGGTATCAAACCTTGAATCTCACACACAGTAGTCTGCTTTGAATATATTTGTTGACCGAAACGATATTCTTGTTACAATTAGTCTCACAGGAAAGACGAACGAATTACCCAATAGTTTAATGCATTGCCATTCCCTAAGGACGGATGTCCGACAGCTCTTTTACAACTCATTCATCATGTTGACTTCCTCCTAGATGCGGTATGAAACTGGTTTCTAACTTCTTCTTTTTATTAGAATTTAAGCAAATGTTTGTGGAAAATTTACAGCGTTTTGTCATCTCCAGATAATTAACTCACAACATCTCCCGGGCGTGTATGGGGACGACATTCATCTTCCCACTTCCTCAATTCATTAAGATGGAACATGCGGCGTCTAGTACCTTCACACTCTTGGGAGTGTGCAGCAAAGAGATACCAAGTCGATTTTTGAATTAGAGGTACACAGATACGTACGTGGAAACCTTTTATTAATACACATTGCCCAAGCAACAATGTTGATGGTATAATTAATTTTATTACAAACCCTAGTCACTATCATCATCGCCATCAACATCATGTTCATCTCTCGGGATGGGGTGTCTGCATCATGCCGGATGCAAGCGGAACTGAGAGAAGCTACGTGCATCCAGCGAATGAGTACATCCGAATGGGACTATAAATTTTCCCTTTAGTCGGATGAGAAGAACCCATCCCCGAGAGGAGACTTGCACGATAAATAATCGCGGAAATTCACAGACATACACATGCATATGCAGCAGGTGCAGTGCACAGTTTAACGTCTTCATTTGAGAAGGGAATCTCATCTCCGGCTGTCGGAGGAGCACAGAGGATGTGCTCTTCCTTTAGGTATATCATCATCATTATCATCACAGGGGGTTGAGATGCTTTGACATGAACAGATATGCAAATTTGCTAAGGAGCATGTGGGTGGTCAGAAGGATATTCGTTTAAAAATTGTATCTTGTCATCTTGGATGCATGGTACTGTTTTGAGTTCAATGAAGGAAATTGGCAAAGTTCCATGGGAGTTTTTATTAGTAATTACGCAGATAATTTGTCGAGGTTTATGGTTGATAGGCGCAAAAATTTTCCAAAGAGATTAGCAGCTATTTGATTGCTTTGGATGGCAGCCAGGCCTGGCAACTATTTGCAGAGACATTAAGCAGGGCTGACTGTTGAAATATTGCTCTTCCTCATGGAGAGTCTGATATACTTGGGCAATTAAATGAAATTGTATTTAAAGAGAAAGAATTTGCACATTCAGTTGGTGGTACAATGTACAATCGTCTATTCGTCTACTTCTTGCAGCCAGACGATGCAAAAATTGTCATCTCAACCCTCATAGTAGATCTGTTTTGAGGGTAGTGTACACACACAAGTGCCTTAAACCGTAGAGGGCAGCCACAGTATCTGGGCGTCAATTTCTGTGTCGCAGCTTCTAGATTGTGGACTACTAAATAAAGAGTCCATAACATCCACTCATACATTAAGTGGTCGTTGCAGCAACGTTTGAGCTTCTTATATGATAGTTCCATCGTCAGAAAAGAATAACTTATGCACTTTGGGATCCTCCACTTTCCCTTCCAGCAGATGATGTAGGACTACAAAAAATAGGAAAGAACTGATGACACTTCCCTGGTGTATACCAACTTTTATTGCTAACTATTTAGTGACTTCTGTGGGGCATCTTACCTTACCATGATCATTCGCACGTAAGTTTCTGATACTCCTTGTTGTTTTAGTGCCACCCATATCCAACAGCATTTGATCACTCTTCGTATGTTTGGAGATGAGTATCATGAGCCATCTGTACCCGATGTTCCCAACTTTTTTCAGAACTAAGGGTATCTCGTCCAGAGAATTTTGTCGTCTTCCAAAAAAAAAAAAAAAAGGTTTGATGCACGAATCTCGAGCATTTCTTCTTATCTGCCAGGCGGACGCATTGCTGTATGATCCGTAAGGTATTTATGTGGTCGATGCAATAGACAACTAGCCCAGCTATCCTATTAGCTACACTTAGGTAGATAGTAGCAAGAACAACAACTGAACCTTCCTTGTGTTGTATCCCACTTCACATACAAGCTTGATGAAGAAATTAAAGAGGCGAAATTTGAGAGACCAAGGATAGATCTCCAGGGGAACTATGGCAAAGGACAGAAAAAATGATTCAAAAAGTCGCAAATCCCCTTTCCATCTTCCTAGGTATCATCAGGGTTCATTTTCGTCCTTTAATACCAAAGCTTGTGCTTAACAGCTGCCTCCTTTAGTACTACAGCTGGCAGTTCTTTTAAGCAATAGAATTATATTCAAGAAGCCAGTTAGTAGGTAGGATCAGTCATGATAGATATCCCAACCGTTACTGAATGTCAATCTCTTATATGATGTCTCCTCTTCAGGAAATCAATTTTAGGAACATCTACGAGAAAATGTGGACTGACCGTTTCATTACTGTAGCCACATATGATCCATTCTTTGCTAGAATTTGAGATCTTCTGCGGAACATCACTTCTTCTCCAAGAACTTCAGGGTGGTACAGCCTATCAAGCAGGATCTTGTCCATTGTCTAGTTGTTATCACAGACTACTCGATGAGTCAGCTTAAGATGCTAGATGCTAACATAGTCTACTGCTTTGCCAGAGTCAAGCTGATCCCGAAGAACACAGAAAAGATTTCACAAAAACCTTTCATAAATTGACTTTGTCTAGACTTAAGGTTGGGCATCAGCTCGTGGGTCCATCTATCTGAGTTTGTATCGTCCTATCTGAGGAGGACAAGCCCGCAGTTATTATCCCTTCTTCATCTTGAATATTAGACATGTGCTTTAAATTCCAGCCTGTTGCCAAACATAGCTTCCAGAAATTTAAGCGCCTACTTCATATGGTCCCCAACCTGCAACCCTGCGCTTTCCGCACTCATTCTGCTGGCAACTAGAATGGCTTTAGTCTTGTGGCCACCTTTTTTCTGTGGACTGCTTCATCCGTGATGGACTCTACTTCGATCACGGCAATATCATCAGTAAAATCGATTACCTTAACTCGTTATGGTAGCGTACATACAGAACTACGTCGTTCATATTTCGCCACAAAACTGGTCCAACAACCGATGCCTGCGGGACTTCCACTCTAATGTTGTAACACTTTACACTTTTACCTCAGCTGCTTGTCTGTAAGGTATTTCATAGAGTTAAAGGCATTTTTAAGTCCTGGAATTGGTACTGCTCAATTAGCTTTGTGCTACTTCTCCATATTATGGTCTCCTTGATGCTCCTTTCGAGATTGCATCACGATAGTCTAAACGTAGGTAAATGTCCCTACATGAAGCCCCTTTCGATTTCGTCGTTTTGCCTTTCTGGTAGTTTACCTTCCACTTACAGCTCCATCGCAAGCTGTGGTGTTGGCCAGGGTCAGTTGATGCCAGTTGTCCTATAACTGACTTAAAGATGACCTTGAACGCGCCCTTGTATCGTAATTTGAGGTGGTAGAGGTCTCAGATGAACGCCAAATCCAAAGCACCAATTTAGACCAATTCATGTTCCATGACTAAGTACAAGATAAAGACAAGTCTTCTGGAAATAGCATACCCTAGGCAACCTGCGTTGACTACATCTCTAATCTGACAATTGCCTGCAGTCCAATATGCTCCCTCCATCGTGCACCCACTTAAGCAGCTCACCCATTCCGACTTATCGTTTGCCTCTCTGTACTCTGTCTCTGCCAGCTTTCGTGAAATTCATAACTTCATTATAACTACACGAGCATTAAAAGTGTTCCCCCTGCATCCATTGTGGTTGCAGCGCGCACCACCACTGCCAGGGCGAAACCCATCTCCAATGGTTACAACAACCAACGAACGCAACGTCTATACTCGTAGCTCTAGGAACTTTACGGATGCGCGTAGCATAAGAAGATGTAACCTCTTTCTCTGTGATGAAACATTTCCACGGTAATAAAAATGTAAATCCGCTTAGGAACGCTTGTAAAAAGCTACTCAAACATCCAGACCCACACCACGGTGTGTTGTGAGGTGAGATATCCCATCGTATCTTTCCCTGGTGTGCTTCGGTTTACCAAACGAGGGGTGAGTGGGAGTAGCGCATATAATTTACGTAGATACTTTTTTTTTTCCTCTGGATTTAATGAAAATGTTAGTTGGCATGGTTTTTGCCGTTGCACTTTGCGTCGGAGGATAAAATGGTTTATCGTACGTCAAGGGATGTGGTCTTTTGTTGCAATTGTGGAAAATTAACTGTAACAAGTTCAAGGCGTTTGCGAAACTGATTGTGGCAGGTCGGGAAATTATGGAAGCAATGTGATAATCTTTGTATAAAATCATGCTTTCTTAGTGGGGTCGTGGGGAAGTTTTTCTTTGCTTCTAATGGCAGAAGTAATATAGTAAAAGGATTAAGGAGCATTTTTTTTTTTGGAGAAGAAGAAAGTAGATAAAATGTATAGGTACTAGGCCACAAGCCGCTTATGGAAGGTCAAGTGAAGATCAAGTTCTCACCGTTGAACCTGTTGTGACCTAAAGTGTGTTCTAAGGATATCGTTATGAGATTGGTCTCATGGCAGCAACGCTATCTTACATGCTTGCAAAAGTTGAAGACGAACATAAGCTATGAAATTTTCTGAGACTCGAACCTTAATCCAATACACTAACCAATGAACAACAGCCCCCTCAACAGTCGAAGCGAAGTCTTGCTAACCATAAAATCCAACAAGGCATTAGGTCCCTCAGAAGTGTGGCTTCAATCTTCAACAAAGTCTTGAAGGAAAAAATGCCTAAGGAAAGATGATCTATCACTCCGCCCAATTCGTCGGTATCGAGTGTCCTTTCTTGTTGAAAGCACATAGTACATGATTTGCCTTCGCATGCCGCTAAACCCATTAAGGCAGCTCCTGGTTCTATGCATGCAAACGGATGTATAATATCCCTCGGAATTCTTCGTTAGAATTTGGTATGCAACGTCTCCTCCACCGATGTCTCTACGAGTATATTTACGGTAGTTGAAGGGGTCTCCTTTCTTGAGGGTAGGGCGAGGAATACTAGGAGTCCATTCATGTAGGTTGCTGTTTGTCAGAATAGTTTGGTCGGTAAATCATCACTTGCAGCACTATTGTTGGATTTCAGTTTGGATATTGTTATCCTCACTTGAGCTTCACATGACAGTGCAGGGCAGGTCTTCGTCGTAGCTATACAGTCTGCAGATGTTATTCTCTTACAAGGTTTTAATCTTCATATCTACAGGAATGCTCTTTTGATATATCATTTTACCTTCTGGTAAATTTCCATACATTGTTCCTGCATTATAAGCTCAAAACGTTATCGATGACGCACTGCTCATGCTCATTCTTCCACTTTTTGAGAAGCTCATATTATATTCGCCACTTTTGTTCGTAGAATTCATGAACAGCTCTAATCATCCTCGCTAGAAGAACATAACATAAGGTATGGTATCTGTACTTATCCAGAAAAGACGATAAGATGCCAAACATACCACAATCGGCAAGGAAAAGCGAGATATCTATATACCCCTAACAACACCGACAGAGGAACCTGGCGATTAATGACTAGGAAGGACCACATTATACAAAGGGAATCGGCATCACTAGCCAAGTCTTTTAAGCCTTATAGGTCCGCCCTTCCATCCGTCCATCCGTTCGTCCATTAGTCACCAGCTTTAGGACATCGATATGGGCGCAATTAGAGTACGCAAATTGGACTGCCTTCAGCCACTCATAGTTCTAGCCTGAACCAATAGAGTTCTACTGATTTGAGTACTTGGTACTCGGTCATCTGATCAAGTAACCAGAGCAGGAGCTTTGACGATAGTATTGTCGATTTCATCGTGGAACGAGCTCTAGCATAAGACGAGCTCACAATAGGGCCAATATTGGTGTCAATGACTACAGGCAACTCGAACCTACCTACCTACGGTGAACTTATTTGAAAGATTAAGTTAGAGGTGGACATCCAGAGCTTCGAAGAGGACTCCACCATCGACTTCGTCCTTGGTTGGCAATGCGTTGTATAGGTCATTACCTAGTGCCCACTTTTTTTTTGAGTTGTGCTTCATTGACAAGTAAGAAGGTTACGTTGCATCCATAGTATGGCCTGTATGCTACTACTTCTGTTATCTGAAGCCTCTTAGTTCAATTGGTGAGTTAGCGGTCAGTTGTTCGCCACCAGTTAGTTAATGACTTAAGACTAAAGCGAATTCCATCTTCTAGTGTTGGATAAGGTCTAACGATCATATTACACCTGATGGTAGCGTTCGTGGTCTATCGTAAGCAAACAATCTTCGGTCGACATTACCTGCTGCGAGTGGAGATTTCGCACTTAAGATTCCTTCAGTCCCTCGGTGTTATCGGTACCTGGACATCCTTGCCTATTTAAATGTAGTACTCTCCCTTCATCTAGTCTTTGTCTAGTTCGGACGTTCAGGATGTTCATGCTCCAGGTTCGAACCCCTTGTACTACTATCATAATACCCATTTGACCATTCCCAACCAAAAGGTGATCTCATCTAAGGTGCGACTGAAACACACACCTAGTGTATGCTAATCTTGTCAGACAAACTGTAACACGATCCAGTAACTGTTAATCCGCTTCAAAACGAATACCAATAGCCCCACCATAAAATAGTAAAAGTGTTTGTATATAGAACCACTGACCCTCACCTCGTTTGGACGATCGACGACCAAACCCACTAACTTAACAACATCATCATCATGTTCTAATACCGGCTGTCAAATGTTTAAGTCGTACGATTCTTACCGACGACGCCCGCGCCTAAGGGGCAATAAATCAACTTCTCACCCGCAGATGATCCCCTCGATTTGAGGCCAAACAATGAAGACCGCAAATTGCTTGTCGATCGTTTCGTTACCCACAAATCATTGTGCGCTTGCGCAGCCATCCGATGAAAGCTGCAAAGGGCAACAAAAAGCAAATCCCCGATCTCTAAAAGGTGCCCTCGATGTCCAAATGATGTTTTCTCTCCCGAAAAACGTTCCAATTTGTAACCTGTTCTGTGGATCCTTTTTTGTGCGCGATCACGCAGGCAGTCTCTTGACCCTTTGCTTCAGGACATCGTGCTGTAGTTAAACGGATTACGTTTTTGGTCAATCGGTGACTCTTTGCACAGGAGTTTTCGCGCATTCATCGCATAACCGAGATGATCTTGCAACAAAAAGAAAACTGATGTGATCACTGGCGGTGCCGATGGTGGTGTATCTTAAAGATCATTGACCATATCAGGAATTCCCTGAGAGAGAAAGATACTTTTTTGTGTTTTTTTTTCTCCTTTATTTCAATTCTGCGTGGAGAAGTATTTTTTTTTTTTGTTATTTTATGCCCCCCTTTCGTGAATATTTGAAATGAGAAATGCGCTGCTGGAAGAGAGACCAGCAGATGCTTGTGCAGAGAAGTTATGTTGATTGTTTTCCCAAGACCAAAACAAATAATAATGGATTCCTTGGGATGGTCTTGAGTTATGAATCGATTTCGGAGCAGATATTTGTTTTCGACTGATTGTTAGTTATGGATTTAATTGCCAATGATTGATGGTAAAGAGCTTTAACCTAGAACTTGGGAACACATAATTGAATTCTTTTTTTTTTTGCTATTATTAAAGTCGAAAGATTATGACCGTTAAGCAGCTTACCAGATGGAAATTGTGTTTTAATTTAAAAAATGATTTAGTAGCTTTCACTTAAGTATCGCATTCAAGTTTCTATGATGAAGTTGGAGGTCGTATTGTAACACAGCTTACTCAATAAATGGCTCCATAGACTGGACTAAGATGTGAGGGAGAAGAACTACAAATGAACCATGCAACCTGCGTATCTATAACATATCATATCAACCGCGAATACCTAAAAAACACCATAGCTTTCGGACAGTTTTAGACCAGAGCTCTTTTATATCTTGGAGAATATACAGTAGTATACTGTAATCAGGCACAATCCCAGCTGCATTCAGCCAATCGAAAGTCATAGCCACTATCAAGGCAGAACACAAACTTTTGTCGATCTAGCCACAGAAACAGCATCTTCTGGAGAAACAAAGTCATCCTTCAGCACTGAAAGCAATTACGAGCCTGAAAACACAGTGCCGTATCAACACTCTACTCTCGAGCAATCACCTGGCAGTCTGAAAGTCATTGAAAGAATGAACACTTCAAATTACATTCTTGAAGCAGTAGCCAGCTACTTTAGGAAAAAAAGTTAAGATATCAATCGATAAAGGCACCAACCTTTACGTAGTACCCTAAGGAGTACTTCAAGGATTAGTACTAGGGTCTCGACTTTGGAATATGATGTGCTTGGTCTGTCAATGCCATTAAAAATATAAAAGTCATAGAATTTGCGTAGCACTAGCTGTCTGACTCACCAAATAGACTTGGCAACAAATCAGGTGTTTCCAGAAATTAAAATCGCTTGCGAGCATGCTGTCAAAGTCGTCGGGTCTAGAACCTACTGAGACCCAAACAGAGCAGAGGGCTCTGTTCTCGCCTCTTTACTTTTTACCTTATTTAAAGCTGATATCTATAGACTCCATGAAAGAATTTATAGTATGCGTATGACCTGGTAAGTGGTACTCAATATAAGGTCATATTAAAACAGATATACCCCAAGGTACCCTCAGACAGTGAAGGCTGACTGCGTCAAACACAGAAGTCAGCTGACTTCACCTAACGAATGAATTTTCAGAGTAAATCTGTAAATTTAAATCGAAATCAATGTCAAACGACACTCCAGTTTTAGCTTAGACGAAAGATATACTGTGAACTACAAACGAATGAAAAAATCACATACAATTCTCCCCAGTGAGTTTGGACACCAACCATGGAACTTACTACCTGCTGTATATTAGTAAATGTATATTCCAGAGCCACGAAGTATGCAGACCCTTCTCAGGAGAGCCATCGAGAGCCGTTCAAGTAAGTAATGCTAAACAGGTTGAGGTGTCTGTTAGATTTCTACATATGATCCAAATGTTTTTGGCTCCCAATGGAGCTAACACTTAATGACCGAAATGAACAATGTTACATCAGTTTTCTAAATGGAATCTAGTTCATTTGGGAGCTAAATCAGCTAAATCATTATATACCAGTACCAGTGAACGAAGTAGCAATTTGATCATTGCTTATGAGGTTGGGTCTTAAATTTTTATTTCAAAGAGTTTAGGACTTGTTTCATGATGAACAAAGCTGTAGAATTCGTTCGCAGTTTGGGTCTCAGTTGGTTCTAGAGTTGGACTCTTAGTTCTAAAATTAATGGGAGTCTTATCAACCAACTATGTGGGAGTCACTTCATTGGGCCATTTTCGAGTGCGTCTATCCATCAAAATATGAACTTTTAATGCGCGATTCACTGTGATCAGTTCACAGTTGCGAATGCTACTTCATTCAAAAGAGTTATATCTAGGTATCTTTTGTAAAATATGTCTTTCAGATGGAATACGTTTGCTGTGTGGGTCGTGGTGTATAGATACAAGTCTTATTATACAAGAAGCCTATTTCTCGAGTCGCAATTGGTAATGACTCAGTCAATAATGATAAAATTCTCACCATCCAATCACCAAACATACGAATCACCTAGCTACGTGAATCCGACATCGAAACCCAAAAAAACGAGGAACAAAAAAACCTGTTTCCCTGGCAAATCTCATGTACGCACTGTCACTGGTTCCCGTTCGGAATCAGAGAGCTCACCTTCGGTCATGTTAACCCAGGTGATGGTATGTGAATTTTTCTCTGTGGCTAGGTGGTATCTATGGCATGTGGTGAGAAAGAATCTTTTTTTCTTTTCGTTCTCTAATCTCAAAGAATGAGTGTTTTTTTTTCTTCTTTTTATTTTGATTTTCTTCATTCCTTTTGTCCTAGCTAGGTATTGCGTTTGCGAGTGCACTTCTCACCTTTTCTAGTCTAGCATTGGATGCATTGCATGCAAGAGTATCTAGAACCCCTGTTCGTCTCCCGCTCACCGTGCGAATTGGAATTGCATTTGTTGATTTTACATTGTGCAAACGCTCTGTGTGTATAATGGTATACACTAAGGCGGTGAAGCTGGTGGTACTTCTGGTGGTCATGTGAACTTGGTTATTGCGGATTATATTGGTTTATGCTGGGAGATTTTGTACAAGCAGGTTGCGTAGTCGTATTTCTGTCTGGACGTGTGAATTGCAACCACAGTTGCAGATACATACCCTTGCCTTTGAATGTGATTACCTCATCTGTGTTTTGTTTCTGAAGAGGATTCCTCAATGAAATAGGTGAGGACTTAAGTAGGGTTACGTTTGTGCCACACACAAACAGTAGCTACTTTCGAGTAAATATTGAAACAGAGTGCAAGAATTGTACTAAGGATGTTTACGACCAGAGAAATAAATCTGACATGCACTGAGATAAGATGCTACAAAGTTTATGCAAATATTACGTAAAATTTTGTTGGATAACTCGAATTTTATGGGAGTGTCCTACATTAAATTGTTCCGTAAAATAAAGGATTCAATTTCGTTTAAATCTTGACGTTTTTTAAGGGTTCACATCAACTGGAAGTATAAAAAGAGTTTAATACAGTTTTTTAGTAGCAGCAGGCGTTTTTTTGGGCTCTTTAGAAAGTTAGAACTTACGAGTATGTATCGAAAGCTAGGTTTTCTTAGTATGCGACAGTATTGGACTTCTTTCTAAAACTTTCTTTGGAAAAGCCCCTGTCTATTAAGTATTGTGGTGGGCCTTTACTTGGAGGAACTGCATGTATAGATTCTTGCTTAAATTAAAAGTGTTCAGCTGTCTACAGCCTTAATAGCAGAGAAGGTAACGACATAACACCTCGGATAAGAAAGGATAACACATTACTTTTGCCTTTCATACCCATAGTAAGAATGGTTTGTGCCACGAAAAGGTGCTTATTCACATGCAAAATGAGCAAGATTTCGTGCGATATAGACTGGGCATTTCAGGAGAAAGGGGGCTAAGATGGTTATATACGAGCGTGTACCAATCTCCACCGCATAACAGCTGTACTTGAGAAATCTCCAATGATACGTGGGGGATTCTTAACACCCACAGGACACATGTAGATGCCTTTCTTTCTGCCACCCGTATGGTTATAGGATCTATTGACCAAGTTTCCGGTAAGAGAACTATCATCTTACAGTATTACATCCCAACCAATGCTTTCTCTGAAGATATAAATAGAAGAGACCTTCTAGACTTCAATGCCAGGGTAGACAGCGACAATGTAGGGGTCAAACGTGTCATCTGGAGACATGGACACTGTAATAATTGTGGCGAAAGATTTATTGATTTTTGTATCCCAAATTGTTTTGCCACTTACCTGACTTTCAAAAGTCATCTGTGAAACAAGTGGCAGGCATGCGACCTACAGACAAATTGACCATCGCTATCCGTCGCCGTTTTAGTCTTATAGATGTCCGACACAAAAGATAAGCAGACACGGGGATGGTACGAGTTCAGAATCTCTTGACAGTTACCATCCAAATAAGCACTACATCCGTTCGAAAGATCAATGTGAATTTCAACATCGATCGGCTCATTGATCCCACTATAAGCCAGGAACTAAGGTAAATATCTCTTGCCCTGTCTAGACTCTTGCAACTTATTCACAGAAGTAAAGGACTTGAGTAATGTTGTTCTCTGGATGGTCCTAGCCGATCAGAAAACTCTACATTCACATCTTCTACTGTAAGGATTGTCGGACGATCACAAAGTAGACACACCAGGTCAGAATGCGACTCTCCGAGGATACCTGTTGTAAATTTCACGAACGAAAGTACTCTAGACCTCGAATTGCAGTGACCCCAGCGACAAGGAGAATAGAGCTAGAGTTACTGTATCGCATGGAGTTGATAGAAGTGTAAGATGTTAGGAGCGCAACATAAATACGTTGGCTATAGAAGCAGCAGGAAAATGTAACGTTTATGAAAAGGCTAATAGATGGCCACAGCTCCTCTCAACACACAGTGAACTTTTTGCTTCTAACAAATGAGGATGAACTCAACAAATGGAAGGAGCACGATCCTATAGTTGTGAACTGAGTATTTGTTAGCAATATGTACACAAGCTGAAGTGTTCAAAGAGAGAAGCAACCGAAGTCACACGATAGCTCTCTGGTAAGGATGAGCTCATTACCAAGATCAAAGCTCGAGGTGGTAGAACTTCCCGGCATGCTCTTGATTGTTTCACAACAAACCAATTGACTTATGGTCAAAGTCCCTAAGAATTGTAACCTACTACAACGTGAAAGCTGGAGAGGAGTAGTTGCAACGCATACTGCAGCCTAATAGTGAAGAAAGCTTGTACAACATATCAGCCAACATCGATCTCTATCAGGTGCTTGACAAGATTTGTTGTAATGAGACTCTTATCTCTAGCAAATCATCTCTGTCTTAGACCCAGACAAAGCAGAAGGCCGAGAATCATGATGACGGATGAAAAATAGATCGAGTTGGCAAACTTTTGGAGCGATGGCATCTAACAACTCGGATGTGGCTCCAAGTGCCAGCAGAAAGCGCCATTCTACCAATATAGCGATATGCTAACAAGCTAACTAATAGAAGAATAAAAGAGTTGGCCTCCTAGAAAAAAGCAGAGCACAGAGAACACTTAAAGGTGCCTTGAAGAGAACATGATCAAAAGATGCTTCTCCCGCCACGCGATCAGTGATCGTGGTTACAACGAGTATGAGATTAGCCGATAGCATTGGATAATCTTAGCCTCCTCTCTCTCCCTCTCTCTTTGTAAAATGGACCCTTTCGTGTCTTTGCCTTTGAACAGGGCCTGGCATCCTTCAGCCTTTAAGCTAATCGCCTGAGAGAGAATCTTTCTCATGTGTACCAATAATACACTCAAATATGTATTTGTCACACGGTCGCTAGATGGGGAGTTGTAAAACAACTTTTTAGTTATTTCTGAGATACCAACTTTAAGTCAAATGCGCTAACTTCTAAGAATCGAGAAAGTATTTCAAAAGAAAGCCGATTATTTAGTGCAGAGTTTCTCGATTGGCGCCCAAGTTGAGGCTCATTAAAGTTCTGGTTATCTTTTATTGTGTCATAGAAGGAGTTACATAGCACAAAGCGCTGGTTATTATAACAAATCAAATTGATTTTCGAAAATCTCGTAGAAATGTCGACGTTTTAATAACTTTACTAAGGACTGGAATTACAGTAGTACGCTGGACTCTAAATATGTCTCTGCTGCCCAACGCCAGTAGAAAAGATACCCGCCCATGGTTGTAACTACCTAAGCTGTGTACTTCTTTCTCAACAAAACAACGCCACACTCACCCTATAGCTAGACTTTAACGACTTTAATCGGAATAACATGAATCGAAACGAACCACCAGTTGATATGAAAGTCTCTCCCTCGCTACTCGTATATTGCTCTCCCACAGTGTCCATGTATCTGTATGTCTGAGAACTCCCCCCACAGCGACAACATTAAGGGGAAAAAGTCCGCTTTCTGGTTTTCCTCTCTCTGAATTTGGAACTGCACTCTCTCTCTTTGGCTCTCTTTCTGTGTTCATTCTCTCTATCCCTTGGGAAAAAAAATGCAACAGATTCAAGTGCTTCCAATTCAACTCTGGTGCATTGCACGTAACACGAACCATCCGACGCGTTCTACAAGTATCTTTCCAACTTGGGGAAGCAGCCCTCTGAATTGAACTAACAAAAATTGAGATCCAACTGGAGTATGTGTGAATCTCGTGCTCCACCATGTTCCAATCGCTCGTTCCCAATTGTCTAATAGTAGTACTTTTATGGGCTCATATATGGTCTCTTGGAGAATGGTATGGTGGTGGATTTCGTATCTGTGTATCTTTGGATACTGAAATGCATTCCATCGATGGACGAAGACGATGGATTCGCTCTCGCTGAGATTCCTTTTTTTTTCTGTTCAACCTATTTTGTCGGGTTTTTTTCGTGTTCGTGTTGTGTGCATTAGATTTATGTTCTTTCTTCGGCTGTGAGGCCAGTTTATAACGACGAGCGGTCGGAATTGAACGCGTGCGAGTGGTGGCAGATACTTTTCATATCTTCGTCGGGTTTTATTTCTTATTTTTATGAAAATTTAAATTGCTTGTGCTACGAGTGAGGGTTTTTTTCGATAAAAAAGTGTGTAAATTATATTTTTTTAATTTTATTATAAAAAAAGAAATAAAATTAGAAGAAAATTTAGTGAAAAATTTGTGACACCATTGACATTTTCAAAAGAAACGAGTTTCATCCTGTTTTCGGGGATAGACCTCGTCGAATTGTGATGGTACTCCATCCGGTGAAAGTGTAAACGTTATTCTCTGGTGGATTTGCAAATGTGGAACAAATAAATTGGAATAAATTTTAGAGCTGATGGTTTCTGCCCCGAAATCGATGAGAGTATCTACTCGTAATGGAAGTGGAATGACCCGCATCGACTTCAATTGAATATTCAAATTTACATACACAAATGGGAATATACTACATTTAAAGGTGCCAAAATTAACATTAACTAACTATTAAGTTACATCATTTGCATACAGGCTTTAAATTTAAAACATGTCCGAACGGCATTCCAATGCCCAAAGGTTTAAATATTCAAAAGAACTTGCAAAATTTGCTTGTTTTTGCATAAGATATTAGTGCTGTCTAAACTGTGATTTATGGTTCTTTGCAGACATTTAGTCAGACTTGAGTCAGACCTAAAATTGGTGATTTTTAATTTGCATTCTGCCACGTGTTGCTACGTTTGCAGGTGATTTTTGACCTTAACTCTTCGATTTATGGATCAGAAAATATTTTTCAAAAGAAGTTAGTTATGTGTGATGTTGTCCTCTTGCAATAGTATGTCCCTACGTTGCATCATACGACATCTAGCCCTGGCAACGTTTTTCAAAAAATTGTCAAGCTTTTTTTTCAACAAATTTTGCCCGAAAAAAATATTTGTTACATATATGGAATCGTACTTCAATTCTCTTTAAATTGACATGTCACATGATAGGGACAAAAAATATAATTTTTTTAATTATTTTTATAAATTTTGCCTTGTGCGGTCTCCCAGAAACTCTAAAAATATCAAAAGTGCCGGATGAAGAATTACAATGCTGTGATATACAGAGAGATGGGCAGATACTCTTTCGTTATTAAGGTCCTGAAACTGTAAGACAGTCATCCATTCACTGAAGAGACAGAAGTATCACCAAAGTTTCTTATCGTGCGAAGTACCTACGATATCCACGTCTCTGTCTCGGGTACAATGTACCAAACGCCACTGATTTAAAAAAAATATAGGCACAAAATTATATTCCAAATACGCTTGTGGGTACCGTGGCTCAGTGGTTAGTGCATAGGACTACTGTTCCATGTTCGAATCCCAGAAAAAAACCTTCAGAGTTTTGTTTAGGGCAAGAGACTAGCGAGCGTCTGACAATATTGTGCCTTCAACACGTACAATGTATACCATGTGCAACACTTAGTTCTTCAAAGTTATGGAAGAAGTTACTCAGTATATTCTGTCAGCTTGTTTCATTAGGTTGTACCTTTCTTGTTAGTTCATCACCCGACAAATTGCCTTCCCGGGCCTTAATGACTAGGAATCCCGCAGAATGAAAACTTGTGCTATATTCCAAGAAGCTTAAGATCGATTCTCGACAGCAAAATATGTTGCGAGCCTTTAAATGCTGCCGCTGGTCGTACAAATGTATCTAGCGGTGACAAGTTGAGAGTTCAATTCATCAATTCTCTTCAAATTTCTGAAACACTATCGCTTAAACTATGTTTGGGTTTGTTTGACTAAAATTTGCTACTACTTGTAAGACACAGTAGGACAACATGTACAAAACACTTCGACTATTGCCCCAATAAAAGATGATTAGTCGGAAAAGTTCAACAGATTTCAAAAACACTTGAAACCAATGGAATATTACCAGCAGTGTTGCTACAGGGAAGAGAACATCTGCCGCCAATTTTTCATTGCAGACTTGTACTGGGCTAGTAGCCTTTAGCCAAAAATTCGGCCTCCTTCCTACAGAAAGATATATAGAAAGCTACAGGAAAGACAGGAAGAGGGAGTTTTCAGTTTCAATACAACTTTTAACCATATTTGGGCCTCAGTTAAGCGCCGTGGGAAAGAGGTATAGAATGGGTATTTTGGAAGAACATCATGCTAATAAATAGGATGCAGAATATGGCTAAAGAGTCTCTCTAATTCAGATGGCGTTGTCCAATCTCCTTTGCTATAAGTCTGCATATGTCCACGTGCAGGCGCACTATATAGCTGTCGGTTATTGCCTGAGAACTGTGTGTCATAAGTCGCTCTTGTCTTCAGCCATGTGTACTGGGAAAGGGCTCTCATTTAATGGATCATGACTGGCAGGAATCAGCTATTACTTTTAAAGTTATACATCTAGGAGTCATGCATAGAAAGTCTCTTTAGTCCAAGCTTGTATAATCAATCTCAATATTCCGACCGTATAAGGATCCTTTCTATTGCAGAATGCCCTAAGAATCTATACGGCACTGATAAGCTCTTCTACGCCTTAGGTCTCTGAAGTAGGCTCTTACAGAAATATCTGTCAGAAAGACACTTTGTCTCCGCTACTTCTCCGAGTATGCAAAGGTCTGATAGAATTACACAACTCATCTGGTCTTGATACTTATACCATGATATACACTATCAAATATGTTAAGGGTTAATCAGTGCGTACCAAGAAGGATATGAAAATCCTTACAAAAACTGTAAACTAGAAGAGAGACGGAACTATAGGAAAGTGTTAGTATAGTAGTCTCCAAAACTTTGCTAGTACCTTTTAAATTTCAATATTCCTTCTCCGTGGGTGACGTCCAAATCAACAGCGAAATTTGTATATGATTTTTGCTTTCGTTTCTAATTCGCAGTATTTTTCGCCTTCTTGTTGGAATACAATAAGTGCTTTCCGATTAAATTGTTGGAATTTTGACTAATGAATTCTTTTGCCCGATCTGCCCGATTGGTGTGTAAAAATATATTAAAACCCGTCAGATGTTTGTGTATTCTAATCCGCTTACTATAACAATTCTCTTTCTGAACCACATTTCAAATTTCGTTATACTTTCAACTGCCAATTGAATAAAAATCAAAGATTTACAGAAATATACATTTATCACCACCGAATTACGACTCAAACAACAAAAAGAAGAAACATTTTTCCGATCTTGTATCTGGAAAAGATTAAGGTAGATCAAGATAGGCCACTGCTCTTCATATGCCCAAAAGATTGATTGTGTTACCTTTACCGTTCTTTACATGTATCTACATCCGAAGAAAGTGAGATTAGTCACAGCTATTGAACAGTTTTAATTCATTATCAATTCCATGTCTAAAGAATAATTTATTCAAAAAAAAAAAAAAAAAAAATCAGTAAACGGCTGCATGAAAAACCAACCGAATAAAGTTGTAATGTCTAGCTCGGCGGGGCGTCTTACAAAGATAGAGCTATTAATAATCAGATTTCGATAAAATCTAAATAATAATGATACTTATTGTCAGATATTCAATAGATAATCATTATCATCACAAAAGGAGAGGTGCGCGCGAAGGTGACTTGTCTAACGATTCGACGCGCTTTTGTAAACATCTTCAAAGTGTTTGACTTCTGGTTAGTTCTTGGCTTAATTAATATAAATCGGTTGCAGATTTCTCTTTCTAAATTGACCTTAATCGAGGAGATAAATATATTTGCATTCAATTTAAGCTTTGCGATGGCCTCAATAAGTCTGACGGAGAGATAAACTCATCGTTGTACGTTTCTGCACGGAGTTTTGTAAAAAAAAAAAAAAGGAGTGTCCCAGCGACTGTCAAACTGGCGACTGAGTAAAATATGACAGGTGTCATCGTGAAATGTCATCAATTTAAAACAACGAAACATCATGCAATAGGTATGTCATCAATTTAAATATGATCCTTGATATTGTGAAAATTTACCACGAAAATGGAAAAAGTTTCACGCAAATTTTTTTGAAAATTCGAAAACATTTTCGTAGGTTGGATTGTCGAAATCGCATTTGAACTTTCAACGCTTCAATTCAAGTCGACAGATTCCCTTGAGAATATAAATACTTGTGCAAGTGCTGACTGTGAAATTTTAAAAATGGTGACTGACCGTTGAACCTTTCAATCCAAGTCAAAGAGCAGGCAGCAATGCAGTCATTTTAGAATTCATTCTTCAAAAAGCATTCAATTGATTCGAATTTATGATAGTATTCATTGACTTCATTTCTAGATTTAGGAAGAAATGAATGCAATCTCCACTCTTTTCGCATTCAAATGATTGCATTAGTTTTTCTTCCATTCAAATGAATGCAATCATTTGTGAAATTTATGTAGTCTTCTGCATTCTTTGTACCCGGTCGTGACACACTTACTTCTACCAAGAGTAAGCGCCTTGTAATCGCACATATGTATTTGTCAAATTGGAAGTAACTTAAGAGGGTGTGAATGAGATTTAGTTGTGCCTGAAGAGTGGCTGGCTCAATCAACCCCGACTGTCAAGGCGGATCAGAAAGGCAGAGAATGCAAACGAGTACTGAGAGTAGCTGATTCAGTCGGACCATTGGCACTAATGTGGTATTGACTTTGGCTGAGTAGGTGGCCGTGAAGGGAGTATTGTGCGTAAAAAGAAATGCAGTGACTGATTCAACAAAACCGTCGAATCTAGAACACAACAAATCAATGTGTGGCTCGAGCGCGAGGTGATACCTATCTGTTCGTGGCCCAAATTGGAAAGCAAAGACTAAAAGTAAATATATGATTTTGAAGAATGATATGGCCTGACGAATGAAACCTCAAACATATTGTGAACAAAGTTTCTTAGATGTTTCATCTCTTAAGGAACTGATTTGACCAGCTCAATCTAGCAATTTGCCACTGTTAGACCTTTTTCTTCTCGCAATTTGTGCAGTCGAAGATCTATGCCAAACCAATCTAAAGCTGAAGCCCTAATAAGTCACCCACAAGGGTATAACCACATTTGCCTCATAGATCTTACCTAACAAGTCCTTCTAGTCAGCTAAGTCAATAGGTTGCTGCCTTAAATTGTATCTACTCTCTTTCAACTTATTCGCATCAAAACTTTGGTTCATTAGAATTTCACATATTTCATAGTTTCATGGATGATCTTCAAACAAACCAACCTTACTCTTGAGGGTATTGGCATAGACATCTGTTGTAAAGTCGCAGAAGCTTCCTTGTAAATCTGCTACTGCTCTTTGACCAAAGCATCGTTGGCCACAAATTCCTCGTTTGGCTATGCTATAAGTCTTTACGTATACGTATCATGGAATGCATTATAAGAGCAATCATCATCACTGTAGGAAGAGCTTTAGGTATGTATAGGAATGGAGTCGCTCATGATTGGGTAAGATTCCCTTAGAAGTAATATACACGATTGTCAAACTTTCCCACAGGAGGACTTCTAAGGATCGAAACCTATCCGTGGTTGGGGCTCCCATTGACGATTGAGGATCTAATGAACCTCTAATCATTCTGTGTGTGACACAACTCTCCGGTATATAGACTAAGCCAATGCTTCCTATATATCAGTGATATTATTGATGTCTGTGACCAAAAAACTCAACTTTTGACATTCCCTGCAATCCATTCGCCCTTCCGTGTACAATTTCTGTCAAATTCTCTGAGATCTCCACAACTATTCCCCATTTGCCTTCTTCACTCTTCTGCGCCGCCATTACGATCTGACTCTTTAGCGCATTCACTTTTTACTTGAGCAGTGGTTTAAGTCTTGAAGTAGGATCTAGGTTCGAGTCCCAGAAAATATCAAAAAGTATCTTTACGGCTTCACCTCTTGCGAATACTACTGCCGTGGGAAAGCTTCTCAAAAACCCTCTGCGCTTCGGGAATGACATACGACTGTGCGTCCTTTCTGCACGTGCAGGAAAGTATATAGAACAAATAGAGCTGTCAATGGTACTACATGAGCTATCTCTTGATATCATAGAGCACTTTGGCTAAAAAGTGATAAATAGATGAAATCCTAAGATCAACCTAAATAGATCGTATCACGACTATGGGGCATAAAATAGATATTGGAAGGTCTAGTTTCTCACTGACTCTTATAACGAAATACCCGATATCGAAGAGAATTACCAACTCTGAACTTGTAACAATAACCTCAAACGTCACTCACATGGTATTAAGCCCTCAAAAAGCAAGATCGTGTAAAGCCAGCAATCGCTTTAGAGGTTCGTGTATCTGCTATAAGTTGAATAAATATGTTTGTTTGGGCATAGTGTTGCATACATTCCGGCTGTTTCAATTCAGAAGCACTCTCCGTGGATAGAGTCCAAAATATTGAGGAGACTTTTATGGGTTTTTTTTCATTCGTTTATAATTCGTAGTATTCGGAATAAGACAACCAACAGCACTACCACGGACAATCTAACTTTTCGTTCTCATTTAATTAAGACCCATCACAACCCAATGCAAACTACTTCTCATATTTCTCGCAGTTTGCACTTAAGTAGGCGACCAATTACCATAAGTTCGGCTTTCAGATACTCTGCCAGGCTTGCCATACATTCCAGATCTCCGTGACCCTCCTCATCTTACTCGCCACAAAAGAATGCGCAAGTTAATCAGTGTCTATGCATTTTATTACCTTACTTCTTCAAAGACATGCAATACCGGTTCGAAATCAGGTATCTTTTCCTTCGAATTGCATGCATTTTGATGTTTTTTTTTCTGCAGATACGAATTCGAGTAGGTACCTACTTCTCAGGTAAATCTTACGCAATACGAGTAAGTTCGCGTACATGCATCACAAATTAACGTTATAGGTAGGACAACGACAAAGATCAGCTAGTAGAATTCAATTATCCTAACAGACAGCATGGATCACATATCCCCGCGAATACAACAATCTACACACGTACCATAGATTTTTTTTGTGTCTGCTTTCGGTGTGTGTGGGACGCTCCTCAATTATTTGCGCTTGTATCTGCACGTACGTGGGTTGACATACTCTTGCTTTTTATAGTCATCATATGTCAACGGTCATATGGACAAAAAGATAATCACGTCCTTTCTCTTACAGAAATAACACAAAAGGCAAGGAATCTAAAAGATTCATCACCAAAGTGCTAAAACCAATTTTGTAATGAAGAAACCTATCTAAACAAATGGACCCTTTTGCGATACCTAACCTTTTCCACAGTTAAAAGTAGAAAAAAGTGAAAAAAAAGAGCCAAAAACTCACCTGAAATAACAGTACCTCGACTCCTTAGAGTGGCCCAACTGGAAACACACATGTTACACACCTTCATGTGATAAATACAAAAAGAAACCATCATCCGGAGATACTCGTTTGCAGAAAAGGAAAAAAAAAAAGTCCAGCACACAAATCACCGCCGGTAGGGGGCGCCCGCACGTCGAAAAAGTGGGCGAAGATATACCAACGATCGATCGCCATACAGGCCACCGCCACATCGCTTGCTAAAGAGAACGTTCAGATTGGTTTTTTGTATTTTTTTTTTTAGTCTCCGCTCGGACTGTTTGTGGTGGAGGACGCAAAACGCTGGACGCATCGGTTCCAATTCTACGAATCATCATCAGAGGATCGGTGGCGGCTCATAAACGTCTCTCTCTCTGTGTGTGTGTCTCGAGGAGTTCAAAACTCTCAATTGCACTTCAAGTTGCGCGATTGCATTGAAGCACTAGCAGCAGGCACAGGCAGCACCACAGTCGCGCGGTAACGAAACAAGTTTTTGCGCGACGAAATACTCGTTCCATTGATCGTGTATGAGTGTATCTATGCATCTTACAGCACACGTGTAAATGTTGGTGAAAAATATAAGAAATTTTTATTAAAAAGTGCAACTAAATCCCTTCAGTGCAGTGAAAAGAATAAAAAGAAAAAAATGTATCTCGCCTAACAAAGGAAACAGAAACTAAATTTGCCAAAGGATTATACTGCACCAAGGATTACAAACGAAAAGAATCAGCCACAGGAGCAGGAGCGCAAGCAGTGGGAGGAAAAAATCCCAGACTAACGTTTAGCTTCCTCTCACTAAGGGTATGTGTTTTAGAGTATCTATAAAACCACTTATTATAGATATTTTTTTACTTGTTTTTGTTTTGTTTGGATTCTTTAACTCCCTTGTACCTTCTTCATCTAATGGATTTAAGATGTTTGTGTAGTTTCTTACCCCACAAAAGATTTTCTCTCTCTCTTTTTTTTCCTTTCTCTGTGTGGCAATTTATTGTAAACCTTGTCCTTCCCCCGCGCCCCATATGCAGTCATCCTTTTTTGCTCACAAACAAGTTACTCGTTCATTAATGCAATTTTCCTCTCAATTTACTAGCCAGCGAACCTGGTGGAGGATGAAGGAGGCGAAGTTGTGTGTATTAAAACCCGCGAAGCAGGTGACCACAAGAAGGTACATAGATCTGGCTTTTACCCTCAAATTGATGAGTACTCGAGTACAATTAAAGAGTTTTAATGGGTGATTCGATGTGAAACTTTTCCACGAGGGATGATATATGTAATTATGAAGCCAAAGTGAGATTTTACCTTTAGCCAGGAGGAGGAAAGGGAACCGGAGGAATCGAGAATCTTCCCAAGGATCTTATTCTTAACACGGGGGGATATATCTAAGAAGTTTAATGCCATATAATAGAGATGGATGCAATTTTAATTTGTAAATGTGCAGGGGAATTAAGCATCTGAGTTTTTTTTTTTTGTTGTATCTTAATTGCATTCTATTATGGGTTGGGTGGGCAAATTATAAGGCGGGGTATTAATAGCTATTTTTAGATAGATTTACTCAGTCACAACACATGTAGTGAATCATAACAATTTGGACGGGAGTTTTGAACAAAGATTTTGCTTCAAAGAGTTGTCATAAGACAAAAAATCGTTCGTATTATATTTGTACTTACTTATGTCCTTATTATTCCTTGTGGGGATAGATGCTTTCTGGCAATGTGCCTCAACTGTTTCACTGTTCAGCGTCATACACTCTTTGGACCGCCGTGACGGACGCAGTAGCGGGTTCCATAGCATGGCCTAGTTAGCTATGAACCAGTCAGTGCCACCTTCGGCGTTGTATGGTTGTGCCTATTAGTTCAAGAAACGTTTTCTATTAAAGCGGTTCGTTGGAGATACAATTTGACCAAACAGACTAAAAGGAACATGTTAACGAACGTCTGCAGCTCTACGTGACCATATAGCAGCACGGATTCAACACTGGGACGGTACAGTCGCAGCTTTGTGCTTAGGCTGATGGCATTACTAATAGATATCGTTCCGAGCGCAACTATTCCTATTCAAAAAGTTCAGTCCAGCCTTGTCCAGCTGTGCACATATGAGTTGATGAGTTCGGTTCTAGGCTGATAACTTTCTAGTTAATTTTGAGCCCAACAACCCAACGTTTTCTGTCATTTGGTGAAAGCTTGTGATTCGTGAGATCACGATCAAGGCGTAGTCGAAGTGTTTGAGTCCATTGATACCGTCGATAAAGTCCCAGTTAGGACATCGCTAATCTCAAATATAAACAGTAGTGGTGACAGAATGCAGCCTTGCAGAACCCCAGTTGAATTCCCCAGACAGCCTTCCTCGTAGCCTTCCTACTAGTTTATCTGGAATGTGTCTCCAGCATATGGCACGCTAAATTAATTCCCAATTGACACTATTAAACGACGCCTTTTCGAAATCGATGAAGAACAGGTGAATTTGAGAACGATATTCAACGCACTAGGCAACGTTGATCAACAGGGTGTTGATGTCGTCGACACAGGAGGATTCTAAATGAAAACCTTCGCCATCGAGTGCGATCTTTGAGGCCAGGCAGGAGGCAGATCTCTACAGTTACGGTAAGGCATTACTTTTCCTTTTTAAGAGAGCTTTTTCCCAATCATCTATAAAACTCTCGCCTTCTCAGATTCTTCCAAGAAAAGTGAGTAGTAGTTCCTCAAATTCCTCAAAAAATCAAGCAACAATTCCATCACGTCCTACTGGCTAATAGCTTTGATCGCGGTCCTTTCTGATGGGGTGGGTTATGGTCCGAATGGGAACAACTCAATGTGGTACTGGCAGTATACTTTCTTAGTTTTTGAGGCACTGTGACATCTCCCTGTCGGTCAATGTTGAAGCTAGACGTTCCCAAATCGTTAGATCTTCGAGCGGCAATAGTGTGTAATTGGACAGCCGCTTTCATAAAATGGTAAAGAATAAGAAGAATAATTCTAGGACAGCAACTGAAGACAAAGCGCTATTTTATTTATGGCAGGTTTTTTTTTTTTCATTAAGTGAAAATGCTTATTATCTTTCGCTACTACTTTTTTGATCTCCTCCTGAAATACGCTACAGTGATCAGGAAAGCGTAAGGAAACGCTTATTATGTGAAACCAATGTCTACTTGTTCTGAGGTTTTCCAATGCGCAATGCGGAGAATGGATGAAATAGCGTCCAAAAATGGAGCTTTGGTAGGAAATGGAGTGGACTAGCTTATCTCTGGTCTAACGTTGTTAAAAGCTCGTGCAATATCTAGGAAGGTTACTATGGTATGTTTCTTGATATTACATACTTTTCAGTGTCTCAGTTAGTAATCTAGCTAGCATTTCTGCCGTCACAATATGCACAGCAAACCCTCAGTACACATAGTCGTTTGATTGAGTTAATCTTTCTTAAGCTTGTACTTAATTGTCACTGCTTTGTCCCATTATAATTGACTGCACCTCACTTGACTATTTGGCCTGTTGTCTGTGTCCTCTAATGTTCGTCATTATTCTATATCACTCACCTTTGCAACTTTGTCGCTCGTTCCTTCAAAGTGTCCCTTATAAGTGAGCCTAACATCGATCATTACACATTATAGCCTATCACCTACCCTGATAGTGATTGTTTCTTTCTTACTCACTTACTTAAAGGGCTTCCGACCCTTGTAAAGTCTCTGCCTTCCATCCTCTGCAGTCCCGAGCACGCTGCTTCCAGTTGTTAAGACAAAGTTTTTTGGCATCCGCCACAACTTGGTCTTTGAACCGGAGGTTCCGACTTCTTCGCCATCTTGAACCTGGGGACTGGGATTCAAAGATCCTCTTGGCTGGAGCATTGTTGTCCAATCGCTCAATGTGGCCGAGATAATTTAGTCGGCGATCTCGGCTTTTTGGACTACATCCACATCCTGGTACAGTTCATAGAGTCCGCGGTTGTATATTCTCCTACATTTGCGCTCCTCACCTTAAGGAACCTAATATCCCACGAAGTATTTTTCGCTTGAAGATGCTCAGTATTTGGTCAGCTTTCTTACTTATCGTCCAGCACGCGGCTCCATACAGCGTGACTGGTAAGATGAGCGTTCTATAGAGCATTAATTTGGTCCGCCGAGTTAGGAGTTTTGAACCCAGTTGTTTTGCTCAAGACAATGAATACTATCATTACGCTGCTGTCAACAAAGCCTCTAATTTTTGCCTCATTTGGGATTCTTATTCTCATATAATGTTCCATAAAATATGTACTAAGGTCATAATCCATAGCCTTGTGGAACTCAGCGAGCTTCTACCAAGGTTGTAGTTTCCCTCTGTACAGCATGTAATGTAGAATGAGCCTTTCTAAGACCATACTGTTGGATGAGGGTCCGTCTCTATCGATTGCATATGATTCGCTTTAGTTTATCACCCATTGTGTCTAGCAGACAGGCATATAGGACGAGGGCTCGTCTAGTCGCTTGTTCCATTTAGACAACAGCAGCAGACGTTACTTTTTTCAATGGCCTTGCCCAGTCCCCTTTTGTTAAGCACTTGTTATACAGGTTAACAACTACTTCTGTGTTTATTTTGAAGGGTCTTGTTTAGTATCTCACCCAATTCAGATGTCTTAGTATTGCTGAATCATTTGCATACATCCAGAAGAAGGAGACTTGGGTCTAAGCTTTCTTCAAATTTATGAGAAGGAGAGAATGTAGATGATCCTTTGGTTTGACATGCGCTCTATTAACCTCTTTGGGGATGGTTCTCATATATCTGTCTATACAAGTCGGTTAGCAGCTTAAATGACTTTCATCAAGCCTAATTCATCAATTAAATTTGAAAGAACATCCAACCAAATAGCTATATAACCACCTTCTAAATTTTCATCAGACTAAAACCTTCCTGGAACCGTTTTGGGGTAATAAAAATAAAATTTAATTTCCAGAGAAAGAAAATCTCAACAATAAATGTTAAACAGGTGGAACATTGTTTTATATTTCATAAGAATTGGGGGAGCATAGAACCGTCCGTCGGATACAAAAATTTGCATTTCATCTTCGTTCCATCCTACAAAAAGGAAAAACAAAAAAAAAATAAACTTGTTTGCCCCCACCTGCTCGAAATCATCCGAAAACAAAAAAATACACTGAAAACACTGATGATGGTCAATTTCCATAAATAAATATTCGGTGCTTTTTTTTTTCTTTGTTTTGTTATCTGTAAATGGGTTTTCAATTTCAAGTAGGAAGAGATACTTTTGTATCTTTTTATGTCTTCCCCCCGCCCCTCTTCACGCAGATACCAAATATTCAAATCGTTCTCTCCTCGTATACATCTCGCCAATGAGTATAATATTTGACGATGATGATGAGGAGACGACGACGACTGTTTTGGGCCATAAATGCCTAAGCTTTTATGGTTTCATCGGATACTCAGATTGATGGTCTATTAAATTCAATCAACGATCTGTGATTAGATATTTTGATTTGTTTCATAAAATTTTTGGTAATTTTATACAAACACACACAGAAAATGCTTACGCTGCCGCGGCGGCTGATGTTATTGTTCTTGAGATCGGTGTTGATTGATAAGGACACACACAGAGCTGGCAAGTGAGTGAATGAGTGAGCTCTCAAGGACATTTTAATTCAGGTTCAGTTTGAGACCATTTGGGGTACTATTAATCTTCATCTTGAAAATTTCGGACAAGTAAACAAGCCCATTGAGTGTGCACTCTTCAGACTACGAGTAGTAGGTATTTGTGGCGGCATCACGATATATCTGTGAACCAAAAAACGATGATGATGAAGTAGATGAAACCGGTATCCGAAAAGATTTGTTTACTTATCTGCTTCTGGAGTTGGGAAGCGGCTATTAAGATCCGTCAAGATCGGTTTTTATCGGTGTTTTACATAAGAAATTTCGTGTTTTTCCTCTCATTTTTTTTTTGTTTGCTTTCAAAGAAACGGTCCACACGGACTAGTGCCTCTTCATGGATTATACAAATACAGGAAGACGAAGGCTGACGAAGGTGAATGGTCAGTTGGGGAGACGATAAACGTCTTGGGCTTTGAAATTACATAAATGTGAGAAGTGAAGACAGCATTTAAATGCGATAGATACACGCAACTATATGAAAGTATAATTATGCTCATTAAAAGTAGGGACTATAATACACAAAAATTTAGAACAGTGAGCGCCGTAAGATGCAGGTGTTTCTGACGGTGTCAGAATGGATACTATAAATGGAGACAATTAACTTCATCAGTAACAAATTGTTAGGCACGTCATTTGGAGTCACGATTCTAACACTGCAGCTATAAGTGATTGTACGAACGGATTAGACACATGCATAGGTACATTCTTGGTTTCAGCAATGAATACAGGTGTCGAGTTCGAGAGACATATAACGAACCATAAGTAAATTATTAGGGTTTGGCGGTGAGTGGGTGGCTCTCTGGATATGGTACAGAGAACAAATGGAATTCGCAGATGTTTCTAAGAGAAAAGTTTTGGATTTGAACATGCATTCTTGGGTTCATTGAATCTCAGTTGCGTACTTTGCGATCTCCTTTTTGAACTTAAAAGAAGAGGTCTACCGGTCGCTTCGTACATAAGCTCTCGCTATGAGTATAGAGCTAATATAATGCCCGCGAAGCTTTTCGAAGAAGTACTCTCCAGGATGTAGTTTCCTGTGAGCAGATAGAGCCTAGCATCTTTCTTCTCCTCATACATGCAGTTTCTGGAAAAGTACTTGGGATAGTGTCTACTAATGGGATAGGTGATCTCTTCTGCCTTATTAGACAGCTAAGCCGTCTTTAGTCCAGTTCGAGTCAGATTAGTTACGTGATGCGGCATGTGGTACAATCTGATCAGCTGCCTTTGGCAGTTGGAACATGTATAAGCAGAGGCAAACTAAGCCTCGTCCTTACCCAGTGGAAGCGACACCAGCTCTCGAGAGCAAATTAGCGAGCGGACACTGTCTTGACAGTAACTCGCTTTGAGGAAAGATGAAAGGAAATTAAAGTTTTAAGTTGAAGTCTTGAGAGAAAAGATTTAGACTTTCTTTGGGACATAAACATGCCAATCTGAGATTATTCCGATGGAAAGCTTTATCTAGAGCAAAGAATTGACTGCCAATGTATATTCAGTGCATTTTGCATAAAGGTGATAGTATCTGTTTGAAAGCAACTAGCTAACGAAGACACCAATCGATGTCAGAACTCATCAGGACTCCCTTAGCCTTTGCATATCCAACTAAAGCGCAAACAGCAGTCTGTATGTGTGCATCAGAGGCGTTTAAAGGACAAAACTCACCGTGGCGCTACAATTCTATTGGCAGTCTGTGCATTTATTTGCCTCAAGTAGTCTAGCCAACATGCTGTCCTCTAAAGTCAATGAGCCACCTAAATATTTGGTTGAAATTTCCTTTTACCTATTTTCCCTATTCCCTCGAGACATCTGGGTTGGCATTGATCAGGTAAATAAGAGTTTGAAAAAGGAAACCGGAATTTAAAGGTATAAAAGGTCAGAACTCAGATATCCAAATGGATTCATTCATTTTTGGTGGAAGATACATGCCTAGATGCACACTAACACATAAATTTTTATAATTTGTTTATGCTGTTTGAGCGGCCTCCTTGGAACCATCCTAATAATGATTCATAATCACTTTCCATGGATAGACTCCGTAGCCCTCGGTGTATTCCAATTGTTTCATTCAGGCTTCCGCCGACTGTCGAATGGCCACTTCAGAGCTAAGAAAATTCTGAAGACAGGTCGCCCAGGTTGTCTCCGGGGACCGTCTTTCTGGAGGAGTGAAGGCTTTGACATTTATGCAGGAAATGCTCTTACTCTTTCTCAGTGTCTGTACAACATCTTCATGAATCATCTGTGCTTAGAGGCATTCTTTTTTGGAAAGTTGCACAGTGCTTTTTGCAGTTGAAAAGGACCTCAGAGCTCAAAGATGCACTAAATTCTGGCAAACATACTGATCTATAAGAGCGGTATACATTAACCTCAATGAGATTAAAGAAAGTACAAATTACACTTTGAAATCTAAGAGAAGTCGAAGTAATGAAGGTGCTAATCTTTCTCCTAATAACCTTTAACTGTTCCACTACTGACAGCTTCGTGCATACTTTATACACCGACCTATCTTCAGTCTAGTTGTTAGTTTTGATGCGGTGACGGGTGGCGGCATCTATACTCATTTGATTCAATGTACTACCGGGCTCTCACTCACTAAAAATACTCCCGACCGTTAGCTAGTCTGTGCATAAGACACAGCTGTCATTCTTCATGGTCATAGGCATGATGATACGTAGAATCTCTCTACCAAGAAATGAGAGCCTACATCCTTGTTGTTTCTCAGATGACTACCTGCTTTCCTACGAATCAGGGTGCAGTGATGCCGCCCATTGCCACCCAGGCATGCAATCTTGCACCAATTGGAGGCTACATAACGAACTTGATTATTGGCTTCTAGTCCATGTCCAATTTTTGACAGATATTTTAAGATTTTGACCAAAAAAAAGAACTGAATGAGGAAATATTCACCAAGTCCCTCTATCCTGCAAAAACCTTCTTGGTGCAACTGATTGTCTACATTCATTTACCAACTATTCAAAGCCCTGGGTACCACATAAACCTTTTAGACTTTCTAATACCCCATCAACATTTCTGTTTACGTTTTTTTGCTAAATCATTTATCTCAACAACCCACAGATACATTCCTCTATACCATAATCATCAATTAATCAGTCTTACGCCGAATCAACTTTCTCAAACAAACTTGTTAGGTGTATTTCCCAATTTCTGTCAATTTGTTGCTATATTATTTACCAAAAATTTATTTACTAAAATTGATTGGCTGTCATAAATGTTTGTCCAATTCATTGAACCCACGCCATAGGGTGAAGCATTCCAATATCCGATCGCATCATTAAGATCCTCCTACAATCGAATTAAATACGTTGTTGCCCTGTGGCCCTGTGCGTGACGATCTCACACAACAATAATCAACTAATAAATCCATTGAACAAACATAATGACATGTGAAATGTCAAACCATCTAATCCGAAACGATATGTGAACAAAACAAACAGACCATCAAACGACACACATTAAGTGTCGACAACAAATCGAACATGAGTCCACAATCCACATCGACGCAATGTTTACATGCCACTCGAACTTAACTCTGCGCGAGAGTATTAATTTCGTTTTCCTAGAGTTGGAGGGTCAGCAGAGGTTTTTAGTGACACAAAATAGCCAACAACAATGAAGTAGGGATCTACAGAGTGGCTTATGTACAAAAATTCCAAAAAAAAAAATGCTGATGCGGCAGATATTTTCTTTTATGATCTTTAGTTTTACGATCGGGAATGGGTAATAAGATACGAAAAAAACTGGGGGCTTGATGATCGTTCAAATTATATATGTAAGTATTTTTTGTTAATACTTGCGAGTATGTGTAGGGTGTGTAGGATTTGGTTTGTAATTTCAAGTGCTACGGACCGAGGAGATGAAGTGTTTCGGAGAATTGCAAACTGGAAACAACAGAGGGAAATTGGAGCAGCCACGGACGTGAGATCCGATGTGATCACTGATCGATGTGAGAGAGTATATTGGTAGATTATTTTGACAAGTCTTTTAGCTTCGTTATAGCGCCAAAAGTAAAGTGTACGTCAAGGTCAGGCATATTTACTTGCACCTGTACTGTGCTGCTAGTGAAGAATAAATTGGTAAATTAATTTCAACATTTCGATTTTGATTGATCCATTTTTTGTAAAACAAATACCGTTATATACACCTTTTTAGCCATCTTACAGCACTCACCTTAAATAACTCTAATATGAAATGTGTTTTCGAGAAAACTGCATTTTTGTAAGATTTGACATAAGTAAAGTACCGTTAATAATAGGGCTAGAACAAAATTTTCCTCTCGAACTGTCATCCAACAGAGGTTAGATATGAAATTTAAAGCAAATCGGCCCAGACACTTAGGCTGCAGAGTTGCGTACATCTCCACAGACAGGCCGGTCGGCAGGGAAAATCGATAGCCCTACCATTTTGAAGTTCTCTACCATCGTAATGTCAAAATTCTCATTTTCACGAAACCAATAATTGGCTTATATTACGCGTGCTTGCTTACTTATGTTCTGTATCCCCTTTTGAGTCCTACAACATTGCGCGCCATCGTGTGCGTGCAAAACTGCTATTTTCAAGAGCATTATGAACTTATGTGTGTCTTAGAGACATCAAAGGTGTGTTCAAAATCTTCGCAGAAATAGATAAAATGAGAAAAAAAGTAAACGAACAACACTTAAAGAACAGCGAGTTGAAAGATATAAAAAATTTCTTAAATCTACTCATACCTCTGCACCTTCTCTTAGGAAAACATTATGAAATTCTCGGTAAGAAACAAAATTTGTGTAGTGCTTTGGAAGGATTCGCGAACAGATCTTTTGGCATAAGCAAGAAATACTAAGTCTAATGTTTTGTTAAGAAACAGAGCTGGGACAACTGGGAGACTGGGTAGCAAAAACCCTGGACAGTTTATTAAGAAAGCGCTCTCAAGTGATGGAGTTGGCTGTTTTTTTTTTTGGCAAGGAAAGTCATCAGTTAATGGAAGTATCATCAAACCTTTATTAGCTTTTTTATACACAGCTCATCCTTGGGGATTGCCTCTACCGACTTAAACTACTATATAATTCGCATTAATGACGGCTTTTGTCCAACCATTTATTTACGTTCCAATTTCTCCAATTTGCACATGTTTTATATCCCAGTGTAGAACAGTAGATACTGACATCAGAATTTGTCATTATATCTACAGTCAAGGCCGTCAAATTCCTTGAATAAGGCATGAAAACATTTAAGTGAAAGACTGTGCTCATCAACAAACATCAGTGAGACTTTGTGGCGCAGATTTACACGTGCTAAACGGATCAACGTTATCCTCTGCTGGGTACTGGATCACTATGGTATACCCTTGGGTGGGCCTTAATGCCTAATCCAAATTAAGAGAAAACCAGTGCACCATCGATAGCAACATCTAAACCAGTGCAACACTACTAGGGTACTGTGGCCAACACTGGACGAAGCTAGATCCATTGGACTCCTGAAATGAAAGAAAGAAACCTTCTATGTTTACGCTTCAAATATTCCTGTAAAAGCTGTAGGACGAGCCGGCAGAAGAGACCATCAGTCACTCTTTTTGATTACTTCTTCCACAATCTAAATGATCTCAGAAACGCCAACATAACTAAAACTAAATTCCTTGGTAGAAAAATGCATATTGGGAGAGGGTGACCCACCAACTCTATACATCAGCATAAGATTAAACTATGAGATGATTGAATGCTCGGTGGGCAGACTATAAGTCCCCATGTAATCTGGCATCAACCACATTCACTTCCATCTAACACTCTGTTAGCAGATACTTCAATTGAGGAAACCCAATCAAAAATAAAAAGAAAAAGCGAAAAACCTTCACCAAAAGTGAGAGTCGAATCCAAAACCTTGAAGTAGCTCGATCTAGTAGATACTACAAACAGCAGTTTAAAACTTTCAAAGTCCACAAAGAGGGAGAGAAGAAAAAACGAAAAACGTCGGACGACCAACATTCATCAACTTCATAAGTACTACAACCCACCTAGACAAAACCGATGTAAATATGAAAATTCCACACTGAAAAACCACACTTTCTGATTATCATCCACTCAAGTTGGTCGTCATTGGGGCGGCCACAGCAGCACCAACAGCAGAGGCACCACTGCACCAAACATAATCATCCTAATGCCATTCCACAACCGCAACCAAACAAACCGCAAAACCCATGACAACTGCCTGGAACTGATGCTACTGTTTGATTACTCTCTCGCACAACCTATCATCAGCATTATCCGCATCCTCATCATGAGGTTGAGGATGCCAAGGTGCCTGTCTGCCTTCCCTCCACCCATTTATCATGAGCAACGAAGAAGGAGCAGCATTCCGCATAAAAACAAATGGAGAATTGCATTCACTATTCACTAAAGATACAACTACTATCTACAGCGATGGCGATGGCCATCCATCTTTCATAAGACAAAGCGAACTGTCGAAGAAAGCTAGATAGCTAGAGAGCTGTGTGTTTGGTATGGACATCAGCGACCTCGCGTAACGCTTTTGATCCGCTCTGTTAAAGGTCTAACCGCTGGGGGGTTCGAATCCATCTGTTAACCGGTTCGAGTATCATTCGCGCGGAAGTCTTTTTTTCTTTTGCTTCAAAAAGACCGCACTCACATGGTGGTGGTGCGCGGCTGTCAAAACGAATCTCTTTGTCTCGGCGACTTTCTTCTCGTCCCATGTGCGGATCCGACCAGTTTTGCTGGTAATCATTTTGAGCACACACATGAGAGTGTACAGGTGACGTTTGGACGTGGTTTTGTGTTAAATTAGCCAACATCCTAGCTTGATGAAGAGAGAGAGAAAGAGAGAGAGCGAGAGAATTATTCAATTATCAATGGAACGGATGTCGGATTGATGTTCATCCGCATTCCGGTTAGCTAAGGCACACACACGAAAGATGATGTGCAGTTGGCACCTTGTGGTCGTTAGTCATTGAGTTAATTATGAGTTATACTCCGGCTAAATGGTGCAAGTGTCTAATGAGCCAACCTAATGACGCAATCAATGCGACGAGTAACACAAGTTTCAATTAAAAAAAAAAAAAACCGAAGTTCTATGGTGGCTTGGGCAATTTGTCAAATGGAACTCGTTTAAAGCGGGTTAAGTAATACCTTGATGGTTGTGCACACGAGAACTTGGGTGTTCGTTTTATTACGGAATTAAAATTACTTATTAAAGACCGTAATTATAAAATTTATTTAACCGTTGTCTATGGTGGCAGCTAGGTTTATACAACTGCTTAAGGTGCCAATGTTTGGTGATCTGCTTTACGCAGTCTACCCAACGCACATCTGGCGGCTTCGGCTTAAAAAACCTTATCCATGTCGACGTGGTGACTTTATCAAACATGGACCATCCATCCCATGCCCCATTATACAATGGTAGTGCAATGCACCTAGGTTCGTGCTCATCGAAGGCTATCTTTACCCAAGTCACTAGCCACGGCCTGCAATGCAATAAGTGGGTGCGACAGGTCCTCAAGAAACGAGCAACATTCTAAGATCATCATTAAATAGCTCGTTGATTACCAGCGCCACTTCATCTGTTCTTAGTCTAACATTTGAACTGAGGTTCCACAAGGTTGCATTCGTTTAACAATACTCTTTTTGTTGGTGTTTGGCAACTCAAAAGCCTCGATCACACTGACGATGTATATGCCCTTTCTCCCAGAATAAGGTATCTCTGTCAAATGATAGCGTTTGGGGAGAGGTAGGCAGAGTCATTTTTAAAATGTTTGTCAAGTTCTTTTTATTTAACAAATTTTGTCAGAAGAAAATACTTTTTAACCAATATGGAGCCCTTGATAAATTCTCTTTAGCTCGATATGGCACATGATGACCACGGAAACTCTCTTGGGTATGTTGTCAATATGACGACAATATGACTCTCTTGAGTAAGTTAAGTTAAGTAATCTAAAGCTCTTAGGGGTTGGCCTGCCACCTGAATGACTAAGTTCTCGAGCTATATCAAGAATTTTGTGTAGACCACATCTATGTTTTATTTTTCCAAGTTTTGCTCCTTCCAGAGAGGAGTGCATCGATAAACTTGCAAAAACCATAATAGTGGCGAACAGACATGAAGAGGGAAGTCAACATGCGTCTTTGGGCTGAGACCTCAAGCACACTGAAATTATTTTGGGTGAAATTGTTAAGACACAACCCAGTAAAGTAAGTAGGTCATCAGATTCCCAATAGTTTCCCTCAATCAATTCTCAATCCAGCAGTTTATTCTTTTGTAAATCTTGGATACTTTCCATTTTGATTCCATCAGAATACTCAGTAACCAATTGCAGGATTAAAAACCAAACACAAGACTCTTTACCTTTCAATTATTCCGCTAAAAGGCTCCATAAAAGAGTTCCTGAAACCCGAGAGTCCTGTGGATCACACGCCTTTCATCAGTCACGATATGTCTCCAAAGCCAATGTTTAAACATTCGATATCCCTAATCCTTTTGTGCAGTAACATGCAATGCAGATACTCATTCCATTCTGCATGATTTTGAATACTGAAATCAATATAAAGTCCATTCTCTCCATCCATTTGGCTGGCAAATAACAAATTGAATGGCCAACTTTTGTGGTATTTAATACCCAACTCGTCATCGTTGTTGGTCAGAGACATGTCTTCCCATGACCATCGAGGGTTAATAGGTGGATACGTCTTAATCGGCATAACCCCATAGACAAACATTACCTCTTCTAAGCCGAAGCCAAATCAACTGTAAACTGATTCGAGAGACGCAACCAAGACCATGATTTAAAGAAGGGTTCTTTCAAGTTTCAAGTTTCAAGAAGTCACCATATGCTGCTGGCCAACCTAACAAACAAACAAGCAACCAACCACACACATACAAAGTGAAATCATTTATTGACCAGACCTTTCTCTCTCATCGAACCTGACTGAATCCAGTCACAGTCAACCCCCCAAACCTTACGGCCTCCTCCCGTTCTGCTGAATAGTTAAATGATTCAGTTTTCTTGTCAACACGACTGTGGTAATTTGATAATATCCGATGTTGCCTCTGTGTGGCTCCTTCCTTCCTGGGAAAAACGCAAAGTTTAATGTGGTTTTATGATGTTCCTTCGTCCTTGCCGACTTCGTTTCTACCTGCCGGTTATAACAGGAGCTTCTGGTCTCCTTTTTTGGATGGAAAACTTGTGGATGGGTAAAATGTCCTTGCTGCCATCCTCATCATCGTCGATCGGAAGTTAAAGTTATTTTCATTGAGAGACAATAGAAGGATTTCAAAAACACCACCGTGTCGTCCTCTTACTCGTTGCCAGCTATCCGGCGAAGGGTAGTTATTTGGACTTATTTTCAGCTTATGCCAGGACATTACTTTGATTGTTATGGAGGACATAAAAGCGGACTTGCAAGAGTTATATGTTTGTATGTATTTTGCTCTATTTAACGGACAGACAGACTTAAGAAAGGGCGTTGTTTTTACGGCGAAACTTCAATCGTTTCGAGAAACTGTGAAAGTAGCATTAAGAGAAGGTGTCTTAAGCTCTGTTGTGCTGGCTGTTTATTTTGTTGTGTCTTGTTAGAGGTTATGTTTACGCGTGGGCGCTGTTGGGTGGCAAAGGATGATGAAGGATTCTTGTGCAGGAGTTTTGCTTTCTTATCGAATAATTAGTAAACATTTTCTTAGTACAAAGTTTGATTACTTTGTTTGTTTTTAGCACTGTTTAGTTATTTATAACACATTTTACGTTACAATACAGTTTGAATGGATGGATAACGGTGATTATGACTTACAGAGTTGGACGGAATAAGCCAGTGAACTGTTGAGTGTTTTAATAAGACATTTTCGGCCGAAGGCTATTCCAACTTTTGCCATTGAAGGGAAATTGCTTTTGGATAAGGAATGGGAAGGAGTTGTATGTAGCTATAGCGCAAGTTTAACTCGACAAAATGGCTCAAGACTGAACTCTGTAGGCACATCATTCATTACACAACTGATAAGCAGTGTCACTTAAATTTACTCGCTTTTCCCTAGTATACTGGAGGAAGATTGACCAAGTCTTCGCCTGTAATGGCATTCAAAAGCTAGTAAAAGCCTAGCATACCCTTGGACTTCCCTTGCAACACTTTTATAGCATCGCTTTCTTAACAAGATTTCATAGCTTTACCACTCTGTGGACTCCATTGTGTAAGGCTTATCACTGATCTGGCCGAGGGTGGATTCCAGAAGCTCTATCTGTCTAATCAGGCAAACGAGATCTTGTATTAGTGCAACCGTAGGTGTAATTACAGTACACGCCATCATATTAGGCCTCTTCTGGCTTCTAACTTCAGCAGAAGCTACATATAGGACGAGAAGAAAATGTACAGGCCAAGCTCTATCTGCACTCAGTATAGCATCCCTTCAAATCTTCATTATGAGGGCGGGTGGTAGATGTTTCGTTAAAATGCAACAAGGATAAGAGCACAAACCATTTAAGCTAGTTGCACAATTATTTGCATGAGTTATCCTAGCATAAAGCAATTGAAACACAAAAAGGGCAAGCACTCTTAATGCACTATGTTTTGACTAATTTGTGGTTATTTCCGTTTTCTCCAATACACACTGTCGAATAGGAAAGAGTAGCTTTTTGACAGGATCTGTCCGCCAGCAGTTATAGTGTTACAGCAACCGCAATTACCACATATTGAAAGGGATGGTGCCACTAGTTTTGGGTCTTTTCAGCTAGTAGCCCTAGAATTTTCATTCAAACGCCTCACACAATTCCTGTCCGATAGTTTTGAGACCATTTGGGGCTCCTAAAATCGATAGCCTCTGTCTCTAGTAGAAGTGTGTGCATTAAGTGCCTCAAACATATCCTTGAGTTGGAGATATCTAAAGATTGCTTGCCTCCACGCGCAAAGGATCCTGGACATGATCTGCGCCAGAAATGGGCTTTCGGTCAATCGTCTTAAAACGCTGGTTATACTTTTCACAAGAGAGATATTCTTTCACTTAAGTCAGGGCTTTAGTCAGATTCTCAGCTCGAAATGGAATGTAGACCTTGTGAAAGGCAACAGCATTGGCCTGTCCATTAGACCAACACGCCTTTGCGAAGACTTTGAGAACAGAACACACGTCTATGAAGAACTTATAGACCAGTCATAAGCGAAGCAATGGTTTGGAAAAGATGCTGCAGGCAGGAGATAATTAATAAAAATGTTAAAGAGTATCAAAGACAAAACAGAGCCCTGAGGAACACAATCATTTCTGTGGTGAATGTTAGACTTTAAGTCGTCCAGGACATCATGTATTAAACGTCCTGAGAGGTGATTTCTAATCTATTGTAGTAGTAGTAGTTGGTTGGAGAATAAGATTCGTCTTTTTAAGAAACAGCCTGGGCAAATTCTGTTTTACATGTTCTTGGAAAGAGCTCAGAAGATAAGGGTAGATAGAGAAACTTACACAGATATTTAGCTAGCGAGGAAGTACACCTCTTCAGCAGGGGATTTGTATATGTTCAGTCCCTTATGGGCTATTGACATTTGCTCCTTAAAGAATTCGACGTCTTCAACAGCAGGTAAAGCACTATTTTGAAGTATGAAGTTGTCCGCACTTTGTCTACGTGCCCATCCAAATTTGCATTTAACATACGATAGCTAGTGTCATAAGTGAACGAAAACTCTGCTCACACACTGTTCAAATCTGAGTGCACCCATTGTCTGCCTCTCAAGCGATGTAGTCACCATCAACGCTCCGTACGAAAGGTGGGAATAATATCGCTCCCTACGTATGAAACTAAAAGTGAACGAAAACTCGACGAAACTTAGTAAAATGTCATTATGGGTGCAGTAGGTATACAAATTATGTCAATTCGCATGACGATAGCCTCGAGAGCATTTATTCAATAATGGTTGAGGTTTAAGAAGCTGACAGCTGAAATGTCATTGTAAAGGAGCATTGGGATGGTAGATTAGGCCGCGTCTTTAATGTTTTGACGAATGACCCAAAATGGATACTACCTTTGGGACAGTATAACTTTTTGCCTTCATTTTTGGTCCCCATGAAAATTTTGCACTCTGAATATGAGCTTCGGCAATCAAAATCTTCGGGGGTGGATTGTTGGCCTCACAAATGCATAGAACTACTGTAGTTCCTCTAATGAGAGGAATGTCTTCCACCAGTGTGACCCTCTGGACAAAGAAAGTTTAAATGCCTTTAAAGCTATAACAAAGGCCCTTCCAGAAGCAGTAGCAGTAGATAACAACAGTGAGCCTAAAGTGAATTACATGGCAAATTTAAATGATCCATCTATCGCATACATGTAGCTTCAAGTGTATGCATTTTTTAAGTTCATCATTAAATAAAGATATACAATGGCCTCCCCTCTTTGATGATCCCAAAAGGAATCATGGTCCACACAATATGCAGCAACACGATGCCGCAACATGCATGCCTTCTTTTGTGTTTCGTTCCACTCAACAAATTCGACATAACCTCATTTGGACCGTGACTTTATGGAATTCTTTACGACTCTCCTTCTGTATTAATTACATTTTTCTTGTATTCTTTTTTTCTGTTTTGCTTCAATTTAATCTTCTCTTCCGTTCGACTTAAAGAAACAGATGAAGATGACACAAACTCCGGACGCGACCCACAAACCAATCTTCATTTGTATCTCTCTCCGACGGATTGTATGCAAATTAAAGGAGTTTTTGCGGGTGTGGAGGTATCGGTTCCATTCGGTCCCCACACCGTGTCCTGCCTGTCACGTCATTCTAATGTGATCCGTTTAAATTTCATTAAAATTTCAACCAGAAAAAAAACAACAGCAGGAGGATGATGGATGTTAATACCCGAGTTGGGAATACAAATTTATGTAACTCCACAGAAGGAAGGAATCTCTCACCTATACGCTCTTTATTTTATTTTTTTTGTGGCATATTTGCCGTTTGCCTCGCGCGACCGTGAAGCATCCTGTTACAGGATATGTAATGATGATGAAATGGAAGCAACCTAACCAACTGGAAAAGTCATTCCATTGTGAACGATTATGATGATTGCTCTGGGTGTACCTACTGTATACTGTGTTGTGCGGCGCTGCTCCTGTGTAAGGATAAAGATAATGAGGATAATGCCATCAAAATTATGCAACGTAAATTATTTAAATGGAAATCATGTGCGGCTCCCATGTGAGTGGTGTCGTTTGCTGTTTATTTTTTTGTACATTTTGGCAAATACGTTCTCTCACAACGCGCGGTGTTGATGATGGCAACAAACTATGAAGGAGTCAACGAAATCCTTATGCTTCTTCTTCTCGCGCAGTTGATCACACCCATTCGACGACTAACGTATTCAGATGAGTAAACACACTTTGCAGCCAGCAGGAAAGCCGTCGTTTTTAGGTAGAAAGCAAAAAAAAAAAAGTATCAAAATGGAAGCAAGCAGCAGCTCATAAAAGTAAAGGACTTTGTTGAGGAGGATATTCATATTCCTTGTGTTCACCTCTGTGGAAGAGATAAGATTGCTTTTGTTCGGTCGTCGGGAGCTTGCGTATCCTTTTTTTTCTCTGTTTTCCTTCTGTGTTCTGTCATACATGTCCCCTGATAGTGGCTAACTAGGGAAAAAGGATACTGCTGTGGGGATTGGCTTACTTCTTTTTTTTTTTTTTTTTTAGAAAAAAATTGTGTCTCCTTTTTTTTTTGTTTGGGATATCCTATTAGAACGGTATATCGTATTAAATGACATGGAACGTTATGAACTAACAAGGGACCAATATTTGTCCCATCTAATTAGGTGGGACATTGAATGGATTGGGTAGTTGGCTTTAGTTTGGGCGGTGAACTTAGGATACATATAAGAAAATGATTTTCGGAGAAAAAGGAAGGAACAAAAATTGAGTATAAATTTTGATCTTTAGTACCGAATGGATAGAAGGTGGGTTTTCATTCATTAATTTTTCATTTGGGTTTTCAATTAATGCCGAGCTTCCAGTAACCATGTCAACACGAAGGGGCGCACATACTCGTACATACACTGCTCCCTTCAGGTTCTGAGAATTGTTGTAATTCGAGGAATTTTATACTTTGGCAAAGAGGAGATCATTTTACTTCATATGCCTATGGAGTGGGTATTCGTTGAGTCTTGTCTTTAGGTCATTAAACTAATCCAGGTGCTGTAAGAGAATTTAAGGAGCAACAAGATCGATTGGCGCTTGAATCCGTCCTTTCGAATTAAGAAGAGGATATATGGAACTTATTCGTCTGCAATTCGACTATCTCTAGCCAATTATCTCACAATCAGCTATTTTAACAAAGTTTGACCTGCCAACATGTTGCCACAGACCGAGGTCTCACTTGCTTAGTTCTAGAATGTAAAGATGCTCAGGAAAGTGCATCAGAAGCTTGCCAATAGGCAGGTAACAAAGGACCAAGGCCTAGCTTCTCACAGCCATACGTGTTGTGCGTGGTATACCTACTCTTATGCACTTATGGAAGGGACCTACCGGGACCGTCATGGCAAGAATGCTCTCTACGTTTGTCAGACGTTCGGAAGAGGCATGAGGTGAAGACATTTGATGGCATTTTCTTCAAACTTGAAACCCCATGCACAGTAGTCGAACCCACTAAGCACTGAGTTACGGCACAGCAAGGATACTTTTATGAACGTCCGTCTAGACCGAACGCATTCCGAAGAGTCATGCAACTTTGTTCGTAAGAAATCCAAATGGCAATCCAAGTCCTGACCGAGAATACAGAAAGATCTTCAGTCTGCTTCTTGTAAGAATAAGGCAATCTCATAGAAGTTTTCACTTTCTATAATCCTACTATGACTTAGGACCCAATACGGGGCATTCAACGATCCTACGAAATTACTTTGGCAATGTACCGGTCAAAGGCCGCATGGAGCCATATCTAGACTTCACGAGACCATTCTTTATACGTATATGTAACGTATACACCAGCAGGAATGATTGGAAAAATCCATGTTTACCAAATGGACGATCCAAAGCTGTTCACACTGGGCTCCAAAATGGGTACAGGCCTAGGTTCTGGCATTTTCTTCGAACCGTTCGGTCAATCAGGCTACCAGACTACAGCACTGTCTTCTTAGCTTATGAAGTGCTGTCGCGAAAAACTTAAGGCTCTTGGTATAGAGCACAAGATTGGACTCAGCTGGGTTACCGGTCACGAAGGAATACCGGCAAACTAGAAGGCTGACGAACTGAAAAGAGGTGACTCAACATCGACCAAAGAATCAAATCACCTATCCGTGTACATCCCGCGTTGTACTCTCAAACTTGCCACGAGAGAAGCAGAGAAGCACATCACAGGTGGAAATCCATAGAGGCTTGTGTCATTACAAGGCGACTGTGAGCCACTCTTGACAAATCAAGAACCAAGAGACTTGTTAGGAAAGATAGGAAGTCCCTTTCCTGGTGGGTATCGTTATAGGGCACAACACTCTGCGATATCATTTGAGAAAACTACGAAGGGCTGAATAGGAGTTTTGCAGAGGCTGTGGCGATGAAGAACTAATACTTCTTATGTTACTGTCCCGGGCTCCAACATACAAGACATAAGTTCCCCGCCAGACCACATATCTAACCTAACCTATGACTTGGGACCCAGAGAAGATTCCTTACATTTGATCTAGCAGAGAGAACGAGAGGATCCCGAGAGCTTTTTCATTCATGAACTAGGTTGTAAATGGTTAAAGAAGTAAGCGAAGCCCTAAGTATTGGTTGCAGAAACCAAAGTGCTACTTAAGAGCGAGGAGATAGGCTAAGTTATGGCGTACGGCTTCTATGCAAGGAACCAATGGTACCGGTGCTGAAGTTCTTCAATATTCTGGCAGAGGAATGTGAAATAGCTGAAAAAATTAATCAAAAATAAAGTCAAAACCATTCACACTTCGGATGTGACAGAGGCATGCTTACCCAATGAGTAATGCAGTCTTGTGTTATCGTCTTCCACAAATATACACCGGTCCCTGAACCTTGCTCGGTTTTGGAGATCCGTGACTAAATACAACTACACCCCATTCCTGGCTAGCCAATTCTAAATATCTGGAAAGACGACCTCAAACTTGCGTCGCAACTGAAGCCCTTGAGTCATAGCATCAGACGCCATATCCATAAGATCAGGGTCATATGATAGGTGTAGCGCAATGCGCCAGTGCGTTTCGCACCAAAAGCTACAACGTCTAAGGCTATGGATAGCTTTTAGCGAACACCCCATGATATAAGTATCAAGAGGAGGGAGATTCAGCAGTACATCTAGAGCAGAGTTTGGAGTACTCGGAAAGGCACTCGTGCACCCGAGATAAACTGTTCTTTGTAGTTTGGCGCAAGCTCCCAATAGCAAATTTTTTCTTGTAAAGAGCGCCGTCTATTCTGCAGACCAGATATTGCAGCGCAGTGTCAATAGATTATCCATCGCTTAGAATAGATATATATTGCTTCTTCTCTTAGTCACTTGCAGCGATTCGATTCGATTAAGAGTATTGGTGATAGCACTCCTCCTTGTGGTACACCACAATGAACAACCTAGTGCTGATTTCATTGCTTCCTCCTTTATGTGATTGAATGTATGTACATCTTGCTGTAGGAAGATCTGTACTGTGTAGGAAGGTCTGTACTAAACTGTCCCTAAAAGTTATTCCTTGTGTGTAGGTCCTTAGAAGGAAGTGGTAAGCGAGTAGGACCTGCAAGATAAACGTATTAGAATAGCGGTTTTCTTCCAAAAATGTTGATCTTCTTGATTATTCAAAAGGACTTTTTGGACAGAAGTTCTATCCGGGTACATCCCCTAATAATTTTTACAGTTTTTCTAACTGCAGATTTCTTAAACTTCAAAGCTTCATTTGTTTATGTATTCATCACTTAAACATGCTCAAACTATAAGCTATAGCAGCTGACTACAAGAAAGACAGAGAAAAGCCCTCCCGACAAATATCCACTTACCTTCCTTCAATTTTCTGTCATTTATATATGTTGACCCGGTCACGGAAGAGTGCTTTACAAATCCCTATGAATGAATTTCCCTTTCCAGGATTAACCCAGATTTTATTAAGAGTCTTCCCGTTGATTCCACAATTTTCTTCATCCTTTCAGGGGGGAAATTTTAATTAAGACATCCTCGCTCACTTGAAATCCACTTATGAAATATGCAAAATTGCAAAACATCTTCCGCCAAATTAACGCTTAATGGCTGCACACCGAATCGTCCTGATCCACTTCATCCGCTGCTTACAGCTCACCTCATCATCGCGCATTTAAATTTCACACAAAAAAAAAAAGAAAATGTCATCTACACCCACTGTTGCGATACATTTGCAACTATTAAATTACAAATTCAAATTATGGTTTCATTATACCGTAAGGTTGTTGGTGGCCTATTTTACGCCGTACTGTTGGGGGCCTCCAGGACTCGACTCCTTTGTTTCTTCATATTGCAGTATCACACAACAAACTGCCATGTGACAGGTAGTTAGTTAGTTACCAACCAAAACAGTGAACAACATCAACACAAAGGATCTGCTCGATAAGGAGCAAGAGAAAGAGCGAGCAAAACAACCTTAAGGTGGGGGTGAATGGGAGAAATTTAAATTGCTTCTTTGTCCTTGACTTGTGCTGCTCATGTGCACCTCCTTGGTGAACGCAGCAGCAAAAGAATACTCAGGGTGTGTATGTACCTAACTCTGTACAAAGACGTTACCTAAAAAGTTGAAGAGTGTCAACAATGTTATAACGAAATGGAACGGGGAGAAGGTGAAGATCCTTCAGGGCATATATACTAGTTGTTGTGTTTCGCAAGGATACCAACCAAGGGGTGGGTGTGGGGAAAATGTCAGCAATTATAGTCGAGCATAATAATTCAGTGAAGTACCAGCACTTGAGTTGACACAGTTTTTTTTTTTTTCTATGAATAAAGAGATTTTTTTTTGAATACTTACGAGTAGGCAAAAGGACCAATTGAACCAATTTTGCTTCTTAAAAGTGTGCATTTATTTTGGAATTTATTCTGAGAAACTCTAACGTAAGCGTAAATAAAGGACTCTTGCCTTTGTTACTGCTAAGATTGTAATTGTTTTGAAATTCTATTCAGCAGCGCTTTGGTCCCAAGGAGACGATTAGGGCGTTGAAGTGTTTAGGTTGAGGGATGTTATTAGTTTTTGTACGCATAATTTTGAAGAATGTGTTTGCTCCGAAGGCGTTTGGTCCCTGAACAGAAATAGATTTTGAATAGAGGATGAAGTGGATACAAACCTGGGGATGATTTTTGAACGAACGCGCAGAATTGTTGTGCGAGGTTATTCTGTTGGGGTGACTGCACGTTGAGTAGCACAGGCTCACTTGACTTGATTCCCTGTGGAGAGAAATGAAACAGATTTTCAGTGGCAATTGTTGCTAGCAGTCTCTTTTAGCATTCATCCAACTAGAAGATGACTATACGTGTTGTGTGGGGTATAAATTGTTGCACGAGTAGAGGGGACTTACATTTGTATCCTCTATTTGAAGGGTAGGAAGTTTTTGAAAAGGTTTCTTCTTTCTATTCTGACAGTAATACTTATGAATATTCTCTGAGATCTGAGGCCCAAAGTTAGGCTTATCCCTTCATATATGTCTTCAACACATTGTGGCCTGTGAAAATGCTTAGAGTCAGTTGTCTAATTTGAACAAAGTGTTTGCAGTTTCTATGTTTCTCTATGTCACTTTATGTCACTATATGTCAATCGATGAAGCGAGGGCGCCAAAGTTTCAGGTCGAATGTTTTTTGGGAAACGATTTGAACAGGTCTTCAAGTAGTTACTTCCCTACTCTTTTACCCCCTCAAATTGGTTCATCTTATTTCGGCACTTCTATATAGATTTTCCCTTCGTCGTAGTGCAGCTTATGTACCTGTTTATTAGTGTAGTGATGGCTTTTCGCCGGTGACATCTGTTAAGGTTGAGTTTGACACTTCTTTGGTCGCATTGACTAGGGTATATGACTCTACGCTGGAAACATTCTTTCCTGGAACCATCTCCAGACTATGTTTCTCGATCTAGTGTTTGTCAGATAAAACTTTAAGCTCCAATCTTTTATCCTGCAAAAATTTTGTATTGAAATTCCTTTCAAAGCCGTAGTTGTATAAAGCCATGTATTGTTTTTTAACATCCCGGCCAAACTGGTTCGTTTGTGCAAGATGACGATGGGGAACGCTCGCTGCTCCATCAAGTTCGGAAATGACCGTACTGAAACCTTAGATGTCGAAAAAGGTTTTAGACAAAGTGATGCGCTGTCATCTGACTTCTTTAACATCATACTTGAGCGGATTGTGCGGAATTCACAAACCAACACCAGTGGCACAATCTATCCAAAGTCTGTACAACTGCTTGCATGTGCCGATCCAACGACAAACCATCGATCGAACTGTAACGTCATACAAGAAGACGAGTATGCCTTTATGTCCTTTTTCAAATACCTTTTTCCAAGTAGGTACCTTAAGCCCTGGCACTGCTATTGTTGGCTTATTGGCTTAGGTGTTCGAAGAATACGCTTGAACCTATACCAGTGTCTATTTCAGTGCCTCGTCTTTAGAGTGCTAAGGTATACCCTCACAGCAGATTGTCACTGCTCAAAGCCATCCACTATTTATAAAAAGCAAGTTTTCCATCCTACGAGTAACTCCCATTCACGACTTCAGGTGACTTAAGAATACCTTTCTTCTTAGTCTTTCTTTCTTCCTGTTTCAAAGAGAATATCATAGTGGACGACTCGTCAAAATGTGCTACTTCTCTGTGCAACCTCAAAGTGAATCTCAGACGTTAGATACATTAATATATAACCTAGGTATATGCCCTCTTGCTATTTGATATTAAATTGTCAAAAAAACACTTAAACTTAGGAGAAAGAATCCATAGAGCCTCTCCCTCCAATCTACATTCAAATAGTTCATTTTCCATTGCCAGCTTGTTTGACTAAGGGACTCCATTGACCACATGCAGGTTTATATTTGCCTAAAGTTTCAAATTTTCATTCAATTGCATCTCAATACCTTAGTGCATGCATCCGCCACAGGAATGTGACTTTGCAATATGTACTATGCCTCAATATGCACTCGGCAAACAGCGCACAAATAACACAGAAACTCATGCGATGACAGTTTGAATGCTGTGCAATTGAAAAAATCTCCTCGTAAACTGTGGCAAGCTGAATTTGATTCTCCCTCCACCTTCAGCAGGTCTCCGGTCTCCCTAGTCAAACAGCCAACAATCAACTCAATGCCATGTACAAGTAGAGAGATACTTTTTGCTGTGGCTGGTGCTGCCGCAAAACGTTTGATTTTTTTTTTTTCAAATTTTTATGAGACCACTGGGAGAAGGAGCAGGAGGCAAATAAAAAATCCTAACTAAAATGAGAAATCTCTAAACAAAGCCTCAAAAAACTAGGTCAAATCCAACCCAGTTCTCTATGTAGATACGAGTACGAAAAGTATCTATGAATGGGGTGGCTTGAACTTACATATGTATATACGCTCTCAACCTTCAGCCGTCCGTAGTATAGTCATTCATCCAAGCATATGGAGACTGGCAGCAAAAAAAGAAACCAACTCGGTGGGTCTCTGGAATCCACAGAGTGCCAGTTCCATAGGAACATGGTTTTTCCATTTCAAAGAATACGATTTCTTTGCGTTTGTTGGTGGTGACACTACCACTAGCACTAGTATCTATCTACTCGTAAGCCAAGACCACTGGAGCATAGTGTCGAATGTCAAAAGTTTAGGATATTTCGTTTTTTTTTGCTTCTTTCTAATGGGATTTGGGATTTACATAGGACAGAGATACATAGATGCAGTAAGTCCAAGGTGAATTGTGCGGTGACTCTGAGGTGGAGGAAGAGGCAACTTTAGCTGATGCAGCAAGTGGCTTCGTATGTGGCCGATCGATAAATCGGTTTTGGCACTTGAAGCAGTCAAGGAGAAGACTATTTTTGGTCACAGATGGGTGATTCTCTACGGAGGAGAAGTACTATCGCGTGTCGGTGGTAGTTTCAAATCAATTAAGTATGACAATTTAGAAGTAAAGTAGCAATCATTGGTTTGTTGGGTGCGCATAATGAAAGTTGAGGTTGGCAGCTATTTTTATGGTTAAATTGGATATTCTTGGCAGCAATTGGAGACAGAAGAGATAGTAGATAGTTCACTAGTTCAAGTCTATAGAGAGGCTTATAGCATTTTGCCTAGGGTCAACTGCAAGATGAAGTTTTTCTGACCAAGGTACATAGGTGGACGCAACGATTTATCCCCAACCATTGGATCAAAAGCAATCAAAGGGCAAAGAAGCAGTAAAAAAAGTAGTTTAACAGTGCACAATATCCGCTGGTAAACACCCAAAGTGAAGACTTAATCTCAGAGAACATCATTAGACCAGAGGCTGAGCTCAAAAGAAGCTTGTAAAGCAGTCACCATCTTTTGGTACTGACTTCTGATCTAAGAACACTTGAGTGTCTACGTTCATCATCAACTAACTGAGGACCAAGAATTAAGAAAGCAATAAGCATTCATCTCTTAGAACTCTTTGCTGGAAACAATTACCAGCTCCCTGCCTGTCACCATACAATTATAGAGAGCCGTCTGATTTGAAAACAGCCAACTGGTTGGTAATGATAATGAACAAGCCCAGGATGTGGAGGGAGAAAACAGAGTGATTGCTTAAACAGAAATGACGACAATGCTGAAGTTGTGTGGCTAGCTTTCTCTAGCTTGAAAGTGAATATCAGACAAACATTGAGACATGAAATCACAGTGACTTTCGCAGTATTAGATTATCAGATTATCAGAGGAACATTAGGCACTACAATGTGCTCCCTAGGGTGAGCCTTAAATGGCAGAAAGAAACCTAATCCATGTCACCAAGCACTTGATTGCCCTACAGTAATTGAGTAAGTCCTTCAGTTGGTTCCTTTAACGTACTGCTTGTGAACTTCTAAAGAAGACCCTGGATATAAAGATTTATTTCCTCACATTCGCAGAGTACATTCATAAAGTCCTCCGAGGAGTGTAGATCCTCACAATACCTACAAATATCCGACTGTGATAATCGCAATCTACTGGCGTACTTTCTCAGAACACAATGTCCAGAAAGGATCCCAATCATTGGCCCAGTTAATGCTAGGAAGATTAATAATTTCCACTGATCTGTTATAGCTAATCTCTGGCTATAAGGCTTTGGTACCCTATGTCCCTCCAGATTAGCCCATTTGCTGTTAGCCAAGTTCTGTATACTATTGAGAATTCTCTTCTTCTGCTGGGAACGGACAGTGGTGCTGGCGAGGATGTTCCCCGATGAGGAAGTCTCGCGGCTTTTTTAGTTAGTCTATCGGCGCATTCAGTGTCCTTAGCATAATCTAACACGATTCTGCATGTATAATGCCTTAATAATTGCATGGCAATCTTGCATGGCAATCCCTGACTAGCTCAGATTTGATGACAAAAGCCTCGCTTTGTTAACGCAGCCTGACTGTCCATGAAGATGGCTATATCCTTATTGGATATTGATCCTCCCTCAAGTATGTATGTACGAGTAGTTCCGCAGCTTTGAGCACAGCTAGAACATCGGCCTGGAAAACACTGCAAAGGTCCGGGAGTTCTTCATCTCCCATTTCCATCTCCATCTTTAATAATGGCATCTCATTCTGAACTTTATCATTTAGCCAGTTTCCGCTGCTTGGATATGCTACTTCGTACGGAGTGTCGAAGTCCAAAAAACTCGAAAATATCATCCGATTTTTTCTGAGGCTCTGGGAACGTATTCCTAAGAATGATTTTGTGCGGTATTTTTGAGTAAAAGTCTAGCCTTGTCATGGTAATGATAGTCACCTTAAGAGCAGACACGTTTTCAGACACAATTCATCCACCTCATTTACTTGTCCACTGTCATCTATGATCTGTTACCAAGAAAAGTAGTTAAATCCTAATTAAAACCAAATGTTATGACGACAGTTTCCAAAGAGACATAACACAAAAGACAACAATAACTCGTTAACAACCCGGATATTAGCCAAATGAATAGGGGGAAACCCCCTAGGACTGAGTGACAATCTACACCAAAACATCCCGCTGCGTCCAAACGCCAGCAACGTGCACTCCAACAGGAAAGCCATTCTCCTCAGTTACAAGGTCCGATGATTTCATTTTAATTGTTTTAATTCCAAATCACGAAACAGACACACAAAAGTTGTATTGTATTCCTTAGGGCAGTGCACGCATTTCGTGAAATGATATTTATGACCAGCCGCCATGGGGAGCGGCTCCTCGGACCGTTTGTCATCCACCAGACCGGGTGACACATCCAGCGAATGCACAAAACACACAAGCTAATGAACATGTAACATGCTCACACAACGGTCAATGCCTGTGCTCCTCGAGCCTATTCAATTCTTGTTTCCTTTCGCGCACCATATCCCAAAAACACAGAACCACTTCCTCCTCCATATTCTTGTTCATTTTATGATCACGACCACGACGCCTTTTCGAAGCAAGGAATGTCTGAACAGAGCACACACCAATGCGACTTGGGTTAGGTCCAATAAAATTCTCCTTCTTCGGGAAGAGATGTGTCGTTTGCATACATAATTATTTAGCGACCAGCCTTGCACGCTTTATCTATTGTTTTTTTTTTTTTGGAGCCAGACAACGACCAAATCCAAAGGACCATCATCGAAAGGACACAACCTGTTCCCAGTCAAAGCTTTGTTGGGTCTAGGAGAGTTAACTTCATAGACCGTAACGTGTGTGTTTTGCCAGAGTTGCAGAGAGTTTAATTGCTCGAGCTTTTGCAATAGACATGGTTTATTGTCCTAATGGCGGATGTGTGGTGTGTATCTCCTTTGGATTGAGACATAAAGCCCCATTCCCAATTCAGATTTGTTTTCTCGATGCACCGAGGGGCAATAAAAAAAAGTTTCCCTTTGGATGCATCTGTTTCGGACTGGAATTTATGAGGAACTTCCACCAGTGATAGTTCCACTCCAATTGAGGAATAGTTCCATTGAAACTACCGCATCGATGGTGGCCAGGAGCCGACGACGACGATGATGGTCGTAAAGACTTTTTATGGCGGTTTTTTTGTTGGAAATATTATCGCTGGTAGGTACAACTACTCACCTGTGTCCAGTTGAGTGTGGTCAGTTCGTTTTTTAACAAAAAAAAAAAAAAAAAAGCCATAAAAAGATGCAGAAAAGTGGAGGAAAAATTGAAAAAGTTATTTTTATTGGTCAGACAGAGTCTGGTGGGGAAGCGGAGTGGCGGAAACAATTACAATAATTAATGGCACTTTGATTTCGAATGCCCAACGAATGGCAAGGATTTTAACGACTTTAAAGTTCTGTGGGAATAATTGGTTTTCTATTGACTTTTGGCTCTGTGCAGAGTTCGAATGTTGATATTTTAATGTGTGCCGGGGTTTCGTAGGCGTGACTGCGAAAGGAAGGAGATATCTGGCTTATTATCCTTTTAAATGATCGTAAAATGTTAAGGCCGGCAGGCATTAGCCGACAGTCATTTGATTTACAGGATTTTCACCAGCTTACACTCCCCCCTCGGGGACTCAAACTTCCACACATTGGGTAAGGTTAGGTTAGGTAGATGGATGCCTTGTGATGGGTCCATTGTACCCTATCGCCTAACCCTGGAAACGCCTTAAGAAAAAATTCGCTATTAGACCCACAAAGATAGCAACATGAATCTGGGGAGGTCCATCAGATCAAGGTAGCCTAGGTGAAGAAATAGCTACCAAGAGTTTTCATACTTCTGACCGATAGGGCAAAACAGTCGCTCAGGAGGTGATGCATAGGTGCGACTTCTTCTTTGTCTCTGCGACTTCTGCCATAGTCAGTATGCAGCACACCGAATCGCTTTGATGGCCGGTAATTACGTCAGAAATGACAAGTCCGTCTACCGATTGAGTTTGGGCACAGTTGATAATCTCTTCATGCTAAAGACTGGCCATAGCTCCTTGGCCGTAATGTATGTCTTATAGGTGAACCCAGTGTCTGTTTGCCCGACCGATGGCTTCATCTTCTAACTTCTTCCGTAAAGAACTGATTGGAGCTGCAAAAAAGGAGGGGCCATTGCTCTTGTTAACTTAGCTATCCACATGCCATGGGGGTCACCACATGAGGGTCACCACATTGGCTCTGGATATCTCGTATAAACATAATTTGGTGGTTCTCACAAACCTCGACCTGATTATAGTAGAGTCCTTAATGGCTGCTTGGCTATCTATATAGGCAGTGATCATCTTTCCAATGTTACTACTCCTGCGTATAATTTTAGAAGGCTCTATGCCTGGGACTTCGGCTTGAAAGACGATGCAGTCATCGTTTATTCTAAAAGAGTGGTTTGTTCCTAGGGCTTCACAATAAAGTCCGGCTCCCGTACCAATGTTCATCCATTCTGTCAGGAATTCTTATATTGAATCTCTTTTTGATGGTAAGCATTGAACTCATGTGATCAGTTTCTATCGATCTACTGATAGCCTCGCACCGGGACAGAATAGACAATAAAGTTTTGGCTGCCAGACTGCTGCAAGCGTAATGAAACTAAGCATGGTTTCCATTGACGCCATCGGTGTTGTTCTGATTGATCCCATGATTCCGACGCACGCTGCCTGTGAATTTTGGAAAGGTTAGAAGGTTGGTTGTGCTTTTCAAACACCGTTCACCATGCTAGTGAATGGATCCTACAACTGCCGTGTACATCCAGTATACCACAGCTTGTTGGAAGCCCAACTTGTTGCTGAATGCCTTTTTGCAAGAATAGAAGGCTATGCTTGCTCTTTCGATCCGTTTGGCAATGTTTTCCTTTAAGTTAAGTTTTGAAGCTTAAACTACACCCAGGTATCTAGCTGAACTTGAGTCTGAAGGGAGGGATTGATCTGTTGATCTTTGAAAGGTTCACTCCCAGTCCTTTGCTGCTGATCCAGTTGAGCCTTTTCACTTATGTATATCTGGGGGAAATTTCCCCAAAACCAAGATAAACACAACGTCGGCATAGACTGCAACGTTAAAGCTCATATCAGTGGAGGAAGAACTCCGCCACAGAACTCCTCCACAGTTTTGAGGACAAAAAGTATTAGTGAGTCAAATCTAAGCTTATATCCTGGCTCGGAGATGCAAACCACATCTAAATAAAGGGATGATTCGCGGCAGAATGAGCAGATCTAATGTTCATATTGCAATCGATCCAAGGTATATTGGAAAGCTGATAATTTCGAGGAGCCAATGTTGAAATAGGCCATTACTTGATTGCAGCCAAGTTACAAAAGTTTGACATCGATCGGCTGCAATCGCAAAAAACCGCAAGAGCCTGTCCGATTGAGAATTACTAAATTTTCAAAGATGTTTTATACCGCTAGTAGTATGTTTAGATAGCCAGTGAAAGCGTTGCCAATGAAACATTAGAGATGCCTTCTATGATATGCCTAGACCACCCCTGGTCTCATGAAGACTGTCGTCCAGCACATGCAATAGGAGAAGAAGTTTAGAAAGTGTCGTTGGATAAGAGAACTAGAGATGATTAGAAGAGAAGCACATTAACTTTTCGGTAGGAAACAGAAGAAGCACAAGAAATACCCTTCGCCTCTTGACCGCCTATGACAGTCTCTAGACGAACTATACAGAACTATGTCTAGTTTTGATGTCCTATGTAGGAAGGCAATGGAGAATTCACGCTGCTCCATCAAGGTCAGTGAAAAAATTACGATTATCTTTGATGTCAAAGAACAATAGTAGACAAAGCTACGTTCTATCAAAATATTTCTTTGACATCATTCTTAAAAGTTTTATGCCCGACTCACAAGCTAACAAAAGTCTGGACAATTAACTGGCGCCCAACTAGAAAACAGCTGGCTAATGACAGATATGTGTGCTTTTTGGTTGAGACCAATGTCCAGTAAATAATAGCGCTCATACACCACACATTCATGCATGCACTTACTGTATCACTTACACAAATTTCACTCTATTCTCTTCAAGCATAAAAACTTTCCTTGACAGCTGTCAAAGAAGGTAAATGGCAACTTGTTTGTGAATTTTCAAACCACACTGTACCCATTCACCCCTTATCCATGGCTAGATATGAAATAATAAGTGAATATCTAGAATTTTAGGTCTTCTTTACAAAAAAGCAACCACACACATCCTCCATATGGACTCATACTCATACATACTCATACTCACTGTAAAGAGAGATAATAGAAAAAAAATTTCAACGATTTTTTAATTGGAATCCAGAAGGCGAATGAACATCGTCCGTCTGCACTCCATTTTTACGTTCGTTCAACTCTAAAACTTTGCATTATTCCCCTTCTCCATTACAAATTATTTCGCTCTTTGCATCTAGACCGGAAAATAACAAAAAAGAAATCTACATAAATGCAAAAGATACATTAGCTTGAGAATGCAATTAATTCCATCTATAGCCTTAGAGGGTTGCCAGTCTTAACAAATTGGCCACAATGTCAGTCTTAATCAGCAAAGATGAGTCGCCGACCAACTGAGAGGTCACCAGCAATTAATCTTTGAACTCAATTCGAAGTATCTTATGCCTTTAGGGCGGTAGTTATGCAATATCTTGGAGTAAGGACTTCCGGGTTTTGTACCACTTTTCGAATTAAATTGCTTACTTGTACCGCTTAATTGTGCACTTAGTTGACTAAGCATTTGGCTATTACCGAGTCGTGACAATGGGGATACCAATTTGAGTGTCTTTCCTTTCATAAGTCTCAAATGTCGTTTGCGTGTTTTATAAATGACCAATCAGCAAGAAATATTTGAGTTTTTTGCTAAATGGTTGGCTGTTTTTTTTTTATTGAGTTCGATGGCATAGATACCGATCAATGAATCTCGTGTGACAATCTATTTGTGCGGCATGCTTTCCACACCTAGCATTGTGTCCTGTTCTTGTGCATAGCGCATAAAACTTGTTGTAACACATGACAGCTTTTGAGTTTAATCCGATAATTTTTCAGACAGACTGGAGGTCATAGAGGTAGAAAGTTGTCTTACAGGGCAGGGGATTTAACTCATAAATTAATACCAATTCATCGTCAACATATGAGGATCTCACAGACAAATAACAACCATCAACAAGTTGAAGGGAATTTAATTAATTTCTCAACAAAAAAATACCTTCTATCGTCCTCTGTTGGAATTCAGGTCCAGTCTCAGATTAAATGCTGTCTGGTGCTTCCACTTCAGATAGTCTGTTGTTTGTTTCGAAATTCCACGAGTTAACCCCTTGGTTTTTGTGTGAATACGAGTGAATACGAGTAGTCTGTGATTTGAGTCACCTCTTACATAGGGATTGGGGGGTTTTTCTATACACAAGACTGGACACATGAAGTGTATCTCTCTGCTGAGTTGCTGAGTTATGACGTCGAGGCACTCCAGACGTCAAATTGAATTCAAATTGAAGGTACACACAGCGAGTTATGGCTTGTTGGCAACAGGATGCACTACTACGTTACCTATACTCCCCTTCTGTTTCAACGATGGAGACTGTATCCATTGCCAAAGAGAGTCAAGTTTTGTGGTTAATTTGCTGCTGCTTTTTGAGGTTTTTGCACTTTTGTCTGAATTTGATTTGTGAAATGTTTGCTGTGTGTCGGTAGGAGTAGTTGGAAGGATATCGTGGTAACTACGCGCCAGTGCGTATTGTAACCACAAACATTTTATTTGTTTTGCATTTCGCTTTGAGGTACTCATATGTATGTGAATGCAGAATGGAGGTTCACTTTGTTTTTGAGATGGAAAAGGAAACAACTTCTGGTTATTTTTGATGAATATTTTAGACAAGAGAAACCACAATTTGTCTCAAGTGAATGCCATGTCAAAAATTAGAGCTTTAAGTGCAGCCAATGTGAAGGGAGTTAGTCTTTAAATAAGGGACTTGGTGCGGATCAAAGTTTAGGTGGGGAAATTCATCGCCTGTGTGCAAAATGGATCGACACAAATAGAGAGTGGGCCATCTATTGGTTTCATCTTAAATCATAGGTTATTTTGACACTGACAGCTGTTCTCCGCTCGAAATCTCGCCAGAAAGTCATGCCTCCGCGGAACGAAATGAGTCGAGCTTTACGCTCGAACAACGTTAGGAAATTTTGAAAAGTTATTTCCAAAGTGAGTGTTCTGCAGCCCAAACAGTGCGTTTTTTGAAAAGATAAGTTTTGGCCGAAATGAAGCACCTGCCGCGCCTGCTGTACGCAAGTTTGTGCAAAAAGTTCGTGAAACTAGTATGCTAGTGGACAACACTCATGGTCCCAGTCGTCTTACGGTGACGAGAATGTGGCTGCTGTAATCGAGAGTGTGAGATATCGAAAATGATGATGAAATAAGGCTGCGAACAACGTTTCGGTCAACAGAGCTATATAAACCGACTTTTTTTACTGAAATTGATGACATGGATTTGGACAACCTCTGGGTCATGCAGGAAGGCGCACCATGCCACAAACCTCACGCTACAATCGATCTTTTACACACCAAATTCCCACATCGTGCCGGCTTGCTGATTGGCCACCTCAAAGCTGTGATTTAATCCCTTTGGACTTTATTTTTTGGGGATTCGTGCAGGACCGCACTTAAGGCTAATATCATCCAAGCAATCCGTGAGCTACAGTCCAAAACCATCAAAAACTTACTTACTTACTTACTTAAAGACTCCCGACCCTTGTCGAGTCCCTGTCTGAGACATCGTTGCCTTCCATCCTCTGCGGTCCCGAGCACGCTGCTTCCAGTTGTGAAGACCAAGTTTTCTGGCATCCGCGACAACTTGGTCTTTGTACTGGAGGTTTGGTGTTCTTCTCCGTCTCGAATCTGGGGCTGGGATTCTTGGCTGGAACTTTGTTGTCCATTCACTAGATGTGGCCGATCCAATGTAATCGGCGTGCTTTGGCCGTAGACGCCTCTACGACGGCTTGCCGGGATCTTCCGTTGATGTCAATATCGTCTGCGTATACCAGCAGTTGGAGGAATTTGAGAAAGATAGTGCCTTCAGTGTTGACATCTGCTCTGCGCACTATCTGCTCCAATACGATATTGAAGAAATCACAAGACAGCGCATCAAGTGCCACAGAGCATCACGTATTTTCCAGCGCTACGCACCTGGTGGAGCTCAAGGCTTTAAAGTTGATGGTGGGTTTCGACTTGATATTCGTCGGCCTTTCACAGGATTTGTGTGAGTGTGGTCTATTGTCCATATGCACCGGGAGTCACGTTGTCGGATAGGACAAGATATAGGATCGCCTCTTTGGAAATAGGACACAAAGAGTACGTTCCCCTACCCAATCTCGATTGATGACTTGGTGCAAGCAGTCTATCAAGACATCACCTGCGGATTACAGTCGGTAGATCACTTATCAGCTTAAATGCAATGACTCTTAACCGGAGCTACGTCCTAACATGTGCAGCCCTTTGTGGCAGCTGTAGGAGATGTCGGAGCCAGGTTTTTTCTGCATATTTGAGCACTTACCCCGACGACACAACGCAAAAGCTGGTAGACCAATTCCATAATTTATAGGCTCTTGGACGAAGGGTCAGTTCATCAGCCGACGCCAGTATATCACTTCAGCGGTACGAGCGGTGGTGTTGGCTTATTTAGGGTCTTTTTTTTTTAGGTTGCGCCAATGATGTGTAATCTTCATCTGCACGCACGATTCGCAATCCCGCGGGACTGCCGTCAGGCATTACTTCGCGGGGCTGGTTAGCAATTATGCTGTAATCTCCGATTCTGCCTCTAGGACTCTGTTTAGGGCTTCTGCTCTTCGCAGCGCGTTCTGCACACACAGTATGAATGAGCAGATCTCCATCCACTCGCCTTCTTCGAATTGGCAGGTTTTCTCTTACCTCTGCAAGGCATCTGCAGTAAAACACTACATGCTCCGCGTCCTCCTCCTCATTTGGACACTCTGGGCACTGAGGCGAACTATCGGGTCCAAATCTATAGAGGTATTTCCGATAACCGCCATGCCCCGACAGCAACTGTGTAAGATGGTAGTTACAGTTCCCCCTTGCTCTCTATATCCATGTGTCTATGGTGGGAATGAGTTTGTGGGTTCATCTGCTTTTAGTAGAGTTATCCCACCTGGTTTGCCACAGCGATGCGGGGACTAACCTTTCCTCTTCCTTGACCCTTTTTGCTTCTTGTGGCCTATTTAGGGTATATCGACCATCATCTGTATTTCCGAAGAACTTATGGAAATCCTTAGAGACCTTTGCTTTGAATATGTTGAACTAGCTCATGTAAGGTGTCTACTAAACCGCCTGCCGTTGATTCCGTTGAATTATTATCATTCTATTCTATTTTTAAATTTGAACATACGAATTTTTTAGTTGTAGATACAACTACATATGTAGTTTAAAAACACAACAATTTGCTAATTAAAATATTTATCCTTTCAGAAGCAGTGATGCAATCCCATCGCAATCGGATAGTTTGGCATCAAAATAAATTCGAATTTGAAAATCATTTGATGGCCAAAATCAGTGGACGAAGAAAAAACTAAAGGAAAAGTGCAAAACTTTCTCTCTACCGACTCCAACACCGGGCAATTGTCGCCTTAAACGGGAATTGAATTAGGAATTTCTCCACCCAACACACATACCACCCCCTAGACTAGAGGTAAACTTTTCCCAACAACATTCCATGATTTATTCATTGGAATTCACTATTTTTTTTTCTTCTTCTTCTCTCTGCTCTCTCAGGACAATAATTTATAAGGCGCCTTTGAAGTGAGCATAACTACAAAGAAAGAGGGTAAAAAAAAAAACGCAGGATAACTAGAAAACTAACTAAAAGACATGCAAGACGTTCGGATTCGAGTTGAACAGCCAACAACACATGGCTCACCCAGCAGCCAGCGACGACCAATTCATCTTCTCCCGCAAATAAGTTTATCGTGAGTTATCCTCCTTTTTTTTCTTGTTGTCCTCTTTTTATATCCCGCTTGTGTGCTCCCAGTATAACCTCCCTTATCAATCTAAATTGAATGTCTTGCAAATTATCAATCATCTTTGGGGGAATGGAAAAGTTTTCCCATTCCCAGTACTAATCCCTGCTTGTATCCTGAAAAAAACTAGATTTCTCCTTTTTTTTTTGATTTATACATTTTCTATTTACAGTTGCAATGATAACGACCCGCATATACCAAGGTCTCCCAGTTCCGAGGAGGATAACTCACCAACGGAAATGAATAACTGTAGACGATTAGTTGATAAGCCGCCATTGGTAAGTGGATGGGTTCTGGGACGGGGAATTATTTTCAAATTCTATTATTTGCCATTGTCCACCGGGATATAGTATACGGGTAATAGCTTCGAGTTTTTAATCCCCTGTGGGATGCTGATTTATCCCGCTCATGAAAAAGAGAGAAGAGAAGCATTTTAGTTGATCCACTGAAGGATTACGTAACATTGAACTTTTTAGTGGAATTTTAGAACTTTTTAACGAGTTTTATTGTGGAAACAAGGTTACCTAGTTTTAGATGAGTGCATGGGAGTAGGATTATGAGGTCATCATAACACACTTTTATATCGTTTTCGTCTGGCTTTGCTCGGACACGTCTCGTCATCCTTCTATGTATGTCATTTCTTCTATGTATGGAAAAATAAAAGTGAACGAAAACTCAACAAAACTGATCGAAACGCCACTGTGAGTGAAGTCAACAACTTATGTGGCCAAGATAATAGCTAGGAACATCCTGGAGCGAATCAAAGAACACCTTGAAGACACACTCGACGCCGAGCAAACAGGTTTCCGATCTGGATCCCCACATCAACACCTTGCGGATCATCATCCAGCAGTGTGTCGTGTATCGCTCACCACTTCACCTGCTGCTCATCGATTTTGAAAAGGCGCTTGATACTGTCAATCGGGAAGTTATTTGGCCTGTCTTGCGCAGGAGAGACGTTCCGGATAAATTAAAAATAATTATTAAGGCTACATGTCACGTCTTGCACAGAGAAAGGCTGTCTGAGGAATTCGAAATCCAAAGTGGGGTTCGGCAAGGCTGCATACTTTCACCAATACTGTTTTTATTGGTGATTAGCGATGAGCTGAATGCAATCTTATCAACAGGAAACGGGAGGAATTCGATGGACTCTTACATCTGAACTCAAACTCCTCGACTACGCCGATGATGTATGCCTACTGTCTCACAGAATAATGGACCTTCACCAAATGACAGCAAATATGGAGAGGGAAGCAGACGTCTTTGGGCTGAAAATTAACTCGGCAAAAACAAAAATGATCAGTCTAGGACCGAACTCATCAACTAATATATGCATTGCTGGACAAACGGTTGAGAGAGTAGAGAGTTTCCAATCACTTGCCAGCCGAATAGGTAAAGCAAAATCTGCGTTTGGGATTTACTTCGCCAAACTGTGGCAATTAGCTTAAACAGCAAGCAACGACTGTTCCGTTCCAACGTTGAGTCCGTGCTGCTATATGGATGTGGTACCTGGAGAGTGACCCTCACTATCACAAGGAAGCGGCAAACGTTTGTCAATAGGTGCCTGCGCGATATCGGTGGCCAAACCGTATCTCTAACGAACAGCTTTATCAGAGCAGGGGCCATGAACCTATGACGACGAAAGTGGCAATAGATTGATCACACGCTCCGAAAGGGTGACAGGTCCATAGCTTAGCAAGCGAGGCAATCCAGAATGGCAGGACAGCCGCCCTAGTAGTACATGGGGCAGAACAGTGGAGAAGGAAGCACGGCAACTGGGAAAGAGTTGGGGAGAGCTAAGGCACATTTCCAGAAATCGTAAGCGTTGTACTTTAATTATGTTTGGGCCTTAAGTCATTGCAGTATCTCCATAATCCGACATAAATTTCTGGCTTGCTTCCTCTTTTCGTAGAAACAATTTAAGTGAAGAACTCAATCTTTTTTATTTGTCATCGAAAAGGCTTAAAGTATCAGCAAAGACATGACCCTTGCCCAAAAAGTACTCCGCATCTCAAGGCGGACATATGTTGTGTCTCTAAAGAATATCACGTTGAGGTGTTCACCAAAAGTGGAGTGCCGCCAATAAGTTATTTGACGTCGTTTTCTACTGAAAAACAGCAAAGATGCCGCTGAATACTTACAGACGTCAGAGCTAGCTACTAGCTCAAAGGTCTTGTAAATATCTACTATTTTTCTCTAAACTTTTGCTAGCCTCTTACCTCATCTTCAAACTTCAATTTCATTAAAAATTGATTGACAATTCAAGTATGAAGTTCATTTGTAAATATTTTGCGTAATTTGGCACCACTTATATCGGCTTGTTAACGGTCGGGTCGCTCAATTTTCCATACGTTCCTCTGCTATCACATGTCAAAAAAACTTGAGTTCTGGATTTTTGTTTGTACAGTTTAGTTCCTTGATTTGCTACCTTCTGTTAGTCATAGTTCCCGGAGTAAGAGTAACTTACTAGATGAGACCAAGGGGTATGTTTATATAGGCGAACCTTCGGTGTACAGATTCATCTGCTGCTCCTCTATGGTGGTCATTGATGATGTAGTCTCTAATTGGGTTTTCCAAAAGATTTGGACCGATTGGTTTGCATTTAGTGGACTTGTGGTATGGAGCCTCTCTTTCTCATGGATTTTATTGATGTTGAAAAACTTATACCTACTTAAGGAATCTCCTAGCGGTATAATCATCTATTGAGATTTTTTCCAATGCCATTTGGAACTCCTTCCGTAACGTAATGACTTCATCTGTTTCATGCACTATTTCAGCCACTATCCCTGATTGAATTCAAACATTCTACAACTGAATTGCATGGTTATTAACTTTCCAGCAGATGTTTCTATTCCTTGCCAAGAAGTCTACCTCCAACAAGTTGAACATCTTTCAAGAAAACATAAAAAAAAAAACGCCCCCAACTCCTGCTCTAAATGAAGGCAAATGTTGTGCACTTACTTTAAGGACCCTACTTTTACTCACAGTTAATGCAAATTTGAGCATTTTGCATCTAACAATTCTAACAAACCGCCAAAAGGGAGAGAAAAAGAGAAGTAATGCCAAGCCATAAACTTTCAACTTTTAACTTTCAACATTCAACGTTCTCGTTCCGTTTCGTCCCGAACATCTGTTTTTAATCATCCATCCTTGAGAACTATTTCTACAACTACTCCACCCTCGATTGCATCTCCATTGAGGGATGCAAAACTATGTATACACAAGTCGTCCTTTTCTTCTTGCTTTTATCCTTACTTACTACTGACTTTGTGACACATAAATATCTGGCATCCGACACACAATGGTTCCTGCGTCGGAAAGGAATTCCTATTTCCACAGAGAGAAAGAGAGAACGCCCGCCCACTAACTCACAAGAAACGTACACTCTCCGCCTTGGTCTTTAAAATGTCATACATTTCAACCAGAAACAAGGACACGAATACTATAGCTGCGATTGGAGATGAGAACTCGTTGCTCGTAGTCGGTAACGGAAGCAGCAATGGCGAAAGGAATGCATGCAATGGCAGATAAAGGTAGAGTTGACAAATGTGTTTTTCGCATTCTTGTCTGTGCGAGTCCTTTTCTCCAACGACCGGCAGCCAGTCGTGTATTGTGTCTGCATACAAAAGTTCAAAGAACGATGGAAACACACAAAAGCTAGGAGAGACGATAGGATATTTTTTTTTTTCTTTTGAAAGGGACTTTCCAACACCTAGAGCCGAGAAGCCTTCCCTTTGTCCGCCATAGTCCGTCCATTCGGCACACAGTCCGGTCCTTCACATTCCCCCCCGCTGCTGCTGCTGGTGGTGTGTTGAAAATGGAAATACCGCACTGTCGTGTAATTGTGGGAAACAATGCCGACAACGACTTTGTTTGGAATGAAATGGATTCATTCGTTCCGGATGTGAGCGCACTAAAAAGGATCAAGGGAAGGAGAAAGCACAAAAAACAACGAAATCAAGTGAATAGTGCCCAACGCAGCAGCCTGCTTGCTTGCAGCTGCCATCTGCAAACCTAGACCTTTGGATTTTTTTGTTTTTTTTTTTCCTTCGGATTGGCTTTGACCATTAAGGGGGTTTTTTTTTGTGATTTTACTTCTTTCCTTGTTCCGTGTTCTTACTTGCTTGCAAGGATAATAAATTTTGAATATCAACCACAAAGCGGGGGCGACAGTTTGTGCGAGAAGAAAGGCTACAAATGGACTTTAGTTGATTCTAAAATTAAATGGTTGCTTTTATTGGGAAACTTACAAGGGAAGTGGTGTATAGGATGGCATCCTGTGGTTATGACTATTCATACTACTTTATAACAGCCTTGAATTCAGACGACTTTACTCAGACAGCAACCGCAACCACACAAATTTTAATGAGTTTTGTCTGAGCAGGTGGAATGTAAAACAGAAAAGAATCACGGAGACACAGGACCAGAAGCAACACGGCCTAGAGTCCCTGAAACACTATGAGAAAGAAAGTCCGAACCTTTGACGATCGAACTACCCTCAAAGTCCTATGCCGCCAGTAGGAGATGCACAAGGCAGTGGCACCCCTGGCAACAAGCTATGAGGTAAGTGTACATGCACAAGAATCATATAAAGCAACGCTGCACAGAAGCTGCACCAAGTTCAGAAGACCACTAATAACACTATTGAGGTTAAGTGCAGGAAAGCAGAAGTCGTACAAGGCAGCGATGTCTAGAAGGACCGGAACAACTCACGAGATCTATGAGCAGGGGAAAAACTTTTTCGAGCACTAACTTCCCATAAAAAACAGGCAGAAGGATATTATTAAAGGAATGACGTTCGCCACATGACAGTGGTCTTCTGTTTGTCCTTGGACATCTTGTAGTAGAAAAAGCGCAAGTTTGGAAAGTATAATGAATCCTAAATGGTGAAGTGATGATGTCCCACGTTTCGGTGTCAGACGAAAGGGGCTTTCACCAGTCAATTGCGGAAAGAAGTCTGTCTTGACACAACCAACTTATCAGTGAAATTCTGTCGGACAATAGAATGTGCAAGAAATAAATAGGACCCAATGAATTCTTTAGGAATTTAGGGGAAGCTTTCGTGAGATCCATGCACCAGCTCGTCCCTACCTTTTGATTAGTTAGCCACTAATGCTGATGAAGACTTGGGATTTTTTCGGATGAAAGTATGCCCGACAATTGCAATAGAGCCGACAGCTTAGCTGCTGAAGTCTTCCAGCATACAGGTGATGACTTACTTAGTGACAACTCCTTTGTAAAGCAGGCACTTAGAGCTACGCCGACTCCGTTCAATTTTGTCTACCTTATTTTGCGAGCTTTAAGATCTCCTAGCCAGCAACCTCATAGCTCCTTATGAAAGTCATCAGCAGATCTTGGAGAAAACTCCACCACCAGTTCATCGGCTATTACTGCATGGCAGGGTATTATACCCTACCGAATATGTCATATAGATTATATGCTACTTTTGGCATTCCTACCAAGGTTGTCCGTCTATGCCGGATGAGAATAGAGAACCCTTCCTGATCTATCAAAATCGGAGTACACAGCCCCGTTAATTTTCAACTCCGAAAAATGTTTGAAGTAGAATGACGCACTATCATTCGACTCCTTTAACGCAATACTTCAAGGAATCCTAGAATAGTCATGGGCCTATATCAGAGGTACAATCTCATACAAGTCTATGCAGCTTGCGCCGATGGGATTGACAGATTTGGAAGGACTCCTTTAGCTATCAGTAAGGCGTTCGTGAATTGTGAGTATTGAATAAGAGAATGAGACTAAAGCAAGGTCCATGTTCTCTACAAAAGCGGGCAGCTAACATGGTACAGAAGCAATTTTTCTCATTAAAGGACTTGATCTTCAGGCAATTGAATGGCAAATCCATCTGTCGAATAGAAAGGTAACCCTCCAACAGATCTTAATCTTCACAATCGTCCTGTATGGCACAGAGGCATAGACCTGCTTAAAAGCACATAAGGATGATCTACCTTAGCTATTTCGAGCGGAGAGTTCTCTCACTGCATAGACAGTCAGTAAAGGAGGACCTCAACCAATAGAATTGTCATGTAATGACTACGATTGCTGGGATATCCAATCCAATTTAATAGTAGAGAAAAACTTCACGAAATGCGGAGCCGATAAATGACGAGAAACCTCAATTGACCTGGAAATGCTTGGCACAAAATCGATTTCAATAGAGAAGTTTTTTGGCTGAATCCACCCTGAGTTTAAATGCCTCCTAAGTAAGCACTAAAAAGGAATTCCCAATCACCTCTTGATCCAATCATTGTGCAGACAATTTCAGCCTTATGACCAGTACTCACTACGCCTTTCCAGGATATAAAACATTCATTTTGTAACACTCCTCACCTTCAATACTGAACTCCATAAATTGATTCATGAACCACGAGTTAAATCTTTAATTGAGACAAGCAGGTGTCGTTGCAGGATTCCCTTCACGACACGAAAGATCCGTCCGCAATCCATTGAGCCTAATTAGATTTTAATGAACTTTTACCAAAGTGAAACGCTGTGCGCTTGCTATCCCACCCACCAAACAGCGAACTAATCGTTGGACTCTTTCCAAATTCCTTATACTCCTTTGGTTGTCCTCCAAAACAAAAAAAAAAGGATTTCAAATAAACTACAGGAAGAACTTTCAACTTTGGAAAACGGAATTAAAAGTTTTACTCCTTACACCACCCATTCGCTGCCTTAATCTCGTCCTTAATCATCTGTTTCACATACAGATGATTAAGGGCGGGCTTCCAATATATAGTATACCCATGGCATGACCTTCCCTCCATCCTGCTGCTATAGAATTTCTCAACGAAATTAAGTTGCAATCAGAAAGGATTTCTAAAACGATTTTCGCAACATGTGCTGTCGAGAGTTTTTGGGTTCTTTTACTCTCTTTCTCTCTCTGGTTTTGTGTTTTGGTGGTAATATCCTTCTTCTTCTGAAGCAGAAATGCATGTGGTATTAGTCCTTGGAGCAAATTTTGGTTTACTAATTGAATATTCTGTGGTCGCATCGTAAGTTGTAGTAGTAATACGAGTAGTTGCTGATGTCGTTTCTGATGCTAGAATTGTTTTTATGTCTTTGGGTGCAATTGCTCGAGAGATGTTGTCAGATTGTTATGCATGTTGCCATTGGGAACAACTGACAGAAGGGGTTTAAGTCGTAAAACATCCATGTAAATTGGGGCCCATTCGGAATTGGATTGCTGAGTTAAGGGGAATGTTGTTGATTCTCTTAGTGATTCAAATGGCTCCAGCGGAGTGGTAGTTTTGATTGGCAAATGGGGATCTCAGGGTGTGGATAAAGTAGGAACACTGGAGTTACCTTTGGTGGCAAATGCATCCTCATTGACGCCGATTTCTTACGACTTACGAACTTTTTGCATGGAAACTATAGAGAAATCGAAACTTATACTGTGTAGGTGCCTCAACGAAAGAAAGTGTAGGAAAATATGAGAAAAAATTCTTGCAGTTGGACTAGGAGGAAAGTCATAAACTATCATTCAAAGAAAATTGGATCAGGACAATCTAAAGAGCGTTTTTATTCAAGCTCAACCGGATTCTGCATAACAGAGGAACGAGTTAACCTTCTACACAGATTCGGCTTCATTGTTGAGTTGTTATTCGTCAGGAGATCGATGACAACTAGAATGAAATGGCATGACTCAGACTCTGAAATCCTCGGATAGATGCTTTAATATATTGAAACAAATGAGGAACATACTATATGTTAGCGGGAACAATCAAAAGAAGTATTAAGAACTGAAGCTTTATGCCATGCAATGGGAAAGTAAATAGAATGACATCAATGCTCTGATGGAAGGAAGATACCGCAAAATGTGGAGATGCAGGCCAATGTACAAGAGGACGAAACTCAGCATAAATGTTTCTTCTTTTTGTGGTGATTGGTGAATGATCTTGGACATTAACATCCTTTCGTTGATGATTCGCGGCTCTCAAGGAGCAATTCTACAAGACTAATTATTGGGAATTACCTACAGTTGGAAATGAAACTTTACATGAGCCGTGTCTGTACATTGGGAATATATTAGAAACAATGGCATGAGGGTTGTTAATAACATTATCAGGAGTTAATGCAAAGACCTCCCTCATCGATTTCTTTTGATCCATGTTAGGTCCTGTGATTGCTAAGTCGGCTGCGATATTTTGATATGCGATATTGTTATACATCGCAGCATAGAAAGCACATCCATGGCGGGTCAGATCATACAGAGGTGCTAAGCCCGCGGTCTTTTTGATTGCGAGTATGACAAGAAAAGAAATAAACTTTACAGTACCTTAGGACAAGGTGCGTCTTTCTGAAGATTCCTGCGGTCCTCTTTGTGTCCAAGGTTAAGCTACAAAGCTATTAAGCGAAAAAGTTTTAACCGGAAACCTAATCTGGTCTGGAGTAAAAAGGTAGCTGGCAGAGATGATATTGCTAATAGGCTGAGCTAAGAACTCATTGCGCCTGATTGAGCACTGAAACAAACGTGTTCTAAGCGTACCGCCGAAAAGCCAAAGGTGTAAGTGCTGATATTAGTCCTTCTCTCATGGATAGAGAGTAAATTTATATTCTTGGACCACTTATTCTGTGTCAAATGGATCTCAACTCTTTGTACTCCTACTCTTAAGAACGATCATGCATATGTTGCCCACTGACAAGTACGGATAACGACAATTACTTGGAGAGCGAATGAAATTCGATACATAATGCCACTTCAACTACTGTCCCTGTAAAAGGTGATGTGTTGGACGGGGTCACGCAGTTTGACAAGTGAATTGAGACTTTTCAACTTTTTATGTTGTGTTATGGGCCCAAGGTTTCCTCTCTTGGCTACTGGAGAGAAAGTGGAGCCAGTAGAAGTAGAAGGTACATAATCCTCCTAAAGTAAAGGTACATAATCCTAAAGTGTTCCAACAACACCTCCACTTCGGTTGGATGAAGTTGTATTTGTGCAACATCTGCTTCAGAAGCCATTGTGCATCTGTTACCTAGCCTTAAACTAAAGACTCTTTTGAAGCTACTGTATAGAGCTTTAAAAGATGACAGCAATAGAGGACAGGACATTAGTTGGAGCAAATGAAACCACGAGCATCACTATGAGCAGAAGTCTTTGCGTAACTGTTTCCCAGCAACTTTCTGTCCAAAGGTCTCGCACTAGTGACGCTGTTTATGAACAAAATTTGATTTATGCGAGCTATTTACCCTCTAAAGTATATAGAAGCTGTGTAGGAAAACTGATCTGTCAAGAACTAGCCCTCTCTTAGGATGCAATGCATGCAATTCAAAAAGAACAGTAGGGGTTACCCAGAACAACAATCAACATTCAGTCGTTGGTCACACAGCGTTCAACATGTTCATGTAAATGGAAGCAGACCAAGGCTTGAATCCTTTTATTACAATTGTCCTTAAAGAAAGCCTCTAGCCATCTAATGCAGCGCAAGAAATCCTATGCAAGCGTTATCAGCTTTATGGTGTATACTTACATGTCCCTAGGTCACAAACGCTCTCTTATTTGATGTGCGGACAACTTAGAAGAACGGTAGACATTATAAAGCGGGTATTGCCATCAAATTTTAGGACCTACATAGTCGTGAAATTGACACTACAATCCATTCCCTCAACAGGACTGGCATGTAATAATGAGGGTACAAGAGCATCTAGAGCAGAAACCAGATAAGTTGTTAGCGCCAAGAGCAGCCACACACTTACGCGAACTCGAAGCATATTCTTATCAAAGCCTAATAAATCCAACGTGCCTTTGGGGTGATAGATCCTATGCCCTGCGAGCCAAAAGATGCAGATCTCGATGTGAATGGAAAGGATAAGACAAACCAACAAATTACACTAATCTTTCCAGCTTTTCAGCCACTCAATCAGCACACATTCCTTGTCCTTAGATTTGAGTTGACTTGACTAACCTGGCTTCACGAGCAGTGAGCGTCGCCTTGTGATTTATAAATTTGTGGATAATTGTACAAAACAAGGTTTGAGTGCTAGAAAGTTGCAAAAAAAAAATTTCATGACTCCACCTTCTGCGAAACTCTTTGAATTTTTAAAATTTCCATGTGATCAATAGTTTAATTTGTATGAACCGAATCGTTTTGACTTGACAGCTGTCAAAAAATTACAGTTTTCAGTTTTTTAAAATTACAATTTGGCAGATTTGAATTGCTGCGAAATTCTAATTTCTGCTTTTTATTTTCGACAAATTTTCAATTCTACTTCTCATCATGACATTCTGACGTTTCATAAGTTCACTTTAAGCCAATAACCCAGTGTATCTCTTCGAGTTCTCTTCTCATATGTCCAGGGCATATACCTTTTGTACAAATTCACGACTAAGACTTTAATTTTTATTTTCTTTCAGGTGAAACGCCTTACAATGGGCCTCCTGCGCAACACCGAAGACAGCCGACCACTGGTGCATACAACGTCCTCCTCACTTAACTCAGGCTCGTCACAAACCATTTCCGATGGTTATGTGAACGAAGGCATCTGTGAGCCAGACAAATTAATCTCTAGCAAATTTGGTGACTCCTGCCGGCAATCGCTGACAGCGATTCCATCACTCGAGTCCCATCGCCTTCAGGATAATAACGAATTTAGTTTCAAAAAGAAATACCTTCGAGAGACCAGTAGTGGTGAGTCCCCAAGTCCATTTATCATCCACCTTCTGTATTATTAATCGGATTTTTTTTTTTTTTTTAAAGCAAATTCAAGTCCGAAAATGTTCGCACCAACGGCACCTCTACGGATAGACAGTCTCAGTCTATCGGAACAAACCGAATTAAAAGGTGCCGCCTGGTTTCAGGCTGGCATACCACGTGAAATATCCCTGGAAGTATTATCTCGTCAAAATCCTGGTGCATTTCTCGTCCGTCAGAGTAGCACAAAACCGGGATGCTTTGCACTGTCACTGCGTGTCCCACCTCCAGCACCAAAGGTAGCCCATTACTTGATCCTGCGAACACCACGAGGCTATAAAATCAAAGTAAGTCCCTGGCGTCGTCGTCGACTGCATAATTTAATTTCTCAATTAATATGAAACCATTTGACTTTGCACTGTCCGCAGGGATTCACAAAGGAGTTCCCCTCGTTACGAGCCCTAATTACACACCACTCTGTGATGCCGGAGCTGTTGCCCGTTCCCCTGTCGTTGCCACGACCGAATACTATGATGCCGGCGCGACGAGAGATGGAGGATTTCGATACGTACGGTTCACTGAATGATTTCCGTAAAATGATGTCTGACCTGAATGTATGACTTTTAAAATCGGATACCAGTCCCGCCAGATGACACCCAATGGGTGGGCTGGACGAGTCCTTGAACCCTGCAGATATCATAACCATCACCACCAATGAAGAGGGCGAGGACGTCGCCGCCATTGCCGCCGTTGCTGCTGCCGATGATAGACTCATTAACATCACCGTCGCGAATTGCATTGATCCTGAGCAGCCAGGCAGTAACCAGACAGAAGGTGGTTGTGGTGTTTCCAGGACAACAGAGGAGGTACATTTGGCCACCGGTTGCAGTAGTAGCAGCAGCTACAGTGAAAGCAGCAATAGCAGCAGCGATGGTAGTACAGCCAACATGCAAACGCCGAATGGCGATGTATAAATTCATATAATGTGCACAAAGTACATAATTAATAGGTAGCAAGTCGGTTCTGGCAAAGGACTCGGGTGGAGGGGGTCATCCCAACCGACATATGACTAATTTACTTTGGCTTGAATGTTGTCTGGCAAATAGACGATGATGGTGACTTTCAGACAGACGTATACTGGGATAGCAGTGGTATTAAGGATTAAAATAAAGGATATCAGCGCGGTCCAGACATAATAAGATAGACATACAGCAGGCAGGACTCGATGTGCTTTGTGTTGTAAAAAATTATGAAAAAAAAAAAAATTATAATACTGTGGATGCTTTATATGTTACATGTGCACGTATAGATATATAGAAACGTATTTTATAGATAGGGTAAATGGCTTGATTGAAAAATTAGGTGGGCAGGTGTTTTGCTGTGTTAATAATGTATACGTAAACTCTTATTTTTTTAAATGTACTTTCATGTGTCTATTAACGGTATATTAGGCCTTAAAATTTACTTGTTTTGTGTTGAGTTATATCCTTCAATCCAATGATAAACTTGAGTTGGTTGAGGTTTGGGAACTATTCTCTTCTAAATGTTCACTCTTTAAAGTTGGAAACCCAAAAACCTCTTAAGTTTCTTCCCATTTAAATCTAAAACATTAAAGGCGACAAAAGTATTGGATTCAAAAACATAGATCGAAAGTTTACTCTCTGAAATCCGTGAATCTGAGTTGATCGAATTGTTTCAAATTCGAGTGAATAATATTCATTTTAAGAGATTTTGTTGCATAAATTTGAACACTTAAAAATCATCTCAAGTTCTGCATTTACATATACATAAAGTTTCAAAAAATCTACAGTTACTCATAAATCTCTCCAAAGAATGATAATATCGCCAAAAGGAATGATAAATTAATCGGAATGTGAGCGAATAATATTTTTCTTTCATCAACTTTGGGCAATCGAATATATTTCACCTCAAGAGCTGTTCACAGCATTCTATTATGGAGAATATTGAGAATTTAAGACATGAAAGAGAATATTAAAAAGGAAAGTATTTTGATGAAATGTTGCAAGTTTTTCTCCGGTACTAGGAAGGAATAAAAACCTTTATTCTATTCTTTTATTTTTTCAATTCTATTCTTCTTCTTTTCATTCATCTAAGACAAAGAACGGAACACTGACAGGTGCTAAAAAACAAGAGAATGTTTCTTCCAAAAAAGAACGAATAGAAATCAACGTAAAACCTTTTCACACTTTTCAATTCGCGAAGGATTTCATTTCGTTCAGTATCCGAACCCAATTGGGACCATTTGGTAACAAACACAGAAAGAACACAGGATTAATTGGTGTACCCAGTAGATTATGATAAGCTCAATGCATTTTAGGTTTCAGTCTATACTCTCCATTGGTGGTGTCCAAACTATCGGGATGAGTTGTTAGAATTTGTTTCATGCGATTGTAATTCACAGTAATCTTTTTCATGGCTGTTTAAAATACAATAGGTCTTGTTATTATTCGTCCTGGCATTTCTTTATGAGTATAAGGAATGCAGTTCCATTCAAGATAGCAGTATTAAGGTAAGGACTTGGCAAATTATTCAGTATGCGACGGGCCTGCAAAATCCCGAGATGCTTCACCAGAAAAACATAGATAAAATCCGTCAAATGCTGAGCTTGTTTAAGAAAATGCCTGCCCTAACCCCAATCTTGGAATCATAAGTTCAGTTTTTATCGATCTCGTGATTGAAGCATTTGTCTGTCCGAAAGTTCTAATGAAAAAGTATAGAACCGCAACCATAAGCTGAAGGTCATTACAGTTATCGTTTCGACCAGCATTTAGTATAGATCAAGTACAAGGTTGTCCTTCGAGTTCAGTTTTAAGTCTAAGATTTCATCTAGACGAGTTTGACTTCTTTCGTTTGACTCTTGCCAGTTCGTACTCCACAAGGAAGGAACAGATCTCCAAACTCTCACCTCTTCATATAGCTACAAGATGCTGGCTGGTCAGATTCACCCTCAACTCTGAGTAGCTTCTACAACACTGGGTACCTCATGTCTTCTTTTTCATCTGGATATTGTAATGGTAGTTTCCGGTGTCTTCTCTTTATCCAGACCTGAAAGGTGAGAGCAAGGAGTAATTAGCAATCCTGAGTGGTTCACTTTGTCCAGGCCACAATTTTTGATCATTTGATCTAACTATTCTATGTAGGTTACTACGAGCATATTCTGGCTCACCGATGTCTGGCAGCATCTAGCCTGCACAATGTGACGCCTTGTTACTAGAACACTCTATGTTCCTTTTGAATATTAACCTATTGCCGTGTATAACGTCAACTTTTAAATACTTCTATCTATTTGATGGTGTGGTGCCCGGGAAATTGCGTAGTCTTCAGCTGAATATAAAGGACAGCCTCTGCCTTATCAGCTAGCTCCAATAAGGACTACAGCCAATTTTCTATCCCGATTCCCGACGACTACTTTATCCATTGTGGACTCTATCTCGTGAATGTGTTTGGCCATAAAGAAAGTCTTATGTTTAATAAAAATTTTTGAGCTGTATTTTTTGGGACAACGAGTTCCCTTTACCACAGCATGTGAATCATTATACGTCTTCGCACATGAGTTCCTTATTTCTTTCTATGATTTCCTCTTAAGTTCTTTGTGGCACTCGATTTTGCTATTTGCTAAGCAAATATTTCTATCCATTAATAATGTGAATAAAAATAAAAAAAAAATATAAAATAATTAAATATATATGCCTTTGTTGTTCAAAAAATTAATAATAAAAATTTAACCAAGTAAACACAAAACAGGTGATGAATATGAAAACAATTATAACAATGTATGTATACAATTCAGCCTAATAGACATATATATTTTATTAAGTACTAACTAGCTAGAATTTTAAATAATTAAATTCAATTCAAAGGAAAAATAAAAAACAAAATGACTGAAGCATTTTAAAAAATAAAAAAAAAATTAAAATGTATTGTGTTTTCTCTTGTGTGGCAAACAAAACAAAAATTATACGAATTAAACAATAAATATATATATATATGATCAAAGTTGTAATTTTTTATATAAATGTTTATATACAAAATATGTAATATTTTATTTATAAATTTATATACAAAACAAAAACAAACAATTAGTTAGTATACCAGTACTTAAATTCTATTGTATGTTCTACTCCGTTTTTGTTAAATAAAAAAAAATACAAATAATAATGTGACCGTGAATGCAAAGTGTTAAATGTATCTTAAATAATTATACATATTTCTTAATATACAGATTTAAGGAATATTATTTAGAAAACAAGAACAAATAAAATAAATAACAATTAAAACAATATTTATTTGAGGAAACAAATATACAATATGAATACTTAAAGTAAAAACATAAATAAATAATAATATTGCAGAATTTACAACAAAAAATAAAAAAAAAAACAAAAAAACAACATATATATATACAATTTGTAAATAAATTTAACAAAAATAAAACAAACAACAAAAATGTGTTAAAATTAAATTGTTTTATTGGGACAATCGGCGCGTTTGCAAATGGTCTTCTGTCAGTTCAACTTTCAAGTTTTATAAACACAAATTTCTCTGTCACCTCGATATGACTGACGGAACACGAGACAGTTGAAAACTTGGCCGCCCGTCCTCTTTGGATCAAAAGGAGTTATTCCCGTACGCACTGGATTAAATAACCCACTACTACTACTGTCCCTTACTTCACTGTCATCAAGGGTTTCGTTTCGAGAAGGGGCTTGAGCTAATACAGTGGTGGCAAATAAGGTTCCAGCAGCACCGCTGGTTAAATATTAAGCCTGTGATAAATGAGCGTGTCTATAGTGAACCCACTCCCGGCTTTTGCGAGCCTTAATCAGCTGTTGTCCTAATACGTTTTTAATCCTTGTTATAGCGGGAACAAAGTTTTTCAAATTTTAGTGTATTGCGAGCACTCAGATACCAGCGCAATATTTACTATGACCATCATCTGCGGGAATCAAGTCGGGGCTCTGAGTATCGACGTGGTTCTCGCCAGAAAGCATATAAGCAAAAAAAACAAGAAACTAATTCACTATGGACGTACTCTTCCTTGGGTAAGCGACTTGTTCCTGTTGCATTTCATTGATTTTGCTCCTTCATAAGCGTTGCCACAGAATCGCTTACTATTTTCCGAGCATTTTCGGTGCTCATTATCTTTCCAGAGATGTTGTCTGGGATTAGTCCTTATCTCCTTACCCTGTTTGTATACCAGTAGGTGACATTCTTCACAATATCGTTGCCAATGGAACATGATATGTAAAGCATCTTCGATTTCTTCCGTACAGGGTGTGAAAAAATACATATACATTAGATGATAAGCCCATAGAGGGTGTCTAGCTTGTCATACCTATGTAGCTATGTATATTGTGCGTGGAATACATTTACTTTCATCTAAATCTGTGGCAGTATGTTCTGATTCCGAAACATCCATGGCCAGTAAGCATCAGATTCAGATTCTTGCTTTCTGTTGATTCAAACATCTACGTATATTGGGAGGATCAATATTTGAAACCAACTGGATTTGCCAAAGCCTCATCTCCAAAGTCTCATCAGCCAAAGTCTCATTTCTACTGATATTTTTCAAGACTTGTCCTTGGGGAACTTCAGTACCACTTTGATTCTTTGCTGTTGACGCCATTGTTTTGCTGGCGAGATACTACGATTGGGCTTCTTTAACAAAAACAAAAAGCTGATTGGTACTATTCCAGCCACTACATATGTTATACCGTAGGAGGTTCCTCGGAATTCACTCCACACTCTCAAGGCATTGATTCAGCAAATGCCTCTGCCTTCCTTTTGTACGACTTTGTACAAGCCAATATTTAGGTGTCAATGAAGGTGTCATCGATGACCCAATTCCAGCTAAAAGTAGTGTCTTCTTCTGACTTGTACCTCCCATATGAGCCTTGCTTCAATTCTAGTTTCTCTTATATTCACCATGACTCGTCTGGAGAATGAATAGAGAATTCTACTCTGTCCAATACAACCCTCAAACATCAACCAGACGATGGACCACGCAATTAGATAGTCCTTAAGGCGAATTTAAATGATTTGCAGATGTTTGAGTGAGTTTTTCAGAAACTTATTCCACTGGTGGCTGGCTCACTCTCTTACTCTTAGAACGATGTACTTTTTTTGTATGTATAACGGATTCCTCTTACTTCTAGTATCAGCTTGAGCAGAAGTCATTACAGCAGATGACCAGCCTTTAGACTTCTATAACCCAGTGTCCGGTGAGGCATTTATATTCTGCCGCAGTTTTATCTTTTGTGCCTCAGGAGTCGATGATATGACCAGTGTTGCCTCTTACTTAACTAAAGTAAGATTTAGTTATTCGTACTAGTGGAACACTGTCGAGGTAGTTTATCAAACTGGTAATCATCAGAAGGTGAGCCTGCACTGTCGAAATTTTTCAATGAGAGCTGCATTGCAGGCTTTCACTCATTAAGGTCTAGCCCACACTCAATTGGCACATGATAATGTTGTGGTGTTGCGGCGTTAAACAGATGTGGAGCTCTCAATTCATACAGATAGGGATCTAAACCAGTTCTCTATTTGGCGCAGAATGAAGAAGGCTACCTAAACTGAAATGACACCCGTGGCAAAGGTCATAGAAATTGACAGTGACGAGGAATCGATATTGTTTCAAAACGCTCCATATGCTGCTCTATCTATTCCTTGCTCAATCTTATTGTAGAGCTGGCAGCCAATTTTTTGCTGACTATATTACTTAGAAGAGTAGGTGAGGAATGGTTCTCAATACAGAGACATGTAACTCTTCTAGTTCTCTTTCCTGCATGTGAATAGCATGCACACAAAGTGCTTCAAAAACCCTGATCGTGGCCAATTCAAGTCCTCCTCTACCTCTAATGGTTCTCCTACTGACGTTTAGTCCTGAGATGGCGATTGACGCTGACAGTGCAATAATGAGCTGAAGCTAAATCGAACTAAGTATGCAAAAGAAGTTCTCATACGACAACAAACATAAATGGGGCGTGTAGAACGTGCTGCAGCACTTTGAATTCTAGCCGGACAATGTTACGTGTCGCAAAAAAGTGGGAAGGAATCTTTTCCAACTTGGCGTGAGAGGTTGAAACTAGTAGATGGCTTAAAACGGAGTTGATTAAGTAGGCCAACAAATAAACCTTATCAATCGAAATAATTATATACCGGCAGTGATTAAAGTCTGTAGGACATGGCTCAATTACTTCGCTATCTACTGTTTCCACTTGCGGATTTTTATGAATACTTCATTGCCCTGGTCATCGGTTGAAATGAAAATTGCATTTAAATTTGGATTTTTTATACCCAACGGGAGATCATAGCAAAAAAATAAAAAACTTAATGAAATAATAATCACTTTTGGCTTTACACATTCAGTGTCCATGAGTGAAGGATACAAGTTACCTACTCGGTCTCCATCATAAAAGAGTCAATTACAAACCTATCTGATAGCGAAAGACAAAAATTGTTATCGAGCAGATACTCGTATAATGTATTCTGTTCAATAGCGATTGCGTAGGTTCGCCTGCATCCTTTGAACTGAACATGAACTTTAGCCATCGGGTCACCGCACTATTTTAACAGAGATGGCGATTGGGGACGAAAAAAGATTTATTTCATTTTCAGATTCAGGTGTAATTGACTGGGAGACATGAGAACATGGGCGTTGAAAAGTGGTAACACAAAATTAACAAAAAAAATTAATTTTCTCGCAAATCATAGATCAAAATCGCAGCTCAAAATTGAAGGCCCAAGAACCGTGAGCTGTAAAAACTATGGTTCCGGAGCTAGTGTGTTGGATTAGTGTGCTTGAGATATACTAACATGGAATGATAATTTGACTAGGGTAAGCGTAGATCTAAGTACTCTCTTGGGACCATTAAGACTCCAACAAGACGGGGTGTCCGTATATTATTTAGTGTCAGTGTTTATAACTGCAGTTAAATGCTGTCTCCAATCATGACTCCTCTTTTTCCTCTTGTTGTCACTTGACGATTTCGTAGTTATGGCAATTAACATATGTCGCCGTTGAATGTAGCTAGTGATCTTTATTATCTCGCCTCTGGCAGGGACCTTTACTGCACGCTTTAGAATGGTGCATCAAAGAGACTCTAAATCAATCATTGCAAGATCGTTTTTATGTTTTTTACCGATGAGGACCCAGGTCAGTCTTGATCTTATCATCATCAAAGGTACCACCTTGCCAGTGAAATCAAATGGTTCGGTATTGGGAAGTCATCGACGCCTGCGCGCCATCTCGTTACAACTGCCCCCAACTCATTCATAACGAGCGTGGTTTCTCCTCGACAGTTCTGTGACATGTTTGCCCAGAACAGCTTGATGATTTCCCTCCTTGGGTGAGAGCACTCCACTGCATGGGCGCATTTTGCAATGGAGTTGTCGATTTGCGAAGGATGTGTCCAATCAACTGCCACACTTTTTCCTCATATACTAATGTTTGTAAATTCTTTGTCCGTCCTCATGTAAAGCTGTTTGTTAGAGACACAGTTCGGCCAAGAACTCCTCAGGATGATTCCTAAACATTTATTAAGAAATACTTTCAGCCTACGTGCATTTATGGTGTTCACCTTTGACCTTGTTTCTTAAGCTCACATTGCCTTCCAAGGTTTTGAATAGTATTCTGAAAGAAGATTTAGCCTTTCCGATTCTGCTGCAGACATCAAGTTCGGTGCCACCGCGGTAAGTTGAAACCACACTTCATGGATATGCATAGCAAGTTGTCAAATTTTTCGACCGCTCAACTGCCAATTTATAAGTTGGGCAAGGGTGTTCTACTTTGTATTTGAAATTCCACCTTACTATATGATGTGTAAGACGTGACACTATTAGATTTTCTGTGATGCCTCTCCTGCGAAAGGACAGCCAGGCAGAGTCTTGATTCAGGCAAGACTGTATCGATGAAGCGGAGACCCGTATTCGACGCATTGCTCGATTATAATTCGCAAGTGGTTTATGTAGGAGGATTCAGCGCGGAGCTTCCGTCCAAATTATGAGAGCTCTGGACTGTATGCCTCGTATAACAATCGATAACTCGTCATCGAAATGTGAGGATTTGGCATTTCCACTCATGTAATCGAGCATTAACTATTGAAATTTAAGTTGACAGCGCTGGGTTATTTCATTCAAATACAGTTCGCGGTTTAAACAGCTGTTCGCGTACAGAGAACTTTTGTAGTTTTTCACAGTGAAGAGCGCTCGCTCACGAGAGAGTAAGAAATTTCTGCATGCGTGTATGGTTTACGAAAACTGTCAAATCAGTGTATTTGCAACTTTTTCTTGTTGAATCCGTTCGTTTACGTTTTTGTAATTTAGCTTTCTCTGAGAGAATTTTTCCGCAACTCTTTAAAATTTTATAATCTACGAATTTTAGTACACAAAGTACGCGGTATTATTGCCCTGTCAAGTTGTCGAACGAAAAAAGAGATTTTGAATAAAGGTATGTGGGCTAGACTCCCATTCAATAGTATTTAGATGAAAGCGCAAAATAAATTTCAAGCACATGATTCCATATGTCACTTTATGTCAAATTTGACAATGCGTTGGTTAAAAACAGTTTAAAAACGAGTTTAAGTTGCTTTTAATCTAAGTTAAAGGCCCCTTGAACTCATTGAGCTATTTTTGAGCAAATAATATGAACAATGATTCAAATTGTTGGATTCACAAAATCAGGATTAAATTACCAGGCTTAAAATTCTCTTGAATCTTATTTAGACCCGTTGTTGATTTCTGTGTTATTCATGCCAGATTCACAATGCAGCTTGAGAGAACTTTAGGCCTCATTTTCAAAGTAACGCTTAACATATGGAACAGCAAAAGGTTTTTGACATTTTTTTTTTTTGCTTAAAAGCTTCTTACCCTCAAATCCAGTTCACTACCTCAAAAAAATGACTTACTTTGCAGTTAAAACTAAATTCCTCGACCAATCAGAGTGACTAGCTCTGTGGAACGCGCCCAGTTACGCGAGACTCGTTCTTCTTCTTCGAAAAATTGAAAAACTCTCTCGAAGTGACTAAGAAACATTACCATGCCTTATGTGACTTTGTAAAGTAGCCAGACAGAGGAAGCTATAGTTCGGTTTTAGGGAGTAACGTGTCAGAGGTGCATTGAAATCTCCGAGTACAGCTTTTATTCCAAAACCTAAGTGAAGTTATCCTAGACTTCAACTATGTGGTCAAAGAATTCCTCCTTGACAGAGTTCTCAAGTGCATTGGCATGGAATTTTAAGGCAATAAAGGACATTTTTTCCTTTGGTACTGATGTATGAGTTGGCAGAGACCCCCCACAATTCAATGATCCAGTTTAGGACAGCACGTTGCTCTCAAAATTCCCTTTTTATGCGAATTTCCCTGAGCACCTCCACTGAGTATTATTCCCATTGGTTATCCCTCCACTTCAGGTTCACAATTAATGACAGTAATTGCATTATTTTTTTGTCCAATTCCACAGACAGAGGCGGTTGTTGTTCAATTAAAATCTGCCGCATTGATCTCATTTTCCCCCGACAAATAACCCGAGTTTCCCTCCAGTAGGGCTAGTTGATTTTGAGATATTTTTTTCTTTTTTTATATAAAATAAAAAATGTTACTTTAAATATGCAATACAAAGAGATTTTTGGGTTAATTTCCATTTTCATTCACGCGGTATACCATTGTAGGCTTTTCCAATTTTGGCGAGAGGACTTTGTGCTGAAATTTAATCACGGCACAATGTTGGAGGTTTTTTTGTTAAATGAACTAATATAAAACAAATTTAATTAAACGGAATCACCGGGTGTTTATTAATTACAATACCTTTCAAATATGTATTTTTTTTTTTTGTATTTTAATCCGATTAAATGTTTCAGTGTTTGAAAAAAAATATTTAATGAATAGGTAATTATGAGGGGAGTGAAGCTGGAGAGATATCAAAGGGTAGTATTAATTTTTTTCTATAGGCTATATGCTTTATCAATCTGAAAGGGCAAATATTATTTAAAGCAGAGAGAAGATTAAATTGTGCAACAAATGTTAGTTTAGTTTTATGTAGTTGTTTTGTATTTAAGGTAAATTGAACGTAAAAAATGAGTTAGATCACACTGCTGTTTAAAAATCTAACCGACACAGGAGTGCCTGGGTTCAATATTAACCAGGTTAGAGGTCCCACAGCGCGCAAATAACGATCTCTGAAGAATGATACTATTTTGTACTCCAGAATGTGGAGTGGATATGGGCACTATCTAGGTCAGGGGGGCTTTAGTGCTACTTTCTTGTTTGTTAGTGTTAGTGGCCACATTAAAAACCAGTGAAAAATGCTACAATTCGCTTGGAGCGAATCGTATGATACCCTATCCCTATCTTATTTGGTCGTGTCAGTGGGCGGTGGAAAATGTATTCACAAATTTTCTATTTTGCCCCATAAACTAATATTTTTACTCGAAAATTAATTTTTGAAGTAAACGCCCCTAAAAAGTGGGCGTGGCCATATACAATGTATAGACGATTTGTAGATTAAGTGAATATCTACATATTTGCCCAAGTAAGTTTTTTCGAGTTTCATATGAAAATACTGAAAAAAAGTGATTTTTTTGAAAAGTGGGCGTGTCAGTGGGCGGATTTTGAAAATTTTTACACTTGTATTGCTTACTTTTCCGAAGACCTCGTATACAAAATTTCATCAACCTAGCTCAAAATTTAAGGCCCAAAAACTGGTGACATACGGACGGACGGACGGACGGACAGACGGACGGACGGACGGACAGACGGTCGGACAGACGGACGGACATAGCTCAATCGACTCGGCTAGTGATGCTGATCATTTATATATATACTTTATCGGGTCTATCTGTAATATTTCTCTATGTTACAAACTATGTATCAAACTTAATATACCCTTAGGATAGGGTATAAACATAATGTGTTTTCCAACAGAGAATTCTGAACTTTGACGTGTTATAGCGACCATATTGTTGAGTCAACATCTGTCAAATTGAATGTTCTTTATTTAGTCTGTTTTGCCAAATCAACATGAAGAGTAATCGCGTTCATCTACATGTGAAAATGAATCAATTGTTTTATAAAAGTGGGACCTCGTAAACAATCAAAATTGTCGAGTTAGGGACGATAAAAATCCACACGAGATCCACCGAATTGCAGAGAAAGTCACTGTTTGGTGTGGATTTTGGACTGGCGTCATCATCGGTCCATACCTCTCTTGAGAATGAATTTGGCCAGGCCATCACCGTCAACGGCTAGCGCTATCGGTCGATGATTACCAATTTCTTTTGATCCCAATTGGAGGATATGGACATCGATGATACGAGGTTTCAAAAGGACAGTGCTACGTGCCATACAGCCCATCCAACAATAGATATTTTGCACGAGATAAAAAATGTATGTAATTGAAATTGCATATGAAATTAGAGCATTACTCAATCGATGTCACGGGCCGGGCCACAAGTTATTGTCTTGCGGGCCAGTCATGGGGGTTGGCAAAAGATAAAGATTTTCACCGCTAGAAATAACGCACTGTGTCACCCAAAAAGGTGTGCCCCCTTGCCCATTTAACTTATTTTCATTCAGTGTATACAAACCACCCTGATGATCTTGTGAAGTTCAGCAACTTGGCGATGTTTGCGTTAGAGAGTTCTTCTAGACTCTACAGCATGAAAGAAGTGATTGTCGAGAAATTTGTTTCATTGTGTTGAATGATGGAGTCCAGGGCACTGGCAGAGAAAGTGGGTGTTGTCTTCTACATCGTTTTTATCGCTGCATCCTCTGCATAGTTCTTCTTCCATTCGACGAAGTTTCTTCAAATGGTACTGCAGTGTTATGACCCGAAGATATCCTCACAAGCATTGACAGGGATAATCTATCCATCGAAGGATGGCCATAGTTGTTTTAAAATAATGCAAGTTTCTATAGAATTGCTTCAAGCCTGAGAATATTTATAGAGAGACCAGTTTGTTCTAATTATCCGTTTTTTCATTTCCTGGGACGCCCTCGTGCCCAAGGACCCAGCACAGTAGAAACTTTAGCTCTTGAGGACAGCACTTCATAAGCTTGCATTTGATTTCAGAAGCAGTAATTGCTTTTGTAGCTGCCTGGCCGTCGATAAAGAAGGTAACACCTTCTGGTGGGATTGCTCTTATGCTGACGATATATACCTACTCTTTCTCAAAAACTAAGGTTTTCAGTCTAATACAACCTCATCAGCTCGAACATATTTTCGGTATGGTCTCCAACGTATGGCGAAGCAATGCAATCAGCGTTAACACCAATCTAAGACTGTTTAACTCTAACATTATATCCCTGCTCTTATATGTATGTAGCACGTGGTAAATAACCATCAACATCCCAAGAAAGTGGCAAACGTTCATTAACAGGACCCTGTGGATTTTCTGGACCAGCCACATCTCTAATGAAGACCTCTACCAGAGAACGAATCAGGAACCTAGAGGCAAGATCATCCGACGACGAAAGTGGCAGTAGATTGGTCACATGGTCTTAAAAGGTGACAGTTCTATAACTAACCATAATAAGCAAGGCAACCCGTTCACCCAAAATGACAGAATACCCGGTGATCCGAGGAGAACATGGCACAGAAGGATCGGAATGGAAGCACGGCAGTTGGAAAAAAGTTGGGAAGAACTGAGGCACATTCACAGAAACTATATATGTACGTAGTTGTAATACGGGCCCTAGGTCCCACAAAGGAAAAAGGATATACTTATGTATGTACTCTCTCTCGCAATGAATTTTAACCAAATGCCACTCGTGGTGCCGTAATGGTGAGGTGGTGGCATGACTCACAATGCCCGAGCATCTGTGTGTGGCCTAGCCACGTAAGTTCGCATAACGCCAGCACCATGTGCCATTTCGGTATGGATTTGGCCCAACTTTGCCTCAAGTGATAGAGTTTCTTAGTGAGTGCCGTGGCTCTGTGGTTACTTCTCAAAAACATTCTGCGCTTTGGCATAAAAATGCAGGTCCCTTCTATGCGCGCACAACATACATGTGAGATACTATCTGCCAGCTGTGAGACCTTCTATGGCTGTTTATGGCCTGAAATCTATTTTTTTTTATTTTTTATTTATTTCATTGACTTTCTGAAGCTCTCTCATTTCCATTCTCATTTCCAGCATACGCTTTTCCTTCTCCTTCCTTTGCAGCTTCTGCTTGTCAAGTGTTCCTCCTCTCCAGCATGTCTATAGTTCACACTCGATACGGATTAGGGCATACCTATGAACAAGAACATCTTTTGCAGAACCTCTCAGTTGTCAATTGAAACTCTTTGCCAGAAGAGACCAATTTAGTCACCAGCAGAACCTATCTTTTTGACGTAGCAAGAGAGAATTAACTAAGTATAGCCCCCCCTATTGACAAATGACCGGTCTCAAGTTTCATAGAGCCTTATGATTCTGACGATAAAGCTTCCCCAAACCTCTTTCGCTTCGCAGCTCACTAACGCAGCAACCAAATCCTGATCACGGAAGCTCTTTCCGATTGCTCCTCATAGAGTACCGAGACTCCACGAACATGTCTGCTGGATCCTGGAGCCTATTTTATAAGAAAATAAAATAGCCAACACTATTTAATTAACGAATTTTTATTTAGTTAACTTCTGGCTTACAAAAGTGCAAAATTTAAATAACAAGTTTCTTTTTATTTTCTATATACTTTTATACGTATCGTTTGGAACAATAAATTGCGTTGATTAATATTTTCTTTTTGGTTGTCGGCTTCGGCGTTAACATACATATTTAAAAAACAAACAAAAGGCAGATCCCTCTCAACCAACAACAATGAACTCTGTTCAATTTCCTTGCTTAAAAAATGTTAAATAAAAAAAAAACGATTGAATACGAAAAATATACTTTCTCTGCATCACATTACAACAACTGGTACAATAATACTATTACAAATGTTTTCCACGTAAAAATATAAGCACAAAGTTATGAAAATAATTTAGATAGCAAATAAAACCTCAACTTACAAACTAAACACATGAAATTGTTTTTTTATAATAATTAACAAAATAGTTTCTAGTCTCAAGAGTAAGTACAAAAATATGTTATGGCTTAAAGCTAATTGTTTCTTTTTTTTAAGTGAGCGTCATCTTCCAGTCAAGCTTATGTTTCTTTCAAAAATTAGTATTAAAAGTGAGTTTTTTTGTTTCATGCAGTTGCTATCTGTTTAAAGCGGTGCACCAGTCTTAGACTCTCAAATGTTAACGCTATGCTTCCAGCCACCATGAAGAAATCTTCTATTTGATCTTATTCCCTTTGTCGTTTAAACTCGTTTAAAAATGGATTCAACGACAAAGGGAATCAGGACTAAATTTAGTCCAACTCAACATTGTGCTTGATATGTTTGCCTTTGCCTTTTTGACCATTTGTTTGTTGTTCTTCAGGCGGGGAAACAATAGCCCTAGCATTGTTAGATTGTGGCGGTCTGGCGCTATAAATGAATTGATTTGGGTTTCTAGGATTTGGCGTTTTACTGTAATTTGAATAAAGGACTTTTTAATATTTGATTCTAAAAGTTAAGAAATTAAATTAACGAACTAGAGTTTCATATCCATGTTTAGGGATGATAATGACAAAGTAATAGGTCTTAAAGAAGATATAAAATGAAAAGCATTACGTTTACGAAACTGTTTACCAAATGATTACTTGCGAGTAGGCATTTCAGCGGCGGCGGGACTGCTGCTTGAAGGTTTCTTATTATCCGATTCTGCCCTCCACGATAGTAATTCGTCTAGCAGTGTATCCATGATGGGATTCGGTCCGAGGCTGGCAACCTTTTTGAAAGAAAAAAAAAAGTTATTATTCAAATAATTGCGGAATGTACTTCAAAGTGCTGGGCGGCCTAAATACTCTCTAATTAAATTTCTTCCCTTGGATTTGAGAAGACAAGGCGATAAATAGTAGAACAACAAGCAAGAAGCAGCGAAACATTGGTCAATTGCTTTTGGAAACGCCCCACAGGCGGATTAGTAAGGATGCAGTAAGGTAACAGGGTTGCGTTCCTTCTACATACGTACACATATTCTCAATAGTCCGCTTATGAGAGTAGAGTGTTCAGATGACCCAGCATCTTTCTGGATCCTCCGCCATTGTCTTCAACTCCGAAGGAACATCGGCTTAAGGAGAAACATCGAACTTGATCAAATCGTCTCTATTCCTAGGCCTACTAGGGATCGCTTCCCTGACATGATCGCTTACCATGGCACTTCTTTGAGGCGCCTACCATGGCACGTCTTGAGGACGGTTGGCGGCATATCTACTACATCAAAAAACCATCGAATCATAGACCAATTCGTTTGAAGTTCCTCAATATTGAGTGCTTCTCGGGTTACGTAATGCACTCCACCCTTACCCATTTTGGCAGTTTGTGTCCCCTTATTCTTCTGGTCATTGTCCAGATGGTTATACAATGGTGAGAATTAGAGTTAAAGATTAATAATTTGTCTCTGGCACTAAGTTCGGCCTTCTTTTAAACAGATTGAGTAGGCTCTCTCAAAATTGAACCAGCTTGACTAGAGAAGAAGACCCCAAGGTACTTTAACTTTTCCACCTGTAGCAGAGGGACTCCAGTAACATGCAGAGAACGTGCCAGAAAACAAAAAAGCTTTCTGAAAGGGTGTCCGAAGCGGTGTGGTGGAACCTTTTAACTCAAGAAGAAAGGATACTCAGATTCAAAAAAGAAGCACGACAATTGGGGAAGAGTTGGATGAGAAGAAAGAGGATACAGCAAAGTAAATTGCCATGTATCACAGCGGCTGGTTCCGAATGAATGGCTGAGGCGGTGCTGAGGCTTTGCTCTGAAAGTTAGTATCCCAACAGAAATCTGGGACCTATGTAGAGTCAAATGAATGCAATCAAAAAGCTGAATTCATTAAAGAGTACATTTTTTTACACCTTTGTCTCAGAGCAGCCCTTTGGCCTGCTTACACAGGAAGTCATGGCAATTGTTTTGATACGATCCTCTGACCGAGGATACAGAAAGACCAAACGCATGTTCGCGGCCTGAGAAAACTTTCTGTGAGCGTTGTCTAGCAACCAAATTGAAAATATCAGTTCCCATTGGCTCAATATTACGAAAGATCCAGAAAAGTAGAATTTTGTGACGCAGTTTTCAGAGAACTCTTGCACTACTTTGGAAGTGATTAAGTGGGTGAGCGAGCTCTTAAAAACAGCTTGACTATCACTAAGGGCACTACTACTACAATTCTTCCAACTACACCCAACAATGTAGCTCGTAACCAAAATAATTTCAAACATTTTGACATAGAAAACAAAGACACGCTTTCGCAATTAGTACAAGGACACCAACCCCTACCCTTGATCGATTTTGGGGCCAATTGTGAAGATCTAAACCTAGATAAGAGTCTGAATGAACATTTCTGTCAAAAGAGCAACGATTTGCTGTAAAACCGATCCTTTTTTTCTGACTCCCAACGCTCGATACGACGTTCATGCCCAGGCTAATATAAAAAGGCTTTTAGGGATTCAAATTGGGCAGCATAATAGAGAGCTAAGCGACAAGTTGCCTTGCAAGTGGCGACGTGAAATGTTTTCTTATTCTGTTCTCTCTTACATCTTTACATCTCCAATCTATTAATGTTATCAAACGACACAACCTTGGTGTCCTACATGAAGGACTAGACCGTCGTAGTCAGAGTCGTTTTAAATAGAAGCACTTTCAGCTACTTCCTCTATTCTATTTTGTCACTTTGAAGACGTAGATCGTATCCTACGCCAAAAACATAAAATATTACCTCTTGACGTGCTTCCTGATCCAACATCTCTAGAGTTTCTCTGGTATACCTAAAGCTTCCCAATTTTTCCAGCAGGCTTATACAATATTTCTTCACCTCTAAGTCACGTGTTCTCTGCCTTAAAATGTCTGCAAAATAGGAATACAAATAAATAGAATCCCTTAGATCTTAAGTAACAAAACTTACGCAACACCTGCTTGTCGCTCTTTTGATTCTGGACGGCATGGATTATAGGAAAACTAAACTTGCCCTCCGTAAGGTCTTCACAGAAACTCTTATTTTCCGTGTACTAAAAGTGAACAAACTCTGATTATACAACCTGATTAAAAGGCTTCGCCATATGTACTCACCTCTTTCATACTCAGATTACAGTAGTCATCCCTGATTTGGAAGTACAATCCTAGGATAGCGGTTAACTTTGAGAAATCCTTCTTATTTTTACTAAACAATTGCATAAGTCTTATGGCTAACATGAAGAGCCCGCCGGTCTTGCGAACCGTCATTAGTTTGTACTCGGACTCTGAGGGGCATGTAAAGTTGTCTCTCCAATAGATCTCCATTCCTTGGCCGCGATGCAATTCCAAAAGTTGTTCTGTGTAGACTTTGGTTGCCTATTTTTTGTGGAGGACAAAAACAAATCCAATTAGAAACAAAGTACATAGTTTGATATTTGTGTGTATACTCACTTCTGGATGACCAAGTAGCTGGACCTTCTCCAGGGCTAAAAATAGAACATAATTGGCCGCATTTATGGTACTGGCGACGCCGTAGATGGAATGTGCAACAGGGATTCCTCTGCGAAGAATCGAATTGTCTTCAATATCATCAATTCTGTAAGAGAACTGTGCTAGTAGATACATACGTATGGAGTGTACAGCGATTAGATTATGTTTTTGTGCTTTTTTTATTTTGTGCAGCAGACATGCAGTGCATGAGGGTGTAATGTATACATACATTACTCACAAAGGGAGTCTCATTAATTAAGCGTAAGCATTTGTCACAATTACAGCGTCGCTGGAGCAATTGAGTTGTTCAAAATCACAAGCCATGGGGGCTTCGACAATTTATGTGCGAGAGCGAGAGCATGATCCGCAGAAAGGAAGCAATTAATTCTTGGAATTCACTTCAATAGTGACGCGATACATGTTCTGGTGCGCGCATAGAGTGAAATGAGTGATGTCGAGATGGGGGTTTCCATAGGCTCATGGTTCATCAATTAATAGAAAAGAAAGCAAACACATCAATTCTGTAAATTGTATCAATTGAACGAAAGAAGGAGTGGAATTCTCAGACACACTGTCGGTTGGAGGCAAAACAGTCATTAATCAAAGTTTTATTTCGATTTATTGTGTGAAATGAATCTGTGATGCAATAGATTATTAGATGATTCAACTTGATGTCATGCAGATGGCAAGAGGTTGGGATTCTAAAGGGGAATTTGGAGGTACTAGTGTCTCAAAACTAAGCTGGAGACACACAAGCTTCTGATGAATAGGGCAAGTGTATATGTTCAATCTGCGTCTCTATTTGTTATAAAAAGGTTAAACGAAGGTTTTTTTCCAATAGGGATTTCCGAACTTTGACAGGTGATTGCGGCCATATTTTTGAAGCCACATCTGTCAAAATGGCTGTCATTTATTGAGTCTATCTTGTCAAATCTACATGGAGAGTAATAGCGTTCAACAACATGTGAAAATGATTAAATTGTTTTATGACAGTGAGTCTTCTCTTCGAGGAAGTGTTGCGCGTCTCGCTCATTTTACGCTCGTCATAATTATCCTTCTGATAGGACTATTCCAAACGTGGTGGATAAGTTGGAATCGAGCGGTTCAGTGAACAGTTCGCCAACACTTGTACGTCAACGAAATGCAAGATCTGCCGAAAATATCGCCACTGCCCGTGAGAGTTTGCAAGAGAATCCGTAGCAGTCAATTCCGCTCCACGCACTAGAACTCGGCCTTTCGCAGACCACAACTTGGCGAATTTCGGGTCATGCCTTGGGCCTTCATCCGTACAAGGTTCAACCAAAGACAAAGCCGTTTGTTCCCTGGCTGGGCTCTGAATTAGTTGGAAGTTGACCCCAAATTCGGTCGAAAAATCATATTCAGCGTTGAGCCCCATTTCCGGTTGAATGGTCACTTGATTTACCAAATTGCAATTCATCCAGAGAAATCTACTGTTTGCTGGGGATTTTGGGGTGGCAGCATTATTGGTCCAAGAAGATAGCGCTACGTGCCAAATACTTGGAGCCACAAAGGGCAATTTGCGCGAGAGATTTCCGAACATGGTTATTTTAGGCGGATGCGAAGTGAATTGGCACCGTTGGGCTTTTTCTTGTAATGTTTTCTTAAGTTAGAGGCCTTCAATTAAAAGATCCAAGTTCGCCAGAGAGAGGAGAAGGAGTACCATCTAAATAGCTGTCAAACGGTGCGGTGTCTCACTGTCACAGGGACATTTAGTAGTGAATAAGTTGACTAGAACCAAAGACTATAGAATATTATAAGACGTCGCACGTAGAACAAAATTTTTGCTCGATTTTTTTTGTTCTAGCACCCACCAATGGGTGCAGCAACATTTCAAATGTTTCAATACATTTAATATCAACAAATTAATATAAATTGTTGTTGTTTTTTCAGAAGCCTGGATACATCCAAATGTTTCAAATATATTTTAGTTTGCCGCGAAACGGCAAGCGGGCTGGTTATGGGAGGGTGTACTTCAACCTCCAGTTTTTGTTTACATTCATGTTGCTAGGTAACAAGAAGTAAACAATAAAATAAAAATCAAAAAATAAAAATATACGCATACGTCCTTTCTTTGTATTAGGTGAATCTTAGGATGTGTGCGCTATTTTAATTTTTCTTCAAGGCAAGAAAATTTAAGATTTTAATTTCTCAAATTCAATTCGAATGTCTACTACTTGTAAAAAGCCGTTAGGATACAGTATTAACGTTTTTTTCAGAGAAATTTCAGTAAAGTAAACTGCTCTTGAGTGTGTTTTAAGAGTAAAAAATCTAATTTTCTTAAAAACTGTTTCATAATTTGTGATTAAATTTAACATTTCGGTCATATTAAACATATTCTGCAGTATACCGTATGTACTTTGAATTTCTGTCACAACAATACCTGTAAGCTGAAGATGGTTGGTAGGACAATGAAATTTTGTATACGAAGTCTTTGGATATCGAAACAAAACGAGTATAGAATTTCAAGTTTTTCAAGCAAGTATATTGGAGGAGGAAGGAGCTGTATACATATATAGAAAAGGGATATTTTTATTGAATTCTGTTCCTCGGACATCATTTTAACTACTGTTTCTTTACACCTTCAGCTAAACTATTTCTGTTTTCTTCAAAATTGGCTTTTGTGATAAAGACATGTTGCATGACTTGAAATCTGGTTTGTCATGAACTCTGTCCTAATGTTGTTACAAATCCGTTTTTATCTTTTTCTGTATGTATTTATGAACATAATGCTTTTCCTCATCAATAACAAAATAGATTTGGGGGTTTACATACATACATATATTTAGCTTTATGTTGCAAGTTGACTGCTTGATGGTGCCCTGAACTTTAATGTCCCTATAAAGCTGCACCGTAAAGCTCTATAAGAAGTCTCTTGAGAGGCAATATTTCGACTGTAGGTGAAAGGGGCAATTAGTCCGGTTGCGGTTCAGACGCAACATTTCCGCTATAACAAATCTAGCTGTCTCTTCTATTTCTAGGACTCACGTACCAGAGTACCAGCCTCTATTAAAGAGACAAAGTTTTATTATGCATAAACTGGCTTTGCCTAATTTGAGCAGATAAACATGGTCATTGATCGAAACAAGATAAAAATTCTGTAGCACAACTTAGAATCACTGGGATAAGTTCGGCTTTATTACTACCGGACTACTATACAAAGAAATACCCAAGACAACCTAACTTACTCAAGTGCTACAAACCAGTCCACTCAGGAGACATGCATGCTTATTTTTCAACTAGTACCAATAACATATTTAAAAAAAAATACGTTCTAAATGCGTCCCAGATGATATAGCATTTTATAATACATTGTTGCAATATTTAATTCCAAAAATTCCACTATGATAAGTCTCTTTATTCGAAAAAAAATGAAATTTGACTACTTCTAAGGCAAAATATTAATAACGCACACTTGGCAAAAGTGTCGAACACTTACTCAGAAAATATGTATCCTTACACAATAATTTTTCGATTCTGTTTATTTTTTTATTTCTTAAAAAGTGGGGATTAAAATAAACAATCTGCCTCCACTGGGAAGCGAACAATTGATTCGGTTCACGAACAAAACAAAACAGATAAATTGGAGATAGAAAATTGAAAAATTTTGACGAAACATTTGAATGTATCCGCCGCAAGAAACAATAACAACAACATGGATGTTTCGGTAAACAAGAAACATTTTAGTCGTTTAGCTACATATTGCTAAAAAATCGAGCAAATAAAAACATGGAACAAAAATTTGTTCTGCGTCTTATAGTATTATATAGTCTTTGCTAGAACTTATCTTTAATACTATAAAACGCAATGTCTGTCTGGTGGGACAATTTTACGAATGAAAATAGGAGTGAGCGCTCTTAAAGTTGCAACCACCGACTCAGAATTTCGGAGTGATTTTTGAAATTGTCAAAATTTTCTCCTTCGTGAACTTTACTGAAACCATTGACAGATCGTTTTGACATTGACAGAACGTAAAAGTAGTTTGTATTTAAAAACAACAATCCGTTTTGAAAGCCCCTTTATGTTTGAAAAAACTACCACCGATTCTCAAGTGAATGAAGGTGTATAGGTACTGGACCGTCCTGTACATGACACAAGCTCTGTTCCCGTACTGACTTAAACTACGAACATCCACGAAGTTTTACGCGAATAATAGCGAATTCGTGTTTCCGTACGCCAAAGTTTCGTAGTTTTTCACAGAAGAGAGAGCTCACGAGAGAGTAAGACATTTCTTTGGGCAAAAATATGAGTTCTGTCAAATAGTTGTGTTGTTGTTGGTTGGCTAGATAATTTGGTGTAAGTTTATACAAAAAAAAGTGACGTCTAAAAAGAGGGCAGCTTTTTTGTTCAACCCGTTCCCGTGCTTTTTTTGACATTTGTCTTTCTCTGAGAGAATTTTACCCTCACTCTTAGAAATTTGGCAAGCTGCTAGTTTTAGTGAAGAAAGTAGGGGAACGGACCTACAATCCACTTCTACTCCACTATGATATATTGCATAACTATTTAATACGATCAACTTTCATAATTTATGTATCTCCTGTTGCACACTGTGTATCAAGCTAGCCTGCGACACATGAGATAATTACATCACGTATTTCAAAATCCCCCATCAATTACAACCTCCTGACAAAATACAAGAATTGAGTGGGATGCACAGTAAATATGCTTACAACTTTAAATAGCAAAAGATTTCAACTCCAAATTCTCTGAAAATTCGTATCGCATGACATCAATCTTCATATCACCGCCTACGTTGCAACAATTCGCAACATCTTAAATCTCGTGAGCGATTAAATTGCTTATCACTCAATCTGACTTAAGTTTCCAAATGGTGTCATAATTTCATCATCAGCACTTTACGAGTGTAGACACTTTTATTTTTACGTTCTAACGCAACAAGCAATGAACTTTAAATACCTTTCTACTCCGGTGACATTAAAATGTCATGAGTCATTCTGATCAAAACATTGTCAGGTCTGATTCAATTATGATTGGCCTTATTTTTTGTTTACTCATATGACAGATCATTTAAAGCGTTGCAAGTTCAAGAGAATGACTTAAAGTTGAGTCAAAGTTTGCTTTGCAATTAGCAAGGACGTTTTATAGTTCAATAAGACGTTACATTCGCTAAATTTTAAACGATAATTGCTATAATTAGCAAGTTGTTTAAATTTAATTTTTTGTACATTTTCTTGTGACACCAAGGACAGGGCAGGTGTCAGATACTGTAAAGAACGACCTTTTACCTTGGCGCTAAAAAAAGATGCAATTTCAGAGCTTTAATGGGTGTTTTGCTGCTGCAAAATCGATTGGAACTCTGAACCTAAGAACCTGTTTATTGTAGAACTTGCATTGTATATCGTCATTCAAAAGGTAAAACTCAAGTCCATTATTAGTATGTAAAAAGAAGGAAATATAAAGTCTATGAAACTAACATACCTATATTGAGTCTTAATAGGAAATATCGATGATAATTAATTGCCTTTGCAGTTGCCTTACTTCTTGGTAAAACAGACTCTTGGCAATGCCTTTAATAGGTCTCTTCCCGTACTTTCTGAACGAAAATTCGCAGCTTGTCAAATTTCTTAGAGTGAGGGTGAAATTCTCTCAGAGAAAGACAAATGTCCAAAACAGTACGGGAACGGGTTGAACAAAAAAGCTGCCCACTTTTTAGACGTCACTTTTTTTTGATTTACATCATATTATCTTGCCAGCCAAAAACAACACAACCTTTTGACAGAACTCATATTTTTGTCCAAAGAAATTTTTTGCACTAAAATTCATAGCATGGGAGATTTATTTTAACCTCTCGTGAGCGCTCTCTTCTGCGAAAAACTACGAAAATTCTCTGTACGCGAACAGCTTTTCGTAGAAATTCGTAAATTTTCGTAAAAATTCGCTGTTTTGAGAGGGTACGGGAACGGACCTAATATTAAACCGAGTCCTGTAGCCTATGTACTTGATAGGTTTCTGATAGCACAAACCAGGGTTCTACGTCGACTCGTAGACTTGTTGTACGTGGCACCACAAAGAGTTTTGTGTTACCACTTCTTTTTTTGGAAAATAAAGCAATTGTTGATCCACTTAGAAGCTACGAGCTGTAAGGTAATTGCATACTTTGATGATGTTACTATTGTGATGTCTGGTGAATTCCCTGGCACTCTAAGGGACATTACACAAAATGTACTTTCGGTCTCATCGTAGATGGGTTATTCACTATGGACTAGGAGTGAGGCCTTAAAAGTATACCTCTTTACCCGAATATACAACATTCCTAACAGAGAGGTTCCCACCTTGCCAGTCTTGTTTTTGGTGCTAATATTTTAGAGTGAGGGCAGTACTGTTGTGTGTTCCTCTGAAAAGGTTTTACGCAGAAGTTGGCTACACGTTTGTTGTCAGACTTATGCATCTATATGACGTATGGTGAACAGCTTTAACAAACACTGTCAACCCCACTCTCCTAGAGAAGGTTGAAGGAGCTTAGATTTGGTCAAAGTTTTGTACATCAATTACAGCTCGATATCGGGTCGATCCACATTTGCTCGGACGGATCAAAGATTTCTGATAGAGTGGGTGGAGGTGGCTTCTCTTAATTTAATCTAAACATCTCCTTTTGCCTTCCTGACTATTGAAGCGTATTTCAAACGGAAGTACTAGCTCAAAGAAGCCTTGTCATGACTGACGTTAAATGCATGGCTTCTGAAGGGGATATTACCATCTTTGCAGACAGTCGAACAGTCATTAGTCAGTCATCCCTGGAATGGTCTACCACTACATCAAGGGCCATACTAGATTACCAATTATCTCTTATGATCTTGGATCAACACAACATTCAGCTAGGGAATTGCAATGTGGACGATATTAATAACATTGGATAGAAAGTTTGAACCTATTCATCCAATATTGAGTCTTTTACCCCTCTTCTTGGAATTGCTATAGGAATCTACTGCAACCTAATCTAACGTATGGAACACTTCAGGAACGTGCCAGTGTTTCGCTCTTTGAGAGGAACGAGCAACCGGTTCACTTTGCTTTGGGTTACGGAACGAAAGGTGTTTTTCGGACGGGAGTGCCCACGGTATTCGGGGAAAGCTTCACGTCGGCATGAAAAAAAGTCAGCAAGGCTGAGTTCAATCTAGATACAAGCGGTGAAGATAGACGTCCATATTTAGAAATTAGAATTTATGCCAATTAGGCCTGCAGATTTGCTAGATTCGGCGGCATTATGCACCATTATCAAGTTTGAAGCGTACTTGAGGGTTAAGGGAAAAGATTAAAAGAGCAGGTAGAGTAGTGTCTTGTCGTGGAAGAGAAGTACATAATTATTTCTGCCTTGTCATTTCAGCTCTTTTGTATGAGATGATCTTGGGTGCTGACTTTTTTGGCACTCAAGGTAATCGTCCCGAATTCGTGATCACACTTATGAAGTTTTACAAAGCAAGAGTTTGTGGCTTGGCAGAAGATATAGGGTGTATGAAATTGATAGGGAAGAAATTAAAAACCAGAGCAACAATACGGTTTCTCCTGCTATAAGGGTTCATATTAAGAAGGAGCAACAAGAAGTGCCCGCTGCAGAGTTTATCGAGAAGTCCAGTGGTCCCTGGGCATAGTTTTCATCAAGAAAGTATATGTAAGTTGTGGACTATAGGGATACTTATTCACTTTCTTCCATCTCATTGACTTGCTTTTGTTAGACACAAACAATAATAAACCATTGGCTCCCCTAAGCTGAAATGTACCACCGGTTTCGTATGTTTTCTGATGTTTCCTACTGATTTTCTTTTCCCTAAGTGGTTGAGGTTGATAGCTTTGTTTCTAGGGGGTCAACAAATGGAAACGGAATACAGGTATGTAGACTTGTTTACCATCACGTAAAGTTAGAGTGTGAAACAAGGTAGAGCTCCATTTTAAGGGAGTGTAGAGCAATGCAGAATATCTTTGGCTATTGAGTAATGTTGGCTTCATTTTCTGCCCAAATTTTAAGCTTGTAGTGAAACTTGAACCTCGTTTTATTGATTGCAGAATGGTCTGGGGCCTTATTAAACAGCAAGTGGAGTGTGTTTTGTATAAATTCTTTAAGAGTATTAGGGTATCTTTCAGAGAGTCTCATGGTATGATTAGGTTGTAAAAACATCAGACGATATGGTCATGTGAAAGATGTAAGACATGGATATAGCATTACAGAAGGTGGAAAGTGGAAAAGCCTAAGGGCGCTTTATAAGGCTAAATGTGATTAATCGAAGAATAACACATCACACAGACTCAGGCTCTGAGAAAGAATAATATAAAGCCGGTTGTCTGTCCTAGTTATCACGCTCATCCCACTTGCTTATGCTATGGCTAACACCAACACAGTTGCTATCCAATATATGTATACAAACACTTGCTGATATGATAAGTAAGGAAATAGGACCTAAGCATGATTTTTGTTGACCTATAAGGGACATTCGACTACGTACCTAGTTAACTAATATGGCATCATTTCGACCAATGTTGGACTTCACAAGAGTTTCGCACTATGACTATAAGCTTGAAGCTGACATTCAGGAGCCAGAGGCATTGAAGGCGATATTGTACTCATCGGAGATTACGCAACTTGATTGGAGACGAGACTAAGTTCAGGGAATGATGCTTTGATGAAGCATTGTCTGCTGACAGAACCAATAAGCGGGCTCGTCGTCTTTTAAATATCTGCCCTTCGTCTCTAGGGATGATAGGGATGTAGTAAACAGCGACGATGACCGGTGGATAAAATAAGGAGAGATCGCCCTAAAACCCAAAGGCAAATATAAAAGGTGTATGGCCGTGTGGCAATGAAACATTAAAAGGTCTGTGGAATTTACTCTTAGAGACAAAGTGTATTGTGATTGCACCAGTAAAGGCCTAAAAGTATCCCGAATACAAGCTAGAAGAACACAGGCTACGAAGATTTCGGCAGGGCATGAGAAAGAAGAACTGTGTACATTAAAACTGGTACTAAACAATGATGCTAAAAAGGATAGACGAAGACCGAAGAGGCGCATAATAAGCTAAGCAGATTCTTTTGTAGGAAAGAATACTTCACGCATTGTTCTTTAATTATCAAATGATTATACATTGTAAGCTATTTTAAACAGGCACTCAATCAGTCCAATATCTCCCTTGAAGAGCAATAAGACTTAGCGTTTTCTTTTTTGTGACGTCTCGTTCTCGAAAGATAAAGCATTTGGTTGCAATGGCCCTCTCTTTTCATTATGACTATGACTATGACTATGACTATGTTCATTATTCCAGACGAAAGTAAGGGACTTATGTGATTACATCTCTCAAAAATGGCCAAACAATAACAGCAACTTCTTTGCATGCGAGCACCGGTTAAAATCTTCTTCTTCATGCCTTATCAAAACATCATTCAGACGTAAAAAGAATCACAAAAGACGATAAGACGTCGAAATATTAAATAAAATAGTAGCCCTCCATAAGGTAAGCCACTTTTAATGCCCGCCGATGATTAATCAACGAAATAATTAATTCATAAAAAAAGATCATTGAAACTGCTTGCCTGATGGCTACAGTAACTCATAAGTCACCTTCACATAGTTAAGTAAAGCAAAATATTTAAATTTTCACTCGCCATAATTTATTTAAACAAAAAAAGAAACACGCTCCATTGCAGCGATCGATCCACTTCGGTTAGATGTGTAAAAACATGCCATAGGCCCGTTAGAACGGTAACCTTGAACTGCCGCGAAATTTTGAAACTGTTTCCATCCTCTAAATCGCCTTACGTAAAATAACCAAACACATCCGACATAAAACAGATTTTTAAAGCGAATCCCGTGGCTAAACAGTTTCCCAAATCCAAACCGAATACTCGATCAAACAGACTAACAATAAACAAACACTCAAATCAGTCATCACCCCCGCGGTGGAGGCATTTAGCGGCGCTGAAAAGGTATCAAACGAAGCAAGAAGCAAACATTTTAACAGCTACATGCGGGAAGTGGTTATCACGGCCAAAATTAGCTCTAGCACACAACAACAACACTAAACAGTAGTACTTACAGTAAACTAGAATTGTGCAGCATTTGGACAATTTCTCCGATTAGCACTAGCTTCTCTGCGGGAATGTTGAGCCAGTGGTTGAAGGCGCGTGCTAGTTTTGAGCGTATCTGCTTGCCTGGAATCTGCTGGATGTAGACAAATGGCTGCAGAAGGATCTGTCAATAGAGAAGAGGATGAATCACCGCAGAATGGGTCGATTAGAGAAGGAACTCACCTCGTTTTGTTCCTGTTGCGTTGATTTGTCTTTGGACATTTCGAGGATTTCGTTGAGTTCTTCCATGTTTGTTGGCTACTGACAGATAGTGTGAACTGTGTTTAAGGAGAAGACTTATTGGAAGAGACTATTCCCACTCAACGGTTGACCAGAAAATGAAGACGAAGAAATCTTTTCCACTCTCGAGACTGCAGCGATCCGTGGCTGAGAGTTTTTTTTTTGTGGTGGAGAAATGTCAGTTCAAGCAGCTGTCAGATGAGTTGTAAACAAAACGAGTTTGGGAGGCTGTGTTAACAATTGAACGCATAAGAAAATACTAATGGAAAAAGTGATTTGAGATTTTGGAATTTTTTTTTGGTTTCAAGATTTTGTACGATTGATATGTATAATTATCATTATTTTGTGGTAATAGAACGACACAAACGTTTTTATGCACTGTACTACTAAAAAGCAATCCACCCGCATAAATGTAAGCAATTTCATGTAAATTCTTAAAAACTGAATTCAGTAGACACGTTCGTGAAGAACAGTTTACGCCACTCTCGAAACATTAACACAGAAGATCTGTAACCAGTGAAGGTTTGGCGGACAAATAAAACGTTTCACCACGGTATAATAGTTAATATCAAAGAATGGGTTATATAGGTGCTGTTTTATTAGATTTTTGAACCTCTAAATTACTTACTAACTCCCAAATGACAACTCTGACTCAGTGGTAATCAAATTTCAATCCCCTGCCAAGTGTATATTATCTTATTTTACCACTTTAATGCAAATTCTCGTTCCTTACTGTACCCATTGAGTACGTCTTCCACAAACTGTCAACCTGTCAGCAACCGACGTGTCAATTTCTATCTGTCACCCATACGAATTCTTTGTCCACATTTGCATTTATTTCTCGAATTTTTTACAAAAAACTTCTTAAAAATGGCAGCAGCAGGTCCAATTCGCACGAATTGGACACCAGAAAAACGCCACAGTGATATGGAAAGGTAAAATCCGACAAATCCCCTCCGAGAAATCCTCAATTTAGTCGACTTTTCCAGATGGGTTTGCGTCTATCCCGCATACATCAACAGTAAAAAGTCTCGGCAGGAAGGCCGTCGTCTTCCCAAGGACGATTGCGTTGAGAATCCAACTTACGTGGAAATTCGTGATGTTCTGTCGACCACAAACCTTAGCTTTGGCGTCGAGAACAAGCAGTATTCACGGGAGAAAAGCCGCGAACCTCAGTACCGTGGGCGAATTCGCATTCAAATGAAGAATAACGATGGAAGTCCATGCAACTTGGAACTGGCAACGAGGGATAGTATTCTACAGTTTATTGCATCGAAAATTCCACAATTGAAGTCGCGACAGAACAAGTCTTCGGACTCGTTTGCGGCGTTATCGGCTCCGGCACCAGCGCAGGCCCATCATTCTGGAGCTGCTAGTGGCGGTGGTGGCGGCGGTCACAAGAAGGGAAAGGGCAAGAGACGTTGAATACAATAAAAGGATTAACGAAATTGAGTTTCTTTTTAATGTTTTTCTTGATTCAGATGATTGTTGACTGGTTTTAGGGCTAAGTTCTGCGGCTGCATGGGAGATTTCTTGAATCCATCCTCTGCTCTAGATAGACTAGTGAAAATATCTATATTGTGGGACTCACTATTGGTGCGCCGCTTTACGCCATCCACGGATAAAATTATCTCTATAACGACAGTCAGAATTTTGTTGAAGCAAGAAGCTTTTTTTGGAATGGTTTATTCATTCTTTGCAACTGAACTCACCGTTTTGGCACAAATTCGAATAGTTAACGTGGTTCCTCAGGCCACATAACGCTCACCAGATTTCTGATAATTCCTTTATCCCAGCATGGATAAGTCTTGGTTAAAATTAACACATAAGTGTACCAATTGGATTTAAATAAGACTACAAAGAGAATCATTTCGGATAGATTCTTGGCTTAATTTTTTCAAACACTGCCTTCCATCGACTTGACATAGTTTTGAATAAATTTCCAGCACTGGGAAGACTCATGTCGAACATACATACACTCGTGTAAAACCTCAATTTCCACTGACCTCCCCTAAATCTTGTGAAATCCACATAGCACTTGGCTTTGACTCTGCCGTCTGGCTGTTGGAAGGAACTCACATTTTCCCGCATCTCCAGCAAAAACCAAGCTTCCCCCTGAACCTACGCCTAACACCGTCATCTCTCCTGCTACGGCAATAAAAGGACACTCAAAAGTTAAGAAGTTAAGTGTAAAACGTTAAATAAAATTAATTTTATTGAAAGTTTTCTAAAAATTACAAAAATAAATAAATAAGATAAATAGATGACCACTAGTCGGTGGTTTTTTTTTTAGCTAATGATGCCATCATCGTCGGCAAAGTAGCGGTGGATCCTTCCGCGAAGCTTGTTCAGGAGCTTCCTACCGGTGGTCAGCTTGGCTTGATTAGAGTCCTCAGCAGCTGGTTCTGGCTGCTCGGCGGATGGCAGGAGGACCTCTTCAGCGCGATTACGTAGGGAGGAAATAGCACCACGGAATTTCTTTACTGGTTTTTCCAGCTCAGCAGCCTTCAAAGCCTTGTCTTTGATTTTCTTTACGGCCTTTGTAATGGGTTTCTCCTTGAGGGCGTTCCTAATCCTTCCACGAATCTTAGGCAGAAATTCAGTTTCGTCGGAGTCGGCAGCGCTATCTTTTGCAGCCTCATCATGTTCCTCATCGTCGACTTCACGGGTGACGTCCATGGGGTAGTTCTTAGCACCACGAAGAGGAGCTGGCTTCACGAGAGTGTTCGAGAAATCAGTGAACCACGAGTCAACGTCTATAGCTCGCTTTCCACGAAAAAATTGCTTTCTTTCGGCGTCCCTCTCCAGTGGCTTTTCACAGTATCCATTTGCGTCCAAGGAGTTCTCCACAGCTGGCTTGTAGATCACCACCGTGCTCCTCTTACTCCGTCCAGTGTCACCCTTGCTGCATTGTTGCTGATTCTGATCAAACTGCAGGGCGTTCTTCAAAAACCGATTTCCACTTGGTCCCTGAATGAGGATCTCAAATGGAACACGATTCTTCTTGGCTCTAGCTTGGATCGAAGCAATACACTCGGTGTCGTCGTTCTTCTCCTCGTTGCACTCACAGATACACTCCTCGCCGCAATAGAATCCAATGCAGCCGCAGCTGCCACAAAAAGCCTTGCACTCTCGACCTTTTTTAATCTCGTTTTCATCCACAGGTCCAGATTCCACCAAGGAGATGGCCAACAGACCGATGGTAATGCAGAGAAGAGAAGCGATGTAAGTTGTCTTGAGCATGATTGAAGATTGATACTTTGGAAAAGATTCTTTCGAGATTTTATATAGGCCGAACGACGTTCTTGTCATTGAAAGAGCAGACTGCGACTACAAAGTGAGTTCCAGAGGTTTGTATTGTGTGTTATTGTTTTGGTTCGGGTTAAATGCTGAGCTGGGCAGTTTTTTGCATTACGATTTTGGAATGGATTGGGGAAGGTCTCAACTTGTAGGTGACGCAGTCTAGGTAAAATGGCATAAAGTGCTGATGGAAGCATAACAAGCGAAGGTAGAGCACTAAACCAGAGCACGAACGTTGTATTGTTGTGCAAGGCTATTGAATTGAATTCAAGAAGAGGGTCACGGTAGTTCTTCTTCTTAGATACATATTTTACAGAGTTCAGTAGAGATGGAGAGTTTGAAGAGAGCTCAGTTCGTGAAAAGTGATTGTTTGCAGCTATGGCAATCTGATAGTGAAGGGTTCTAAGAAAAATCTAACCTTGAACGAGAGTATTAGATGGTCTATCTGACAGAATACTTGCCACTGGTTGTAGTCTTGAAGCAAGATACTTGTGCAGAGTCTAGACATGTGATCTTTTGAAAGACAACTAACCTCTGACTGTTGATCGTGAGACAGGCAATCCCCTAGTTGGAGTTTTCCTGTCCCTCTGTTGTCTGTAGTTCGCCTTTAAAGTTGGATATCCAAGAATAGGTTCAAGCTGAAGTGGCATAGGCATGTAAATCTAGAGAATTACTACAAATATGTAGCAACGTTTCCAATATGTCCATCGTGACTCTAGCCTTGGTCCTATATTAGAGTGCTTGTGACCTAATACTTACGAAGGTTCTGGACTCTCTGAGAGACTCTGCCTGAGTTAAGGCCGCCTTTTATCATTTAATTTTCTGTCATCCATGACAGCATCATGTTTATGTTGCTGTTTGGGACCTTTTCGTCGCATCAACATGGGGCTTTGATTAGAAAATGGAGCTTTTGTCCATTCACTTGATGTGGCTGTGATAATGTAGTCGACGTGCGTTGGCTTACGTAGGTACACAAGCTATACTTGTGGCTTAATATTTGCTTTGATGATCTTGCTCGCCACTTATCCCATGACCCTGGTCTTATGGATATGCCGTCTGATGTTATGACTCCGAGGCTTCAGTTGCGGCGCAAGTATGAGGTCGACTTTCTAGCTGTTCAAAACTGGCTACCGTCAGCTTTTGAGCCAGGAATGAGGCGTAGTCGTATTTTCACGAATGGTTCACAAACCGATCAAGATTCAGGGACCGGTGTATTTGTGGAAGGCGATAATACAAGAAATTGTCATTGGGTAAGCATGCCTCTGTCTTTTGCAAACCTAATGGCTACAATTCACTTCATGGAAGAGTCGTAGTATCTGTGTCTGTAGTGACAGTCAAGCTGCGCTTAAGGCCTTGCTTAACCCTTTAACCCTTATCTAAACTAGTTGGTGAATGCAAGAGAGCTTTGAACTGTGTCGCAAGATTCAATTTATTGACTCTCATCTGGGTGCCAGGTCACACTGGTATCGCGGGAAATAAGATATCCGATGAGATTGCTAGACAAGGCTCAGAGGAGAGCTTTTCAAGACACAAACCTGCGTTAGGTCTTCTTGCATCTACGGTCAAGGCTTCCATAGATGATTGGGTTTCTTATGAGCTCGTGGGATGACTCTCCAGCATATAGGCTGACAAAACGGATACTCCCAGACGTTAGTGAGAAGTCCGCGGCATTCTTGCTGTCTCTCAACAGAAAAGACTGACTAATATGATTGGTTTAAGTGAAACATCTGTCTGTGACGCTTGTGGAGAGGGTGAGGACACTGCGGAACACTTCCTATCTGATTGCCCTGTCTTTGCTCGTATCAGGCGGCAGCTCTTCGTCACTGAAGTGCCTACTCGAATTCATTGAGAAGAAGAGAAAATTTATACAGTATAAGGGGGCGTAAGAGAATGCTTTCTGGTAGTACAATGGACAAGTTGATGACTGAGTGTCCCAGTGTAGCTTTTCTTATCCCAAAAACAAAAGGAACAGATCTCTAATCAACAGTGGAAAACATAAGCTTATACTTGCTTGTTCAGTGACAAGTGACAGCACAAGTTTGTGAAAACTATCAGAACAGATTAGAACAGAAAAGTACAAACTCCTGTTCAATGAGTCAGAACGTACCTATCGCAGTCAAACGTATAAAATCGCAAATAATTTTCATTATGACACTTCTCACGAATACGTTTTACCCCAAAAGTCGGTGCAGAAAAGAATATGATGGACTGTCCAGTACAGAGTCCCTGAACAAAGATATGCATATGCGAGCAAATTTTGATAACTCAAAGCGCTTGAAAGCCTTTAACGTCGCACCTGTCATGCATACATATATTGTTTGTCAAACTGTTGACAGTCGTTTATTTAATACACTTGAGATCCGAATGCAATAACACATTTACATGGTTATTATACCTACAAGTATAACTGAGACGATGATGGTGAAAATTGAGCATCGCGCTGTAATTAAATTTCTCACTAAGCAAGGAAAAAGTCAAAAAACTATTCATGAAGGGATGGTGGCTGTTTACCAGGGTTCCGCACCTTCATTATCAACTGTGCAAAAGTGTTCAAGTGAGTTCAAGAGAGGCAGAGATAGCATAGAAGACGACCCCCTCTCCGGCACCCCGGCTACTGCTTGTACGGGAGAAAGCATCAAAGAAGTCGAAAAACTTGTTCTTGAGGATGCCCGAATAAAGGTGAAAATGATGGCAGAGATCACCAAGCTTTCAATTGGTACTATTCACACCATTCTTCATGACCATCTTAACCTTTCAAAGATCAGTGCAAGGTGGGTGCCACAAATGATCACAGCGCCTCAGAAAAAATTGAGAATCGCATGCTGTAGAGAGCTTTTGGAGATGTGTAGTGAGAACGCGGACGGTGTTTGTTACTGGGGACGAAACATGGTCCATGCAGTGGCATAAAAAAGGAACAGAACCCCCGAAGAAGTTCAAAGTCACTCCGTCTGCCACAGTTTTTTGCGACTCAAAGGGAAACTTGCTCATTGAGTTCAAAATAAAAAAAGGTGAAACCATCAACGCCACATCCTACGCTTCCACTTTGCATAATTTGCGGGAGGAAATCAAAAAGAAAAGACGGGGTACACGCGCAGCGGGTGTGTTGCTTCTTCATGACAACGCTCCTGTTCACACGGCGCAAGTTTCCAAGGCTGCTGCGCGAGATTGTGGTTTCGAAGAAATCCAACACCCACCCTATAGTCCAGACCTTGCCCCTAGTGATTATTTCCTGTTTCCGGATTTGAAAAACATGTCTTCGTGGAAAAAGATTTTTGGATGATGAAGAACTCAAGTCGGCAACAAATGGGTATTTTGCAAAGAAAGAGGAAATTTATTTTTTTGAGGGTTTAAAAAAGCTTATCTCAAGATGTAAGAAATGCATTGATGTTAGGGGAGATTCTCGATACCGAGAATATATTGAACGCCCCTCGTACTTTAAAGAATCACCGACCAAATATGCCACTTAAAATATTACGAAGAAACATTTAACCATTCATGCAGAGGAAATATAGACACAATCTTTTTCTTAATTTCATTACAACCACCAGTGGCACCAAATTTACCCATTTACCATCGAACAAATACCTCTCCACTGCAGATCTAAATTTCACTGTTTTATAAATTGGCACACATTCTAAATATAAACGCAAATCCTCTGCAAGTATGTAAAAAATATTTTCAAATATTCCCGCCACCAAAATAAAACGGAAATGAAAAAGTAAGTATCAAAACAAAGTGCGCTTTCCCCTCTCTTTCTATTAAATTCTTGTTTTCATTTTTGTTGTTGTATGCGAGTATATTACGATTTTATTCATTCTTATAGTTCACACTCTCTTGCTGTGGGAAAATTTACTAAGCAACTTGTTGAGAAATGGAAAAATTACTCTGGCTTCTCTTCAGTGTCGAATAAATCTTTCGCCTTTTACTAAAGATTTCCGTGGAGAGGAGCACTCTAATGAGTCTAAAATAGAATTTTTCGTTAGTGCCCGGCGCAAGCTGGGCCATAAATTTGTTCAAACATTAAATACGTATGATTTGCAAATCGAATTGTCTCCTCAATTGTGAGTACTGATTGAAATGAAGTAGTAGTGTCAATGAAACTTCCTCCGCATGCCGTTGGTTTTGGTAACTGAGGAGAAGACAAGGGAATGACGTATGGGAAGCGTTCTTAGCGCGGAGGACGTTGCAAAATCAAGCGACGAAAGAATGTTGAATCAGTTAAATCGCCCGTTTGATATATGTAATGAAAAGCAGAGTTTGTAAAACTTGTGTATGACGTGTACTGTATTTGATTTTACTTGCGAGTTGCGATTTCTTTTATTTTGTCGCTGGGCTATGCAGTGTTTTTGCAGAATAATTTTGTACTTAGTTCAATTTTTTAATTGTGTATATAAACATACATATGTACACATATTCATATATTATTCTACAGTAAACAAATGGTTCTGCCAATATCGTTCTATTGTGTTCTGGGCGTCTGTCTGTCCGCCTTTCTGTCAGTTTGTCACAGCCTTGTAACTTATGAACCGTTTGAAGTAATGAGCTGACATATGCGTTATGTTTAAGGTACATAATAGGTGGGTGGTACATTTAGATCAGTGGTTCCTTAACGGTGGGGCGCGCTCTCCAGGGGTGCATGAGCACGATTTGAATTGTGATTTTTCTATGCAAGGATTGTATAAATGCTGAATGCTTCAACATTTGTTACTTAAGTGTATGGACATTCCACCTCATTAATCAAGAAATGAACTTCGTCGCTGGATATGATTTTTGACCGAAACTAGGGTTAGCTTCTGACTGTTTGAGAGGCAGCAAAAGAAACGACGTAGTCTATGGTAATTAACTTTGAGCTCCTGGGTCAGTTGAATCTTATACGGGTGCAGGGCCAAGTCATGACGCAAAATTCGCCAATTTCTGGTCTGTGAAAGGCCGAGTTCTTGTGCGTGGCGTGCAATTGAATGCCTCGGATTCTGCAGCACATTCTCACGGATAGCTGCGATATTTTCGGCAGATCTTGCGTTTCGTCGATTGTTGACCGAACCGATCTATTTAACTTTATTCACTACGTTGAAAACAGTTATCTCAGAAGGACGATTATGGCGATCATAAAATGAGCAACGCGCGAGAAATGTTATTCGAACAGAAAACCCACTTTTTTAGGGCAATTCAATCATTTGCACATGTTGCTGAACATTATGACTATTTGTCTGATTATTTGGCTAATCAGATTTAATAAAACAGACTAAATCTGACAGATGGAGCTTGAACAATGTGGTCGCAGTCATACGTCAAAGTTTGGAAGCCCCTATTTGAAAATCTTTTATTTACTTATTTTTTTTGGAAAACAGAAAAAAAACAGGATGCAAGAGACTTTTCAATTTGCCATGTGGGGGCGTGACATCACACGATCACCATGGCTTCACGGGCTGTGTGGCAGGTAACGCTGTCTTTATAGAATCAAATGTTCTAGAGATCACGGGCTTCAATTTGGGGCAACAAATAGTACGTTGTCATGGCGCCACTGACATTGACATTCATTCAATCGTGAAGAAATATGGATAGATGATTCCAGCCGCCCAAGCATTTGTTCCATCTGGATGTAATGAAAGCCTCAGCCAAATATGGCAATTTTGTTTATTGATGTACTCATTAAGCCAGAAATGTTGTGTCATCGCTGAATAAAAGTTTCACTCCAAGTTCACGAAACACATTCCTCGACTTTCGTAATACAGCTTATTAATTTTCAGACACTGTGTTGGTCTAAGTCTTTTCATGATAAAATGTGAAATAATTCTAAATAAAAATGCAATAACTGGTTAACACGTCTCATGTGTAATCTATCAAAAAAATCCATAAACAAAAAAGTACCTGTAAATGAATCACCCTTTTTAAGGTATGTAATGTGATTTTCTTGGTACATATTCTTAATCGACTAACTGAGCGCGGTCTTCATCGTGTTTTCAATAATTGCTGTCCAACGTTACCGGACAATGATTATTGATTATTTCTTTTATAGCATGGGTGATATGTGTTTCCAATAGGATGACGCTACATGTTCATACTACCTGTACCCCATCGCCTCATCAAAAGCAGCATTTTATAGCGAAATAGAGATTGGTCAACCAGATTGTGCAATTTAAGACTACTCGATTACTTCTTGTGGGTATTTTTAAGGACTTTCATTGAATGCTTATGGATCGGAAACTATTAAGGCCTTAGAAGTCAATATTCATTGTATCACCGATGCGATAGACCCTCAAATGCTCGAAAGATTTAACCAAAACTGGAAAAACATTTCTGAGGAAACCATATGACTGGAATCACGTTCAAACCATTCTTTAATGATAAAGTAGAGTATAAAAATGATGGTGGAAAAGAATCTGAATATGGTGTTGGTTGATTTTGTAAAAGCCTTTGATAGACAACCAAGCGACCAGATATAGGTGGTGGAATTTGGTGATATCTACATATTATGTTTGCATTACTATTGACATGTATCAGAGACAAGAGTGAGATGGTTCGTTGGTGTACACCAAGGAAGCGTCCTGTGCCTTTGCTACTTCATTGCATCCTGAATATGGATGCCAAAGGACATCACTTATTCTTTACTGACGATGATGCTAACATACATTAGTGAAACTTTCCGGAAAAACCTTCGCTATCTCCTGTGATCAAAACATGCCCCTTAAGCTGAAAGGAAGGCTTTACATCGAATTTGTTCGTCCGCCTATCACACAAGGTTCGTAATGCTGGACAGGTAGGTAGGTAGAGTGATGATTCAGAGACTGAACCCAATTAGTACTACAGTGCACCGTTTTGATACCACAAACTCGCGCTAACCTGTTTGAAAAAGGATGTTATTGATTGTAATTATTATATGCAGCTAAACCCACTCCTTGGAGTTCAAATAAAGAAAGAGGTCTCCAATCTTTATTTCAGCTATCTCGCTGAAGTCCTCGAAGAAGGGTTTGCCAAGCAAAGTCAGCCGGACACCTGCAGAGGGAGTGATACAGAGATTCTCTCTCATTAGTATCCCTTCAGCTTCTACAAAAGGAGTTATGCGGAATACCAAGCCTAGCCGCATGTTCTCCGACTGGCCGTAATTACAGCTACAATTCTAGGGTCTTGATCTGCTAAGTAGCTTGGTCGACTGGTGTTTATTATAGCTGGGCCATGTCTTTATTGATATCCGGCCGTTGAAATGAAAATCTTTCGCGATAATGCTTAATATGATAACAAGTTACCAGTATCGAGAAAGTATTTATTTAGAAGAGCCCATCACAAGAAAGTTAGAGTACTATCGGCTCGGTTAGTATGATTATGTTCAACTGAATTACACAAACGCAAAAAGAACAGCATTTAATTAACCTCAGTGACAAAATAATCCAAGACTCCCGGTCTGCCAGACGTCAATCCGACAAACCCCGCATCCGAAGGCGGACTACAGGAATACAATAAAAATGGAGGACTGTAGTTCTACTACTTCAGATCATGATCTCGTATAAAAAAAGAAGAAGACGTGGTTAGTGCGTGTGCATGTAGTTCACAGTTCGATATACCAAAATATCCCCTGGATACGGCATAAAATTATAGGTCCCTTCTGTTATTTATTTGCAAATAATTCAATTAATTCAAACAATCCAATATATATTTTTTTTAATTTCTTTATTTGTATAGTTTTTTTTTACAAAATAAAATCTATAATACAACTTTATTATAACATAAAAATAGTAAAAAAAAAATGTATACGTATAAAAATTCGAAGTACAAAAGGATAATCATTAACAAGGAGTTCGAGTGTTATTTTATTTTATTTTTCTAATTTGAAAGCAAGAAATTTTGGGAAAACAATTCAAACAACAAAAAAATAATTAAAGTCGGCAAAAAATTTAACAAAACAAAGAGAAGAATAGAATTTTCATTATTTTTTTTAAATCAAAAAAACAAAGCAAGAATCAGTTTGTTTTAAAATTTTTTTGTTCATAAGTTTTCGAAGATTATCACAGATCTTTTGTTTTTTATATAAAAGAAGACTTTTACATATTTTTTGTTGTTTTTTTCCAGAAATAGAAAATAGGGGAAATTTTATGAAAATACCGGGGTTTTACGGATTAAAAGGCAAAGAATAGGCAAATAATTTTAGTTTTTCTTTTAGCTGCAATTATCCTTTTTGTTTCTAAATAAACATAAAAAAAATAAAAATAAACATTTTCGAAAAAAAAGATAAAATAAAAATTTATTTTATTTTTTTTAATAAAACTACTTAAATAATTAAATCATTACGCACGACGGAAAAAAAAAAACAAAAATCCTATCTTAACATAACAAAGGATCTTGGAGTATCCTTTCCCATAAAAAAAAATTAATAACTTAATGTTTAACATGAACATCTTTCGTAACAATTTTTTTAATAGTTCTCTTGTTGCACAAAAAATAAAAATATGTGGGCGGGGCAGAGGGCGTTAGCATAGAGTGCTCTATTCATTTTATTTTTTTTTCTCATTTTTATAAGCTTAGCGTTTTTTTGTTTTGTTTTTAGATTTTAAGGTGGTGGAAGGCTAATAATTAAAATTAGTGGATTAATTTAAGTTGCTTTATGGAGCCGGTGTCACTGTGTTGCAACCCTCAACGTTCTCCGGCCAATCGCATACGTTTTCTGATGGATTGAATACCAAATTGGCAGGACATGGCATATGATGTTTGCGTTCACCCTCACACATGTAATAGTGAGTACAATCCTGATAGTCCTTGTGGTAGCTAATGTGACCATCCTCTTCTTCACAGGTTACTTCATGAGCTGAAAGCGAAAAAGATCAAATAAAATTCGAACAATTTAAAAAAGGTGCCATTTCTTACGATCTTTAGTGGTGTAAGCCCCTCGGGGTCCATGAGACTCATAGGGTCCATCGTATTCCAGTATCACCTTGTATTCCTTGAGTTCATCATTGAGGGCATTCAATAGAGGATACTTTCCGCCTCCGCAACGACCAGAGAAATCATCCATATCCACAGACCAGACCATGATTCCACCGAATCCTTGCTCCTTAAGCCATTCCATCTGCAATCAGAACCACCCTGTGAGTTCCAAGGCTCAAAGATCAAAGCTATTAAGACTTACCTTCGTTTTAAGCGACCTCTCATCATCGAATCCTACCCATTGGTTGCCCCTATAGGCGAATGGAACCTGTTGCTCGGAATCCCACACCAGAGTCGTATTATCGGCGGCCATAAACGAACAGATCTCGTAGTAACTCAAGAAACCAGATTCATTTGTGAATTTTCCATGCTTGCCGCCTCCAGAGGCCGGTGAACCAATATCAAACTGTGTCACGTTCACAAGCTCAAATGAGCGTCCATAAGTCGGCATACCAATCAAGAGCTTCTCCTTGGGAGCACCCTGTTTCACCCATTCCCTTGCACTGAAGTCTACAGTAAGTTTCTTCTGATAGCCAGTAGCAGACTCCAATGGGAAGAGCGGTGAATTATGTCCAACAGTGCGTTCCCATTGTCCATGGAAGTCATAAGTCATCACATTGATATAGTCAAGGTATTTCGAGATCTCTGGCACATCATAACCAGCTGCAATGGCTTCAAACGATGCTGGGACCGCTGCTGTCAGCAAAAGTCTTGGCTGTCCTGATGACTTGGCTTCACCCTCAAAGGCCACACGGAGTTCTCTCAACAGATTCACATAAGCAGCACGATCATCAGCTCCTCGGGGATATTCCCAATCAACATCGAGTCCATTAAATTGATATTCTCGAAGGAATTCGATGGCTTCATAGACGAACTGATTCATACGGAAGACGTTCGAGGTCAACTCTTTGAAAGGTGTTGAGCCAAATGCCCATCCACCAATGGCCAAGAGGATCTGTAGATCTGGGTTAGCTTCACGCAGAGCGATGACCTTCTCGTAGTTCTCTGGATCGTCGTCACTGGCTTCGCTGAGTTTGTGGTCCTTGAGTGTGGCAAAAGCGTAGACAACATGAGTACAGAGCTTAGGATCGACGTTCTTGGGCTCGAATTTGCCAGCTCCTGGGCGTTTCGCTGACCAGCTAGTAAGGTAGCAGAAGACTTGAGCAGGGCGAGCTAAAAGAAATACATTTTTAAGGGAGTCTAAGGACCATTTCAGGATTTGACTTACAGTTCTTTTCAATGTTTGCGAGTCCAGACTTGACCTTAAGCTTATTGGTCTTGCGAGCCTTCTGAAGAACTTCTGAGACAGAGATCTTGATTGGTTCGGGCTTCTCTTCCTGCAAATTATACAAACAAAATGAGTTAGCGATACACAAGAATTCGAAAAGCTAAAGCAACCTTACCTCTTCTTCTTCTTCATCAAATGTGGCAGCAACTTCAGACCAATTGACATCCTTAGCTTCCTTGCCTCTGGAAATACCCAACAATTCTTCACGCATGGCTCCAATCAAAGGATACTTGACATTTCCTCCGCACACATCACCCTTGAAGTCATCCATGTCAACGGTCCAGACCATAGCACCTCCAAAGCCGTTAGTTTTAACCCACTGCATCTTGTTCCTGATCGAACGTTCGTCATCGAATCCAACCCACTAAAAGGAAATGTAAGCTTCTGAGCCATATGAATGGGTTAAGGGTGCAACCAACCTGATCATCTTGAACCAAATATGGCACCTTCATTTCTTCATCCCAAACATAGACGGCTCCATTCAACAGCATTTCACAGATCTCGTAGTAGGCCAAGAAACCACTCTCCTTAGTGTAGACACCTTCCTTACCTCCTCCAGTTGCTGGGGAGTTGACACCATGCTTGCTTGGATTGGCCAGAGTGAAGGAACGTCCGTAAGTCGGCATACCTAGAATGATTCATACAACGAGATTGAAGGGAATATTTCGAGTGATTCAATTCGTTTCAATTTATTTTCAAATGGAAGAATCATTCATTTTGAAGTCATTTTCATTCATTTGGAGTCATTTGTTCTTGTTTCATGAGTTTTGTTGTATCTCTTCTAGCAATTAGCATTCATTTCTGCTTAATTGAGTAAAATCTTTCGAGTTCTAGACGGTTTCTTGAGTTTTTGAGCTACAAACAATCTTTTTTAGACAAATGAACACTTTTGACAGCTCAAATGACGCAAAAATGAATTGCAGTGAATGCGTTGACTGCAATTGAATGAAAAGTGAACTTCAACTCATCGAAAGAAGTAAAATGAATGCCTTCAATGAATGAATGACTCCAATGACTTGAAATCTTTGACAACGACTCCAAAATAAGGAATACTTGACTTGAATCCAAACAATTTCAGTGTTGCCACTTACCAATGATCAACTTCTCCTTGGGAGCTCCCATCTTAACCCACAAATTGGCGGCATTATCCACAGACAATTGCTTCCTCCATTCCGAATCGCTAGAGTGCGAGTACAAAGGAGCATTGTGACCAGTTTCACGTTCCCATTTACCGTGGAAATCATAAGCCATCAAGTTGATAAAGTCCAAGTAACTAGCCACAGCCGGTACATCATAACCTCCACGAACATTATCCGGACCCACAGGTACGGCAGCAGTCAACAACAAACGTGGCTTCTTCAATTCCTGTGCTTCAGCTTCAAACGCCTCACGGAGTTCCTTCAGCAACAAAACAAAGTTCTTCTTATCCTCCGAACCCTTTGGGTACTCCCAATCCATATCGAGACCATCGAAATGCCTTTTCCTCAAGAACGGAATGGCAGAGTAAATGAACGTTTGTCTTGTGTACCTAGTGGCGGACATATCCTTGAACTTTTGTGTACCGAATGACCAACCTCCAATTGCCAAAAGGATCTACAAAAAAAAAAAACGCAATCTCAGAAAAGATACAACAATTATAGTCACTTAAAACTAACCTTCAACTTGGAATTGGCCTTCTTGAGGGTCATCATCCTATCGTAGAGTCCACTAACGCCATCCTTCGTCTCATCGTTACTCTCATAAGAGCTGAGCTTACCCTTTTTCAGCCAGCCAAAGGCAAAGATAATATGGGTACACAAATCGGCTGGGATGTCTTCGGGAATGAATTTGCCAACCTTCACGCGATACTGTGACCAGTTGGTGTAGTAGCATACGATCTTCTTGCCGCCATTATCCACCTCGGTGCTGCTATGATTGATCTTTGATCTTTTACCACTCTTTAGAGTGCTAAGTGATAGTGCTGTGGCAGCACCAGCCGCTGCTAGTGATGTTCCGCCACGTACTTTCGACTTGGAACGCACACGAAGTGCTCGCACTGAAGATGGTGCTGGCTGTTGGTCAATACGATCTTGTGCGACTGGTGCAGATGCTGTTGAGGCGGCTACCTTCTTGGCAGCAACGATGTTTGTCCTTGACCCAGATGTAGTGGCCGGTGTTGTTGGACGGCGGAGTCTTCTTCTTCGTGCTGCTGAAAAAAGAAACACAACAAAGAGGGAGAAGATGGTTAAAAGAGATACTTTTTTCTGTGGAGTTTTTTTTGCAACAGTTGGTTGACCCAATACAACAAGGAGAACCTCACGATTTAGACAATCTTTTAGGCACGATCTAGAGTCCATTTGCTGTTTTATGATTTATAGTCAGAAGGAGGTAGCTAGTGGCCTGACATAATGGCAGACGCGTGAGCATTTTAATGAAGGGAAACCAACTGCAGAGAGGTGGATCTACGAGTATTATCTCGAAAGCAATTTCCATTAACAACTGAAGGAGCTATTTGGGTGAATTGCCGACTTGATTATTGGGTATCTAAACCCGAAGAGATCTATTTTAATAGTCCGCTCACGTAGTTTACATCTGAAAATGCGATTTTGCAAGAAAATATAGCTTTTAAGGGTGCTTTACGATAGATAGATTTGTGTCTTAAGTTTTATTGGCCTTTTTGCATATATTATGCAGGGCTCTTGGTAGGATCGTAAATGCCGCACGTTTTCAGATGTCGTGGGTCGGTTAATGTTGCAAAAGGTATCGAAGAAAACTGTATACTGTGGCGAAGTATCCATTAATCAATCGGAAATTACAGAAGGAGTGGCTCCGATGGAATGGAGAATAGGTCTTGAAATCAGTGACTTTGGTTTATTGGGCTGTTAATTTGAGACTTTATTGAACTCGTTAAGCAAACTAATCGAGACGAAGTGGGCTCATGACAATTCAAAATGGGTTTTACTTAGGTGAACATGCGCTAGATTTGTGGAAGCAGAAGCAGTAAGTATGTGGGCTTATAGGCAAACCGTATCTTTGCAGCACTGTCTATAGAAGAGGCCGCTTCCTTAGTTGATATACGGGAAACTTTTCGCAACACTTTCTTTGAGGCAGTCACTAACGAGGTGATTGAGAAGAAAAGGATGGATTTGATACTGTCAAAAAGTGCGGAAGATGCTCCAAGAGGGAACTGCTCTATCTTCTACTTTAGAGGTTGTAGTCAAACTCTTAGGATAAGGTCTCTAGAACGCTTACGAGTCTCTGTTCAGCCTTGCCAAAATCTTGCATCCTTCTGGATTGTCTGCTATGTGTTTTTGTAATCGTCTCGTATCCTGCTATTCTGTGCTAGTAGATTGTGTTGCATCGCGTGGGCGCCTTTCGACAAGGCCTCAAGGATACTCAGATAATGTAGTTTTCAGTTTATGAAGCAGTTTGAAGAAAAATTGGTGTAAGACAAAGAGGCTCCAGAACGAGGAAGCATCATGCAAGACACCACCATCAACTCATCTAAAGAAGCCTCGGATCATGAATTTTTGCAGAATATATTAGAAGTTTTACTGAAAAGAACATCCAAGCAAGGTTACCAATAAGGAGCTATGCTAATGCTAGACTACGCTCATATAGAAACGTCTGGCCAATGATCCCATATGCTTCTATCTATGCTGACAAGATTCGAGAGCAGTACATTACTCAGCAGGGGGTACTAAAAACATGCTAACGTCAGTAGCAATGCTACAGCTCTTAAGCCAGACATCAGCTGACATCAGCTGACATGAGCTTTACTTTCCACCTGACGGAAAACATCCGTCTGAAGCTACTCGAGTTGTAGGATTTCAGAAAACATTTCAGAAAGTACTAGGACACCAAGATTAGAGTTTTCCTTAAACTTCCTTATACTTCGCAGCCTTTACATGATTATGGCTGCAACTTTGTGACATACCTACATAGTGATGGTGCTAAGTGGGGTACATGTGTACATAGCTGCAGTCAATACAGTCTCGAAACTCAAAGTAATCTATTGTTATCTGGCCTTGAGGTTTGTTGGATAGAACCCACAAAAATGAATACAAAATGTGTCCATGGCCTTGTCCAAGTATGTCGCCATTATGAAAAAGGTTACTCAAGCCTCCTCTTGGAACACGAACAGAACGCATAGCTGCGAGAGACTTAATCCTGTGTCTGATCTACATATCAACTTTGCTTAAATGCTGTAAATTCGAAGGATCTGGGTCTATTATAAACTCCAACTTAAATTCCAATCCACATTCCTTAAATTTTATACCTAGGGTTGTGTCAAAATTCAACACCTAGTGTCTCCAAGCTCTAGATAGATAAGCTTAGTCTAGACATGAAGGCTTTAAAAGAAATGAAGGGATAGACAACTCTTTGGTAATGAACTAATTATTGTGGGTAATAGGATCTCAAGAACATTTCACAAATAGGAAGCTCATGCACTAAACGGACGATGTCGATAAGTATTGTAACGTTTCCGTGTGTGTCCCACATGAGTTTAATCTTGAATAATTCCTGTAGAACATAATGTGTAACGTAGTTCAGCAATTGCTGGAAAGTGTATAAACTCTACTTTCAATTTCGCTCACCACAAGATCAAGGCCGAGCCAATAACAAGCCAACTTTCAGCTTTATGTTGGAAGAGCCACTGAAATGCTCGACAATAGACTAAACTACAAAATGTGTCTTAGAAGGCGTTACAGCTTTTGACAGCAGTTTGCCAGATCTTGTCAAACATCGACCGCGCTAGATTTGGCAGACCGACCCTGCTATCCAGAGTGGCTTCTGTATTATGACCTCGTTACAATAAAAAAAAGAAAGGCCTCATCTATACTGTTCAGAATTACCGTATAAAGACGAAGAAACTTTCACAGAGAGCCCGCATTGACCATATGATTCACTGGATTTTTACCAGTAAAAACTTTGCTTCTAAGAAAAAAAGTCCAATCTAGCTTCCCAAAACGAAACACTTGCTGCAGAATGTTCTATGTTGCTAGTTCTGTTAATGCAGCTGGAGTACTTCCCCAAAATTGCATGTTCTCCTCAATTTGTGTGCAACAAGTCGTTAGTCTTAGTTCTGTAGCATTCACCACTCACAGCAATGTTGCCAACGATGCTTTCGGGCAAAAATATAGCCGAACCATCATTCGTCCTTAAACGCCACATCAAAACGATGCAATGACTTTTTACGAAAGAAAACGAGAGGATGCGACGTGACAAACACCATTTAAGTATGACCTGATAGAGAACCAAAGACCTGATACACAGTAAACAGTTAGTACCAGCTCCACCGAACACCCATTTAAAGACTTGACCTAATCTTTGTTAATATTGGATGAATATCGATTAAAGAAATGGAAGTCGCAGTACCCAAGAGGTTTCAATAGAAAACATTCAGAAGAAGTAGACAATGCCTTATGTACTCTTTGCACTTTGTATCTTCAAGGTTTTCACCAAAATTCATTGTAAAACGAATCTATTGCGTTGCGTATGGTCAAGTTGAGGTTAGGGGGTTCTTTTGAGCGGAATATTCGACTGAAAGGCTCTTTGAGTTTATTTGTTCCCCTCTTTGTAGAACAGGACAAGGGAATCGATGCCAAAATTTACTGTCAAACAAAACCATACATCGTTTAGAATATCTCACTCTCTTGTAGATGGTTTGTCTATAGGTACCTGAATACTGCTTCCGTTTCCTATATAAATGTCGAAGTTATAACGACACACGATATAAATCAGAACAACTTCCTCCTGCAATGCTTGCCATGAGGATGAATACATTTTGTCACAAGAAACAACCAAGAGTATGTAGGTTCCCATGAACCAGTGTAATGTATCTCTGATAGTAACTAATGAGACCTTGATCTCCCAAGAATTTTTTTTTTAAATACACTCGATGTTACAATAAATCTTCCCACTTTCGCTGAAAAGAATTTTAAATTCAAATGAGCCACGGTGTATCTATAAATAGATTTATAGAAACAAAGTACCAGCTGGCACTCACTTGTGCGAGTAGAATAGAATAGATTTCCTCATACACTTTAGAAATTCTATTGATTATTCTTATCGGGGTGGTTTCAATTCATTTTGTACAATTCACACTCTCTTTCAGTTGAAGAATCCATAAGATACACTCAGGGTTGATGGAAAAATTAAGACTATACTTCACAGGATCATTTCTGTAGTCAGTCTTCATTTACTTTTAGAGCAATCTGAAAGAATATGCACCCGCGATGATGAGGAATATCGTTTTATCTGCAGCGTGAGGTTTTGACTGTTGTTTTAAACGTTCTTGAACGCATAATCAGCATGTCGTCGATGATCGCTCGGTTTACATGGATAAAACGAATTCTGAGTGGTGTTTTCAGATTTTAAATGAATTTTATAAAGTTTTTCAATAGTCTGCGGGGTTAAAGTATCTGTGGTGTGAATTTCGCTTTCAAATTAACCACACGTGCATCACAACTATCTGTCGGTACACATCCAAGTAAATTTCACACGAAAGACACGCATTCAAATGTTGTAACGCTGATGTTGGGTAAAACAAAACAAAAAATACCAGTTCCCACACCTTCGCCATTCACCAAAGCGGTTAAGTGCCATCGAACAATCAATTACAGGTAAACAAATACCCATAATGTATTCACAAAAAAAAAAAAAAAAACAGAAGAAGTGTTAATGGTAATGTGACAGTACTTTATAGATCCAACGTATCGATTAGACAGCGAATCACTCCGATCAAATGATAGATGATGCCACTGAAGTAGTGAGAGTACAATCGCAACTTGACTCTTAAGGTCAAGATCAGTTGTTGTAATATTAAATTGCTTTCCTGGCTATTAATTATGTTTTCTTTTGAGTTCGTTTATTTTTACCGACTTGACAATGACGGAAGATGTTCGTTCGGAACACGCAATTATTTGAAAGCGATAATCAAAGTTAATTAATATTTTTTTATCTCACTGCTGTGCTTCTGTAAACTTTGAAGATTGATTACATTTTAGTCAAAGAGTGAAGTTTGGTAGTAAAAAATGTATATCTTTCATAAATAGATAGGAAGTTTCCTATCCCCAGGTCTAGAGTGCTGGTTTTAAAGGGTACACTTATTTCTAGCAGCTGTAGAAGCCATGGAATGAATACGGTGGTTAGTGCGTCAAAATAAGTATTAGGAGGATTTCATCCAAGAAAATACCAAGTCCTTTTCATGACCTCAGCTCTTACGAACATTTGGCAGACAGTATAGAGCAGCTCTTAGGTGAGCTTAAAGTAATTGACCTTCTGAGTTTCATATCACAAGCTGATGTAGTTCTAGCTTAGGTAAGGTTGGCTGACTGCTGTGAGTGGAGCCACACTTAGGTTAGAAAGGCCCGTTGTTATACCAACTAGATCGAGTATCATCAGTCTTCCATTAAAACCAGCAGGAGCTTAATATGAAGTGTAGGAAACGATTAACGTACAAGTCAGCGAGTTCGCCCAGATTGTAGAAGAAGTATTCACCTAAATGCTTCACTTCCTTCGGGTTGAGAGCGCATGGCAGCTGCACAGAAGATGATCAATAGTCTCCACCTCCTCCTCGTCCATGCATGCTTTCTAACAGCTCCTGCCAAAATCGTTAGAAGGGTAGCACAATTTAGTTGCATGACGCCCAATGATGCAGTGTTCTGTGATGACAACTACTATGGTACTAACCTGGGACCTGTTTAGCATTATAAGGTTACAGAAATGCTGTCCAGCGTGGGCTTGGTAATGGAGCAAGTGGTACAATTCGAACAAGCAAGTGGCATGTTGAGATTCTCCTTTTCAGGTAAAATCGGAACAGTTTTGCCATGCCTGGTAAGTTGCTTATCCATACAGTTGCCCTGGATGCCACAGTGACCCGGTATCCATATTGTTGAGTCATCTCATAAGAGGATAATTAAGGGCAGTTTTGGAGTTGAAAGTGACCGACTTCAGGCTTAACTTATCAGTGGAGATCCCTAGCTGATATTAAATTATACTTTAGCCTGGAATACGCTACAATAATAAGGGCGGCGGATGGAAATCTTACAGTTAAGATCTTGAAAAAATACAACTCCTGGTTCTAACAGAAGACTTTCTTTTTATGGCGTGTCCAGAGTTAAATGATTGGGCATAATGGAGCCAAACTATTGGTCTAAGTGAGCTGTGACTCTTTTGTCACAAGGCACCCCTCTACTTAACCTAACCTCATTTATTGTTAGGCAGAAGGTTAGGATAGGCTATTCTTTCTTTAGTTCCATCTTTCTTGATTAATTTCTTCTAGGGTCTTGGCCGTTTCCATCCTTTGTTTCTGTATATGATCTCTCATGTATTTTGACTTCACTTTAGCGAGCTCGGTCTACGGAATGCATTCCACCATATAGAATAGCAGTACTATTAGCTAAGAAATCAAACTAAGATTGTTTAGATATAATTTACAGTCTGCGGGGTTAAATGTTCCTTCCACAAGAACCGAATGAAAAGATTCAATACAGAACGGATGAGAACCTTATAGGCACCGCTATTCAACATCGTACATGGCCGTGGATCGATCAGACGTTTCGAAAGGGTTCTACCTCCTTAAAAAAGATATGCGATGCAATGGAATCCAATGTAAGAATAACGCGCCGACCGAGAACATAATGGAGTACAGCAGTGAGTGGATGAATAATCTCGAAAGCTGTAGAAGGGTTGATGAAACTAATTGACAGTGTCCTCACATGATGGCGGGAGTCATATTAGAGACCGTAGGGTCCATAAAGGGATAAATATTTGTCGAATTGGATCGGATGCTCGGATTCTAGTTTGATTTGTCCATTGGTTATAAATAGATGATCGACTCATAGCGATGGCAATGAAGACTTACATAGACCACATCGAAGCAGCATCAGTTTCAGCTGGTACATGTTGGTACATAAATTAATTAAAAAGGCCAACTGCAGCTCTATTCTAACCTCCTCCTCGTGCCAAATTGGAATTGTGCTATAGAGCACAAATGGTGAGTGTATTGCTCTGCGAGGCATACGGATCGTTGTCTGAAACGGGGAGACCTTTTTTGATTAATTCCAGAAAGGGCTAGATTCTACCAAATATAGAGTAGGCATTTGAAGGCTGATGAAGATAAGATGATTAGATTCCAGGGAGTGCCCTGCTAGCAAACTCAAAGTGACCGGTAAGTGATAGCTAAATTCCGGAGCAATTTAAGAATAAGTATTCTGCTCTAACGAAGTGACTGAAGCATTTACAACCGAACGTCTAATGGGGAAATCGTAATGATGATGGGGTGATCTTAATGCCGAAACAGGAATCAATAATACTAATACTATGTTGTGTGTGGTAGGAGTTTGGAAACTAGAGCAACAACGGTGGACCTCTAAGCTACCAGCTGCTCAGTTATCATTGGTACTATGTACACTTGGTAGAAGCTCAGTTTGTAAGCCACAACCGACAGGCAGCAAACATCCAACCAGATCAGATCGACCACATTGCGATCATTCGTAGTTTCAACAATTGTCTCTTAGATGTCTACAACAGACGTTGAATACTCGAAACGAGCCTAATTATCATCTTATTTTAGGTTTTATATACCTTCAATATCAATTGGCTCATAAAACCAGAAACCAAGAATCAGGAACAGCATGAAGGAGATACTGTGGGACATACATATCTATCGGCAGTCTATCGGCAGACTCTAAGAGATAAATCGATGAGCCATGATATCGAGTGAAAAGAAGAAAGTAGTGTGGGACGTGACAGCAAGTCTTCAATTAGCAGCAAGCACGTATGGTATCAGAACTGTGTGGTGTATATAGCACTATCAAGGAGTATTATATTCATGGTCCGGATCTGAAGCCATATCTGGTTGCATAGTAGCTCTACGATGCTGCCATGGAGCATTTGTGAACTTAGTTTGAGGACTTTTTTTGTGTGAATTGTGTTTCTAACTAATATCTTTATCCGAGAACAAGCCATTACTTAATACAGCCAGGCAGTGACTTAAATACAGCCACAAACATACTACATACGACAATGTAGGCAATGCTAATGTGAAGTATTCCATGTAGTGGAGTCCGTGCAATCAAGTAGACTGAACAGAGGGACACATTAGACACACTTGCTACACAATAGTTGAAAAGGAATCCATCTCATTGGAGTTAAGTTGCCGCAGATCAAACCCGTTGCAGAACTACGAAAAAGACGGCGTGCATGTGTTATTGTCTAATTGAGCCCCCAGAGAGTTCAAAGGATTTAAGAAAGTGGAATTTAAAAATATTCACAAAATATTTTAACGAACCAATTCCCCTTTTCGTAAAAAGGAATTACATTCTCAGAATCAAGCCAAAGTTTGTCAGCAGTCACACCCTTAAACAAACGACTGTTTCTTCTTTTTGCAAAACAAAGATCTGAATTGTCTCTAATTGCAAACAGTTATGCACAAAACCATCAATTTTGTGTGACATTTTGCACATATTTTTGTTTTTTTGCGCGCCGAAATTTATAATGAAACGCCAAACTTGTTTCTACTGTTAGCCAAAGCGTTTCGTAATATTTTCTCAAAAGATGACACCTCGTTTATAATTAAAATTGCATTCCAAAGTGTTTACAGCACGATGATTCCCAAAAATTTTAAGTCATTATCCTTCAACTCACCTTGTGCACTGTCTGTGTGTGATAGCAGGACAACCAATATGCACACAATTAAGGCCAACTTTATCAGCCGTGGGGGTATCTACAAATAAGAAAAAAACAAACAAATCATTACAAGTTTATCTTAGTTAAATGAAAATATGCACAATAAAGTATCTAAAGGTAAAAAAAGTATCTAAAAGAACAAAAGAACTACCTTGTTAGCAATAAAGTTTGAAATTTATGAATTCGCCATCCAAAACAACCTCCTACGTCTTTTTTCGGTTGAATGGTTGATTGGTTGAATGTATCTTTTTCTAGCTATGTATTTGCTTTCGATTTCATTTACAAATCGCGATCTAAAAGGCATCTAAGGCAAAACAAAATAAAGAAACAAGCAGCCAAGGAACAGTCACGACAATCGCAAAGAAGACCCTCGAAAGAAAATCGTGATTCAGCTCAGGTCTAGGATTTTAAATGGGAAACTGTGCATCTTCATCTTCAGTCGAGAGAATCTAGGTTAACGTGTTAAAGATGAATTGTATAAATAAAACAGTTTGTTTGTGCCGTCTTCGTCGTGATTCGTTGCATGGGAGTGAAGGTGCTTCTGAGGTAATAGTCTACAAATAGGATATATGTGGGAATTATGAACTCCAATTTAAAGTACAGGGTGTTTAAGAGACTAGGAGTCTTGCATTTCAATTAGTCAAATAGTTACTGTGGTGAGAAAGTTCAAAGGGAAAAGGCCTTGTTGGCATTAAGCCAACATACTTCTATGTGTAGTATTCTAAATTTAACAAATTTTAGTCGATCTGACCTTTAAGAAGATCACAGATCCATTGATGATCACAAAAGACCACCAGTAACACCAGTAACTCCTCAACTTGTTTCCGTTCCATATTTTCATCTGGATTAGTGATCATCTGGCAGTTAGAAGGCAAATCCTATTCATATCCAGTCAAAGATCCATCCATCTCTGAACTTCATAAGACCTTTCTCAATCAGATATTAGGAAGAAAAAAAAGTCATCATGGTCATCCAACCAACCACGATATCCATAATAGTGTACACAAACAGCTCTTAAATTGGACCCTTGTATAGGTACCATAATCTTCTCCGAAGTGTCAGGCAAATCGACGTCAATTCTCCTTCGGAAGAACAGAAGTGTCTTCCGAATGGAACTCTTGGCTGTAGTGACAGCAACTTCGCGGTAGATTACAGTGCCACCATAACTAGTTTCCGGGGAACTGGTTTCTGGTGTGTTGGAAGCCCGGACAGTGGCACAGGAAGTATCCTTAAAAGCTTTCCTCGCCGCTATAAAGTTCTTCCTTCGTAAGGCTTAGTTTCTTACCGTGGTAATGCCTATGGATGGAAAGGGATTCTCCTGTTTTTTCGAATAATTCTCTCAGTCCTGACTTTGTCAAAAGTCAAAGGACTTGTTGTGGCCTGCCTAATGGTTTTGTTCCCTGGAATAGGCGTTAAAGTGTGTAAGGTGGGATACAGAGAGAGGTCAGCTTGTTCTAGTACAGTTGTTTAGCTGGCCGTCAGTTTTCTCGTTCCCTGGAATACCCTCGTGTCCGAGAGCCACTACTAAGACTCCTGCTTGGAAGACACTGCTGAAATCTGGAAGTCAGTTGGATTTCTATATACCAAGGGGGCCAGTAGGCTTTATACACTTAAGCCCAAAGCAGACATAAACCAAGACGAGAGGCTTGAGCCATTGTAAGGAAGTTGTGACCACTACCAGGAGAGAGCCGTAAACAAAAAGACAGTAAATCATTTTCCATCCTCGCAGGCGTATCACGAATAGAGTCTGTTGGAAGACAAAGGTCTTGAAATCGAAATATTTTCTAAGAAAATTAGAACTGTTTCACCACTTCAGTGGACAAAATTTGGAACTGCTGGTAGTTGTTTGTAAGTTAAAGTGCCATAGTGAGATATTGGATGACGGGCAACCGCTTCCTTCGTTGTCCATTTCAATGGGTCACCTAAGTGTGGCATATAGAATCCCTCTTCTCAAACGAACTTACCTTACCTAACCATTACTACAATGGACTCTAAGTTAGCCCGTTGAGAATGCTCTCAATAAGGTCAGTGATTTATCTAACATACTTAGTCTAGCATAAGGACAATCTCAGGGTGCAATGGGCGATGATTCGATGCACTTGAACGAAAGAATCAAGCGTTCACAGCTCCACCTATCGAGAATAACCATCGTTGGCGATGTCGGACAAGCTATCATTGGGAGTATTCTTCAGACTAATGTTCAGCTCATTGAATGACATTTGCCTAAGATCTCCTCAATGCACAACAGCAGTCACTGCTAATGGAACAAACTCGTCTGAGCTGAGCTTGTCCACCAAATGTCTTCTTAGTGAATACATTCACCAGACATTCACAAAGAATATGTGCATACCATCTCATCCTCCCAACAGAGGCGTCAGTCTCAGAACTTCAAATGAGACTAAGATAAGATGAGATCCCCGTACATAATTGGCTCTTAAGAAGCCTATCTACCTCTTACAGCCCCTTGCTCGTTCTTAGGAGATAGTTGCCTTAAATTATCCTTTTAAATTGGGATGTTTCTGCTCCACTTATTTTATAATCTTATACAGTATTTTGGGGCCTGAAAGTCTATTCTATCTGGTATTAGTGAGTATATTTCCATGTTTAATATCTGCGGTTGGTGTCCATAATATTGCTGAGCATTGTATGCGATTTTTTTTCATGTTTACAAATAGTTCACAGTATTTGGTGGCGATCGTGTGCTGTCCCTTTTGATTTTATCTGTCAAGTTGAAGTTACAAATAGTGTTGCCAAGTCTAGAGTACCCGTTTAGTTATCTATCACTCTACTTTGGAAATTTTAACTTTTATTAGGCATCATCAGTCTGATTCTTCTATGACTGTCCTTCTAAACGAAAAAAAGGCTCCGACTCCGATAAAAGAATTTGTAAGCAATCCCTATACCTTTTGTAAGGCCAAGATATAGTAAAACAAGATGCAAGTTGTGCTCAGATATTGGTCAACAAAACCGGCACCCGTATTTCATTCTACTTATCAGTGAAGCAGATTAACCGTCAAAGTGACAATGCTTTGCCCAAGGGCTATCGCAAAAATCCAGCTTCAAATAGCTTTTCAAAAAGTGGTATCCTAACCATGAAATTAGGCTTAGCACTTAGGGAAATACAAGAAGAATAAGAGAAAACGCATCTATTCATCTGATGGATTCTGTAATTGAAGAAATGAGTCGATTGAGAATCTCATTGCCCCGTGTTCAATTCTATGCACTTTTCAACCTCAAAGCCTTCCCTAAAGCAACCACCATCAAATTGCAGTGTAAAAACACTTTTTCGCTACATTGTTTTGTGTTGTTCGTTTCATTAAAATCCACACTTTATCCTCTACCTAGATCGATCAACTCTAACCATAACCACACATCACAAACTGTCATTTGCCGTCAGCCATAACAAACCAAAACACAGACTCGCTTCGAAACCAGGACAGTCATTCTGCCAGGCAAAATGTGTATCTACAAGCCGTGTCATGTCCAGCACACAGCAGAACACTGTAAGATATGTATCTATCTGCTTGAATTGTCGGCTGTAATTTATTAGATGGCTTAGAGGGCACATTTGACACAATTCAACATCGAAATGTTACCTCCAAGTGGCAAGGCACACAAAAGAAATAACAACATCTGTGCCTACGCTGGACCCCTGCGGAATACCAAATGCATTTTCATGCAAAACTTTCTAAAAACGAAAATTTAAATGCAAAATTCAAGCTGATATTTCATCTGCCGATTGAGATTTAAGAAAAAGAAAAAAAAAACTCTGTACAATGGCACTCTAAGTCACGATTTCACGTGTCGTCGGAGGCCTTCACGGTCGCTTTTGAGTTTGAAAATCTTTGCGCGATTTGTATGCGTTGGCGTTGAACAATCCGAAACAAAACACAAAAGCAAAACACATTTAATTGCTAAAGATTAGTGGATTACACTCGTGTATAAATAATTGTTTTTAATTAAATGAAGCACGACACAAGGAGGGTGTACTACTAGACAAGCCGTACTTGTCCTAAGACACACTCTTTCTGTTGTCGGATTGTGTGAAGTGTCAGAGTTATGAAATTATCGTGTCATTCAACTCTCGATGCGGTTGCATTCACTTGAACGGATACGGTATCTGCTGTTGTATGACGTATCTAAGGTATCTAAGGTTAAATCACTTTGTATCTGTGGTAAAGAGCGAATACTAATTAGCGATCTAGGTCAATGTTATGCGGTCTACGAGTATGTGATACACATTTGGGGAGGTGGCCAATGGAATGATGAACCTTGAAGTGGTGGAATTCAGTTGGGAGCAGAGAGCTTAATTGTAGAGAGCACTTGGGACAATTGGGTGGGTGTGCGAGTTACGATATGAGTCAAGTGCCAGGAGTATCACGGTCTTTGATTTTCTGTTTTGTGATGACCATGACTTGATTGGAAGAAGATTAATTCAATGGCTTGGTCAAGGGCTCATTTGGAATGCGTTTCGGTAGTCCAAGATGAAGGAGATGGCCCGTGACACTCTTAGAAATAAGTTCAATGTTTTTCTTGTATCCAAAGGCGCGATTGTTATGAGAAGAGCTCTAGTTTCTGAAGAGCAAACAGCTGTATTAAGCAGTTTTAGAGTCTTTGAACGAGGTTAGCTTTGGGTATAACTAGGGTGCGAATAGTTCAGATGCTGATCCGAATGATGTTGCCATGAAGGGCCAAGCTCTCGATCGTGCAACGAACCTCAGAACAGCTCTACTGTACTTCGGCTCTTTAGCTTTCTGCTGTGAAACTGTCTCACATACTGCTATCATGGCTTGGCTGTACAAAACTCATGAGGAATACTAATGTCTCCAAGAATGGAGCTAAGTTTTCGATGAGCTACAAAGGCCACGACTTCTGTGTGAAACTCACTTTCAGAAGTAGGCCAATCACTGATGCTTAAGGAGTTTGTCCACCATAACAAGATCTCGCGTCAGAGGTGATATTGGATTTGGTATCTTGAACTCAATCAATTGTATTCTTCGACGCTGATCCTATTGACATGTTGTCAGACGTAATGCGGATCAAGTTTAAGGCTGAAACACTTTGTCTTGAAGTCTTCCTTAGGTTTGATTGCGACTGCATGCTAACGATCTTCATTACATCAAACAGCATGCGAAAAAATTTCTGTGAATTACAAACGAATGCAGAAATTACTACTACTCCTCCCAGAAGATTTGGACACCAGAAGTCTTTCGAGCACTTTAAGTAGGGCAGGCTAAGACTTGGGTTTTTTGCCATTGTACCAATGTCATTGGAAGGTATGATAGCATGGTAATAGGTTGTGTTTAAAACACTCGCTAAGTCTGTCCCATTGACCGGCTTTCTGTAGCATGATTGGTAGAATGCCAACATATCATAGGGCCTTAAACAGTGGAAAGGATATAACAGCAGCTTTTTCAATCGAGGAGGTTAGTTATTCTCTCATACTGTTTCGTCTTATGAAAGCCCAAGACGAGGGTGATAGAAGATGGTAAGGTTTCTCGAGAGAAAGAGTTCTGGATACCTACCAAGGTTGTTGTTTTCCTTTTCAGACGAGATATTACTTGGAACGATTCGCCATCCAATGCAGGCCCTAACAAATGAGGAAGGATGAAGTCGCCAACAATTATAAAATCATTACCGGGATCTGCGACGTCAAAGAGAGAGTCCATTGCATCATTAGACAGCTGAGATTGCGTGGGTTGTAAAGGGAATATAACGAGAGTTGCAGCTGCAGTTGCATTGTGTATGACAATAAGAACTCCATGGCCCAAAGGGACCATCATTATCCTGTCCGTTTGTGCGGCAACCTGAAATCAGACCTGAATAATTCACAGTAAGGGAACTTGGAACAAAGACTGGTTTCAGTTAGGACAAAGGAGTATTTGTGAATTGACATGAAACATCGAGGTTTTGGTGCTAAGTCCTCTAATGTTCTGATAGTAAAGGGAGAGGAACTGTAAGTAAGTTGAGGACGACAATAGTTGTTTAAGTTGCCGCGAGAGTTTTGGAGAGACGGGAGACGCTTGGTGCAGCATATGTTGAAAAGTCTCCAGCGCCAGTGAAAGAGGAAAAGTTAAAACTTTCTTGCCAAAGGGGTTAGGTAGATATTTCTCAGGGCTACAGAGTCGGTTGGGAGTCTCATGGCATTTGTCTTTGTCTTACCATCAATGCAAGCCGGCTTCCGGCTTGAAGCCGATAAAGTGGCTTCGAGAGAGGAGAACCTAGGATGGAATTCCTTGCAAAATTGCAAAACAATTATGGCGAAAATTTTACAAAGCAAGGATCTAGAAACTTATACGTAAGGATAGGTAGACGATCACTGTCTATGCTTGTGGGGATCCTCACGAGTAACAACACTCTGCGGTAACACTTGAAGCAAATGCTTCGTACGAAGGAAGAACTTTGCAGAGGAAGCTCCTTGGCAAACACTTCTTCCAGGACCTAAGAGAACTATCTAACGCAAACATTGACGTGCTATTGAACTTGATCCGATCATCGGTGGTGGTTTGTATATATTGCAGACATTATATCGGTTAAATGGGCAAGGGGAACACCTCTCTACCTTCTATGAGTGACACAATGGGTCAGTTCAGAGCTGAGTATGGCGGAGTTTTTGTATTCCTCTAACCTAACCTAACCTAACCTAACCTAACCTAACCTACCATCAATGCAAACGACAGAGCGGGATTAAGCCACAGAAATCCAACACAAGCCTCTAAGTACGTTGAATTTTTCCTCAATTTCCTTTGGAACAACGTTCCTCTAAATTAGGCATTAGAGGGTCTAGTTCCTAGGTAGTACAATGGGGTAGTTGCATCTGAGTAAGCATTACGTATTACATAAAGACAAAACTTTAAAAACGTTGTCCCTAGGTAATTTCAAAAACTACTAAACCGATTGACATGAAACAAATTTTCTAATATTCTTTATCTTCATGAGAGTGACATAGGCTTTTTAGAAAAATATGTTTTATATTATTTTTTATTTTGAATTTAATTTTTTTTAAGTTTTCTAAGATCGAGCACGGATTAGCACGGATTTAATAAATAAAAGAGTTTTCGGGCTTTTGACGAGTCTCCGCTAATGGTTGAGTGAGTTTTAGTCGATTTTTTAGAACAATTCACACTCCAACATCACTGTTCTAGTTTCGAAAACAACCTTCTTTCTATCAATAAGAACCGTAACTGTGAGTCTACTTAAAATTCGATTCCCAATCAACGAGTCTCTTCACCTAATTACGACCAATTCAACCAACAATACAACTATTCCCGAAATTCCCTATTAGTATCCGCAAAAAGCCACCTCCAACGTGATCAGAATCGAAAAGCCTCCCGTCGACTTCTATGGCTGTGCTGAGACTGACTGTTTAGTGCAAAAAAATAAATAAAAAATAAATTTGCAATTCCCTTGCATGACAATTTGGAATACTGTTTATTTATCAGCGACACAAAATTTATATTCTCCTCAAGACTGTAACCGTTTGGACTTAAGCCAATAAGACTGCCATTAACCTAACCAAAATGTCATGACAAAGCCAAAGGCTTATGCAACACGATTAGGTATTCTCTCTCGGTTCTAGCTACATACTCGCGTTCTACTGAATTCCTCTGCCAATTAAGTAATTGGCCAACAGAAGAGGCAGAAAAGGAGAAACAAAAAAAGAACCCAGCCTTTCACACTTTCAAAGAATCTATCAAAACCGAGCGCAGAACAACGAAAGGGAAACAAAAATCCGTGTCAATCCATCACAAAAGTTAGAAGTTAACATTTCGACATTTTTCTTCTAGCACCCAGCCAGATGTTCAGCCATTACGCCATCTGTTGGTTGGCAATTGCCTCTGGACAATGACGAACCAAAAAAAAAACAAAAGAGAAAAAGAAATAGAGTACGAGTAGAGGAAGGATTACACAATCTTCAGCCGCACTCAAGGGGGATACACCAGAACAAAATGTGAGAGGAACTCTTAAAGTATCTTTAAGTACCTATTCGCTAGCCGGTATCTTAGAGATTTCAAGAACCACTTTTAGGAAAATTTACATAAAAAAAAACTCAACTGATCTTGACTAATGATCGGCGACGACCACGACGATGACTTGATTGAATTGTTTCCCTAAGACGAATTTGTACCTCGTATCTGCCGGATACTTGGACTCGGTTTTGAATAATTTAGCTTGAGTTTAATTGGCCTTCAGAATTAAAACAAAATGAATTTCAAGATATCGGATAGTACTATGTGGACTATATGATAGTGTATCTGTGTTGAGATTGTTTTGCTTGTTCCGTTAAGGTCGTTTTGTTATTTATCTTTTGGATTGTTTGTGCGTTTTTTTTTTTTTTGCTTGTAGCTGTTGCCGCCTATAAATGGCCAGTTAATCGATTTTAAATTACTTCCTCATAAGCGCGTTGTTGTTGGCTTTTGTTGGTCAACTATTTTTTTGAGTCATCGTCGTTTGGTATATTCAATAATCCGGGAGTAAGTACTCGGTGAATTCTAGTTTCTTTTTTTTGTTCGTTTTGGTGGGGTCAATGGAATTCAGTTTGAGATTATTAGAATCTAATTATTCTTTGGCTTTGTTGTGCGGTAGAGCAGGTCGTGCGCCGAACAATAGGCTAATTTTGGGGTGAAGTTGGAGTTGGAGCAGAAAAATGCTAAACTGGAATTTGAAGTGAGTAATTGCGGCTTTGGTAATCTATTTTTAAGCAAGATTTAGTGATTTAAATGGATAGGAGGCATTGTATTGTCTGGTTAGTAAAATTGGCGGTCTATTTCCAGACATTAGATCGTTTGTGTGACCGCATTGGGTAAGATTTTTGTACTCAAGCTTAACTTTTTTTGGTGGTTAACATGAATCATGATGACTGCAACAGGATGTTCTATTTGCTTGTAGAAAAGATGAAAGGATGACATCAAAACTGGTGTTCGTTCACACTGATTGTATTCAGTAAATGATTTACAGCAGTTTTACCACTACAATCATTAAAGGAACATTTTCACAGAAGTACTAGTGGAAGTCTAAATTCACAATCAGCGTAGGTTAAAGATCTCACATGCTCCTAGTCTTTGGAGGATTAACTCAGGATGGAAGAAGAGGCTAAATAACCATTTGAAATGAAAGAATTTCTGCCTCACATGTGACATAACAAAAGTCATACATGGGATCAACTCTCATATACCACGTTAATAGTCTGGTCTGGAAAGACCTGAGGTCCATTACTATAACAAACAAATGACAATGCATAGGAGCCTTTAAGATATAGGATAAGTAAAGGAACTAGGCTGGATGCACAGTCGCTGCATTTCAGTTCAGCTTGAATAGAAGCGACTGTAGTCGATCTAGATCTCTGTTTAGTTATGGTACTTCAACATAATTCTCAGACAGTATATCTAGTAGGTCCACTCTATGGATATTATAATCGTCAGATCTATTGATTTATCGTAGCATACGTCTAGTATGCAACACCAGAGAAGGTCACAATTCCTACAGAATTGACCAAGATCGAGAGACTGGCAGGCGTATCATAAATTGCATCATTTGAACCTCCCCGACTACAGGCTCGTACTGCATTCAAAGGAATTGGCTGTTGGAGTTGGAGTTGGCGCGATATGAGAATGCATACTCATACTCTGACCTAAGCCAACTGCCGGGCTAAAAAATGACGAAGGGCAATATAGGCAAGTTGCTATCTTATCCGTGCTACTGAAATAAAATACTGCCACGAAGCGCACCAAGTGTTTATCAAAAGACATTGTGTAACTCTCTAGTCCGTTGCACAGCTCACAGGAGGCATGAAGGAGTGGAATCGCCTTTAATTGAGATTCAGCTTCACAACATTTTGCGACTTAGATCGATTGTATTCCTGATTCAAATCTACATTCTCCAGCACCATAGCTGTAGTAGTACTTCTGCTTGTGATTGCCGTAGCTCAGGGGTTGTAGTGTTGGACAACTATGCATGTGGTTTCGAGTTTGAATCTCATAAAATACCACTTCACGGCCGCTGTTATTAAGGGCATCTGACATACATTCAAGAGTATTACTGTCATAAGAAAGTTTCTCAAAAACTCTTTGCACTCGACATGAAATTAATGGTCCCTTTTATACACGCAGAAATTTATACCACGCACAATAAGTACAAATAGTTATCAGAAGCAAGGTCTTGGTCCTCTAGAAGCTTCTAAGGCCATGAGCCATTTACTTCATTCATTTTGCTTATATGTACTTTAGCTTGAGGGGGGCTCGCAGCTCTAAGATTTAAGCAAGGAGACTAAAATCTAAATAATCTCCCTTGTGGGCTCAATCATCAAGTGTCTCAACTTATTGTTAGGCACAAAACACCAACAGAATACAAGTCATCTATTGGGCTTGTCGCTGAATATAACAGATTCCAAAATTGTCTCTTACTGACTTACCAACAGAATATCTGGTAGAAGGAAGGTCACAACTGTTAACCAACTAAAAGAGTAGTAAGTCTCTCGCATTATACTGGAGCTATGTATAGGGGCTATAATCACAGGAACCACTTCATTCCTCTGTCAAAAACGTGGCAATTTTCTTTCTTTCAAAGGATGAGGGAAAATATTTCACGTTACATACTCCTCAGCTTCCTCGAGCACAAGTTCTTTGGACTATAAAACTTCCTCGAGCACTAGTTATTTGGACTGTTGTGCGAAAAGCGCAATAGGATCTCAGGAATATCTTCTCGTAATTCCCCGGGATGGTAATTTCGTCTTGCAAGGTCAGCATATAATATAGGGCTAAAGAGATTTGAAGAATAAGCGAGCTCCTTTCAAGTACCTTAAAGGCTGAATATATTTAAAGAGAACACGAGCTTCGGCTTCTCTCTATCTAGTAGGAAAGCATATTTAAACAATAGACAACATCAACTCCATCTTGTCTAGATTGATCACGAATTTATTGCTAGCCTCATTGTGGAAACTTTCAGAACTTGGTATAATATAGCCCATGGAAGGTCTATGAGTGTTGAAAAGGAAAAGGAAGATTATCCTGAATACTGTGCAGCTTTTTCAAAGACTATTGTGGAAGTGGTACAGTCTCTATTGGATCAGTGTAGGTCCATTATAAAACCATAGGAATCTCATAGTCCTGGCTTTATATAAGGCCTGTGTTTGCAAAGTCTCTTCAAGTAGAAAGTTACCACTTTGTGTGTTTTCCTAAGACTATCTCGGCTGAAATTAAAATCTTGATGTTTCCAGGTTGCCTGAAGTAATCTTCTTCAAAAATAAAGAGCTGGTAACATACATACATACATATGTATTCCACATAGCATATGCGATGAAGCCTTAGCTGATAAAGTGCACTCCAATGATAAGCGATCTATTTTGTGTGGTAAGGCAGTTACATAGATATTTTTTGATTCAGTTCATGCCAAACCTGTGCTGTGATGCGCTACTAGGTACAATTCAATCCCAGCTAATAGGTGCAGCCTGCACTTGGACCTTATGAGCCTAATGTACCTGCATTTATTGACATGTATCGAAAGGCATATTGAGTTACCCTTTTCCGACTCGACAGAATGGTGCCCTAAGGTGTGGAGTTTGGGAGATATGCAATTGCCTACGTGGTGACTTTTAGATGTGATCCTTTTCTTCAAGAAAAAAGCGACAATCAATACTAATTTTGGAATTGAATGTGATCCGTCAATTAATCTTGCTAATTATGTCGTTCCTAGACCACTTGCACTCCCTTTTCGAGTAAAGTTCGTTGAAGTTTCAACAACCTGCTGACAATTGATTCTATCCCCGTCAAAGTTTATCCTCGAACTAGACATATTCCTAGAACTTGCGACCTAAATAAGCACATTTCTATTCAAATCAGTTCTTAAAATATCCAAATCGATTAGCAATCGCTGGTAATTAGACTCAAATCAATCTAACCCGCGGCATTTTCGTCTAATTACTCAATAACGTGTTTGCACACTTAAAAAAGATACATTCAGCTCCGCTGCCATATGGACCATTTGTTCAACTTTCAAATTCCCAACTGGTTTCTGTACGATACCACGACCAATCCGGGTGATAAAAAAAGCCGTACATAGACTCCACAGGCCACAGCTTAAGCATTTAATTCAAATCCTTCAGCAGATTATAATCGATCGTGTTCCTGTTCTCTGCGCACTGGCTGTTGCATACAGATTAGTATTAATTTTCTCTTGATTAGCATTTAAGAGTCTAGTTTAATTAATTGTCATGAGTATAGAACTGGTATATGAATTGGATCTTAGGCAAAAGGTGGAGCTATATACACGTGGTGCTCTGAGTCACAGACTTGTCCGGATGCTAATTTGGTGGCTTCTTAGAAGTTGGAATGGATTAACACTGTCTACGAGATACTTTTTCTCTGTAAGAAGACGTCTGTAGCAAGTATCGGTGTCCCTCTTGAGTGCATCTACAAAGTAATCATCAAAAGCGATAAATCTTCAAAATACACCCATGAGATAGTTTTTTGTGTCGCTTTCAAGAAAATACCTCATGCAACTCATGAAACAGGTGAACCGCAGTTCAATTGGCCACAAAAGTGGTGCTAAGCTCGATTGTGCAATCGAAATGATTGATATCAGAGTTTTGCCTTCGATTACGGGCCAAGAAGTGGTTGTATGTTCAGTGGTATCTGTTTGGCTTGAGCTCGTGCTGCGTATAGCAGCCTAACCCTCAGCATGGAAGCAGGTCACCTTTTTTTCGGGTGATAATATCGCGAGATTGGAGAGTTGTTATTTTTTTCTGTTTTTTTTTTCGGAACTGATCATCTCATCAGCATCGACACAACATGGGCGGCGAATAAAACAAGCTTACGAGTGTTTTTTGTTGTTTTTTTTGGTTTTGGTCCGTCATCGCCTTGAGCTTAATTTAAGTTGTTTTGTGTCGTTCACAGTTCGCAATGTGTAGTATGCACTGTGTTGGTCTTTAGACGGAAAAACAGGTGTTGTGCAACGCCAAATTTGGCAAAAGTTCAGCTTAAAATGGTAACACAATCTGATTGCAAAACAGGGCGCACATGCGCGTAATGGGTGCATTTTAGGTGAGAGTTTGAGTGGCATTTGAACCAATTAAGTTAATCTATTTCGGCTTAAGTGGTGGCGGTTGAAGGCATGAGGTTTTTTTTCGTTTAAAGTGAATAAATGACCTGAGGATTAGTTGTCCAAGAAGTCTCCATTAAACTTTAACTTTGCCTCTAGTGGGTTACAATAGTGGGCTACAAAGGGAAAGCTGAATTTTCTTCTAAGTTGACGTTGAATTGCACTTATGTGCTTTTGGCACCATTATGTTCCCCAGAGCCAAGTCAGGGGAACATAATGGAACCTATTGCGATCCGATTGTAGGCTTTATGCATTGAGTTTATCCTACATCCTTTCGCCTGATCTTACTTTAAGTGAATGCCAAATCTGAAGCAAAGCTATATCTGATTGACATGATTGGCAGAGCCTTTAGCAATAGTCCTTAAAAGAAGGGCATGAAGCGGATGAATTTTCCCTATAACATCCATCATGATGTATACATTTAGCATAGAGTCTCTTTTACATATTCTAGTTACTTTTCTGGCACTTGTCCTGTGCCCCTTGTGGGTTCTATGGTATCTACAACTCCCACGAGCCATCATAGGATACATGCCTCAAGACTCCCTAATTATTTTTCAATTGCCGTTCTTTCTTCTCTACTATTCTGTTGCAAGTGTTTCTCAGATAGCATCATGCCGCCTTGAGTTAGTGGGTTTGTTCACTTGGATCGGTGTGAACAATCCCCTGTCATGCTTTTGTCGCCTTTACATACATTCATGCATTTTACTTCCTGGTTCATTCTTTCATGAAGACCAACTTTTGAAATACAGTTTCGTCAGGCATATGAAGGACACAGATTGCCATTGGCATGTAGAGCAGAATGTAGAGAAGAGAAGAATGCCATTTGCTCAAGGGCACACAAAAAGCAATCGATGGATTCGACTGAGAGATTCAAGACGGGAGACGAACGTTCAGAACACCAAGTCTTGAACATTCATCTAAAAGTAGAAAAGGAGTACATGCTGAGGGTGTAAAAGGACCGTCAAACGGCGACAATGATTTGCAAACACTTTGCCCTATGCATAAATGCGATGCAATGGTCTTGCTGCTTTGTGTATTCTAAAAATACTCTGGCTTGTTTGTCAGAAGACGTACTGAATATTAGCTTAAGTATGCCTAAGGAATCTCTGCATCATTTAACTGATTCCCATAAAAATAAGCATCCAATAAGGGTCTTACTTTCCTAAATATCATCAGTACTGCTGCGGAGGTATCTGCTGTCCACAGAAACAGCGATAAGCAAGTCTAATTCTCCATTGAAATTCTAAGCTAGTATCATTGTTGTTTAAAGAGTCCTACAGTGTCGATGTCAACCTTCAGATGCACTCCTATGAAGACAATTAAGTAATGTCCCCTGTCTAACAAATAATACAACAATACTCTAATTATCCCAGTCCTGGTATTTGGGAGCTGATAAGTCTGGTCTTGGTAACGTTGAGTTATCTCTGCAATTTTTGGTGCCCTCTAACTAGACAAAGACTGAAAGAGATAGTGCATTTGCGCCACAATTGAACTGCGACTTGTAAGTTCCTTGGGTATTGACCCAAAGATTAACCAGAAGCAAGATTGAGGCTTTAGATAAGCCGTAATAGTACTTATTGAGACTCACTCAAACCCACGTAGTGCTCATTGAGAGCCGTATAAATAATTGTTACTTTGCAGGTCCTGCTTCTGGAAGATGTGTCTTATGTTGTCTTAGGTCATTTTGGTTAGCCAAGTACTCCACAAGCCTACTAGATGGTACGCTGAAATAGAACTCCGGGCTGAAGAGTGGGGGCTAGGACTTCTTTTCGCCCGATGGTAAGTCGCAAGTCAAGGACGATTGTAGTCGCTGGGATGTGTAGAGCAGATGGACAACAATACCCGGTCCGTGAAGTCTAGAAATCAACCCCAGAGAGACGATGCAGTATAGAGCATATATGTAGGTGCCTCTCTTCTATGGTTTAAGTGCTGCGAGCGAAGACAAGTGACCTCTTCTATTCCTCATATTGTTCGGGGATGGAAGCGAGAGATTCATCTGACAGTGATAGTGACATATGACAGTGACTTCGGCATAAAAAATGCTGCAGTAGTCTCGAAGGTATAGTAAGTCGCGTTACGTGCATTCTCATTCAGAAAGTACACTAGGACTATCCCTGTATGATGTGACGAACTTGTATTGATCGTGCATGAAGCACAGGTCAGCAAGGAGTTGGGTGGTCTCTACTGTGGCTCATACTCTTATATAGTGATCATATATTATCGAGGAACTTCCAGGCATTCAGTGGAATTAGCTCAAACTTTCTGCTGTGAAGAGTTTGGACCTGTTAAAGTGTTGGTAAAAGTAACTGGACAAAGGGATCACCGATAGTGCTGCATCAAGTATGAATAACGACGAAGGCATTGCGAAAATAGCTTCATCGTAGAACCTGATTATTGAAAGATGAACAAAGTATTAAACCAAGAACGAATCGTAGTCCTCGGCCGACTATGGCTAAAGCCGATAGTCTCTTTCACTTGTCTTCTGTTGTGAAACATGTCCAATGGAACCTCGTAGAGATCTATTTTCATGGAGCCTAACCAAAATTTGTTCCCAAATGTCATGTAATAAGTACTAATTGAATTTCGTTTGAGGCAATAAGAACATTATCACAGGTAGGCACAGTCACGATGACGTTTGATGTCTCAGTTTTGGTGATAATGTGAGGCTTCTTGCTCTGCCAGCTTAATTGCAGACCATTCACAAAGTCGAATCTAGAGCACAGCGCCTCAGGCGATATACCCTGAGGTTTACAAGCTAATTAGCTGATGCTGAGGCTAGGGCACAGAGAATCCGGCTAAGCTCTGAATTACATAAAACCAAATCCAGCTCCCACATAAGTCTTCACATATCTGATCAAAACTTTTCGAATTTTTCCTCTGAGACTATGTATATAATGCCTCCAAGCAAGAGCTAACATTTCGCCTCTAAAACTAAACGTTAATTCACATTTTTATCGATGCCATCGACGATAACAAAAAGTACTTTCATAAACCCAACCAAAGCTAGTAAGATCCCATTACAAAAAAAAAAAAAAAAAAAAACGTAGTAGCATTGTAAACCAGCGATAAGCTTCTCAAGTTCCATTAAAAACTATTACACTATTGTAAAGACATTCCATTGTAAGCCAAAGTGCACGTGGAAACCTGCTACGTAAGGTCCGACACAAATCGCAGTAATTATGAATCAATTTAACACTGGGAGTGGTAACAGCTTAAATGGGGTTAAACTTAACTTTTTTTCTTTGTTACAATTATCTTGTCTCTTTTGAAAGTAAATATACGATTTAGTTTTGCCTTTAAGCGAACAAAATAATTTACTTTTTCGCCACTTACGCAACACAAGTTGAACCCTTTTCGGAAAGACTCACCTAAAAAGAGAGACAAAAATAAAAGTTTATTAGCAATTTGCTTGTTATTAGAAAGTTTAAGGAAATAAAATATAAATGTTTACTTAATTTTATGAAATGCAAATTCAAACAGTTGGTTTTAATTTATTCTGATGCAATCACAAATAAGTTTTACTGCAGCAAAAGACACAAATGAACCATAGAGTCAGGTACATTACCCATAAAAAGCGGTTGAAAACTTCAAATGCGCTTGGGTTTTGCAGGAAAAATAAACAACTGCTGCATAAAAGTGAACGGCTTTCTTGTCGTGTTTCTGTCAGTCACTAACAATTATGTATACACAAGAGAAACACACACAAGAAAAGAAAAAAGGAAAAAAAAAGCCAACCCAACTTTTAGTAAGTTCGCACGCCAACTCTTTTGATTTTCCTTATCCAAGACAAAATGTGTTTGTGTTTTTTATTTTTTAAGGAATTTTCAGCTTTTTTGATTGGTAAGTCAATTTGTCCTATTACATTCGAAAGGAGTTTTATTTGTTTGTCTTTTTCCTACTCAATGTGGACATTTCCTTAATTGTTTTGTGTACATACAGCGAGCGCACCCCCATATCTGTGTAAGCAACAAGCAAAAAAAAACAGCCTCTCTCCATGGCAATTTCTGCATTTCTTTCCATTTTACCATGCATATGTATTCATAGGAAAAAGGGTGACTATGAGAAAATGGATTGAATTTGTTATGCTTGAATGTAACCAATTGCATAATACGCGACTTGCAACGTGTGTGTGTAGGAATTGTTACTTTGCCTTCCATGCAAGACGGTATCGAATATCATCGAAATTGTTATGCGTGGCCACTTAATTATCTCTTGTAATTATGTGATGTTTGTTCCTCGTTTTCGATACGGTAGATATGCAGTGAACATACATATATTTTAAAGGTAGGACCGCGTGTGTTTGATCGCTTATCATCCAACGGAGAGTTCAATTTTCATTGAATGCCGTTCTGTCTGTCTTACATAACCTCAAACGACGATCTGTGTGGTGATAAATTTTTAATCAAGAGAAATGCGTGAGAAACTTAAAAAGCAGTAGCCTCTGTTAAATCTTGATCTTTTCGTTCACCAGATGTGCGTTGGCTATAAAATGGCAAATGTCATGGAGATCTATTTCGCCTTAACTGCGTTTTGGAATAATTCACTGATTTTGTCGGAAATAAATTAAGTGATTAGCACAGAATGTTTAGAAGCTGTTGGAAATTAATCCCAAATGGATCAAGGTTAATGTGATTCGTGCAAAATTTGGCTCCCAATTAGCATTTCTAGTTTTTTGTGATCTACACTATAAAATGCAGGTTCTTCATTGGAATTAAATTGTTTGTTTATTTTACCACTTAGAATCTGTTATAAAAAAAACGACAGCTATGCTAATTTTTATATGCTAAGAGTAATTAACTATAATAGTGTCTTTAGCTTTTTATTTATTGGTTCCTCATAGCAAGTTGGAGTCGACATGCAGCTTCTGGAAAAAATAAAAACAATCTAATCAATTGAGGTGCGTGTCATCAACGTTTTTCGATCATGAAATTAAATCTCTTTAGATGAGATACTGTTCTGTTGAAAGAATTATACCAGTTTGTATGCATACAGCAGTCTCGACACATTGGATGGGAAAAAGTTGTTGTAACCTAATTAGCAATGTAGCTCCAAACGGATACCCCAAATTATCGGGCACTAACTTGTAGGGATAAGTCTAAAAAGAGGATAAATTCTTCAAGTCTATCCTGTGAATGAAAATTTCCTCAATGCTAAGTTCTTCAAGTTCTGTAGTTCCTTCCAGTCGTCAAAGGGAGGTTTGCTTAGTCTCTACCTAAGCCGAACACTTGGAAAGGTAGAGCCGAACTATTCCTATCTGGTTAGCAATATTACAGCTGTGACAGTACCTAGTGCGGCTGCATTAACCCCAACTGAGAGTAATACTAATGGTGACTGATAATAATGGCCACAATTCAAGCAGTATCTGGACGGTGTACTATGCCAATTATACTCGGAACACATCAGTCTTGATATGACGCGAATTCGCAAAAGAAACTGTCAAGATCCTCACTAGTTTACCAGCTCGATCATGCCTCTCTACCTAGTAAAAACTGATCATGATCCAGTTAGCTGAAATCTTTTTTTCACTAGACCCCAAGTTTAAAGGATGTCATGGCGAATACAATACTCTTATGAGCGGTCTGTCTGTCAATGAGTTGAAATATCTATTCATGGCCTCCGATGTGTCTAGTGCATAAAGCTGTTGCCCAACAAACTTGCGACCAATAGGGAAGTATAGGACATACCACTATGAAGTGTATTCATAGGACCCACCTCTTACTGAAAGTGTCACTAAAAAGCCAGAAAGGCTTTCCTAACTCGCTGCTCTATGTTTAGATTCTAGCTTAGCGTTGCGTCAAGCATCAAAATTAGAACCCTGGAGGATAAATATGGTAATTTGTTATTTAGTCCCAAATACTGCAGGAAGGCATTAAGGTTGAATAGAATTGTTGATGCGGAGTACACAGACCAGAAGGCAGTTTGCTTATCAGTTCGCCAGTACGAAAGTCGCCACATCAATCATGGTAATAGTGACACAGTGCCACCGAACGAAGACGATAGAAGGGTGGATGTAAACAGTAATGTACGTGGCATGGTATCATGGTCGATAAAGAGGTTAAATTCAAATATCATCCCAGTTGGACAACAGGTCGCAAAGAATTGCAGGAGAAATGTATCACTCTGCAGAGGCGCTTCGACCAATAATATGTATCGAAAGCTGAATATTAACCTGACTCAGAAGAATACGTACTTCCATAGATCTAGTGGATGCATTATGGTCTGTTGTCCACGATGTTCTAAGGAATGTTACTTGCTGGTGATCAAATTGGATGAATAATCAAACCCAGGCAAATGATTAGCAATGAAGAAGCGGGGACAGGCTGATTGCACCTCTTTGAAGCCTTTTTTGTTGAACAGATAGATGTGTAACGCACAGATTTGGACAAAAAGGCAGCTCCCATTGCCCAATATATAAATATCATAGAACTGCTAATAGTTGATTGAGGCAGGCAGAGTAGAAGCATCACAACCCTCCTATCTTACTGTGTTGCTACTGGTCCACCAGTGGGTCTTGGATATCACATCAGTAAATATGCCATACTTTCGTCTTAACATGAACATCCCCTTGCGAAATAAGAGGATTCATAGCCTCCTTTAACCAATGTTTTTTGAAAATGTGTTTTTAGACACACTATCATTCAAATCTTGCATCCTATTGCATTTAACAAACACACAACAGCAAGTGTCTAGTACAAACTGCCACACGTAAAATTGCAATTAAAATTTGCCACTTTCTGACGCAAATGACTGACAACAGTTTGACGGTAATGCCATCGACCATGGATTAACTTCGCTCATTTCGAAATAGGTTACTTGTTTACTTATATCGACACAGAGAACAAATTATTAGCAAATGTTATGACAACATGTTACCGGTGCGCATCAATTACACATTATTATGTCTACGATTGGCGGTGGCATCAATGATCCATGCCCCGTATCGTCTTCTCTTTAAGTGGTATCTTTACACGGATGAATGAATCTTTTTGTATAAAAAGAAACTTCCAGCAACCATTCAAGACTTTGTGTCATTAGCATTTAAAAAAAAACACAGCGACTCAAGGACACGCAAGAATACTCGTACAATCTAATATATAAAACGTTTAATTTACTTCGTGTAAAGGTATCTTTTTTGTTCACAAAAAAAAAAAAAAAAATAATGCGTTATCGTTCCAAACAATCAGTCAATTGTTACTTTGTTTTTCAACTCAGAGCTGCAGATACATATGAGAGATTGTTATTGTTCAGATGGATACGTGTGTAGTCCAATAAACCTCAAGGCTGTTACATGTTCAAAATGTTCAAAATATGCTAATTTTTTTTGCTTTTATTGAGGTTAACCTAATTCTTTTGTCGAGAGGTTTTATGTTGAACAGAATTTTCATGCAAATTTTTTTGGAAATTAACGGAGCACGAATGATTTTGATTTGAATTGGGTGAGATAGCTGTTAGGAAGCTTAAAATTGCAGATTATAACAGAGACAATAAATTGAACACGTTTTTTGGTATAGAATTTGGCAAAGTAGTAAACAGGTTCAAGTGTTTTTTTTAGAAACTACAATCGGATCAATTAAAGTTTCAGAATCACTTGTATGAATCCTTGGACTTTCTATTTTCATGCTAGAAATCGTAAGAAATGTACATACTTATGTAATAGGTTAGAATATAAATTGGACTTAAATTGATTAAGTTTCTTCACTAAAAAACTTATATTGAGGAACATAGAACCCTGCCTCCAAAGCGACTAGGAACTCTGGAGCAAGATTAGAAGTTTTTGAGGATATCACCTGATGATGACTAACGAATGATGATACATGGCAGCTGAGTGATGACAGATTTCCGATGTTGATGACTGATGAAAGATGATTGATGACTGATGAGTGATGACTGATGACTGATGACTGATGACTGATGACTGATGACTGATGACTGATGACTGATGACTGATGACTGATGACTGATGACTGATGACTGATGACTGATGACTGATGACTGATGACTGATACAATACACCTTTCAGGTCATAGTGTCAGTCATTCCGACCAGGATTATATTAGAGGAAAGAGAAACATCAAGCTCCTACACATTTAGGCTATCCATCATAAAACCCTTTCGGCGTATGGTACAGTCAAGAAGTCGTGGAGATGAAGGGCTGTTACCATGCTTGAGTTTATAAGCCAAGGCAACGCTTTTTTTCTAGTGTAACCATATTTCTCCAGCTCAATTCTCTTATCAGCGCCCTTAGTTTCGTAGTATGATAGAGTAGTAGACCTACTACTGAGCCCTGTGGTACTTCGACGGTAATCTTTCCCACTTATAAGACTGTCTACAGATGCAGTGTAGCGTAAGCACTTCTATCATCTTTGTGATAGATCTGTTCAATGCTCCGAAAAGTTCCCATTAAATAGCTTGGCATCTCTAGATTACCGATCATTGCAAAGCAGTTAAGCTTTCACTTCTATTAGGTGCCGAAGAGTACAGACATTCGAGGGGGTTGTAAGGTCAATTAACTCGAGCAACAACGCTGATCCTTCTACTAGACTCTAGTAACTAGTAACTGGAGTATGTATTACGCATTAGAAGAATTCCTAGAGGGTCGCACTATATGAAGGTGGAAACCCAATCGATATCCATTTGCCCATTTACATGGACAAACCATGGAAGCCGGTATTAGACTCAAAATGTCAAATCCCTCTGTTAGACATTATGACGACTAAAGTTTTCTTCAAGGCGACATTGCTGCAGTAAGATAATTCAATTGTCATCTGCCGCCATACTTCAAGTAAAACTAGGAATGAGACCCCATCAACCTTGAAAGTATGCCAGTCTTTAAGAAAAGTCAATTAAAAGAGAAAAACTTTCCTCGATTTCCGGAAAAACTATGCACTCTAATTGTAGTTCTTTGAAATATTTCCGCTTTGACCACTCATACTGCAACTTTTCCCACACCTTTGTTGGATGTTTGTCTCACTAAATTATATAGATCAAGTTGCACGACTTTGGCAAGACAGCTGCGCGCAACCAGCACAACCCACCGAGCAATTCATGGTCAATAAAGTATTTGTTAATGTATAAAATGCGACAATAAGTCATGGGTTTTCTCTGACTAATCGCTTATTTCTGTCTACGACTTTTGAAATATCCTCAACTTGGGCGTTACTACTATCGCCAAGCCAAGTCAAACTATGTAGTGCAATTAAAACTCACTCTCCAGCTCCAACAATGGTTGCTACAATTCGAATGTTGTCTAAACCACACCGATCGATTGGCTATTGTCTCGTAGCTGAATCTAGCTAAAAGCTATATACAGCCAGAACCAGCTTCAGGCAAAAAAGCAGCCGCGATGATAAGTATCTTGTCGACCTTGTTACGTGCGCGCATAACTAAATCGACAGACCACATTCAATACGAGTGCCAACGATCGGGTATATTCTCGAACAATTCCTCCCTTGACCAGAGTCCGATCGATGTTTCTCCCTCGACGAAACGACGAGAAGGAAAACCAAACCCAACTTCAATGGAAATGGAATTACATATTCTTGACTTGGATTTTTGGTTTCTGTTCTTTTTTTTTCTGTTTACGATTGACGCGATCATAAATCGTTACTCGAAGGGAAATTGATTGATTTAGTGAGATCGCTGATCGCGACAGGTTTTTCGGAGGAACGCCACCAAACGCAGTGAATTTTTGATAAGACTTTGTTGATTGCTGGAGTTGTGTTTTCTGTGGATATTTTTAGAAATAAGTCAGTTTAGTTTTGGCCAAAATTTGAAGCAAATGAATGAAATCAAATAAATCCTCCAGTAGAGTTGAATAGTTCATTAGCATACCATCTCCATTTGATATAACTTAGCCTCTGACCCTATTGACTACACCTGTGCGTCTGATTGGAATTTTTTTCCATAAAATACCTTCGAAATAAACTGGACTACCTTCACCTAGAAAGACTAAATGACGTATGAAGTTTGACCAGGTCATTGAATGTTTTAAATGTTAATCTCTTCGAATCAACACAAGATTCAAAGAGGTGAAGGTAGAAATTAAGGTAATCGAGAAGCAAATGAAGAGTATCTGAGTATTCATTCATCATTTTAGTAAACATTTCTTGAGCAGCTAACTCTCTAAATGTGTATAGAACACTAGCTGCCAGTCCCAGCAGCTCTATAATTCATGCCAATTAGAAAGAAAGAAAAGCGTTACCTATAGTCAAGGCTATGGCACATTGACTTCAAGGGACTCAGGCGGTAAACCAAAGAAAGTGTTCCGAGTGGTAGTAGCTATGTCATGGGGACCCTATGGGAACTATCCTCCCTGACACATATTTTCAGCTTTGTAGTCGACCACTAGAACCAAAACACGTGTTACCAAGAGAAGCTGAAATCCCTGAGATTGTGCCGAAATATATTGTCTACCATGGCAGCGAAATGGCAGATGAACCAGGAACCTCAGGTCGCACACAGAGTCTGTAAAATGTCCGATTATCCCTCAGTCGTAAGGCTTCTCATATCAAAAATCACATATACTTCTTTAAGGAATGAGCTTTGAAGCCATAGAAGTCATAGAGGACCAAAGAAATAGGATACATGTTGTGCAAAGACATTATACCAAAGCGACTATGTCCAAAACAGGGTCTAGATCTTATTGCGTACACTATGACATAAGTATCAAGTGAATTTAAATTTTGGATCTAAAGTTTGCTCAGCGTTCTTATTTAGAGTTTGTTGCAAAAGGTCGTCATTTGTCTCAAAGTCCCTTCCACCAAAGAACCAACGCCTTAGTTAGAAAGTGTATTACCATAGCTGTGTAGATGTAGAGTACCCTTCCCTTCTCTCCAGGATGTGAGAAATCTGCAGCATTCTTGCTGTCATTGGATTAAGAGAAACATCTACCTGCGATGCTTGTGGAGAGGATGATGACACTGTGGAACCTGTCCTATGTGATTGTCCTGCCTTTGCTCATATCAGGCAGCAGATAATAGGTGCGGATGTGGTGAACGCTGTCAACCTAAGCTCTTCGTCACTGAAACGTCTACTCGAATTCATGAAGAAGACGAGTAAAAGGGGGTAAAATGCGTTGCTTTCTGGTAGTACAATGAACAAGTTGATGTCTGAGTACCCAGTGAACCTTTTTCCGTTTCTGGTGAAAGGCACAATGTCCTCTTAAATCTGTTGAACATGGCATGTATGTATGCACCTACAGGCATACATAACTTGGATAGGGTCTATCTATAGGTCTCCTATCCAGAAACCTCGCGAAATCTTTGGGACAGAAAGTCCTCAGACATGGATCGACAGAAGGTAGAAAGCTACAGGCAGGCAATCACCATGCATTATACCAAAGGAAACAACACACTGTTCTTAAGAACGAAAAACGCCTAGATATGGCCTAAAATTCTGGACTTGAGAGTGGGCCAGATCTTCACCAATTCTAGACCTATAGGGTATTCTAGTTGTGCGTCAATTATAAGAAACACAGTCCAGTACAAGTTTTTTGGTCAATACTTAAAATCACAGTCTCACAGAGAAGCTGAAGTTAACCAGTAAAGAAGAGTTTACGTAGTTGTGTATGACTTCTCAGAACATGTGAGACATCGGGGCTCAGGTTTTGAACAATATCCATAGGAGAAGTCTCAACTAGTGGCTTCAGACAATTGTTTAAGTTCTGTGTGTAGGCATCACAACAAAGTATTATCAACTCCCGCATCTGATAGTATGATATGGGTAACGAAGTAGCCGCCTGGTATGGAGGCACCAAAGAGTCATAGGAGTAGCTAAAGCAACCAAGAAAATTTTCCATACATCCCAATCAAGTCTTATTCACGATGCTTAGCAGTTTTAATAGAGTCACTTCTAAGTTCAATAGTCTGGGACGCTGTAGAAAGATAAAGACCTAACTTTAGAACCACCCAGACAGTGTGACCAGTTCAAAATATCTTTAGTTCTTTAATTCCGGGAAGAAGTAACTCACATTTCTGTTGCAGATAAGAAAGGACAAGTATAAAGTAGGGACTTTCTGCAAAATTCGTTTCGTTGTCCTCCAAAGTTGTTCCCATTAGCCACAGTGGACACCATTTACAACAAAGATGACTCATTTACTATGATAAATCTCACCATAGCAACAGGTGTCCACTCTTCAACTACCCAACCACTCTCTAGCTAGAGTTCAAAAAACCCATACCAACTTGGAACAGCCACTAGCATACCAACTCAATGAAGCTGTCATTGCACCTGTCAATAGACAGACATCGGTTTCCAACTCCAATTAATAGCACTTATTACCAAATGCGTTTTGGCCAAGAGTACGTGGCTGTCCTCAATCTCAAAAGTCCATTTCGTTTCGTTCAAAAACCCTCGACAATTGACCCTCACCATGCGTCGTCGCCATCGTCGTCCAAAGAGTGCTTGGCATTTTCCCATTGTCAATCGTTAATTATAAACAAAAACAAAATTTATTGCAATTATTTGTGAATAAAATTAACGTCAAGAGCCCTTTGAGCAACGAAACAATTAAACAGAAAAATAAATACTTTTTAACTATAAATTATGTGAATTACCGTTGTGTCACACACTGACTATTCGCCGCTAATTCAAATTTACACCACGTACAGTTGCATTTTTATTTTATTTTTTATGATAATTTTGCCGCCATGTGTTACGAAGTGATTTGGTCTCTTAAGAAATATATATAATATACAAAGCGACAGTTATGCGAAATTTTCAAAAAAAAAACACGAAAAACTCACAAACTCAAGACTTGTGAATCTCAGGCGAAAGTTGCATGAATAAAATTATTTTTTTGTTTAAAAAACAAATAAATATTGGTACTAAATTCAGAAATTAATATATTTACAGTTTGTTACGTAAGTTTGGATTTTTTTTTTTGGTGATAAATTTGTTGTATAAATAATTAAATAGGCGATAAATGGGATTTAAAAGATTTATTACAAAATTATTTAGATTTGGTGTAAGAGGTGGCGAATAGAATGTTCCTTTTGTTTGGAGGTTTGTTTGTTTTGCATATGGTGTTGAGTTAGTTTTGTCATTTATCATTACAAAGATTCGAATCGGTGTAGACTTAACAAAAGTGGATTTGTCTTTTGGATTACATAACTTCCGTGGATTAGTTTCATTATGAAGTTTATTGTTCATTAAATTTTGTTTTGGGGTTTTGTTTATTTTTTATTTTTTTTTTTTTTTGTTAAGATTTTTGTCCATTGTAGAAGAGGCAAATGGAGGGGAAGCAACAATTTAAAGTTTCTTATTTCAGTACATAGATGCAGCTACGGATTGGAATTCTAAAACATTGAGTGAGTCCTAGAGCTATCAGGCAGATAGTTTGGAAGTTACAAAGTTACGCCACTCTTTCGAGTAAGAAGGCTTTAAACTATGAATACTTGAATGTGTAGGGAATGTCATATAAGACCTTCTTCCACTAGCCCTTTGTGGTTTTGACGCCTCGACCTACCTTCATCAAAAGGACAAGAGAAAACGGCAAAACTGGCTTCGTTATTAGGTGCTACCCGTATATATGTACATGCACAGCTCTTAAAATGAAATAAAGCGATGAGCGTCCTTTTCATTACACAATTAGCACTATCTCTCTCATATGCAGGAAATGTCCGAAGCACGCCTTTGTATAAGGTAGGAGACAAATTGTCCTTGACACCACACTTACCTACATCTGATAGTCTGATCCGTAAGCAGAAATATGTGCACAGGCCAATACATGTAGACAAAAACAAGCATGAACTGTGATTACGTCACTGTGATTGCGAAATCACAATCATTCGCTGCGAGTAGCATGTTAAATGGTCTTTACAAGAAGTAGATAAGCAGTAATTGCTTTTGAGAGTTTGATGTCTTCTTCGGAGAATAGACACATATGGAACATAAATTATTATGGCCAACATGCAATTGAACGCAACTACAGATACTATCCAATCGCTGTGAGTAAGAAATTGGAAAGTAGAAGACACAAATCACTGTAAGTAAATGACTGTAAGTTCCCAAAAGGTGACACGTTATTAGCTAACTAGGGAGCACACTGTTTGAAGAAGATAGGATAAGGGAAAAGATGTAACAGCAACTGGGATAAAAGTTGAAGCACAATTCTAGGAACCACAAACGATAGTATAGAGACCTTACGAACTAGGAAGGAGTACATGACATACCCAAGCTAGACAGACTAGTTGAAGAACTCTCCACAAAGCAAGTCAAAAGCAATCATTAATAACGTGGTTTCCGAACAGATAATCCTAGAAACAAAGGCTCAAATGAAACCAATCTAAAGAACTTTTGAATTTAAGAGTTCTTGTCCTAATAGGCTGTCCAGAGGTTTTGTTTGTAACTAACTTAACCTTGTTTAGAAGGAATGTCTTCCTATCAGTTAGTTCCCCTCTGCTAAGCTCTGTCTTTATCTGATTTGTGGTTTGTGAGTCACAGAATGAAGAGTGACTTGGCTCCCAGTCTAACAGGTTTGTCTGTAGCCTCGATGCCAGAACAAGAGGGCCCTGAGAGCTGTTTTTCTCTCTGACCTCTGTCTGGAAGATGGTGATGTTCCTAGAAGAGTAGAGAATCTTTAGCTTGCACTAAAAACTACAGCTCCTGTCCCTTTTGACATTTCCATCGTCAGTAAATCAATCAATTGAAGTGGCTCTTTGAACGATTTGGGGATTGTGCCAAGAGCTGCGTTCTAGAATTGTGACTTTGAAAGGGTAATTGAGAAGGTTTCTTCTTGGCATGAAGCATACTGTTGGAGAAGACATCATGCATCCAATCAGGGTAACTGTTGAGTTGTTGCATTGACATTGTAACTTAAGTCATGAGGAGGTCTTAGCGAACTTCCAGCGCAACTGTTGGGGAAGGCATAGAACTCCCTCTTGACGACAATCTTCGGTTTTCTTAATGGATATCGAAGTTTGCCCCAGCATAGCAGTGACTATTTTGCTAGGAAGTGTGATTGTTGGCAATTCATTGCATTTAGCATCCTCAGTAGCTTGCATAGCTTATCAAAGGCCCCAGAAATTTTAAGAAAGGAACATACTACGTCTATTATACCTAGCATGGACAGTTGCCTACATAGGAGATATGTATTTCCTTCTGCTTCCATGCCACCATCTTAATTTATTGATACATCTTCGCTGAGTTACATAATAGCTCATAAAAATCTCAAATCAACTTCAATCATTCTAAAAGACACTTCCTGTTTGCATCTGTTTAGTCAAAAAACACTCTCAACTCATGAATATTCTACCAGTTCTTTAGTCGGCTCATTAAAAGATCAATCTCCATAAGCAAATTTTAGTGCGAAATTTTATGTGGGAACATGCCACGAATTAAACTTCCTGAAACGAGAGGAGATTTCTCCAAAAAATAAAAGATATATCCTGCCTTTGGTTACAAATTGACACGTCCCACCTCAATTTTGTTCACACTGCACGCTGTGCATCGTGCATTTCAATCGAGTTCGCAACTGAATTTTTGTTCAGATTTTGCTTTTTTAGTTCCGGACTTTTAATTCGATTGGCCTACAATCAGGTGTTTGCTGCTACCATCGATCGCATTGCAAATTAATGTACAGACCGTGGCATTGCAGATACATTTTCTCTCTCTCTCTCTCTCTATACCACTCTTTGTGTATTTCTTTCTCTTCAATCGGATACAATGGCATTGAAATATTTACATTTTCTATTTGGAGTTGCGTTTGCAATAGATACACAGAGCATTTCATTAGTTTCAAGATCACTTTCCCAATTTAATTTCAAAACATGTTTCTATTAACTGAATAGAAAGATAGATACAGTGGCAGTTGAATAAATTAGTTATAGCTTGCAGTTCAATGGACACTTCTACTTCTTTTCATTTGAATAATGGCAATACATTTGGGATATAAGATTGAAAGACAAAAAACCGTTTAGGAAGTATCTTTTAAGAGTGTGCCTGCGTGGAAAGTGAAAGCTGCATTTTTCTTTAGACTTTTTCGTTGATTTATGAACGCCTGTCTTAAGTATTGGTGTAGGATAATGTATTTTGATAAAACTTTGATATGCATCTCATTATGTTCCGCATACGCCCCGTAGCCAAATGGGGACCTATTAATCTTGGTGAAGGCTTAAAGATTTGTTTGAAGTAGATATCCATTAATCTTTTTCATGCCTTCAGACGCGAATGATGTGGAAAGACCATGATATATGATAGGAAGCGAGTACTTTATGGGTCCAAACGCTTATGTGATGTACCTAGTTTGATTTAGGTGTAGGTGTTCTTGCCTAAGGTTCTTATTTCTGTCTTGATTCACTGATTTCCATAGCTACCTTCGGCCATGATTAAGCTTTTTTCAGGCTTTTGGGTATCGACAATTGTATTTGAACGCAAGACACTTACCAAGGAGAACCGCGAAACACTCTGGTCACCCTCAGAACAGGACCCTCTACAACTTTCCAACACTTTCTAGACATCAAACACCAAAGAAGTATTCTCCCATGGTATCACGGCAAAGCTTAGCGTAGTGCTCCTTCACAACGATCCTTCTTGTTCACAGCCTATTAGCGGTCTATCTCATACTGTGTTTCCAAAATAACCCAACGAAAGTGAGTTCATACAAGCACAGTGGTCTGGTCCTCTTGTGGACCCAAATAGCTTCACTGTCGTCGTGAAGAGTGCTAGCCAAAAACACTCTTCTTGAGGCCAAAAAAAGCCACTTATGGGACTGCTCTCTTCTTAAGACACTTCCTATGCAAATACCCTAGACTATGTAGAGCCAAAGAGCCAGTTAAAATTCTAATGATCTATGGAACCTCAGTTAAAGGTCAAGGTTAAGTAAACAACACCCTTAACTTTTCGTGTTTTGTCCAGAATTTCATGGAGACACGGCACAAAGCGATTGCATGCCATATCCCGCCAGCTTGCAATTGCTGTCCTGGACTACAACGAGAGTACTAGACGAGGTAAAACAGGGTTTTGGACACAAATCTACCTCGGGTCCCTTTAATACTGACCCGTGTCTTACTTCACTTTCTTGGATCCAATTGTGTCCTTAGTTTTTGACCAACACGCCAAAGGTGATATTATTGCTTCACGTTTGTATCCTGGACAAGAGAGTAACTTGGTAGCTTTCAGTGAACGTTCAGTGAAGCATTGCGCTTACCGTAGATGAGATGACTTTGATAACAGCTTGACTTTGACAATCAAACTGCCATCCAGCCCCATGAAACCTAGAGAAAACTGTTGGGAATCTCTTTTCTGACATTGGAGCAGACAAAGTGTCATGACAGTTTTATACAATTTAGGTCCAAGAAGATGTACTGGAGAGATGAAAATAGAGGAGGTTGGCCAATCGCTGTGTAATTTTTTGAAGACTCAGTCCTCTTGAGACGAGGAGGGAGAAAAGACTATAACGTCTCTTATCGAATAATAAGGAAAGATATGCATTATAACTACCTTTTCAATGATCTGAATGACCTCAGCAGCAGCTGCATGGTGGTACGGGAGCTTAAGTTGCAATTACTTACTCAACCGCGGAGCTTTGCTCTCGAACGAGTGGACTGAGGAGTAATGAGCTAAGAGCTGGCCTCCTAATCCATGTTATTACGCAATCAGCCAGGGGATATATAGACTGTATTATGACGGACCTTCTGTGAAGCAGGACTGCCTATGGGAGTAATCATGGTCTTACTGCGTTAAGGGAGGGGAGGGTGTATCTGGTGCTATATGCTACTCATGGGAACATCTTTCTCTTAGTACAGTTCATCAAGGGCCATTTAATAGAAACCCACTATGGCTGATGGAAGAGTATTACTACTTGACATTTCCTGAGAAAGAGTGGTACCTTAAAACTTGACAAAACAAAGTCTTTTGACAGCTTGTCTATGTGTCTAAATACGGGCTTTAGAGAGGCAATTTCGCGGCAAAAACGCTGAGCGGTTGACAACTATCCGTCGAACCTATCTTGTCAACGTTTGGCTTACTTACGAGAGTATTATTGTCATGAGAAAGCTTCTACTCCTTTGATGTGGCATTCAGCTCTACTTATGTGTACATACGTACCACTCACATTATGAATAATTGCGAGAAGCTAAGCTTGGCTTTTGTATGGACCGTCTATGGCCAAGGGAACCAATCTACCTAACATGGCCTCAAGATTACGAGCATAGTTAAAGGTCCATTGATGATGCTTGAGCTAGGCTATGGATAAACTATGTGCTGTCTGGTGCACACTGGCAGACAGTTAAGTACAATAGCGATGCTGAACTATATTAGAGAATACCATTTCTGTATTTATCTGGCTTCAAATGCCGCCTATGTGAGTAAAAATCACTCCAAGTTCGGACTTTTTACCAAAGAAGCAATAAATGTCTCGCCTCTCATTGTGTGGTTTCTTTTAAGAGCACCCAGTGCTCCTAAGCATCACCAGCAACTCAAAAATGATTGCCAAATGGGATCTCATATAGTTTGACACTTCGATTATAAGTTATTGCGTTTAGAAGCTTCACCCTTGCGTAACAGTCAAATGCCTGAAGAAAAATCCCAATTTAGTTACTCATCCACGAATCGACTGACCTTTAAGGCACACGAGTTTTGTGAGCTTTGTGTGCGCTCATCTCAACTCCATTAGGACAGAAGATTTGCAAAAAAAATCGTGCCTCCATGTCACGATAGAGTTCACCGATGATGGAAATTGGCATCTCATCATCATTGCACCTGTAACATATGCCACACGATACCTCTTCCATCAGAATGTCTCAAGAAACCTGCTCGATGCAAGCATTTGCCAATTGGTTAACAGCAGCTGTGGCCACACACTTAACCTGCCTTCCTCCTCCTTCCATGTCCTACTTTCAGATAATATGTATTTCGATAACAAAATTTTACTTTCGATACCCTGCCCTACCACAACCCAACATCGTTTAAGTAGTCCATTCCTTATGCGCAGTTCACAAGTCCATATGCTCGCTTGTAGCACAAGATTGATCCCAATATCGCTTGCAGCTGACGAAAAAAAAAAAAGAAAAACAGATACTTGGGTTCGAGAGTTGGTGACTGTTTACCGCTTGTTTTTCTTTTGCGCAAACCGCCGCGGCTGCTGCGCACAGAAGAAACAACGCAAAAGAAACCACCGTCAAGAGTTGTGATACCAATTCCATGTGATTCATTGTGACACGAAAAAAAGGTTCGATGGCAGCTTTGTGTCTTTACCCAACAAACTCTTAGGTAACACGAGGTGGTATCTGATTCGAAATCGTTTTTTGTGGCTCGCACAAAGTTCCAAATTCGAGTTCAAACGAAAGTGAGTTTAATGAACGCCTCGAGGGCACACGTAATGTCTCTGGCAATCGTTTACTTTGGCTAAATCAATTGTGCGGCTCCGGCTTAATTGAGTTTTCTTAGAGTTCCGTATCTGAGGAACCCCCGTGCATCTAAACATCTGCAAGTCGCACATCATCACGACTTATGCCATGTATCTTTCATCATTTACAAAAGCGCGCAATGAATGTCATTGCAAATCCTCAAACTTATGACCTTTTCAAAGCTTCAAGCTGGTTGTTTGCAAAAAAAAAACAGAAAAGAATACCAAATGGCGCGCTGTCGGTGTTGCAATTTACTACCACATTACTTGCGGAAGATTTACTATCTTTTGCGTGAAAATTGCAAAAAAACAACAACAACCAATAGTCGGTTAGGTGGCCAATGTCTAAACTTGTTGGCTGTTAGTCGTTTTGCAAAGTTAAGCTATGATAAAATGTCAGCTAGCACACATGAGCCAGTGGAATGGTGTGCGCCATCGCTTTCCCTTTGACGGAAGTGGATAAAAGTGAAATTTGCATTTGGTTTTGAGTCATGGCTGACTGACAAAGTTGTAGTTAAGTCATAATAGTGCATTCCAAGCTGGCAATTGATTTCTTTATTAAAAGACGCTGATGCAAATGTTCGGCTTAGAAGGGAGTGTTTTCGTTGAAGTCATAGTTGCATGCTGAATGGAGGTAGCAATTGCATTACTCGTCTAAATGAGGTTCAAGTTGAGAGTTTATGTCATGTAACAAGCTCTGGTGTATTCCTATGATTAGAACCTGTATTGCGCAATAAACAAGAGGCAAGTTGTTACTTATTTCCGAAGAATTCCATCGCATTTGCTCAGACTAAGACTGAAGTAGCAAAAGATTTGCTCAAATCCGTACATCAAGCCAGAGTAAGCTGCGATCAAAAGACTAAAAAGGTAATAAGGTAGGAGGCAATGTTTTTTCTTGTAGCGTACAATCGACCTACTGTTCCTACTTTTTGTGTAAGTCTAGAAGAGCATTAGCTTGCAAGAGGAGTTGAAAAAGAAGTAGTGTCCTCTTGAATTCTCTGAGCATAACACTTGCCACAAGATCAGTTGGGTCTCGACTGATAGGCAGCCAATATCCAACCAGATCGACCACATTGCGATCAGCCGCAGAAACAGACGGGGAGCTGACCTACGACAGGAACGCGATCACCATTTTATGGTAGCTCATATACGCCTTGGCACTGCATCCGTCAATAGCAATCGCTCAAACTTGCTAGCCAACACCAGGCTTAATACTGACAGGCTCAAGGTTCCCCAAGTGGAAAGTCTAGACGGCAGCATTCTGATTTCGGATGAGGATCAGCTCGTTGAATGAAGAGTACAGTGTTAAATCACTTAAGCGAAGTCGATATGTTCTCAAATTCAAACGAGTACTTCGAAGCAACGCATTCCCGAATTCGCACTGCACCTCCCAGCAAATCCGAAATACCGTGGGTATTGATGGTATCCCTGCCGTGCTATTTCAAGCGGCGCCACATCAAGCTTCCGAAAAGGGGAAATCTGATGGATTGTGGAAACTGCAGAGGTGTATGTGTTCTGCCAGCCGTAGCCAAAGTAACTGCAACAATAATTTTGGAAATGATCAAGGCGCATTTAGCATTTCAACTCTCGACGTCGAACAGGCAAGCTTTAGTGCTGGATCCTCCTGCATCGATTACATTAACACCTTACGGATAAAAATTGAGACTACGTAAGAGGGCAGTAAGTCACACGTCTTGCACAATGGCAAACTACGTCAAGGATGCATACTATCACTGCTTTATTTTTTGTAGTTATCAGTGATACTTTCACAATAAGGGACTACCATCTTATGGTCCAGAATCTAGAAGCTAAGGCAAACAAAGTGGGGCTCAAAATTTACACAGCCAGAAATAAAGCCCTGAGCACTTCTAATACCAGCGCCTAACCTAACACTGGATGTGTGCAGCGGAATCAGGAAGGCCAAAGCTGAGCTGGAATGCTTTCCACCATGTAGAAAAGCAATGTCATCAGCTGGGCCAAGCTGCGACTGTTCTACTCAAACGTACAATCGGCGTTGCTGTTTGGGTGCAGCACCTGGAAGGTGGACACCAGCAACTGCAAGTCTTCGGAAATAAATGTTTAAGAACCATTAAAATAAGGATTTTTTGGCCGAACCGTATCTCCAACAGCTTTGTATGAGACCGAACCAGGAATCTATAAACATTACTATACGAAGGAGAAAGTGGCAGTGGATTAGACACATCATGCAATGGAATCCGCTCACCCAAGCAGGCAGAACAGGGGGACGCCCCAAGCAAATATGGCGCAGAACAGTAGAGGAAGAATCGAGCCCTTTAGGAATGAGTTGGAGAGAGCTCAAACGCGTTGCTGAAGTACAAACAGGCGTTGTTGACGCTCTATGCCCCCCGAGGGGTTAAAGGACCCCCCGAGTGGTTAAAGGACCCCCCGAGTGGTTAAAGGACCTAAGTAAGTAAGTAAGTAGGTGGTAGCTCCAAACATATGTACCCATATCTTCATGTTGAGTCCAAAGGCTTCAGCTTAACTCAAAATTTCATTTGCCTTCCAAAGGTGGCTTGTAGGCTATGTATAAAATATATTCCGAAAGTTTGACTCCACAACATGATCCGTTTCATCAAGGTTGCTGGCAGTAATGTCTCCGAAAAGCATACTAAACCAAACTGCCATTGTCAAATTAACCTCTAAGATCTTCCTTCATACAATATCAACGCACTGGCCTCCCGATGAGATCTTGTACCTTTCCTCCGGTTAATCATCTTAAGGAAATACTTACCAAACGCGAGTATATCTTAGAGTGCCACAAGAACTACTTAATCAAGACATCTCTTGACAAAGTTAGCTTAGCTTTGAACAGAATCGTGGACTTACCTAGAAAGATAAAAAAGAATTACATTAGTATTTTTGAAGTTTATGCAAAATAATATTAAAATAAGATCAGTTTATGAACTCAAGGAATCAACAGATAAAGCAACAAGGTCTTGCCCCTAGGCAACTGTGATGCCACGTGTTCTAACCAACCTAACCTAACCTAACTCTATGTTATGCTAAGGCAGCCTAAGAGATAAGGTATTCCTCAAAACGACAACTGTAGAAATTGAGGGCCGAGGATGAACAAGAGCTCATCCATATCCTGCACTCGTCAACAAAAGGGAGAGCACCCTGACTGAATACCTTTCCAAATATCCTAACTATCTCAGCGCCAAATTGTACCTTCATACAAAGAAAACCAATTGGTTCCAAGAGTAGGAGGCTTACCCACCCACCGAACACCTCCATGGGCCTAAGTGCATCCGCATTGAGGAATATTTCCGACCAAAGATAGAGAGCTCATCCACATACTTGCAGTATATCTATACCATCACCTTCTATGGCTTTTCTCAGCTCATAAATCATCGGGAAATTCAATTAAACGATCAAAGGCTTTTCCCTGGGTTTCTCTTCAGAAATAGCCTGACACCACTTTTATTTGAGAAAAAATGTTTAGTCCTCTTGAGTCCATCAAAAAACAAAAAAAAAAAAAACATTGAAAAACATTTTGAAAAATCTAAAAGATACTTCTAGCCTCATCGCGCATTCACTTTCATTCGCCTGATGATGACGACGACAACGCGACGATGGCGGTCGGTGATGACTTTCTCTCTCCCTTATGCCCACACGGCCACACCATGTGTGCTAACACGGCTAACCAACAGATGGTTCGCTTCGTGGTACAGCGGGTAGAGTGGTATATCTTAAGTACCCGCCAGAGTATCTGAGTATCTCTTGTTTCTTTCTTTTAATTTTGTTGTTTTCCTTCTTAATGGTGTAATGAAAGTTACTTTGCAAAGAGATTTTGCGGATTTCGGTTTGGCTCGTATCTGTGTGTGATTCCGTGTAACCTTATATGAGCATAAATATTTATGCGGTGCTTGAGAGCTATGACTACCTTTCACTGGGTATTGCTACTAAGTCAAGCAAAAGAGTGATAAGTACAAGTCGATTGGAGAAGAAAAAAAAAAAAGAGATATTGTATCTGCAATCGTAGCACCACCACTTTTGTGGCAAAAGTATTCAATCTCTTGATGGTATAGTTGGATGGATGGATGGATGGATAGTGTGTCGTAAGCACACACAGTTTGGAACATTATAAATCGTAATTTCATCTGGTTATTGAACTCTGTCGCTGAGATAAATGAAAATTTAATAAGATATGGATTGATGCAATGCGACGGTTGATGGTTGATGGCGGTCTGGATGTATCGCTTACCATTAGCTACTGTGTGTGTGGCTTTCAAATGTTATATGAGATAGTGAGACATGTGACAGTTTGCGTAGGTGTCATATTGATGGATGAGTTGAGAAATCGTTGGCACTTTTTGTTGTTTTTGTGCGTACTGTGTGAATTGAAAGAGTTGAGCAACGAACTTTTGTAACTCTGCGGTTAGGGCCAGTGAACTGTGTGGCTATGTGGTCTGGTAGAAGGGAATTAGAACTTGAAAGGGAAGCTGAAAAAATTGAGCTGCTTTGTGGTAAATTTAAGGAGAAAAGGTTGAGAAAATTAAATAGCTTTAGCGAACTATCACAGGATTGCAGACCTACGTGCACCAGTTCGCTTAAATGGACCTCAAATTGGTTTCCCAAAAACCAAAAGACTTACTATAGTAAAGTCCGATAGCTCGCATGTCGCTCGTATGGATATTTTGCCTGATGAGCTGCTGCAGAAGACATTATAACGCAACAACAACAATAGGCCCCCGTAAAACCACTCCTTTTGTGCGCATCCCTTATACCATACCATACCATATGGCCATTCAATATCTTCACCAAAAAATTTGTGACTAAAAGCACCCTGCACCTAGCCAACCTCTAGAGAAATGCTCTATATACCATAAGGAAGTAGTCAGACACTGATTCGCATTTGGACTACTTAATCTCTTATATGCACTTCAGCCTCCATCTTCATGGATAAGGACAAAGCTCAGGAATGTAATCGGAAGAATCAGCAATTGCTCCTTTCATGAACTTTCCAACTCCACAAGTTTGCTGCTATCCATTTAGACATAAAATATCTGCGTAGAGAGACCAGGAGCCATCAAAGTGAACATCTCATCCACTTTATGGTGTTAATACGACTTGCTATCCAAAATATTTTAAAGCATAAGGAGCTGTGGGAGTGCGTGAATGACAAGAATGCTCTGGCCTAACGCGCAGGATCTACTTATGGTCGTCACCATACGGTTCGAAGTCAATTGAAATTTTCGCCAGTGATTTGCGAGGAGTGGATGTGTACCTTACCGGTCTTCAAAAACAGTACCGACTGGTATAACAGCCTATTCTTAAAATTAAAATTGTTTCAGGAAGCGTGGTATCTTACACTAAAAGGACGCAACAGAAAAGGCAACTACAGTAGATAGAAGCATGTGACAAAGCCTATGGTACACGTCAGTAGACACATTTTTCCAGGAACTGTTACCTCATAGAGGATGCCTCGAATGGCTTCACAGTAGCGCATTCTGTCACTTAAATTTTCCAAGACCTTGTTGATGGTTTTGAGCTGTAGCTCACGGATTGCTTAGATAATATTGCCCTTAATTGCTTGAATCGGTCCTTCAAACGGATCCCCACAAATAAAATCAAAAGGGGTCAAATTGCAGCTCTGAGGCGGCCAATTGACATCGCACCAATTTGGTGCGCAAGAGATCGATTAAGACATGGGCTGTGTAATATGGCGTGCCATCCTGTATGTCGTTCAAATCCATGTTTTCAATTTCAGTAAGAAAAAAGTCGGTTAACATGGCTCTATAACGCCCACCGTTGACCGAAACGTTGTTTCCATGAGTGTTGTCCACTAGCACACCAGTCTCACGAACTTTTTGCACAAACTTGCGTACAATAGTGATGGGTGCTTCATTTCGGCCAAAGCTTTTTTTTTTAAATAACGCACTGTTTGGGCTACACAGCACTCACTTTGGAAAGAAGCTTTCAATATTTCGTAATATGTTATTCAAGTGTAAAACGACTCATTTCGTTCCCGGACGCATGATACTGACTTTCTGTCAAAATTTCGAGCGGGAAACAGCTGTCAGTGTCAAAATAAACCTATGATTTAAAAATAAACCACTAGATGGCCCACACTTTATATCATCCTCGACGTTGCTTAGAGTGAGATACTTCTGAAAGGAAATGGTAAATTGTTTCTTTCTCGCTTGCAATATTGCAGCACTGACAACTTGTAAAGATCAGTCTAGCCTGAACTGCTCGATTGTACATTTTCCTAAAAAAAAGTTGATCTCAAGACTTCAAGTTACACACCCAATTATGGTTTACATTTTCGTAACATCCACTAGTCTTATTTCAATCGCGGGTCTTACTTCAAATCACATTACCATGCCCTTACCGGTAGAGCACCAACAAAAATTTAAAAATAAAAACAAAAATTCAAGAGTTATGGCTCTTGGCGAAGCACCTTTCCAAATGAAATATTTTGAGGCTCAAAACAAGTCTGTTTCTAGAAAGTTCAATGTACGAAACTAGATTTTTTCTGCCATAATAGGCTTGATATATGTATGTATCCCATCTTCCAAAGCTTACCAGTTATGTAAAGTACTTTCCTAATTTCTAGGTTTTTTTTTTGTTGTCTTCACCAAACTGGTTGGCTGGTGAATTTTTGTAACAACAGGTCCTTCGTAGGAGTTGCAAAAGCTCGAATTGCAAAAGCCAACCAAGAGGCTACCTCAATAAGCTCATAAATATTTATACCGCTGACAATTTTTATTCATTAAAAATTAATTCAAGTCATTTGTTTATTTTCGTTTTCAGCTTCTCTACTTTCGTTAAAAAAAAAAAAAAAATCTAGTTACTGTCCGTGAGTTGGTTTACTTATGAGTCTACCTCCTGCGTAGTGTGGTGATGTATTGGAAAACAGGAAGTAGTAGTTCTCCTCAGACAGTCACCGATTGGAGGCTAAAAAAAAAAAAAAAAGTTGCCTGCCACCTTAAATCAGGTTGTGTGTGGACGTGGAGTGAGTATGTCTACATTTCCAAAGTTGCCTCATAGGCAATGCAATAAACTTTTATCGTAACAAGGTCGGCCGGTTACTCAGTCGAATGACAATTTTTTTTTTTGTATCTTGACAAATGGAACATACAAAAACATAAAGACACAAAACGTAGAACAGAAGGAAGGAGATGTCAACACTTAAAAGGGCCATAAAAAGGTCAACGGTTTAGTGTGAAACCTGAGGTTGGTCGTTAAGGCAAGGGTATGCCTTGGGTGTGACAAAATTTAACAAAAAAATCTAATAAAAACTATAGACTGGTGGTTAAACAAGTCTTGTGGGTTTTTAATTAAAAAAATAACGTCAACAATGTGCAGTTACAGTTTGAATTACCCACATTCTTTCAATTTGAATAAGTTGAAGGCAATCGCAAAGGTCAAACCTGTCAACCAAGTGGACTTATTTGTATTGCAATCGATGGAAGGTGTAACACAATCTGGGTGATTCATTTCAGTTACATGATTTTGTATCTCTAAGATTATAGGGTGCTTTGGTACACCAAAACTTGGTCTGGTTTCTGATCAATGGAATCAAACCACCATCTGATCACGATCCAAAGTCCAAGCCGTCATGCGAAATATTCCAACGAATAGTGAGGAAATACAGCGATATGTACCAGTCCCAAAAAAAGATGGGAATAACACTAGAAGCGAAGGCGTTAGGAGCAGTAACATCTAAGGACCTATCTCACATAGATTGATGGAATAAACGATACCTACCACCAGTCAGAACGGGGAACTTCCTTTTGCAAGAAACCTTCCCTCTGCTAATATATGACATCTTAGATCTAAGCAACAAGTGATTTCTGCCTAAGGTGACAATTGTCACCATAAAAGGCATTGTACATTATGTATAGGAGCTGAAGCTATATGAAGGCGGATAGAGCGCCATTCTAACACTCGACCTGGATAACACTCTTCAAACAGAAAAGCGGAACTCCCTTCAATATAACAAACAATGTACACTGTGAAATATAAAGCCATACTCAGAAACTAAACACCCTCCACTAACTGAAGATAGTCATGAACTACAAACAAGAAGTTGAAAACGACATTGAGTACTATAAAGTTACTACAGGAGTTCCACAGGGGTAAATGTTTAGACCTGTTTTGTGTGACATAAAGTACTTCTGCGACTTACGTCGATACAAGGTGCTAGGTCATCGGTTATGCTGAGGATATCACCATGGTTACGATGGCCATACACATCCATGAGACAGCCACGAAGGAAGTAGATGCCACGAAAGAAGTAACAGTAGGAAAAAGTGGCAGCTCATAGTTTTAGCAAGACTTTTCTGATAACCAGCCAACAGACTGTAGAATAAGGAAATTTTCGCATTGAAAGCCAGACCATCACCTGGAGTAATACTGGACAACAAGCTGAACCTTAAAATGCATATCAAATTTTCAAAGATAATTGTCATCACAAATGCAAATATTGCTTTCAGAGGAAAAAGTGGTTTCTTAATAATCAATTGACATTCTCTTTTTAATTTAACCATGAACCTATAAGAACTAAGCGTAATCACCAGATAACCACCAGATAACATAAGATATGGCAGAAGAATCCATAAGCTGATTCCGACCACTGAAGTTTGGGCAAAAAAAGGACGCGAGGACTGCAGTTATAACCGTTAGAAGCTCCTATTATTAGGAGGTTGTTTTGGAAAACAACTTCACAAAAGTTAAGAGGTCAATGTGGAGCACTAGGAACTTCATAGTAGATCCGCACCTTTGCGTTCCAAAACCATATGAAGTGGTCAACAGACGACTACAGAATGGGCTGGAAGGAATCAATAGATTGAGCAGAAGCGAAGCGGCAAATGCAGATGACAGAATTTGTTAACCAGCCCAGCAAAGTGATTCCTCACTAACTATAGTCCCACCAAGAATAAAGGTAGAATTGTGCGCATGTGGTGGAAATAAAGGAAACCACCATCCACGTAAAATGAGCTGAGGGAATATATGAAGCAATTGGGTGAGGAAGGTAGCTCAAAGCGGTTTTCCACTAAAACGACCCTAGCTATGCAGTAACAGCAAGTAACGACATGCAAGTACTTCCGTTGCAGATGGAAAAATCATAAAGAACTTGAGAGCCTTTGGCATATTCCTTTGAGCTGCGTTTGACAGAAGTAGTTGTCCACCGTATGAAAGTGTAAAGGCAGTCTCCTACTTTCTAGTATGCAAATGTCCACCTGCTGTCCACCAATTTCAGGACTCCACATCTCATCATAACCACCTGCTTCACACACTTCTCTCAATAATAAATGTTCATGTGTCGCAATTTCTCTTAAGACATACTGGCTAGAGAGTGAAATTATCTGTGTATCTTCTCTAAACCACCACCGACTATCTAATTAGTTACCAATGAATCGTTCAAATAATGACGGTTCATTAAAATCGCATTTTTGTTTATGTTTTCTATTTTGTCAATGCTAATGCTTCTACAGCTACTACTGCTGTTGCTGTCAATCAAGTGGAACAACTTTCTTTGAGATATTGACAGCCATGCATGCCTGACAGATAACCAAAGACTTAATGACTGCAAAAAAAAAGTAAAGAAAACTATTTCTTTTGGATCTTTATGTAATCCTCTGCTTTGGACAAGGGAATTATCACGTTTCCTTCGAATCTGTAATCAGCAGCAGCAAATTAGACACATGCTGCCAATTAATGGTGAAACTCCACAGAAAAAAAAAAACTTGACATAATCAAGAAGACACGCTGTAACCTTCGAACACGTTTCCGAAAATAAAGAAGCTAATTTTAACCAAGCCAAAGCTAGCAGCTAGCTACCTGACGTCTTCCGTGATGATAAATTACATAAAAATGTTTGCCTTGTCTTGCGCTAAGGCTTTTCGGTGAGTTATGGCCTTTAAGAGGCGTGCAATGTTTGCTTCCATGCTAATGAAGTACTGCTAGAGTTGCCTTTTAATTTTTTTCTTTATCAACTTAGGCTTACCATCAGATTGAAAGTTCAATTCAGTACCCTGTTCCTCCAATTGAATGGCAAAAATGAATAGAAACAGCTCTCGAGTCTATGAACCGTGGAAAAGTCAGTGTGTTAGTTCAAATGCACCATGAGCCCAACTAAACTTGTTTTCTATTTCTGCAGACATTTCGTAACACTATCTACCATTCAGTTCAGTAGGAGATCTAGCCTCTTACAGTGATTAATGTTAATATAAATGTACGCGGGTTTGTTGTAATTGTGTGTTTGCACAGTTTAATGCTCAAAAAAACAAAAATTATCGATCATTGACAGATATCTGCGTGTGTGAATGCGCAGCGAAATTTATGTTTATTGCAAATTCTCAACGCCACAAGTGATTTTTCACGCAGCAGTAGTCGTTATACTAAAACTTGTAATTATTATCCTCCTGCCCTCGACATTTTAAACTCAAGAGGAAAGTTCCACTGTGCCACAGCACATTCACATGCAACCGTCGTCGTCACCGCTCAAATCACTCAATCAGCCAAGAGGCAATAAATCAAATAAAATGTTTGAAAGTGTGTCACAGTTAGAAGTGTACACACAGCAACTCACACAGCCACTTAAAAATTCATGCTTCAAGTCTGACATAAAATATGACAAAAGAAACTCTAAGCGATAAGATACAACTTGTATCTTTTTTTTGTGTTGCCCGTTCAAGTTTCGTTTTCATTAGGAATTTTGACAAATGACATGTAAAATCGAATCAAAAGCCATCAAAAGAGAAATGAAATTATGTTCCAGCGGATGTCTTGGTTAGTTATAGAAATTGGTCAATTAAAGCCACGCATACGTTTCGTCGCCGTCGTCTTTTATAGACGGCCAGACGGGGGAAGGAAAAATTCATAAAAATACAGGTGCAGCCCATTAATTTACTAAAGATATGCACACTACAACAGAGAGCTGATTGTTGCTTATTTCAAGGCAGAACAGTTTTTTTTTTTTCTTTCGAAGTGGTTTTCCTCCTCTGTAGTCTCTGTCTGGATTGTTTTTTGCCCTGGGGAAATGAGATAAGTCTGACCTAAGAAAGGGAGTGTTTTATTTAAACTAAATTAGTCTTAATTTACATAAGTTTTATGAGTTTCTAAAAGAAATATTCAAATTTAAAGTGGAAAATATGAAAGAGTTGGCATGCGAACTTTTTTTTTCTTCTTGCCATGGGCATCTAACCAATTTGCATGTGAAAGAAGCTCCATTCAAAGAAAAGAAAAGTATTAAAAATCGAAAGTGTTCTTATCTAATAGAGGCGATAATTTAATTATAGCCATAGATGTTTGTGTTGCTTTTTGTTTGAGATTTTTAGCTGAAAATGCAACTAAAAAAAAAAACTAAAAAAAATCATCATCTTTGCTCGTTTTGTCGTTAAAATGCAAATGAATTGGAAACTTGTTTATCAATTTACCAATTCGGGAGGTTTAGATAATTTTGTTTGACAGAATTAATTTTTTTTATTGTTGAATGTTAGCAATAAATTAGTGAAAATCAAAGTGTTGCCAATCATGTGTAGGTTGTTGGTAGAATGACTAGATTGAACTTTAACATTTTCATTATTTTATATTTTTATGACTGTTCATGAAAATCATATGGGCGGAGAGGTAAATTAACATTTTATACAGTAAAGTATGGTATGGCTTTTGTTTCAAGTTTGTAAAATGTTTAAGTAAAGTTCTTTGAGGCGCCGAGAAAGCAGTGGTAACTGACACGGTCTAGTACTGGTCTTTATAGACTCCTTAATCGGTAAACCTACGCAGCCTGTATTGAACAGTTCAATGGATAATGAATTGGACTATTGAGCGTGGGATGAAGGTTTCCATCACAAAAAATACCAATTTTGAAGACTCGAAGAGCGACTCAGACTCCTTGGCACATCTGAAGGAATCTGAGCATACAAACAGCATTTCAGTCCTATCAGTCCTTTCAACAAGTAAGAATTCATCAAGAAACAGTAGCTGAAAAAAAATGTCGCTACATCTTCAAGTCATGACCAGCCTTGTCTAAAAGCTACTACCTAAAAGGAGCCCTTGGTGACTACATTCAATGGAAGAAGGTAACAGATAATGCAAAATTAGAGAACGCTGCAGGACAAAACAAGAACAACAAGCAGGCAGAAGTCTACGTGAAAAGGAAAGGGACTAGAGCTTTCCCTCAGCCTGACGACATTAAAGCGTTTCGCAAGCGTAGTTATGTCTGGAATTTTTCTTCAAAAGCTGCCGTTGAATCCTGAAGTCGGGTACTTCAATTGCATATGCAATTCACCACCATAATTCGAGATAAAAATTATCTATATCTAACGCATAGAAATGAAGGCCACACGATGCAACCTAAAATTTGGAAACAACTCCTCTGAACGGCAAGTAATACTCTGTCAGGTGACTGCATCAATATATCGTGTTGAAGCAGACCATCTGGTGGAAATACTCCGTCGGTCGGGTAAGTACAGCTCCTAGTGAGGCGCTTATAGCGATTGAACAGAACACAAATGGCATCTTTGTGGACATCTAGAAATAATGCTGCCTCTTTAGTTTGGCGAACTGAATTCAAAACTCCAACAATAATAACCAATTTAACAGTCTATGACACTCGTATCCTTTAAAGTGCCGATTACTGAGGAATAGATAAGCAAGCAGAGTAGATATTGGATCGTTTCGGGGAAAATAGACTAACATACTTCGGCGGATATTAGTTCCCAAGGAAGGAAAATGTATGAGCTGCTACTTTGTTGAAGCGGACACATTGGACAACACTTTAGTCAAGGAGATCTTGAACGCCCAATGCAAAGAGATAAGGAAGCCAGGAAACCCCAGAAGTTGAAAGGCCTGAGGCAGAGATTCTTCAAGTATTGATAGCCCTTTTGCAAGTATCTGGCAAACCTTAAAGAATAAGTTTGTTATAAAAAAGGATCCCAAAATTCTTCTTCGAAAGCACCCTTCTTTTTATGCAAAACCCATATCCATATAAATACAAACATTGGGCCATAAGCAGACCCTAGAGGACCAAGGCCTATCTGTACGTGTTGTGTGTACTATTTCTGCATATACAGAAGGGCATGGGGTTTTTGAAAAGTTTTCTCAGGGCAGAAATACTTTTGCACATCTGTCAGACGCTCGTAAAAGGTGAAACCGTGAAAAAACGTTGATGGTATTATTTTGGACTCGAACTTTTAATACAATTCATAGTAGTCCAACGCACTAACCTATGAGCCGCGCAACCCCTTATTCAGCCAGAAACAGATGGCTTCTAAATATTACATTGTCTAACAAAAGAAAAGTAGACGAATGGTAAGAGTATCAAAATGTCTGCATTTCAAACTGACACTCCATGACTATGATTCACACTAACGGTATGAAACATAATTTTTCAAATCAATTAAAACTCAATGATTAGGAGAAAGTAAAGTGCATACTTAGACCAAGTATGCAGCTACAACTTTGCATAAGAAAATTATTTTTTTTTTTTAAATCAACTTCAGGTGAAATTCCAAGTTGAAAGTCCATAAAATACGGCGCTAAAATTTTTTAATTATAGAAACTAGTTGTTAAAAATATATGACAGCAGTTGAAGGCTTATGTGCCGAGGACTTGTATGGACAGGATTTTATTGAATGAGGTATTAGATTGCATGATAACTTCTTGCAGTGATGACGATATCCCACCGTCTATTTTTGATGAGAGAAACACTCAGCAAACTGCAAAGATTTACTTTGCTCTGTGACACTGGGATCATGAGAGCCCAACTGCAGCCGTTGAAGTACTTTTCGAGCCAATGGCGCGGTGGAGCTAAATATGAAGCAAACACTCCAAAGGGTGACAAAAGAAGGCATAGGAAGGGAGATATGCGATTTTCAAAGAACCTTCTACTTCTTGTAGTCTAATTTACTACTGTACTACACACAATAGACGGTTCGAGAATTGAGAGTGCAATAGGGACAGGCGTGTTTGGGCCAATGACAAAGTTCTCACCACCCATCAGGAACAGTACCAGCATCTCTCAAACTAAAATATATGCTCTATATATCTCTCAAAAAGATACATTAGCTGAGCAACGCTGTCAGACAAAAGAGCTGCTGAAAGAATCAGCAGTTATTAGTCATGGGTATTTGTCGGTTGAATATTCCTGTCTAAGTAGTTAATTTCTGCTTGGAAAGCCCTAATGACCTAACTTGGGCTTACACCAGCACAAAGTCTTCAATCTACTACAAGTGCGGCTTAAAACTTGCAATTATACTTTATTGGTCACAGCCGATTCATTTAATGCATTAACCGAGGCTAAAAATTGTATCAATTTATTAATTGCTCAATATATAGCTATCAATATAGCTATCCCAATGGTATGTTTGTATCATGCAAGGGATAGACATAAGTACATAGGTATGAGCCATGGCTGAATGTGTCACCTTAAATCCTCGTGGCGTTTCAATCAAAAACCATTTCCTTCTAATTTTTGCAATAAACCACAATCTCTGTCCATTGATTTCTATAAGCCTTGTTAGAATCCAACAAGGTCCATGCTGTATGGAGGAGGTGCATCAAAATTTCCCACCAAACCTCCGAAAATTTAACATTTGCTTATGTTTCTGTGTCAATTCGAACTTCCATATTCAACTCAACTAATTCATCTCAAACAGCACACACGAAAGACAATAGCAAATCAAGTCGCCCCTGGAACAGCAGTTGGATACCAAATGTAGCTGCTATGTTCGATAAGCAACAGGACCCTTAAACATCAAGCCGACTATGAACCATACAACTGACTAGCAATACATGTTTTTTACAGCTAATTTTTGGAACGTGTATCTGCTATTGTCTCCAAACCACTACTGGCGTTCAAAAATATCGTCAAACCATTGAGCCACAGCAGTCTTTCACCCTCTACTACCTAGGGACATCGGTTTCAATTAAATCCAAACGATTTTAACTATTCGTCCCATTCAAACGTCTTTAATGAGTACACTCTTGCAGAAAGCAGAGTATCATTCGCTTCCAGCAAGCTGGTAGCAATGCCAGAAGAGGGAAGGCTAACCCATGATTGTATCGTTTTATGACCAATAGACGGCTTATGGAAGTGCTCCCAGAAGCCTTTTTATATTTTCGTTTTCTAATGAATTTCTACCAAAAACTTCTCCGAAAATGTAGTATGGCTTAAAACTTATGCAAAACAAATATCAAAGACATAATAATTTATTTTAAGTAAATATAATTTGTCTTGTAAAGTATTTGCGTCAAGTTTCATTTGAATGAATTCAACAAAAAATACTTGATTCAGAAGCAAAATTTTTCAAACCCTTGCAGAGTCTTGGGGGTAAAATTTGGGGAAATGCTGAAATACGTGTTTCGTTATTTACGTTAAAAAGTATCTATTATAAGTTTCAAGTAAATGTAACAAAAAAAATCCATAAATTTCGCATACGAGTTCGTATAGCCCCTTAGAGGTTGGGCCTCTAAATCGACCTATTTGGTGAAAATCAAAATAGCCTGATATACGTATCAAATTATTTTCTTTCCTCAATCACCATATAAAATTTCATATCCATATGTTAAGCGGTTTGGAAGTTATAGAACCCCAAAAACTGCTTATTTCCTTTTAAATGAATTAGGGCGCTTATTTTAAAAAATGCTAAGATACGTGTCCAATAATTTCGGCTTTCCTTCCAACTTGCAAAGTTACAAATCAATGCAACTAACGGTTCACGAATTATGGAAAATTTTCAAGTTACACAAACAGATTTCATTGGCCACATTCGATGGAATTTCAAATTTGTCTCATATTTCGTTAAATTTTCAAAATTATGCTAATCTAATTGTTGTATATTCTATAAAGTATTTCCGCCTACAACAAGATCTTCTTGCTGGGTAGGCGTATTTATTAAAAATTTTGCGAATTTTTCGCAATTTTTCTGCGTATTTTATGCTAATGATTGGACTAAATGCGCAGTTCTTATCCACATAACTCGATAATCAATAAACTTTGATCAGTTTCTTTATAACGAAAATATTGAATGAAAAACTGAAAATCATAAACCCGCATCACCCTAGATAGACAACAAACAAGCCACCATTCAACTAATGACAACTAGTAATTCTCGTCTCGTTTAATGTGCCTTCCATATCCAATCAGCGACTAAACTCTCTCCTTTGGCATTTCAAAAAATCGCCCACAAAATTCCAAAAAATAACAGAAAACCCCCATCAAAATTTTAACAACTTACCATTTTTGAAGAAACAATAATTTAAGCACAGGCGTGAAATCAAATCTTAAGTTGCAAACTGGTATCCACAATCAATCTATGCGGTTTTTTTTTTTTTGCAAAAAAAATTTAATAAAAAAAATTATATATCTTCTTCACTACGCGCGCACAATTAGAGAAATCCGTGAACGATGTAACGTTGATGAAGATTTCTACTTCTTTTTTTTTTTTATTTTATTTGTTGATCTCTTATTAATTTTCTCGCACTAGTTATTGGATTTTCTTTTCAACTTTCCTTTTGAATTAGTAAAGCGGTAGACCGCTTATACTTTACTTTTTTTGTGAAATCAACTCCAATTAACGAGCGTTACGATATAATTTAAAAATAAAATAACAATCCGCACTAATATTCAGGTTAAATGGCTTACAAAAACTATCCCACGAATACACAAGATAAAAAACTGTAAGAAAACCACGCGCGATTTAAAATTCGCTAATGTGCCACAAGAGAGTATCTTAGGTCCTATATTCGTAACTTTTTTACTTGTCCCACTTTCGATTTCGTTCAAAGTCCTTTTTATTCGTTTTTTTTTTTCTTTCTGTCAACAGGGACACAATATTAAAAAAAATGTGTTTCTCTCCCTATATCCAACTCAGTAGACCGTTCGACGATGTCACTCGATGGACTAGGTAACTGATACTGATTTAGTTTGTTGTAGATGTCGACAACCAAAATGGTAACAAATTCGAAAAAAAAAATGTATCTAAAACCTCTTACACTATGATAAAAACCGTGCCGTCTCTCTACAACTACCATTCGATGAAGTACAACAGCATAACACTTACTAATGGCACCGAACACAGTACAAGAGAGCGAACGACAGTGTCCAGTTGGTTGGTAGCATATGGAGGAGACCGAACGCATCAACTCAGTTATACGAGTCAACAAAAAAAAACTTTGAAAGAAACTTTTTTAAAGAATTTGTATCCATAAAAAAAAAATCGTTGCCCCTACCACTCTCGATCTGTCTACTCGGCGCTCAGCTGGGCAGATACTTGTGTTGAATACAAGAGCCACTCTTTTGTGTGCGCTTGTTTGTGGAGGAGAAGTTCTTGTTGTTGTTGTTTTTTTGTTTAACTGTGGTGTAGTACTTTTATGGTGTGATTTTATGGTAAGTTTGCAGCGCACTGGTCAGAGGAAAAGATACCGCAAAGTGCGGAGGAGTAATTTGTATTCAGATTGCGTTTTGATGAGATTTAGAGTCTTATGGTGAACACGCAACTACCTGAGGAGTAGATAGATAGTCATTGGCAACTCTGGCCACTAGACTTCTTTGGTGGGAGTAATTTGTGACGTATTTGGTACACAGATACTCACAGCATAAGCCACTCTTCTTTGGGACAAGTGTGTGAGCGCAAAAAAGTGAATGGATGGAATGCAACGATGGATCGAACACGAAGAGGCATTGAAGACCGGCATAGTGGTTAGAGAGTATGTGCTAAGTGGTGGTTGGGAGTTTGATATGGATTTGTCGTAGTATGACGACCATCTCTTGAAGCTTTTGCTTCAAGTCTATGCATAGTAGTGTGATTGTAGGGGACTATGGGGCGAGCATGACTATGGGGAGAAAAATATGATAATAATTTCATAGCGTGCTGCTGTGTGTTTTGTTCTTCCTACATGCTACTGTGCTCAGCATTTGTCTGGAGTCCCCAGCAGGTTAGGTTTTTCATATTATCGTTGACAACGGAATCTTATGTGTTCCACATCCTCGATTGCTTCCATGGATGTCGGGCATTAGTTGCGTCCAAGTTTTTGAAGGTTGGCTCTGAAGCATTTAGGACCAGTAAAGATCAGACTATCAGCTCTCCGTGCTTGCTAATGACCCACTCATATACTTTGGTGATGAAACTTGGAAAGACTTTGAAAGTTCATTTCAGAAAGAGATTCTAGCGATCCGACAAGCATGAACAAGCGTAGCATGTTGAAGCGTACTAGCATGTGGAGGAAAGTTTCTACTGACATATCTTTTATTTCATACACACGTCTATAAGTGTCTTGAAACTTCGAATCCCGAGTTTTTGGAAAAAAAATTGACTTCGCTAACGTAATGGCGATCCTTGTAATGGCCAATCAAGAGTTTCAAGACCCATCAAGCCATTGGGAGCGTACAGTACTGGCTAGTAACCATGAATCTACGACTAGCAGAAAAAAGACGAAGGTATTTAGTACTTATCATCAGTATGCATGGTCATGGAGGCTTCCACAGTGACTGTGGGCAAACGCCTTCTAGATGAAAGATTTACTTTAAAGCAACACCTACAACATGCAACGGAAAGCGCAAGTCGTCTGGCAAGGATAGTATGTATTGTAAGTAGTATTATGCCAAATACTAGAGGAACTGAAGCAAGAAGAGACTAGTCTTGGCCAGAGTCGCGACGTCGATGATGCTTTACGGCTCACAAATATGGACAGTAACAATGAATACGAAAAAAGAAAGACAGAGGAAGTTTACAGAATCAAGTATTGAGTGTATGGAGCGCCTGTTAAACAATCTTATATGGCGCAGCATGTGTAGTGGCTGGAATGATGCTAATAGACCTGCTTGTCAAAGAAGTCGAACGACAATATTGTGCCAACAGCAACGAATCGAAGATAAACAAAGGTATGTGGATGCAAAGATTGATCCCCAATATAGACCTTCGGATTATTAAGAAGCAATAAGAGCTAAGCTTCTACGTAACGCAGATGCTTTCAGAGCCATTCTCCACGGGCATGAATACAAACCCTTGTGTCCCACGTAACAGAATTACCCATTCTACTACTACTCTGGGCTCTGCTCTACTTGCACTGCTGAATCTCTCTCCTCTTGACACTTATATCACGGTTCGCTTAAAACAATACACAGACTCAGACGTCTTCTGTCAGGGCTTCCATAGATGATTGTGCTTCTTATGAACAAAGTTGTGCATGGCATGACTCTCCTGGACGTAGGCTGACAAAACGGATGCTTCCAGACGTTAGTGGGAAACTCGCGCCATTCTTGCTGTCTCTCAGCAGAAAAGACTGCAGACAACTTATTGGAATCTTAATATGATTGGCTTAAGTGAGTAAGCGCCTACTTGAATTTATAAAGAAGACTACTTTCTGGTAGTACAATGGACAAGTTGATGTCTGAGTGCTTCCTATACCAACAATTAATTAATTAGTTACTACCCACGGTAACATGACGACCGTTTACTAACGAACAGACTAGTTCAGGACTTAACGCCAGAGAATATCATCAGACAGATGCTGAGCACGCACATAGTTTGGGAAGCAGTCAGTTAAACTGTGGCTACCGTAATGAAGGAACAACGAAGACAACTGCGACTTGGCTAGTTGCAAAAAACGAGGATCGGAAGGATCGAACGAGCTGCTTTAGACTGAAGTCCCCGCTCATGATGAAATGCTTTATGACATTGGATTTAGTGGGTACAAATTTCACAGTGTTACTTATTACGGACTCAGTTTCAACTTTAAAAGATCAAGAGAGAAAAATAATATAAGAATCTACTTGAAAGATAATAAAGGGTTTTATTCACTTCTGTTACATACGAACTCTTCGCTCTTAAACCACTTGTCTTCCCACAGGAGAAGCTATATATTTCCATCCACTCTAAAGCATTTCACTTTCATACCACGAAAGGTCAACTTTCTCTAAATGGCTGAGAGTGCAACCGCTGAAATCAATAAAATGGCATGCAAATGCAGATACACTCTGCCCTGGGCCAATCAATTGATGAAATTATGGGTACCACAGCAAATGATCTATGAGTATTCGTATCCGAGGTTCCAAAGAACAGAAAAAGACGTTTACTTTCATAAGCGTTCACATGCACCGTGCCTCCTACGTTATCTAGACTAAACTTTCTTTTTTCTATTTTTTTTTCTTATCAATTCCACCCAACAATTAATTTGCAACCAAAGTACTCTCTATAATCATACCCATCTAGCCGCAAGAACATGCTAAAAAGTGAAAGCCCCCAAGTCCACTCCTCTAGCCTGAATTCCATTAGATTCTCCTTCTTCTTCTTCTACTTCGATCACCCTCACATGTCTAATATGTCAAGCTGCCACGGAACTCAAAACATTTCACTTTCAGTTTAAAAACAACCAAAACCAAGCGATAAACAGAAATGTGAAGGTTAATGACTTGATAACTATGCACAGAGTGAAGCCCGAACAATATCGGACATTGACACTTGGACGGAGATGAGTCTGGCATTTAAAATCTATTCCACCGAGAGATGCCAATCGAATAAACATCCTCTTATCTTGATTGGTCTACAAAACTGTGAACAATTGGATGGAGTTCCGCAAAATTAAACTAAAAGCCCGCTCTGGATGGTAACCAGACCACAAAATGAGGTTTTTTTATTTTTCTTTAGAAAACCACTTACTCGTAGAAATAAAAACTTTTTCTTTCTCTCGTGAGACTGAAACGAAATCAAATTTAATTTCGAATCGAAATCAATATTCACCGGGTGTGCAGACACGCGAACAAACGGACGGACGAGTGCATCCATCTATCGTTCCAAAGAACGCAGAGTGTGTGCCTGTGTGTGTGTGTTCAGCTGTTGAGCATTTCAAATCGCTTTCTGTATCCAAATCGAAGAAATGTGCACGAAAAAAAGATATAAGCCCCTTTTGTACGTTCCTGAGGCGTCAGTGAATGACAGTGGGGTTGGCTGATTGAAATAGAAACTACTTGTGGAGTGTATTCAGGACTGCATTCTCTGAATGTCCAATCTAAACCAGTGGATCTCATGGAAGCTCTGGGTCTTACTTAGAGTGAATGGTTGGTCTAATTTAAACTTTTCTAAATGATAAAGGACAAGATGCACTATAAGAGAGATTTTACTGCATGAAGCGAGCTGCTAAAGAGCTCTAAGAGCTAACTTGGACTTGGACAAGTAAATTTGAGGCTCTGACCCTATTCAGAACGAATATCTGCTAGCTACGTTTCTTATAGCTACGCTGACTTGGCGTTGGACTCGTTGGCGTCGGTAAATATGTAAAAATTGTGTGGGATTCCATCCTTCAGGGTTGGATTTTTGAAGATTTTAAACAGAAGCTCTCGATGGTGGTGCTCGAGTGTAAGTAGCCCAAGCATTGAGTCAAAAGTGGAAGAAGTATATACTGTTAACAAGAAGGGAGAGTCAATACCTCTCGACATTGACCATAGCAAACAGAAAAAGGCATTTGACTCTGAGATGGCTAGGACATGCAGAGTAAACCGAATCCGACGGTTGACTGAAGAGTCTTCGAATTAAACCCAGACAGATGACACAGAACATAGCATCCTTGGCGCTGATCGTGCATACACTTTTGACTTTCATGCGCCCAGAGTAACTGGCTAAAGACCTTCCTACGAGAGACGGTAGGTGGTTGAGACCCTGATCCAATTAAAGCAGAAGTGGTTTTAATATTAGCATCTAGTTCACTTGCAACGTAAATTTTCCCACCTGACATGTGCAAAGAGAAGACGCTCACAAAAGAGGATCATTGCCCCGGGATCACAGACCTTAAGTGTAGAATATTGAGAAGGAAATCTTTCTTACAGCGGGACAACAAGACTGCCGTTGATAAAATGTCAGGCGAGGAGTCTTTTTAGTCTGGAGAATCATATCACACAGAACAATGTTCTTAAGAACAAATGAAAGACTATACCCAGGGTGCAGGAGGAGCCAACGCAGTTCTAGTCCCAAAGAGTTTTCTTCTGAGGCTTTTCTAAGAAGGTGTCATTTTCAATTCCGCATTACGGCTGAGTTCAGAAATTTCTTACACTCAGACGTTACAAAGCATAGCAATGTCTTTTAGAAAGACATTATAATGTCCTGTATCTCCTTGTGGGTCCCAGGGCCTCTACAATACCTACGCGCCATCGTGCCTCAGCTCTCCCCAACTTTTTTCCGAGTTGCCGTGGTTCCTTCTCAACTGTTCTGCCCCATGCCATCCTGGGTAAGCGGACTCCTTTGCATCGCTTGCCATTTCGCTGAGTGTGACCAATCCACTGCCACTTACGTCGTCGTATGGTTGTGCCTATAGGTTCATGGCTCGTTCTCTGATAAAGCTTTTAGAAACACATGACTCCCCTTGTATATTTTCCACAAAAATCCTGGTGAAGGGCAAGTGTGGAGCAGACGTGGTTACCATGTAGTAAATATACCAGAACAGTACGGGGCCCTTTAATTGGCTTTTGGATCAGTCTTAACCATCTCTGGTCTACTGTCGGCTAGTCGGGCAGGAAACTACATTGATATGAGTCAATGAATGGGCTAAAGACTATACTCTGACTTGGGTTGTATTATTACTTGTTTTAAATTGGGCATACGTCCTTGCAGAGTAACACTTCTATATTTCAACAGCTTCGTGAGTATACCATCAGGTTTTTTTTCTTGTCAGCATTAAGCAATGGCTTCATTATTGACTGGACGGCCTCTCATGTACTCATTCACCAACCCGGAAGAGCACTAAAGAATTCTACGATCTCCTCGACAAAACCTTCATATCAGCATTGCCCGAGCCATGGAGAAAAAGTCATCTTAGATGGTAGGATCGGAAGAGACATAGTCGGAATATATGGCCTACGCGGATTAAGGCTAATCAACATTGTGGCGAAGTAAATCTTTGTAGTTGTTAGCACACGATAGTTTGATCTTAGAATCCACTATGCAACATAGATATCATTGTGAGCGGATACCTACTCTTTGGCAGGGTTTCTCTCTAACATAATTATCCTAACAGAGTTATGTAGACCTTTTTGGTGGGATATTTTCGAAAAGCAGTCATCCTCAGGTTACATACAAAGATACAAGGAGTTTTATGACTATTTGACTGTCCATGTATGTAGAAATTTCAAATGCTAATTCTGCAATAACTGCCAGGTAACTGCTTGAACACTGTTGTGATTTCAGCCTGAAAAATCCTGGAGTATCCCGGTAGTTTAAAGGAGGCGTAGATGCTCAGTTCTTCTAAAAAGACGCCTGCATCGACTCCGTCCATATCCGTGTACATTGCCTGCATTTCTTTGTATAGAACATCGCGTTGAGACGACTCATTTCCAGTATCGCATAGCTGCTCAAATATATTGGGAAAATGACGATGCATTTATAGTATCCTAGCAGGACCGCTATATTAATGGATAGTAGGTGGGGTATAGTTGTGTAAGTGACTCTCAGTCCACTGCTATACTGAGACATACAACTCTTTAAAAATTCCTTGCAAGGTTACAAACGTAAGGGTCTACACAATGGTTACTTCCCTTGGTTCTAATTTGCAGTCATTGTTTAAAGGTGCTGTTATTTTAATACACTTTCATCTTCTTCGGGTCCAGAGAACCATTTTTTGAGCCTGCTTCATAACCAACTTTTGCGTTCAAGTAACCAACTATAAGCAATTCGTTTGAGTTACCACAACTCGTCAATATATCCTTAAACTTTTCAAAGTCTTTCTTCTGACACAACACGACTGGGGTACTCCTCTGGTTCGAAGACTTTTTTGTCAGCGTTCGGTGAAATTTGTGTGACAAACGACAAAAACCAGAAGGAGTACCTAGGGCAACATAAGATAACAATGAACACTATGTCTCCACAACACAAGTCGCCAGAATAACATCCCATGTGGAAGCCGAAACTCAATCCGGTGAGTGTGGGAGGATGAGAGGATGGGAGAAGTGTGAATGTGGATGCCTGAGGTGGTCTGACTTACCTTCCTATTAACGTCATTCAAATCGTCAAATCTCATGACGTTCATGGAAAGGCAAGTTTGGTCACGCACATAGCATAGAGTCCAATCACCTTGAGTGCCTTTTCAGCGCTCTTTTGGGTTTCGAATGGCAAAGGAGTATCCATTCCGATAGCAATACGATCAGGTACGCTATTTAGGAACACCAGACACAGCTTTCTATGGAATTGGATTTATCCCACGCTTCTTGGCCTCGAGAATGATGCTCTTGGACTGATAAATTTTGGCTACCGAGCGAGTATGATTTCTAGTGTCATCTGTTGGCTTGTCGGTGTCAAATTGAAAGATGATTTAGCGTCCAGGTCCTATTGGCTTTCTTCGACTGATGCGTGCTTACAATTGGTATCTAAGGAGCTAATAGAACTCCTTGATGGAGGCAGAAAACATGGAGTTCAAGCTCTATTTCAAGATACGAACCCACAGTAAACGTCTTGAAGATGTCTTCTAATCCCAATGCAACACCCATCCGTTGCTCCATTCCTAGCATGCGTTCTAGACGGAGCTGGAGGAATAACTCTACGTAAAGCTCCTAAAGAAACTCCAAAAACTACGGAACTAAAAGGTTTCGAGTCTTCAACTTGCTCATACTCCTTAGTTTCAACCAATCTATGGACAAATAACTCACACTCACTCTCCACTCCGATAATGTAGCTCAAGGATAGGGTCAGTTTAACCTATAATAAATAAAAAGAAATACGCATAACCATACTAATGAAAACCACAATTCGCATCGATTGCATCCACTGTGCAGGCAAACCACAAGCAAAAGAGTTGAGCTCAAAGCAAAAAGCATGCCGCCACCGCTGCGCTACTCTGTCCGACTCAAATGGTCACATTCCATTCAATAAACTTATATCTCTATTCATGTCCATATATCCCTCACACAAAAATTCTATTGCATTAGTTGCAAACTGAGACCAAAAGCAACCCCAGTTGAACCACTAAATTCCCAATCAATTGTTGAGAAGTTCGTACGCCAACTCTTTTGTTTTTTTCCTCAAATTTCTACTCTTTTTTTTTTTTTTTGTTTTTGCTTCTTATCTCCATTTGGGTGCACATGAACGCCTATTTTTAAGGTTGGGCACAACATACACAGTCTTTTTTTTTGGATCTTTTCCTAGCAATTACGACGGTCAGCCTATTGGGACGGCAGTAGTTTTGCTGTTGCAGTTTTTTGGTTGTGCGGCCATAAATTGCTTGGAAATTGTATAATTAGTGTATGTCCATCAAGTTTGCGAGATATTGTGAGAAAATTCGAGTTTGTTTCGATTGTGGTTGTGTTGTGTGTCTTGTTTTTGTTGTTGGATCTTGTGAGTTCATTTCGTGGACCAATATGAACTTTCGCTTTTATTTGAAACATGACACACTTCTTCTACTTCTTCAACATCTGGGCTTTGATTGATTTTATTTAATTTAAAATGAAATGGAAAATTATTTTTGTTTTTGTTTTCTGGTTTCGTTTGGTGTGAATTAATTTAAAATTTATTTTAGGGGAGGAGGGGGGCATTTGATAATTCATTGAGAGTCACTTCTGTATGAATGTGCTCGTGGGAATTAAAGTATCTTAGTGGCTTGCAAATTAATTACTTGTGTTTGGAGTGTTTGCGTAGTTTGCTAATTGATGGAGATTTAATTTGTTGCATGGAAATTAAATTTCGAAATAGGTGGCATATTCATTTTCAGCTTTCGAAATGACGATTGAAAATTAGACGTCGCGACGTCGTCAAGTGGAGGTTATTCATCTCTAATTGGTGATAAAATAGTTGACAAACTGTTTAGCATAGTCGTGCAGGCAAAAGATATAAGTTTTCATGGATTTTTTCTTTGAAAAAGATGGATGGAAGTCACCAGAAAGAGAATGAGCACTAAAGATCTCGAAATGAGTCATTTTCGAGAATTAAATTCTTGCTATTGCGCTGTTATGATGAATAGGATGGTCGGTATTTACTTTCGATTAAACCTCTTCAAATGAAAGTAGTATCTGTTACATAAAGAACAATGAGATGATTGAGACAAAGTATACACTTAAGAATGACCATGGATAGTAGGCTTCTCTGATAATAGTATGTCGTATCAAAAATGCCCAAGACAGAACCAAAATGATACCAGAAATCATGTAGCCTGCTATAGGCTTAAAGAAACCTTTTTGTAACATAAGAAAAATACAGATACAAAGTTATCTGGGTCTATATACATATATGTAGTTACATACTCGTAGTTACCATATCTGGTTTATGCTTAAGTTGTCTGTAGACCGCTTCTTGTGATAAGAACCGCTGAATAGAATACCTCACATGCGAAAGGCTCTGCTCTGAATGCAATACCAAATTTATCTCCTCTTGTCACTTATAGCATGATGGTACAATCAAAGATCCATAGGCTAAAAGGTGGTGTTTTCTGACATCAGCCGTTCTTTAAGTTTTATGACTATTCCTTACATATGACTTTGCTCTGATTGTAAGACAGGCTCCAGATGTTATCCAACTATGACTTCTACTATCGGGCCAGGAACAAAATCTTGCGACTGCACAAGATTAATCTATTTTTTTTTTTTTTTAATTCTTAAGGCCACAAGCTACTTTGCTTGGAGTAGATAGAAGGGATTTAGTCTGTAGCAATATGTAAAAAGCCTTAAACGACTTACAATTTACAAAGTTTATTTGTGAAAACAGGTGCTCTCTGAACTGCTTCACAGCATTGATTGGCTCTACTGAGATCATGAAAAATTAGACCTCGAATATATGACAAGGTTTGAAGCTCCAGCATCTTCCACTTTCACTGGTGATTGCGTTCGTTACGAACATACATACTATGTAATTGTTTGTGCTAAAAAACGTAGCCCATTCTTAGTATTGATACTATTCGTCTGATCTGTCTGCAATTTTTAAGACTTTTAATCGGCCTTATCATGATTACAATTCTTATACCTTATCAAGAGCTCCACAAAGCATAACAAAAATTCTATATAGAGTATAGAATCAATCTTAAAGTAATAGGTGACAAAAATAACTATTGACGCAACCAATACCCGATTCCGTTGATTTCCAGCTTCTCCACCAGCAGAACTCAGTTGCATTTCGCAGATTCAGATTTCTTCCTGGCCAATCTTCAGATGCTCGGCAATTTAGGTTAGGTAATTGCGGTGACTGCACCATCTTGAATACAGTCTCTCACTCGAAATCACCTATGAAAAACGCCCTCTCGAACCACCTCGTGTTTGTTTAAAATTTAAGGATGGTTTTCTGTGGCACGATTGTCAGTTCTAAACTTTTAAGGTCGAAGCTTATGAGTCATGAAACGTAAGAGAAATAATGTGTTACCAGCTACTTTTCCCTCGTCAACTATTTTACTTAACAATGTCATGGAATGGTTGGGTGGGGTCAATAAGCTGCAGAACCTCCCTAGAGGAGTGAGTTTCAAAAGTAAGAAATTTAAAAAAAATGTCTTCTAGCAAAGAACGCATAAATAAAACACAACAGCAGCATCCGGACTAGTGTGAGACTGTCTTGAACTTCTAATTACGCAAGTAACCACAAATAGAGGACATCACATTCAGCAGCCAGAAGGAAAAATCAAATAGTTGGGTTCAGAGCAGAAGCGGCACCAAGCTCTAAGGATTACCCGTCAGTATGGAAAGAAAAAACTATAGCTTAAGGAAGAGGCGCATCTCCATTGGATGGAAACTGAAGGTATAAATAAACAAGACAAGTAAGCAACTTGTACAGTAAGCTCGGAGTCAGATTCGTATAGCCACCACCTTACTGGTCACTCTCAATTCAGAAGGCGCTTAATGACTAGGGATACATCAGCCGTGCATACATGTGTACATATTATGTAAGAATTTCACGAGTTTAATATGAAACCAAGTCGAAGATTAAGCAGAGCCTGTGTGTGTTAGTCTACACATAGTACAGTAGTCATCGTTACTTAGATGAACACTTTCAACTAACGAATGATTTGTGGGCTGTCATACTTACACAAGTGACCAAAACAGTGACGACATACCATACCACAAGTGCATTCCCTTACTGCACTTAATATGCTTGAAAAGCGTACACCAAATGACCGACAGTGGCGCGCTTAATTTACCCCAGTGGTGTATATGGGTGCGAATTTTAGCCCAGTGACCAACGACCGCAAACAACAATTCACATTCCTAACTTCGGTCACTTCGCATCCTTCCATGATAAATTTGAACAAATAAAAGTATTGTTTCAATATGATTCTAATAATTAAAAATGTGAATAAATTAATTTGGGCCGATCCCGGCGGTACTGCAATACCGGGCCAACCCGCGACAGAGGTGGAGCAAGCCCCTAGCACTCCGTCTAATTCCAAAAATCAGTTTAACATTTGTTGTCCTCCGATGGAGGATCTATCAGATGTTAAGCTGATAAGAACAGATACTACACTTTGATCTTAGCCATAAGGCCGAGAAGCGATAACTTTTCGATTTCAAATTCAAGTACTTGTGAAATTTCCTACAAAATGTGAATGCGAACTATAACAATGAAGTAAAATTCTCTTGGAAAAATTTTAGATAGGAATTTAATTTTTTATTATATTAGGGGAGGATTTTTTGGTTCATGAAGGAAGGTGGTGGTAAGTCAGAAAAATAAATCTCTTTGGTGGATGAAAGACGAAAATTGTCTAAAAATCCAAAGCGAAAATTAAAGAGCTCCTTTATTCATAATAATTGGGAGCTTGTTTGGTGAGGTTTTTGCTCTGGCAGAGTCATTGGACAGGGCAGCGTACTTTTTTTTTTTAATGAATCTGGTGAAATCAAATGACCGAATGTTGTGCATTATCGGGCGATGATTATGACTTTGTTTGGTCTGAAGTCTAATAACTTTGACTTGGAACAAGACACATGTCACATGCGACACAAATCGAGAAACAATTCCTCTTTCACCTTAACACGTAAAATGTTTCATGATACCTTGAGCACTAGTTCGGGTGCACAATTGATCGAAAATTTGCGAAAACATGAGTAAAAATTGGGCAAGTGCGAGGAGGGCCTCGTGCAATAGTGTTCCGGACATTTTATATTGTCATTAAATAGAGGGCAATATTATTCATATCCTGCATAGGCACACCTAAAACTGGTTTTGATATGAACGATGTAATGCCTAGTACGTATGTAGGTATGTCCTAATAATACTATGCTGAGATTCCAGTCGTACAAGAATTGGAACTCGAGATATTAAACAATTCTGAAATTACGTTGATAGAAAAGCTCTTTTCTTCTTTTCGTCTTTTTTGACGAGTGAATCAATTTACTTCAAACTTCATGTTAGGGAGCTATAGCATTGCCACTAAAGGGCACATTGAAATTTTTGTTGTAGCCCTACTCTTAGAGTTCCTACACGTAGCGCCATTTTCACAAACACGGAGTTTTCTTCAAAATGGTTTCAACGATTTTGAAAAAATTTCATATTTTAGTTAGGTTAGGCGTAGCAAGCATTTGGATGAAAATGCATGTAACGGTACTTTGCTTGTTAAATGGTTTAAGCAAAGCTAAACACTGACAATATGTGACATGCGAGGGAATACAGCATTTAGAGTTTTAAAAATGTAAGAAAAAAATATTTTAAAAAAAACCAAAACTAAAAAAATTTTAATTTTTTTTAAACTTAATTAGTTTTTAATAGCAGCATAGAGCAAACATATACGATCCATTCGTGCAAATGACTTTGTTTTTGAACCAGTGAAAAAGTGCTACAAGCCGCCTGGAGCGGATCGTATGATACCCTATATTCAATTTTGTCAGAAAAAAATATTTCTTACATATATGGAGCCCTTGCAAAATTCTCTTTAATTTGATATGCCACATGATGGAACACAAAATATTTTTTTTTTGCTCCCCATACAAGGTGCCCACAAAAGGGCTCCCAAAATGAATTTCATTGCCGCCATCTTGTGCGGGCTACCACATAATGTATACATAGCGAAAGTTTCAGCTGTCTATGTCTAACGGTTCAAAAGTTACAGGGCTGTGACAGATTGACCCATAAGTGTTCCGTCTTTCCTTTTAAGGTCCGGAACACTAAAATTGCCTGAAAAGGATGACCATCTGCAAGAAAAGCTGACGGAATCATTATATCCTATGTATATCGTCTGTCTCATCCTCTCTGTAATCCAAAGCATTTTTGATAGTTAAGACTTCAGCAAATGACAACGGAAAGAAAAAAAATAGAACCAATGCATTCCAGTGTAAAGATGCATTCTGCTCGTCAACAACATAGACGAACAAAAGCTCACATATTCAAGTAAACATCTCGGCGGCTGGCTTGACACCGACGCACGGGAGCAACCATTTTTACACATAATATGAATAACAACCTTAAAAAATATTTCGTTGAAAAGGAAGGAAAGATAAGACACACGCTACTTCACAATTATTTACAAACAGGGCAATTCAACCACCGCCTAATTTCAGCTTTAAGAAGGCAGAAAATGTTCGAATTGACAGTCAAGTTTAGTTCGTCCATGTTCAGCAGCAAAATTAGGAATTAAGGCTGAACTACATACATATGTACATAAGTACATAAAACTATAATAGAATCGGAAGCAAACGGAAACTTGTCAAAATACAGTCATTTCCATAAGTTGTCCATAATGATAGAATGTTTTTGACAGCACCTGCCAAGTAGTCAAGAACGTATTGATCCGCTTCATTAGATAAAAGAAAAACTGTCGGACGAAAAGTCGAGAAACTTAAAGTGCCCAACCCATAGAATCCGTCGATCCGTTGTTCCGTCGACGTTAACTGACAGCTCGATAAAATACACACAACCTTATGGGAGGCGGCCCATAGCCAACGGATGGATGAAGTTCGACGGACAAAGTAGGTTTACTTTCTACTTTTTCAATCCGTCGATCCGTTGTCAGTACACACATTCACGTATTTCAGTTCACACATTCACATATTGAAGTTCACGCATAAGAAAATTGAGAGTACGCATTTTCATTGGTGGAAGCAGAGAGAGAATTAAAGAAACTATCATCGCCTTTGACAATCAGCTGACGGTTGTGACGGATTCTATGGGACTGTTCTATCCGGCAATGCGTCAACTTCAACGTCAACGCACAACGGATCGACGTTGACGGACGTCGACGGATTCTATGGGTCGGGGCCTTAAGTCTGGAATACTTACGACGTTGATGTTGTCATGCCATACAATACGGTCTGTTCCGTCGATATGCATTGGTTCTAAAATGTTTATTGCAATTGTCAAGGATGCTGTTAGTTATAACTCACCGCTTTCAGTGACATTATGTAGCTGGTAGCTAAATTCCCATTCCCGCGAAGAATCAAGCCCCAAACATAATTACATTAATCGTGTGATAGCTTTTGTCATAATCGATGGAAATGTCTGCTCGAGCGCTGTCAAAATCGGAGCGCATTAAGGTAGTGCATATTTTCACACACGATGTAGCCATCCTCAGCGCTCCGTGTGGAATGTACGAATGAAACCGCTCTCTACGTACATATATAGGGCAAAAGTGAACGAAATTCGACGGAACAAAACATGTGTATATGCATGACTACGCGCCCAGAGCCTTAATTCAATTATGGTAGGCCCTTTAAATGTTTTTGCCAAGAAAAATGTCATTAAAAAACGTGAGTATTTTAGTTAGGGTCCAACTTTCGTTAGACCCCTTTCAAAAAATTTCATTTTAGACTCATTAGAGTGCTCCTCTCCACGGAAATCTTTAGTAAAAGGCGAAAGATTTATTCGACACTGAAGAGAAGCCAGAGTAATTTTGCCGTAGTTTTGAGAGAGTACTTGTATTCTTTTTTGTAGAAAGTGAATGTGAATTAGAAAGAGGAAGTGAAAATAGAAAAAACTAAACAGTTGTACCAAAAATTAGGTGGATAATATAATTATAAATTTTTATGTTATGAAATGATGCACACATTTTAAACCTCAAAATTGAATATCTACTCTCTAATAATTTATTTAGTTTAAAATTGTTCCTCTAATTCATCTATCTACCACAAGATAAAGCAGTTTCGCAGTGCGAGTGCTTGCCTACATATTAGACGCATTTAATTGAACTTGGACTTCTTCAGTTGATAAAATAGATTTGTCCAAGCAAAACTTCCGGATCTCACGAAATATTGGACAAATTCCTATGAACTTTTCTAAGTTTTTTCTATGAGTTAAGCTACACAGAATGAAGATTTAATTGGAAGATCTTCCTTGTGCGGCTGTTAAAAAAATAAAAAAAAAGTTTATGGTATTTTGTGGGATTCGAACCTGGAACCGCATGCACAGCACAATACATAGTCTAACCCAGTTTGTCTATGAGTCTAACCATTGAGACATGACATCTGCTCCTTTTCTGTATAGTTTACTCGACTGACAGTAGGAAATCGGAAAGCACATCCCTCAAGCTATTGCATAGTTCATATGCATATCACGACTCTATAGTGTATTCTACAACGTTTGTTGGCAATCCCTCCGCTCTCATACATAGTGCATTCTGAACATATTCAATGCTTAGCTTAAGTGTATAAAAAGTCCATAAAGTGGGTATAGTCCTGTCTTCATAGCATTGTATTCTATTCTCCTGTTGGTTGGGAATACTAGTATGTACTATGATTACTACTGTCTATGATCAGAATGCTTTCTATAGACTTTGTGATTATTCCATGTTGGAGTTCTACAAAGAGAATGACCGCAGTACGTAATTGGACAGAAGCTATCATAAGATGGTAATCTCGTACCAATTCCATGTCGGCACCTCGTCTCTATCGGATGTCAAGAAGACTACTTCTAAGACAGCGACTGATGGCAAAATGATCATTTTCGTTGGTTGAAACTATTGATTTTATGGCAGGATTTGTGGCTCCTATGACAAGACGATTTGTGTTGCTAAAGTCAACAAATCTTACGCCGTTGTCCGTGGCGTCCCATAACATGTTTGAGACCTTCGTTGTCACTTCCTACCTTAGCATTGAGGTCCCCCCTCACAATGACAACAATGTTATTGCATTAGAAGCAGATCCCAATTGGTCGTAGAAGGTCTCCTTTTCTTCCTCAGACGAACTGTTCGTGGCGGAACACTGTATAATGGTGACGCGAATTACTCTAGTCCAGAATCTGGCCCTTAAAATCCTATCAGTGTGCGGCTGCCAGGATATTGCGAATTGTATTCTAGAATAGACAGTGTTACGCGTTTGGGATTGGTACTCACCCGCATTTAATCATATTACCTCGCTTACTCCCAATAGGTCCAGATTAATTTTCATGACCTCAATAGATGGAATCTGGCATTCTGAGGTCCTTCACTCTGAGAGTCAAGAATTGTCTTCACATTCCAGAAACCAATCTTAAAGATATAATTGCCTCTGCTTTTATATTTTCAAAGGCCGAGGAAGGATACCCAAGTAAATTCCCTTTTGATCAAGCTATCTGTCTATTATGCAAAGAAGGAAGAGTAATGCAGCCTCTACTGGCATGCCTTTACAGTACGCACGTTGTAATATTGAAAGCATCTAATCATATCTTACCTTAATCTATCTCTTTAACAAGAATTGATGAGCACTGCCTATGCTAAGATCCCACTAGCCTCTGATAGGAACATCAATCAAGTCTCTTCATAATTTTCAGGACAAATGACGACAGACTCATAAACGGTAGCGCACTAGGTTCAAAATGAACAGGAGTTTGTTGAAACTGCTTCTAAATAAACCCATCTTCACAGACAGAATTGTCTTTCGTGGAATCGCTGGGGATAGACCCTTTCCCCGGACGGAAGGAGACCCAGTTGTTGTAAGTGAATCACTTTCCTAAGTCGGTCGTATGAATGTGTTCCACGCCTCATAATATATTTCCATATTTTAGTTCCGCACAACATAACATAACAATTCGCCTTTATTGGAGCCCACTTTATAGCCGTAGATACCGGTTATTTTTTCATAAATAAAAGACCTCTTCAAAAAGATACTTTTCCCAGTTAATTCACAATTTAAACTGATTTTTTTATATAAAAAGCTTAAGATAAAAGATATCGAATTGAACATCTATAACAATGGATTAGAGGAAGACACTATTGTAGATACAGAGTCATAAATCAAAATGAGATTTCTCTCCCTGTTTCACTTTCTTGGATGAAGATGCTATCGACAATGAAATATCTCTGAAGCTTATTTTAATTGTCACCCCAAATTGTATGTGAAAACTAGAAAATACCCAGAATCCAGGTATCTGCAACCCTATTTTGTGACATTTTTTCCTCGCCAATTTGGATGGTTCTACCTGCGATAGTACTTCCAATGAATCACCACTCGAGTTACTCATCGAATTAACAGCCAATTAAGTCGCCATCAGAACGAGTCTGTCTTAAGATATAGAACGCTTCAACGGATTCAAATGAGAAGTATCAAGCAACCGTCAAAAGATACATAAAAAAAATGTTACACAAGACCGATGATTGAAATAAGACTCCTAAAGGGCTCCATGCTATATGACTTCCTCATTTGTCGCAGACCAACCTCGTCATCTACGTATCTGAGGCTGAGAGCTCAAATCAAATCTCGATTACCACACCGAGACGCAATGGTATTGCACAGAGAACCACCAACTCGAACCTTTCGATTGGGATAAAGTTTCGCGAAACCGAACCTCATATGTATCGCAGTTGCTATCGCCGCCGCCTAAACCTCTAGCAATGAAGCGGAACTCAATGAAATACTAGTACGGCTGCCTAGGTAAAAACACCAACCAGCCATTGGTGTTAAGTCTCTTGGTCGGTTGCACTTATTCACTCGTATCTGTTGCTAGGTTAACATAGATACTGAGATATACTCGTCCGTAGGCGGTTGCTTGGATTGGCATAAGCTTTGGGCAATCGCCTACGGTTGCATTGTTGGCAAATTATCAACTTTCGGTTAAGCCTAGCCACTGTATCACTTGTATCTGAACCTAAAGCCGGTAGAAACCGAGAGAGGAAGTATGGCAAAGCAACGTAGTGGTGGTGGTGGTGTTGGTGTTGATGGTCATAAAAGAAAGGCAGTCGAACGGGTATCCGTATCTGTGACAAAAAAGCGATTGTTTTTTTTTTTTCTTTACTAGAATGCGCAGCCTTTTTTTTAGCAAATTTCGAGCTAAACACTGTTTCAACTCGACTGGTGTCTCGAGAACCAGTTTGGGACGTAATCTTAGGTTTTATTGTTCAATTCGGGCATTAGACTGTTTGTTTTGAAAGTGATTGACGAATGGAATGCTTGAGGTGCAATGCACTTGTTTTTGCGTTTAGCCTTGGTGGCACAGTAGTTGGTATGAATGGTGTGACGAAAACGGCACTTAATCCGCAAGACAACCAGTTGATATAGAGTTTAATAGAGAAACCGCTTTACATAATCAGAAGGAGCAATGGAGTGGTTCCTTTTTGGAAGCGGATTTTATAATCACTTTTGGGTAAGATTGATCTATCAGGTTTAGATACTTTGGAGTGTGTTGTGAGACGCGTAATCATAAAGAAAGCCGAATTTTTTGGGCTCGGTTTGAAATTATGTTTGTCTTTGCAGGCTAAAACTAAACAAGAAGCCTGAGGGTGGTCATGAAAAGGGTGATACGAGTGGTGAGATCAGAGATCAGCTGTAACGACAGATTGGTTGGTGAATAGAAAAAAGATAGACTTAAGATGCAGAGAGTGGGTACTGTCACGAAAAAGCCAAACCATCTTTTCACTGAATTGACAAGAGATGGACCCGTCTTGTCCAAATCCAACTCCAACTGCTTTGTATTCGAGAATTACACCAAAGAAGGGCCACACTAGATCTAAACTATAAATAGGGGAATCTAATGTCGATCTTTCTAAATTTCGTAGTTTTCGAAAGAATAAGCCTGCCTATTCCTACTAGTCAGCTATTTTGGCAAAGGTAATAGAGGAAACTTCTTCCTTCTTTAGGCGATGTTAGGTTCCGGTGGGCGCCGTGGCTCAGTGGTTAGTGCGTTGGACTACTGCGCAAGGGGTTCTAAGTTCGAATCCAGAAAAATACCATCAAAAGTTTTTTCATGGCCCCACCTCTTGCGAGCGTCTGACAAACATCCAAGAGTATTTACTGTCATGAGAAAGCTTCTCAAAAACCCCTCTGCCCTTCGGATACGGCGATAAACTGTAGGTCCCTTCTGTATGTGCCGAAATGTATACCACGCACAACATGTACAGTTGTGAGAAGCTAGCCCTTGGCCCTCTATGGGCTGCTTACGGGCTAATATTTATTTATTTTATTTAGGTTCCGGAGTAAGAGGATAACAGCCATCCCACTTCACTGCATTTCTACTCGTCATCCTTTCCTACTGGCAGACTTCCCGATGAACGTCTGACAAACATCCAGTCCACTGTCAGCTCCTCATAACATTAAGTTCCAATGATATATTCCATAGAAAGTGTCCCAAGGACTATCTGCCTGTCCGCCATGACAGAGCAATTCTTTCGAATTATTCATCAGCAAATCTGTACTCTGTTGGATGTAGCATCTAAGGTCTGTCACTTTCACAATGAGAGAGCTAGTGTTTCCATTGCGCAGGCGGTGAACGTCACATTGGGAGCCTTCAAGTGTAGAAACTTTGCGAACTCTCTATCAAGTGCTGGTAGGAGATGGTAGAGGGTGCATCTGTGTCATATCAAGGCAAATGTGACCCAAATACCACTGAAACAGATCACAAGAACTAGTAATCAGAGACCGTGCAGATTCTGGCAATTAGTACTGGTCACTGGGGTTTAGGCGGCCAGAGTAGGCAGTTTAATGCACATTGTCGACCAAGAATAGGCAGCGCACACTCTTCGCAGGTCGTTCTTTACAATCACTATGAATTAGCAGATCTGGAATGAACTTCTAGCTCCAGCTGCCTTCTTTAGAGCTGTCCCCCCTGGATATCGATACTGCTCTTCACTCATCCTTGGTCACTTTTGCCTCTTGCAGGTTGGAGGATCGCCTTAGGTATGTACGCTCTTTGCAAATTGTGCGCAGGCTGCTTCTTCGCAGATAGTTCGAAAGCCGTTGATCGCTCTAATTGCGTGAAGGCTATAAGCTGATGATAGTTTCTTTTTACAGACGTTTGTCGCACCTGCTTGAAGAATAGGAGGACCGAGGTCACCCTTCTTGATATCAGGTTCCTACGTACGTCTACTGCCCTCCCAATGTTCAGCAGCATGCGGAAGAGCGCCGCTAGTTCAGCGATGCTTTTTTCCTTGCGTACTTGTATCCTTCTCGAGCATGACTCCAAGTGATCTCACCACTTCTTTGAATCATCCACCGCGGACTCCACCTTCTGAACGTGATTGTCTACTGTAACCACTGCGATGTCACCAGCAAATTCAAAAACTTTGACTTCCTCGGACAGCGAAAGCTCCAGAACTTCAACACACGCATTATTTCATAGAAAAGGCGCAAGAACCGATCCTTGCGGGACTCCTATGCAAACGCTGTGATGTTTGACGTCAGTATGATACCTTAGCTGCCTGTTGCTGAAGTAGTTCATGACTATCTTCAGCTGGTAATATGGTGTAACCATTCTGGGCAGAGATCTCCTAATGAACGACGAGTTTGCTGGAACCATCTTCGATGGAAAGATCACATTTTCGAGGGCGAAAAATGCTCCAATAAGGGTATTCATATCCCCTTTTGCTTGCCTTAATTAAAAGACAATGTATGTCTGTCTACCTACTCCATGACATGACTATCTGCCATTATCTACTCATCTATCACAGCTAACATCTCACTTCATCAAATGGCCCAGCAACTCTTCAACTGTGCCCATCGCTTCACTTAGCGATGACAAATTGCTTGACAGATGAAAATTTCAATGTCATGAGAGTAAAATTATTCCCACAGCACAACACAAGACTGCCGCGCGACATGAGTAATGTGTTCAACTTTTGTTGTTAGCACAAGTATCTGGCACGCTTTCCCATCCATCTTGAGCAATATTGCGTCTCTCAATCGCAATAGTTTTTATTTTTTTGTATTTAAGAGCTACAAAGCGCAATATTACACAAATTTCACACGTCTATTGCCAACAGGTCGATCGATGAATGTTGGTCAAACTCAACACTCAATTCAAGATCCAGGTGCGACTAAAAAAATAACAAAACACAACAGAGCCCCGCTTAATTTAAATACAATCTCAAGAGTGGCGGTGAAATACTATAGATAAAAACCCAATAGTTACCACTAAGCTTTTGTCCACTTGAACTGTTGTTTTTTTTTTTTTGTTTAAGAAAAATATTTCCATATTTATGCGCGCTAGAGACGGTCAAAGTAAGAAGATCAACGTCGCAATCGAACGCATTTTATGCAAAATAGACTGACCCAAATGATTTTTAGTGAAAATTTTAATTTATTTTTAATGAGACTAGTAGGGAGATTGCAAATTTGTTACATAAGCATTTGGTAGTAAGCTGCTAAGTAATGTTTGGTGGGAAGGATTTCTCTTAAAATCACTGACAGCGCAGAATACTTGGACCTTTACCTCGATTCGAAGTACAATTTCAACGAAAGAAGCAGGAGAGTTGATGATGATACTCGCAAATTATAGCCTTGTATGACGGCAATCTGTCCACAAGATCACCAACCGAATGGTAATTGCGATAGCATGTTTCGATTTGGATGTCGCTAGTGCACTAAGTGGCAGTGTATGCGTGCTTCGAACAGAGTATTCAGGGCGCAATACAATTTTCACAGTAACAACATTTTTTAATTCACTCTAAAGGCGTTTGGTGCATTTCAACACGAAATCGAAAAAAACTGTGAACTACAAACGAATGCAAAAATCATATACAAATCTCTTCAGTCAATTTAGACACTGCTCATAAAAGCAACTTCACCAATTTTTTCCTTCTTTCTCATTACTTGCATTAGGCACTTACTAAACTTCACAAGGAATTTGTCTTGCTTGAACCTCATCAAAGAAGTAAATATGAAAATTGGACAATACATAGCAGTCTTGAAAGAAGACTCCAAAATGGAGCTACTATGAATATTGCAGTCTCTAATCTAATTTCTAAACCACACTAGTGTACTTCAATCGGACGTTTTTGTAACAACTAAGTTTTACCAGAGAGACGATCACTTTTTGCTAAAGCCTGTCAATAGCGACCTGGCCGTTACGTAAGTCTCCAGATCTACCCGGCGTCTGTTTGCTCGACTAGCAGCTTCATCTTCTACTTACGTCGATCTTTTACTAGGAAGCCCGTCAGCATTTTCGTTTCCTTCGATATCGATATGTCCTGAGTGCCACCGCATTAGCTCTAGATATCGGGTTTAAGACCTAATTACAGCAGATTCCAGAGCCTAAAGTTTGCCTATTTGTCGATATGACTTCAGTAGTCTGTATGATGGTTTTCACCTCGGCTTGAAAGACGCTGCGGTCTTTGGTTATTCTAAAGAAGTGGTTTATTCCTATGTTTTTACAATTAACTCCGGCTCACATGCCAATGTCCATCTTACGAAAGGCAATGGAGAAGAGGTTACAATCCTTTGAAATGTGGCTGTTCTGGACAGACATGGTATTCAACTACTAAAAAGAAGAAGAGCCAAAAGAGAGCCTTTGAACGCAGAAAAGATACGCGATCTTGAATCCATTGCACATTTTGCAACTTCTGCAGGTTATACTTCAGGGACGAATTAAAGGCTGGAGAACTGACAACGTGGATGAATGGCACAAAAGTCGACACCTGAATTGTATCCATTTCATCATCTATTAAATGTATCTTTTCCGTGCTTTTTTTCTAATGTTTTCTATGGAATGAGTAGATCATCTAAGCTATGATTTATGGAATGAGTAGATCATCCCAGCGATTGATGTGCCATCCCCAAAAGTGAGTACTCAGGATTTCTCAAAATATTGCAAGAAAACTGGTCAGCGCATGGATCTGCATTGTTAACTGAAGAAATATAAGGCTCAAGCTTAATACCTTGTCAAGAAGGAATCGTATAATCCTTTAAGCCACCCAGAAGAAGAACCTTAAAGTTGGACGCCTTATAGCAACAGAAGACAACAAATAAAACATACATGAAATTAAGACTAGTTTAGGTTAGGTTTTGCTCACTTAGACCAACTAGATTGGGCCAATTGTACCCTTGGCTTGTACCCAACACAGGGTCACCACATTAGCTGTGGACATCTAGTTCAGAAGTGATTTGCAGGTAACCACAGGCTTTTATCTTATAACCATAGAGATCAAATTCTTAACAGATCTGTTCGTGGACATTCATCGGCGTTCACTTAATTTTACACTATTTTTGGCCAACGGACGGCGGAATAAGACTGATCATATTCTCCTTTGCTACTGTCGGTGTCGGTCGTAGTGATACCACGATACTGATATATGCTTTCCCCATAACTCTTATAAGGTTAGAGAGCTAATACTAAGTACCTTCCACAACACTAGTGAGAGCCTTACGACTGCTATGTATTGCTAAAATAGCACAGCCGGTTCAAAGACTCATAAATACATACTGAGTGCCTTTTTAAACTCTGAAAGTCTGATATATTCATCAATGTCCTTCCAGTTTAGTTTGGAATTCAGACCTACATCCAGACATGGTGCTGAGTTTGAGATATTAAGTTCGATTAAACCAAACGTTTTTTGGTATTGTATTGGTATTGATGGATCTCTTCTCAATGAATTTTAGAAGTGAGGCTGTTGACAGTTGAACGTCATAATAAGCTTATATCATTTGCCTAAACTGTTAAGAGCATTAATGTGACAAAACTCTCAAGATTCCTGGTATTACGTAGAAAGCCTGCGTCTAATACTCAGTGTCAACTATTTTAAGCCAAATATCCATTCACTCAACATTGAAGGACACACGCCCCAAAAATTCTATGACTAACCGCCTGACATCATTATTGTCCAAAAATTCTTTTGTTTTAGGCGTTTCCCCCGTCCGAAATACGCCTGACCATCACTTCGTTGATAATTATGATCTCGTCATTATTTTGTCTCACATCCACAGAATTGAATTATTATTAATTCTTTCCTAATTGCACAAGACCAGTGCTCAAATAGTTGGCCTTGAATCAATACAAAAAAAAAACCAGTGGATAAAAAGAAAAATCCAATTAATTTCGCACAAACTTGATCGTTGCGTTGATCGTACGTTCACATATCACGTACTTAACAGACCGAGAAATATTTAAGTAATTTAACTCGCCCGCTTGAACTGGATAAATAATAAAAACTTCCGCATAGGAATTCAAAAGATTCGATTGTGAAGTGGTCAGCTGAAGTAAGACACAGGTAAAGCTGTTATGAGAGTCGCCTTAGTTCAAGGGACCGATTGAAGCCGTGGTACGTCAACAGTGGAGACATGGTTGAAGATAATAATTTCCAGGAATCGAGTACACTTGGAAACAATTTTTTCGGTCATTAAACGGAAGACAACTGTTAACAATTTTATCGACTTTCACAAAGTCGATCAGTGTCAAGTGAGTTCATTTAAAAATATGCACGTACATAGGTCATGAAACTGTGATCAGACAAAACAGCGGTATTGCTTCTGATAATTTCGGCTGAAAAAGACTATTTTTGAAATACTGTTCAACTAGTTCGGGAATGGTATGAGGTATCTTGCAAGGGAAAGAATAACAGACAAGGAAAGATATATATACAACATGAACTACAATAAATACATTTTGATAAATATGAAAAACATGAGACACATCTATATAAGTACATCAAATCGCGTATTTAAACATGAACGCGGAAAAATACTGTGAATTACAAACGAATGCAAAAAACATAGAGAAATCTTGACAATCAATTTAGACCATAGACATGGAGAATATATATTGAAATGTCACTTGGGTTTTAAATCTCAGTACACCTACACTTTGCAGTTAATTCTTCTCTCTTCTTGTGCTCGGCGTATTTTGGCTTCTTGGACGACATTCACATTCACATTCGATCGAGTTCGGTTGTATCATCTCCTCCATTCGCCCTTCTCCTTCTAAAAGAAACTTGATATCCGACGAAAAAATTTTCGCCCGAAAATGCCCAATAATTATTCAACTCTCTTATTAATAGACCAGGACTCGGCGACATAAAGAACAACTGGTAAGATGAGGGCAAAACACAACTCCAATCATTCAAAAATTGAACTCCTTCGATACCGCCTTGAGCTATTATCTTAAAACAGGTAGATTTTGTTGAGACTCTACTGTCAGCTGGCCTGCCACTCATCGGTTAATATTTGTGTGAGTATCTGAATGGATTCTACTTATAGATACATTTCTATACAGGGTTGTTTTTCAATTCATTCTTTCGATTCACACTCACTTTCAGTAGAAGAATCCATAAGATTCACTCAGGGTGGATGGAAAAATTAAGACTATACTTCACAGGATCATTTCTGTAGTCAGTCTTCATTTACTTTTAGAGCAATCTGAAAGAATATGCACCCGCGATGATGAGGAATATCGTTTTATCTGCAGCGTGAGGTTTTGACTGTTGTATAAACGTTCTTGAACGCATAATCAGCATGTCGTCGATGATCGCTCGGTTTACATGGATAAAACGAATTCTGAGTGGTGCTCCAAGTTATAATAATTATTTAAAATTTCAATAAGCTTTATTTCGAAATCTACAAGCAACACTTTTCGAAAAATTTGAACGCGGTCATTACTTCGCAATCCATCACGATTCCTTTTAGATTGGCTGACACCTGCTGTGCTACTTCGTTATTGTATTGACCAAGCAGATTGTTCAGTTCATTTAACATCTTCAGATGCATAATTTGGTGTTTTTAACTAACTTGAAAATCATTTGGACTCAAGTTGTATTTTAGAAATAAACATATGAAAATGCTATAATTCGTCTGGAAACGATCGTCTCCTCTTCCTTCTCTTCAAAGCTCTTCCCCAAATTTCTTATAAAATTAATTAAAAATGTGATTTCTTTTTCAAAAAGTAGGCGTGTCACCTGATAGATTAAAAAAAAACGATTCGTATATTTTGAATTTTGCTTCTGATAAATAAATGAGCGAATAAACTGAGCACTAAATATCTTGAAGGAATTAATAAAGTTAAATAAGAAGGACTGGTAGGAAAATTGAGCGCCAGGGCTCTGGCAACAAAGAAGACAGAATAATTAAGAAGGTATACATACGAATGTGTATATTTTAAGTTGTATTTTGTAGTACATTAAACAAACTGATTCCAAACACAAATCACTGACGCTATATGTGACGGATGACGACTACTTTGGGTGGATCAACTGGATCTGTAAGAAAAAGGCATACTTTTTTGGTTGATGTGATAGTAAAGTATCGCAGAGAAATGTTAATATTCCGGACTGGGGGAAACTATCAAATGCCTATACAAACGCCTATAGTGCTTTCATATGCAACCTGAAGCATTATTTCGCTGACAGGATGAACAATTTCAAAGCCATAGACAAATGTAAGGATTTGGGTAATGATATACATAAGTACATATGTATACGATGTATGAATGTATGTATATTGAATATGTATACTTATACCATACGATACAAAATCATATCAAGATTTTTAGCAGTTTTGACATACCTACTCAATAGGAGCAGAGTTTAGTACAAGTTGAGCTAAGTACGGTGAAAGCTACTTACTAAGCAGTAACCTATGTAACTGCAGAGATAAAGAATTTATATTGTCAAGTTCGTGTGGTCCACAAACCGAACGCCTTAAAGAATTCAGCTGTGTTTCTGACGAACACCACATAGTTTAGGTGTTAACAGATTTGTGTTATAAAAATAAGCTCAGTTTGCTTCTCAAGAACTTTGGTTAAAAGCAATATATTAGAAATCGGTGCACAATCTCCACTTCTGATCCTGTTGTCTGAAGATATATGTACGCAATCTAGAAATATTAGCATAATAGACTTAAAAAACATAGAACTTATCTCACGAAATCCCACGGTATTTGATTTAATTGAAATTTTGTTTTCTACAACCTCAGCAGAATAACTAAGTCGAGGTTAGTGTTTCGCTATATATGGTCAACATAAAACCCACTATATACCTACATATTATACAAATGGAACTTATCAGAACTCTCTCAGTTTAGAATCAGTGAAAGTACATTTTATCTTTTAGTGCGAACTTTGAACCATTTGTCATTTTTCACTTTTAGTATTCAATTCATTCTTTCGATTCACACTCACTTTCAGTAGAAGAATCCATAGGATACACTCAGGGTGGATGGAAAAATTAAGACCGGCAAAGGATCAGAGAATTCTGCAACGTAAACCACGTGAAAAGCACGGAACAATTGATCCACTGATGAGGCAACAGTCGCTTGCCTTCTGGATGTAGAGAAAGCATTCGACACGGTGTGGACTAAGGGTCTCATTTACAAAATGAAACTCCTAAACTTCCCGATGTCAATAGTCAAAATGGTCCTCAGTTTTCTCCATTCAAGGTCCTTCTATGTCCAAGTGGAAAATGCTGAGTCGTCGTCAAAAAGAATAGGTGCAGGCGTCGCACAAGGATCCAAATTGGGACCTATCCTGTTCAACATATATACGTCTGATCAACCAGAGCATCCAGTAACCACCAATTGCTGCCTATTTGCGGACGACTCATTAACATACGCCAGCTCGATGTCACCAGTGATTGCGGTGCGCCGAGTAGAAGCTCACATCAGTAAGCTGCACGAATACTACAAAAAGTGGGGTGTAAAGATCAATATTGCAAAAAGCAAGCTGATTTGCTTCAGAAGACCCATTCGCCAGGGAAGGAGAGCAGTAAGCAGAACAGCAGCGAACTGTCGTAGAGTGACCATCAAAATGCCGGACGGCTCAATTCTAGCAACAAGTAATCAAGCAAAATATCTGGGAGTCACCTTCTCTGAAAAATTACTCTTCAACCCCCACTCATCACTGATGCTGAAGAGAGCGAACTTCGCATTCCATGCGGAAGAAAAACGGCCTAAGCAAATAGACAAAGCTGCTCCTATATAAGCAGCTCATCAGACCAGTGCTAATATATTGCTTCCCGATATGGTTCACTATATCCAAGACCTATATGCGGAAGCTGTCTATCTTCGAGCGAAAGATATTACGGATCTGCACAGACCTCCACTTTGACCGCATCCGAGGAAAGCACTATAGCAACAAACGACTTTACGAGGAAGCCCGAATCGTACCGCTGGAAAGGTACCTGGTCCACCTCTCAAAGAAGATGCTTCTGAACATGCCAAACCATATGAATCCACTAGTGAGTGAGACAGCAAATCAGCCTCTAATAGCCGAACATCGCTACCTGAGTGTCATGAGCGTCCTAAACGAAGATCTTTTCCCAGACCACAATGATGAAGAAGTACTAAACTTCTATCACTCACCACCGGGGCTAAGACCCGGTGACAAAACCAAACACCTAACCAAATCAAGAACACCCGGATCTGAACACCCTGAGGTCAACCCCATCAAGGCATCAGCAAATAAATTTACAATGACAAGTAATTAACAAATGTATGAAATATAATGCCAGTGTAAGCAGTTGGGCCCCTATTGTTGAGCCAACATATTTAAATATTAATTAGCCACTAGTTATACGATATTATTAAGAAAAAAAAAACAATTGTAAATACATATATCAGTTCAATAGAATTACAAACTACAAATTACAATGGAAAAATTAAGACTATACTTCACAGGATCATTTCTGTAGTCAGTCTTTATTTACTTTTAGAGCAATCTGAAAGAATATGTACACGCGATGATGAGGAATATCGTTTTATCTGCAGCGTGAGGTTTTGACTGGGATGGGAGCCTGAATGTCAAGGGAGAGGAGGACATGATAACGATGCTATGGGGAGCAATACTTTAGGCAATCGCAGTGACACAAGGGATGCTTTAACCGATACTCTTCTTATCTCTGCAAATTTATCGCTTAAAAGTGTTCAACAATCAGGAATTTATTTCCATGTCTTGCGCAGGACATATCGATGTGATGGGTCTATAACTCATGTAGAGGCAACATTCTGACGAATTTAAAGCTCAAATTGACGCAACAATAGCATATATTCGTGTTGAAGTCAGGTGGTATTATGTTTCAACACTTATCCTCCATGGGTGGTGTCCACAACAACTAGTAAGAGTTGTATGTGATTTTTGCATTCGTTCGTAATTCACAGTATGTATTGGTTTTGCTTAATTTTGTTTCTCTCAACATTGAATGGGACTTGAGCACTATACCCTTCAATCAAAGACCCAGTACACTACCACAACATCGTTGCGATCTTAATTATAAACAAGGACATGCATTTGCAAATACATATGCACTAAAATCTTTTTTGCTCAAAGAGCTTTCAATTTTTTACTGGAGGTCAATCAACTATGATTTATAGTCTTTAATACTACGAAAAAAAAAAATGTTGCCAATGCAGTAAGTCCACTCCATATAGCATTGCTGTACAAATATAAACCTGAAAGCCACAACCACAAAACAATGGCCATTCACAATTAGGCCAAAGGCATGTTTTCTCACACCTTTTCTTCATAATTTCAACACAGCTTAGTATCTGCGATGTAAAGCAACAAAATTAACAGCCCATTAAGCTTACCTGTCCTCTCTTTTCTCAGTTCGTAGGCCATTTAATGGCTCAGCCTTCATCCGCAAGACCACACCATGGAAAATGTATTATGCCTCACTGGAACAATAAAACGTTTCCATTTCCTGGCTACCGTTTTGAATTGTTACCAGTTTTACCAGTGACCACAATTTGTACAATGGCAATCCAATGATATGAAAACAGAAAAATATCTATCTATACAGCAAGGTGTGTTATTTTTAAGATACAACCACCACAACCAGTTGCATTGCAATTTGTGGTTTTCATTCATCTGCTTGAAAAGCTTCCTCCATTGGAGCCATCGCATACCTGTCTAATGTTCCAGTTCTTAGATATCAAAATGATTGCCATTCGCTGACAACGACGACGACGACGCCCAGTTTACCTTGGGTACTCGACCATGACCAAGAGAATCTATCGGCTGAGAAGCTTCTCCCTACACGACTTAAGTTCCACTAAGTCGCTAATTGTCGCCAATTATCGGATGGACGCATGAATGCTTGAATGGTGACAGCTTAGGTTTGAGTAGTAGAAAATGTCGCAAACTGGTAAGAGCAGTTCGATATTTGATGTTAATTTTGTGCCAGTGGTTCGGAAGAGACTCTATGGCTGTGCTCAAAGGTGTCAAGGGAATTCTCTCTCGTATATCTCACCCGTTTTAAGCAACTCAAGTGATTTATATGAAAGATAATTTAAACAGTTTATTGTCTTAAACAAAATGATTTATTTGCTCTCAACAGTGGTATCATTTTTAAGAGAAAAATATTTATTTCTTTGTTTTAGCGGTGGCCCTGGTGGTAGCATTTAGATCAATGCCAACTGAATTTTTGCATAATTTATGCTATTGGCAAATTATCCACACATTAATCCCAATCTGTTACAGAATTTAAGTAAAATTTTTCGATGTCTTCTTTGAAGAAGTAGAATAGGTAGGTAACTCTCAAACCGCTCCGTGTATCATTGATCTTAGCGACACCAGCAACTAGAGAACCTGCCTTAAGAATTGGTTGGCAACAGACTTGTCACTACAAGACATCGCACTTAGAGGTCGTCTCTGGCTAGCAACTTGGCTGGACAGCTCGTGTGGATTAGTGAATCTAATTTCTGCATTCTCTAATCTCTCTTCTGAAGTAGGTTATTATTAGTATCACTAGCAGTAGTCACCGAAGTTGTTGGGGAAGGTTGAGGATACTGCATTATAATTCTAGGACGAAGGGAGCTTTAACGACTTCAAATTGAGCTTAAGATAAGGTGATTTGCACTAATAGAACAAAAATTCTTTGATTTTAGCACAAAATCGCTTGTGAGAATCGAAAATCAAAACATTGATTGAGTACGTTTCAGAGTTCCTTTTTGCAAAGAACTACTCTAATTCTACATCCATCTAAGGCCTACTGACTGACAACTAACATCAATCGCATAGATCAAAGTCTGTGTGCGTTATTTATAGAATGTGAAATAATAAGATAGAGCACCACTCAGAATTCGTTTTATCCATGTAAACCGAGCGATCATCGACGACATGCTGATTATGCGTTCAAGAACGTTTAAACAACAGTCAAAACCTCACGCTGCAGATAAAACGATATTCCTCATCATCGCGGGTGCATATTCTTTCAGATTGCTCTAAAAGTAAATGAAGACTGACTACAGAAATGATCCTGTGAAGTATAGTCTTAATTTTTCCATCCACCCTGAGTGAATCTTATGGATTCTTCTACTGAAAGTGAGTGTGAATCGAAAGAATGAATTGAATACTAAAAGTGAGAAATGACAAATGGTTCAAAGTTCGCACTAAAAGATAAAATGCACTTTCACTGGTTCTCAATTTAGAGAGTGCTGATAAGTTCCATTTTTATATAAGTAGGTATATAGTGGGTTTTATGTTGACCATATATAGCGAAACACTAATCTCGACTTAGTTATTCTGCTGAGGTTGTAGAAAACAAAATTTCAATTAAATCAAATGCCGTGGGATTTCGTGAGATATGTTCTATGTTCTTTCAGTCTATTCTGCTAATATTTCTACATTGCGTACATATATCTTCAGACAACAGGATCATACCCTTTCCAGTTTGAAATTTCCCATTCCCTAGATATGAGAAGTGGAGATTGTGCACCGATTTCTAATATATTGCTTTTAACCAAAGTTCTTGAGAAGCAAAATGAGCTTATTTTTATAACACAAATCTGTTAACACCTAAACTATGTGGTGTTCGTCAGAAACACAGCTGAATTCTTTAAGGCGTTCGGTTTGTGGGCCAGACGAACTTGACAATATAACTTCTCTTACTCTGTGGTTACATAGGTTACTGTCTTCCTATTTGACTCTCGCAACAACCTCCGGTATGCCTCAAGGGACAATTTTAAATCCACATTTATTTTCGCTGTTTGTACGACATCACTTTGGTAACAAAATGCTTCCTCTTTTAGGCATATTTATCTGGACGACGATTCAATATGAGCTATCCGCTAGGTTTTGATTAAGCAATGCGTCGACTGTGCTAATGAGGACCTCGACCAGAGTGTGCGGTGATCTCAAAGATATGGTTCTTTGTTGCACACTAAAAAATAATGCGTCTAGTAGCTTTCACCGTACTTAGCTCAACTTGTACTAAACTCTGCTCCTATTGAGTAGGTATGTCAAAACTGCTAAAAATCTTGACATGATTTCGTATCGTATGGTATAAGTATACAAATTCAAAATTTGCCAAAACATGCTTCGTCCTCTGTGGGTTTCAAAAACTTAATCATACATTCATACATCATATACTCGTATGTACTTATGTATATCATTACCCAAATCCTTACATTTGTCTATGGCTTTGAAATTGTTCATCATAGGCGTTTGTATACGCATTTGATAGTTTCCCCCAGTCCGGAATATTAACATTTCTCTGCGATACTATCACATCAACCAAAAAAGTATGCCTTTTTCTTACAGATCCAGTTGATCCACCCAAAGTGGTCATCCCATACCTCACATATGTTTGAGCGTCAGTGATTTGTGTTTGGAATCCGTTTGTTAAATGTACTACAAATCTTCTTTCTTGCCTGAGCCCTGGTGCTCAATGTTCCTACCAGTCATTCTTATTTAACTTTATTAATTCCTTCAAGATATTTAGTGCTTAGTTTATTCGCTCGTTTATTTATCAGAAGCGAAATGCAGTATATTTTGAATAGTTTTTTTTTTAATCTATCAGATGACACGCCTACTTTTTGAAAAAAGAAGTCGCATTTTTAATTAATTTTATAAGAAATTTGGAGAAGAGAAGGAAAAGGACACTGAACAATCTGCTTGGTCAATACAATACGAAGTAGCATAGCAGGTGTCAGCCAATCTAAAAGGGGATGTGGTGTGAAGTAATTTTCCGAAAAGAGTTTCCCTAAGAGTGATAAGTATTTTTGACCATGAAGTGCGTACTAGCATAGGACGAAAATGCAATGATTTAAATTTTATGGCAGTAGCTATAGTTGTCGAAGTTACACTTATTGAAATTTTAAATAATTATTATAACTTGGAGCACCACTCAGAATTCGTTTTATCTATGTAAACCGAGCGATCATCGACGACATGCTGATTATGCGTTCAAGAACGTTTAAACAACAGTCAAAACCTCACGCTGCAGATAAAACGATATTCCTCATCATCGCGGGTGCATATTCTTTCAGATTGCTCTAAAAGTAAATGAAGACTGACTACAGAAATGATCCTGTGAAGTATAGTCTTAATTTTTCCATCCACCCTGAGTGTATCTTATGGATTCTTCTACTGAAAGTGAGTGTGAATCGAAAGAATGAATTTAAAAACAACCCTGAATAGAAATGTATCTATAAGTAGAATCCATTCAGATACTCACACAAATATTGACCGATGAGTGTCAACTGGCAGTAAAGTCCCATAAATCTACCTGTCGTGTCTCTATCTATATGATTCATAATCATATTTAAATGCTCCTCATCTAGAAACACGAAATGCATGCTACTAACTAAGTTAAATTGGAATAATTTAATTCAGCGAAAGTATACGATGATGCTCATCGTTAAACAAGTGCAATTATGTATCTCAGCAGATACAGAACTCACATATGAATAAAACCTGCTGAGATGAGAAAAAAGCTAAAAATTAAAAAAAAAAATTATTTACGATGTGAAAACCATTGTAATTGTTTGCGCGTACATAAGTATGGTATTTTGGGGCGAATTTCACTCTTTCACCGAGTCGCTCTGCTTTAAACAGGTCCACCAGATACCACTGCAAATTACACTCATGACATTATAATCTTTTCTCAGGGGCATTATGTAATAAAAGAAAGAAAGAAAGAAAAAAATTTATTATCGCATCGCACAAAGTGAATAACAATGCAACAAGTGTGTCTGGTTTTATCTGTACTTGGATCTATTTCCCCGTTGGCTTAATGAGTTATGATCATAAGTCATGAATGTGTCCCCATTAAGTGGGTAATTCTTTTCTTTTCCCGTGTTTTTTTGATGCCATATGTGATAGGGTGTGATATGGTTTTACCCACTAAGTTGGACAAATGTAGGTGAAGCCTATTACGGATCTTCATGTCGGGTGGTAAAAACGAGGGGCAGCGTTGTCTACCTTGAGGGACACTAGACAGATACGATACGATATATACGATATTATAGGCCATATGCAAACATGGTGAGACATATGGCGCAATAGTTAACAAAATTGAGGTTACTAATAAACTTTAACAAAGGCTAAGGTAACATGTTCAATATTCCTGCTGGGCTTATTGACACCCACAAAAGATTGAGTCGTCATTTCTCAGTTCTTTCATCCCTAATTGCTCATCGCAGGATGTATACCTAACTCCACTTTGTTTAGATGGTATCTGAGTTGACAATGTCCGACTGGATAATTCATTAGATGCCTCCGGGTAGCTTGTTAAGTCTACTTCTGTTGGAGCCTATTTGGTTTGTTGCTGTCACTAGGTGGTGGTGCGATAAAAAGTTCCAGGCCGACAAGTGGACGTCCGGCACCTCTTCATGCCTGGCGTTTATATTCCTAGATCATGAACGCGAGACTGCCAAGGACATACATAGATACTTTTCGATACAAGTTACACAATCGCAAAGAGTAGGTATCAAGAACCATTAACGCAGATTGACTGATAGTATTCCTTAGCAGGCTTAAGAATAAGATAAGAGCACTCCGCGAAGCATTCTTTGTTAGTGCTACTCTTGAATTGTTCTGGTGATGCAAACAAAGGCTATTCAGATCACCAGGCTTTCATTAGTTCCAACCTAAACTGTCTTTGGCCACCAGATAGGCTATCATAGGTTTGACGATTATGCCATATGTCTCGTTCTCGGACTTAATCCAAGACCAGACAGAACTCTTCTCTGAATAAAGCATTTGGGCTGAAATTCAGTATATGAGTAGGAGTACTATACTGGTCAAAACATTCTTGATTCTTTCATTTCAAGGCTCTCCACAATCTTTTTAAATCTTTAAATCTGAGTGAACTTGCCATGCTATAGTATGAAAATGTAAATGTTTGTCCGACTATATAGGTTAGGTTAGGCACGTAGGCTGGCAGTGAGAATTGTACTGGGGAGTTCCTCTAAATCGCTGGAAAGGTGTCTCTCCAGGAACTTATGTCTTGTATGTTGGAGCCCAGTAGCTAGAATCTAGGCTCATTACAATGGATCTACATTGAGGCTGTCTAAAAATTTTCGAAGTTCAGTATCTACATCGGCAAGACTGTGTTCTTTTATCAGTATCTTCATCATGAAACCACAAACTTATGATGGCAAAATACTAGGCACTTAAAAAAAGACAAGACGCAGAACAGACAGAATATCATGCTAATTCCAATAGAGTTTAGAAGAGCTGAGGCACATACATTGCTATGAACAGCACATAGGACTTAGGAAAGAGCTAAGATGATATATGTAAGTATCAAAGTTAACTCATTGCCACTGAACTGAGTCTATGCCTCAGAATGAGTGAGTTAACTGACTGAGGACTGATGAAAGGGTACCCTATTCTCCACCACATAAAAACGTAGCCTTCTTATGTGTTTTTGTTTTTTTTTTTGTATCTCAAAAATCGCGGCAAGTTAATATTTTTGTTTGAATCACTTCCATGTGAATTAGTTTAATCTTGATTCCGGTGTTGGCGGTGAGTGAGAGTTTTATTGAATTACTATTAAAGTTATACACTTTTACTTGAGGTGAGAGAGACCGCAGATTCGAGATGGATTAGTTAAAAAACTGCTTGACATGTCCTCAGGGGCCAAACTATCCGGTATGGGATGGTATTACTGCTCCGGAAATGCGTAGGTATATATGTTGTGCACGTCTTTTGATTTCGCCGTAGATTTCCCGGTCGTCCGACACCTACTGGGCAAATACTACGACGTTTAGCCACTCGTCTGGAACAGTATGGAACAACATGAGATGCTGCATGGTCTGGCTAGCCCTGGAGCAGCCGTTCTACTGAAAATATTCCAGGTGTGACTGAAGATGGATCTGATGACGTGGCACGCAGTTGAGCCCCACTCGGTGGTCTCTACAGATAGATTTTTGTTGAAAGACTCTAAGATGTTCCATTACAAGTTGCAGACAGTGTATCAGCTGTCAGCTGTAGAACGACAGCCATCCTGAGTCTCGACCACGACAGAGACAACTGCTTGAAGAGGCCCATTTCTATATCTTTGAATGCCCACATATGTGAATAATCAAAATTATCATTTCTGGGACACTGAAAGTCTGCTGGGGACTGCTATGGACGGCGTACCCAACAGAGCCATTCTCAATGACTTTCTCTTTCTCTTTCCTCAATTGTATGATTTTGGACTGGAGAGCATGTGGTTCAAAAAAGACGCACAACTTTTGCGTAACATTGTATATCTCCAAGGAATTAGTAGGAGTCTTAACTGCACGGTCTCCTTCCGCCTCCTTGATGACTGTAGCTTGTTCCAGGCGGGTATCATGACAATAAAGGAGGCTCTGTCGAGGATTAATTTTAATTTGATATAATAAAAGGGAAATAACCGCCTTTACTGACAGTCAAGCTGCGATCAAATCCCTAGAATCTGTCACCTTCACTTCTAGAACTTCCTTATAATATCTTCACGAGATGGCTTTGGAATCCACGTAATATGGCTGCCTTACCACTCTGACATTCACGGTAACTTTACGGCCGATGACCTCGCTAGGCATAACACAACTCTATCGATTCTACCGGGAACGGGGAATCTGAATATGCTTCTCGCTACAAGCGCTTCAGCGCTTCATGTGCGCAACATACTCCATCACTAAGCAGGTCTGGCTAGATCTCAAGAATCAATAGATCTTGCATCAGTACTATGTAGTAGGTGTAATTAGCGGACACTGCTTCATTTGAAGGCATGGCATTGGATTAGGGCTCCTCGCAAACGATTTCTGTAGAAGCTGCACGAATGAAAAAGAGCTCCCTCAACGCACAGGAGATTACACCTAGGTGAATACTTCTTCGATAATTCAGTCAAACTTCAAGCGACTTGAAATCTTGAAACAAATCTGCGTGAATTCTTAGTGTAACTTCATGTGAATGCATTCCGCAATTAATGCATTCTTTTACAGCCCTGGCAGAGATATTAACCATCGTTCTATGATACATAGGGACTCCTGCTTGTTTAATGGGTATTCGATCCGAATGGTATTACAATCGGCCTTTTGTAGCTTAAGCGTGACTGCAATCAGTTCCAACCTAACCCATTAGTATGAGGCATAGAAGATCAATATGAGTACAATAACATCATGACTGAGCTGGCTGAGGTCGCTTATCGTTTAAGAACTTGGTTTGGAACTGTAAGCGCCATCTACACTTACATTAAATGTAGTCACAGAACTCGTTCAAACGCGTCCAATAAAATAAAGAACTATTTATTTATTTAAGAAAAACACCAACATTTTTATAAACAATATTATTTTTTTTATTTTTACTTTCATTAAGATTTAATTTTTATAATAATTATACATAAAATGAGTAATTTCAATAAAATTGAAATGTTCTGTTTCCACTTTGAAGTTTATGCTTTCCCAGTGTATTGAGACTTTTTGTTTAGTAAAATATTTTTTTGTTTTTATATATTTTTTTTTTTCGTATGTATGGATGGTTAAGGAAATGTTCACACTCAAATGGAATTATTTCCAAACCAATTTTACTTCTATGCAAGAATATTGATTTTTATTTTTAAATTTTATATCTAGTTGCTAAGTTATGTTTTTTTTTTATTATTTCCATTTTCTGCAAATTTTTTTTATTTGTTTAAATAAACGATCACCATTCTTCTAATTTAGCCTGTTCTGGAAGCAGGCTATTTATCACTTAAATACTAAGTATTTATTTAAAATGTTTTATTTTTTGTGTCACTGTTATCATTAAATATTTATTTAACACTTAAAATGTTCGTTTAATAAATTTTGCATTTTTTTACATATTTTTATTTAAGATTTAAGAAATTTTGTAAAGAGATGAATGATACTTTGTTTTTTTTTTTGGAAAACATCATTTGAAACGCTTTTCAAGATTTTTTGTTTTTTTGCTTTCTATCAATATATGAATTTATATATTTTTTTTGTATAATATAACATTCATATTTTTTTTTTAATTTTATGAAATGTAAGATAAAGGTTTAGATTTGGTTTTTCTTATTTTTAGATCTTGTATTTTGAATTGTTTTAGAAAATTATACATATTAATTTTGTTTGTTTTTAATTAGTGGTTAATGTTGAGCTATGATTTTTTATTTTCTTATGTCAGAATTACTTCTGTTGGATTTCTTTTTATTTCAGAAAATAGATTTTAAATAATATTAATTTAAATCAGTCGTTTGTTTAGTACTGGTAAGAAGTGAGGTTAAAAAAGTCAACTTATTTCGTTGGGAAGGAAATAGAACTGTGTCAATCTATTTGACTCGTTCTTAGAAAAGTTTTCAATGATTTCATCCACACAATAGGTCAACATTTTTCTTATGTCTCAGACAAATTCAGTTGTCTCGGTTATTCAATAAAGAACGAACGAAACATAAGCCTTGTGATTGAAAGAAAAGGACAATTCCTTTCATAAATCTTTGCATCGCTAGCAGTTTTATTTATTTGTGTATATATACTTTCTTCATTTCTCTCAATACGAGAAAAAGCGATAGCATTGCCGTCTCACTCTCTTCAATAAAAGACAATACCTTTGCTAATGTGTGAATGAACTACGAACGCTCGATGACAGTAGCAAATACAATAATCTTTGAAGTTGATGGCATTGACAACATGACTGTCTCTATCACTCAAACATTGAGAAGAGAAATATTTTTGAAACCAAATACTTGAACACAGCTCCAAAAGAAGACTATGAATTGAAGTTTACTGCGTTTTACAAATTTATGACTTCATCTCGAAATCGAGCTGTTAAATTAAGGAGTGATCCGTGACCTTCCTGTCAAATTTGACAGCCAAATCCCTTATTTGCGTCTATGCAAATCGAGTGTTATGTGCCTTCCATGTTACCATTAAAACAAACAAGTATATTGTCTACTCTCTCATCTTGTTAGATTTATTATGACAGTAAACGTCATTCCTTTTTAATTTGATATTATCAATCATTGAAATCTATCAATGAACACAAAACTTATCGCAAAAAGAAGACGCGGATTTTCCTTCTGAGAATTTCTAGTCGACTGTAAATTCACAATAATTTCCGAGCGAATTTTAATTCATTTTTGAGAATTTTACGAGAGAAAGAGAGCACAACATCTTTGTTGACATCGCCGTATACAAATTTACGTCAGAGAGTGACAATTGACTATCGACCATCAAATAGTTTTTCCAACAACGAAGCTGTGATTGCACTCAAACATTGCAGGACCCTAGGGACATTTCATACAATTGTATAGCGGATAAGCTCGCCAGACCTGGTATAGCTTTTTTGGTTAGAAGAAAAAGAATCCACTCGATACATCATCACAGATGTAGGGATCATGACAGGACACATCATAGGAAGGCAAGCATTTGCGAAAGCTATATGGACAAGGATGATGACTACAGTTGACACATGTCAAGCTTTCTCACTCTTCTTAAGGAAGGTTACATCTAGTTTTATACTCCTTGGCGCAAGAGCAAATTCATTTGCGACTACGAGTACATTGGCAACATTTGTGTCACGTCTTCATTAAATTTGTTGGAACAATACACAATCCCCCAAGTAGTCTGTACTCTGTCAATGTTTTTGATACTATTTGAGGGATCCCTTATCCAAAAAATAAAGAACAGAACTAGCACAAAATGTCGCCTCCTCAGAATAACTCACTAAGTCATGTGATGAATCACTTTTGTGTTCGATGAGGCTACAGAAATTAAAGTCTGCCTCAAGCAACTCTATGTGACTAAGGCTTAAGGTCTTCACACGTCTAAAGCCCATCGTCGATGACGCTACGTAGACTGATGTCTCAAAACTCAAGACATGTGGAGGTGAGGTTTAACTCTATCTAATTTAGGCTTAAAGTGTCGGCACGTCTTAAACAAAACGTCAATGTTGCTTCACAGATTGAAGCTTGCCTTAAGCCTTACTTCAATAGACAAAGGCAGATCTATGTGACTGGGGCTTAGGGTCTTGGCACGTTTTAAGCCCATTGTCAATGTCACTGCAGACGCTGATGTCTCAAGACTTCCTTCTGTAGATACATATGTAGAGGTGAGGTCTAACTCTATCCAGGTTTAAAGTGTCGGCACGTCTAAAGCAAGCCGCCGATGTTGGTACAGGGATTGAAGTTGGCCTTAAGCTTTACTCCAATAGACAAAGGGAGATCTATGAGATTAAGGGTTAAGGTCTTGGCACGTCTTAAGCTCATCGTCGGTGTCGCTACAGACACTGATGTCTCAAGACTTTCTCCGGTAGACATGTGGAGGTGAAGTTTAACTCAATCTAACTTAGACATAAGGTTTTGGCATGTCTTAAGCAAGTTAACGGTCTTGCTACAGAGATTGAAGCCTTACTCTGATGGACACAAGGGAGTTTAACTCCATTTGACCAAGGCTTACAGTGTTGACACATGCCAAATCGTTGCTATGCAAACTCGTTAACACTTCTAGACGTTTTAACCTTTAAACTCGTTTCCAACTGTCATAGGTGTTTGTGTACACATATTAAGTGTGACATACATACACATACTTCTTAAAACGCCAAGGCTCAATTTAAATTTACGAATAAAGGACATTCATGAAGGATTTTCGAAAACATGACTTAAAAATTGAGCATATTCTTGAGTATTTCTACAGTAAAATGTCTTTACTCTACAGAACCTCAAAAAGATACAAGAAGTTTTAAAAACTCATTCCTACAGCACACAAATTTGAAGAAATTTGTGTTCAAAATTAAAACAAATCCAAAAATATTTATCAGAAAACGGTTTCTAAATTGTGTACTTCAAATCTATTTCTGTTCATCTATTGTGATTTTCTTTTTGTTTAGTTTGTTTAAAAGTATTTTTTTAAATGGCAGTTTAATTACTTTCTTCTTTTTTTGATTACAATTGAAATTCGGAATATGTGTGCTTTTAATTCACTTTCATTATATATTCTTTTTTAGTTTATAAATTATTTTACCAAGTTTTGCAATAAAATGCATTTAAAATTTTCATTATTATGCTTCAAGTATTTTGTTTTTACCTAATTATACAGATACATCGTATATAATATAAATGTGTGTAATTGAAACTCGTATTTTTATGAATGTATAGTAATATTTTTGTTTTTATTATTGGAAATGGTCTTTTCTTTAAAAAAGTTTTTTTTTCTTCTTTGAAACAATTATAAACAGTTTTTTTTTATTTTAACATTTATTTTCGTCTCTATAATATTTTTCAAATAAACTTATATTTAGTAATCTTGGACATATTTCTAAGTTTGTTTTTTTTTCTCTTATTTATTGTTCTCTTATATTCTTGTTTTGTTTTCTTTTTCTTTTTCCTCTAAAAAAAACTTAAACATTTATTTTTCATTTATAGACTTTTATAGATTTAATTATATTTTATTTTATAACAAAAAAATAAGAAATAATAAAACTCTCACTGAAGGTTCTGTGTGTGTACTCACTTGTTAAGTGCAACCTTCGTTCAATTGTCGCTAGGACTTACGAAAGAACACAAAAAAAATACAAATAAAATTACTTCTAAATTAAACACAAATTCAATTGATTTATTCCAATTTTATTTAAACGTAAAAATGAATTCAAATATTTGTTTTTAGTTTTCTTTTTTTTCTACTAATAGTTCTCTCAGCGTTTGGTTTTAGTTTTTATTTTATATTTTCGATCTAGAGAGAGAGATCAGAGCAAGAACAGAATTATTTTTTTTCTTTTAATTTTAACAAAATAAAAACAAAAAATATAATAAAAAAAACTAAAAATACAGTCTCTCCATTCTTTCTCGGGATAATTTAATTTAAGAAAAAAATAAAAGATTATTTCTTATTTTTGCTGGTTTATTCCATTTTGTTTTTTAAGGATTTTTGATTGCAAATCGATTTTCTGTTTGTTTAATCCTGTTCGGACGCTCCTGGATAGTAATATGGCGGTGGGCGTTCGTATTCGGATGCTGGTGGTGCCATTGGAGGATTTTGATATCTTGGTGGTCCACCATCCCAATGTCTATAATAAGATTTGGAAAAAAATAAAAAAAAAAATAGAAGAAAAAGTTTTTATATTAGTTGGTTGTTAATTTTTGCGAATGAAAATAATGTCAAATGTGTGAAACGAAATTATTTACAAAATTGAAATGTATATTGAGGAGATTGTTGATTGAAATAGAACCAATCGATTTTAAAGAGATTTATAATACAATTTTAAGTTCCTGCTTAGAGCACCAAATTTAGAGTGGAGTCAAGCAAGGTTGCATTTTATAAGCCATATTGTTTTTATTCTTGGGTCATTCTGCTCTGTCATCAAGAACTGAAGGAATTCGATGGGCACTTTCGCCTCATCTTACACTCATTTACTATAAGGCTGACCACGTGGGTCTTCGTTCTCTCAGGAGGATTATAGACCTCCACCATATATTCCAACTAAGGTAGAGAGGGAGGCCAACGTTATAAGGCTATAGATTGTTATATGGGCATATCTCGGTAGTAATTCTCTGGTATAAGGCGCATAGCAATAGAGGATTCCCGGCAGCTAGGGAAGTGTTGTCTCGAGCCAGAACTCATTGCAAGAAGGCACGCAACCTTAGTAGAGGTCGAGGTCCAAGATTCAGAAGAAGCTGTTTATCGGTTACAGATATACTCGTAGATCCCACGGAATCTGTTAGACCCGAAGAGCCCTTAGAACACACAAGGATGAGAAGAGAAGACGGATAATGTTACACTACGACGTACGAGTAGTTTAATCTATTGTGCCGCAAGAACACGAGGTTTAAGTCTAATTACTTTAATTGGACTGAATTATGTTTTTTTTTGGTTCCAACGAAAGAAAGTATAGGCAACCAAGCAGATCCTTCTTCTATAAGCTTTTGCTCCACATTCATTAAGATTCCCTAACAAAGAACGAGTGGTTCATTTACTAAAAGTGTGCAGTTATTTGGTCCTTTTAATGAAATAACGAGGCAAGATTCTTCATGCTACTGTCCACTTGGGATGAACAGTAGAAACTTTCTGTCAGAACGAACCTACTGATCGATTGATTGACGAAAGGGCTTTCGGACAAACCTCTTAAGACCGAGGTTGTTCTTTTATCGATAAAGATCTTAACTGATCTGATTCAGTAAGTACTAAAAGATATCAATATCCCGCAACCAAATGCAGTCAAATATGTAGGAGTTATCTTGGATAAGAAACTTATTTGGTCCAAACATGTAGAGTCCTAAACATCACAAGGTCCCTTTGATCTAATGTATGATAACTTCACATGGATTTATTTCAATTCAATGACTTCAATAATGAGTGATGAAGTCATCTGAAGTCACCTGCAGTCATAGAAGTCTTTGAAGTCATCTGAAGCTTTTACATTCGATGCAAATATAAAATAGACTTTCCTATTGTTCAGAACTGGCTTTGGCTAGGATTAAAGCCAGGAGTAGAAAGCAGTCCTATATTCACTCACGGCTCCGGAACTTACCAAGGGTCTGGCAACATTAGGCTTCTAATTGCCATGTAAGGAATAGTGGAAAGGGTCGCAGGACCTACATATCTTTGCAGTGACAGCCAAAATGCACCTTGAACATTCTTAAAATTTTAATGACTTCCAATATATGCAGTTCATGAAAGCAAGAAAACATTGAACTTGATCGCAGGATTAAACTTTCTAAGTCTAAGCAGGGTCCCAAGTCACATTGGGATCTTGAGAAATGAGGTCGCCATTGCGATTGCTAGAAGAAGTTCGGAGAAAGAATGGTCAGGGCCTTAAGTGTTGTGTCTCCCTGTATCATCGGTAAGGGCTTCAACTGGCGAGCATAATTATATATGTATGTGGCATATCTCACTGATTAAACGAGTGATCGTTGATATTTGTAGGAAATCAGCGGCTTTCTTGCTGTTACTCAGCAGAAACAAATACAGAAATCTTCCTTATACCACACTTCGCTTATGCTAAGTATCACAAGATGCAATCCGGAGAGAAGGATAATACAGCGGACCACCTTCTCTGTATATTTCCGCTCGTATCGAGTGGTGGTTTTTTGGTACCGAAGTGATGAGTTCTGATGCAGGAATATGAGCGCTGACAACGATCTCGAGGATAACTCCTGTAATCAACTGTCAATCCCATAAACGTTCTTCATAAATTAGCGTACAGCTACCGTCATGCGAAATTCTATTCCCAAAATCGCACTGTTTCGCCAAAACAGCACTATATTTGGAAATAAGTTTTAAATATTTCATGAAGATGCAATTCTGTCTTTCTGTAGCTGTCAGTTTCAAAATAATAAATATTTCAAAATGAGACCATCGGACGGCTTAACCTCCACATGAAGTCAATTGTTTTTATTTTAACACATTGCTTAAAAGAGCATTCTGCAAAAAATCTCACAAAATTAAAAAAAAAAAACTTTTAAATCTTAATTAAATTTCGAACTCTTTAGCCACGCCTACTTTTGCCGGCAAAAATTCTTCTATTTCAGTCTGTAAGTAGACTTCTCGGCGCAAAATTATAGTCAACTCAGTTTGAAAATTTTAGCTCCTCACTATTTTAACCCAAGTTTAAGCTTTTCGCTAAATAATAGAAACTTTTGAACATGGCGCTGACTTATAAGGAGTTATTAGAAGAGATTCTTTCACTAAAATGACAGGTAAGTCTAATTTATGTTAAATATCCCTAAGGCGGGCTCTATCTCAACTTATTAATCAAAACATTTTGCTAGGTGCTAAAATAATTTTAAAGTTTACTTCATCCGGCCATAATTTTACGCTCTGTCTGTTTCTTAGTTACCAATTTATGTACTAAAAAAAACTAGACATCCCAAAAAATTTCTCTTTTTAGAATGCAATTTCTCAAATATAAAACACTTTTTGTTTAATTTCAATCGACAATCTCACTCCATATTTAAATATATATGTTCGTATGTATGTCAGTAAAGTAAAGAAAATAGAAAGAAATAAAAGAAAAAGGAAAAAAGAAAGAATAACTACTACAAAGAACACATCACAACATAACACACATTCACGGGTATTTTTGTTAGTAAATATTAGTTTTTTTTTATTTATTTATTAAGTGCATCACAAAACAACATAAAAATACAATTTTTAAATGCACATTTAATTTTGAAAGCAATTTTATTTCTTTGTTTAATAATTTTAGCATGTAATATTATTTTTAGATGGAGAAGAAGGATAGACAAGTTTTTTTTTTTTGTAAAAAGAGTTTTATTTGATGGATATTTATACAAGACCAGAAGTTGAAAAGAATTTTGATTTTTTTTTTTTTTTTGCATAATTGTGTCCAGAAAACAAGATGATTTTGTGTATTTACATAAAAGCCAATGTGGGAAAAATAAAATAGATGTTAGCACAGATACAAAATGTGATGAGGTGTAGTATAATATAGAATATACTTTTTTTAATAAGAAAATAAAAATTAAGGTTTATAAATAAATTTAGAGTATCAAAGCTTTCAAGTCTTGCAATATGTGGTTTTAAGGATTTTTTATTTTTTATTTATTTTATGCAATTTTTATCATTTAAATTCCATATTGTGTCCGTAATTGTTTAAAAATAAATCAAAAATTATGTAAACGGAAAGGGCAAAAGGCAGAAACGGCAGGTAAGATAGAAGCCAAAAAAGACACTACGATTTTTTGTTACTATAGCTTACAGTAAGGATGGGAAGGTTTGTATTTTAAGGACTATTTTAGGGCAGTACAAAAATAAGAAGAAATAATGCGAATAGATGCTTCGAACATGAGACAGTAGAAACCCATGAAAAGTGGAGCGTAGTGTGTGATGCAACATAAAAAGATTGCACAACGAATTCCTTATCTATGGGCTGGATAACTAGACAATTAAGATGTACACAGATGAGTCAAAACCTGATGAAGGAACTGGATCAGGAGAATTCGTAACAACCAGTGACTAGCAACTTCAATGCAGCTATTAGACCCGTGAGAATGCCTGTTTGTACAGCCTGCACTAGCACAGAAGAATGAAAAAATGGTCGTATATGCCGAATGCTAGGCAGCTTCTCCCAGAGATATTGAGATCCATATGATTCTCAGAACAGAGTAACAACAGTCGCCCGCATCGACCTGCTTTAAGGGACATAGCATCATAAAGTATCATTATTGACAGGCTGGCAGCTGGTAACTAGCAATTGTTACTGCCACAGAAATTACTTCGAAGCTTGTGAATTGCTTAAGGTACTTATTACACAAGGTATCGCTCTGCTGGGTTCCAGGACATGAGGGTAGTGAAAAAGGGGATGAGCTAGAAACAAAAGGTGAAATAGATATACTAGAAGATGCCGACCTCAAAGTTTGCCTTACTCAGGGATGAAGCACAAGAGAAGCGCATTCCATGGAAACTTGTAACATCACAAAAAAAATTATGGTCATCATTCAACATAGCAAGACAGAAAGAATTGTATGAAATGACAGAAGATCCCTTTGCAATCCTCGTAGGAATGTCGCCAGACAGAAGAAGAGCTTTGCAGGGGCTGTGGCGATGAGGGAGATCTAGAGCACACCAACTACTTCTTTTGACTATGCCCCGGACCTCAGCATTCCAACAACAAATATTAGATACATACTTCTATAAAAACTCTCAGCTCTCTGGTCTACCTACGGGCATGAGGTGGATGTCTTTCAATCCATCAGAGTAGTTTTTATTCGGAAAAAAAGGAAGTAACTAGTTAGAGTAGTTTTGATTTTTGAAAGAACTTCAATGACCACGGGTCTACCTTGTTTCCCCCCACTGACCTGGGTCTTTTCTTCCTATACAAGCTTTGAATCATTCATTGGAATCGGGGGAATACATCCTCAAACAAAATGTACGCATAAACTTGAGCAAGTACAATCTACGCACCCTAAAGAAGCAAAGCAGGCTCAAGGTACACCTAAGGGAACAAGGTACAGCTGACAAAGCTCTCAACAAGTTCTGAAAGAAGTCCAGTGAGTTAACTGCCATTAAATATGAATTAAGGAGCTTCCAAATTTTATTCTCGAATCCCTAAGAGAAACAGTCCTGGATGCTCTAAGTTTTCTTCCTCCAAGAGTACAAAACTATCAAAAAGTATTCCACAAAAAGAAACATTCATCTTCAAGATCTAGGTAAGAGCCATACTAGATCAATAGGTCGCAGGATGACATCTGAGCTTCACTTCCTTAAGACTACCAAGCATCAAATTTGTTTTCGATCGAGTGTTGGCAGCAAATATTTAAAACAACAAGATTTTGCGCAGGCGTAGTTCGTCAACAACTTATGTCTTTCAAGAGGTGAAGGAATTGAAACAAGAAAGTAAGCCCTTTCGACCCTTGTTAAGAACTTGGAGGAACCTTGACCTCATAGCACAGGGCTTCAATGCTTTAATCACTCAACCAAAGCGTCCAGCAAAACATTGTATTATCCCTGACATCTCCCGAACTAAACTTCAGCTCACAGTCAATAGGTCTCTACCCAATAGACCAGAATAAAAGACCAGAAGTGCCTAAAACGTAGAGGAATCCAATTGGAATAAGTTGAAAAATGTAAGTAAGTATCTAGAGGTCTTATGAATGAATGGTCGAAGGACTATTAGATAAAGCAGATGACAATAGACAGCCAAGCAGCCATCAAAGTCATTGCAAGATCTAAGCCCGACTCAAAATTGGTCAAGAGGTACAAAGACGAGTTTAAATACCACACATAATGCTCTCTTGGATCCCGGGATATGGTGGCAATAAGATAGCCAGATTCAAATGAAGTCCTAGCGGCCCTCAGTTTTTTCACGTCCGAAATTGATTTGAAATCTTCCAATATAAGAAACAAAAGACTATAGAGCTCCTGGTGCTAAATACTTTGCTTCTTTAATAAGAATGAGGATCGACAATTCGAATTTATCCAGATGCTGTGGCGACACAGAGGGGAAAACACATTCCACATTCTCTGCGAATGTCCAAACCTCAGAAAAACCACTGGAAAGCACGCCATCTGCAATTATCCGAGAATTTCGACTGATGGTTTTAGCGGAACAGCGTTCCCGGTGATGTAGTTGTAGCCCAAAATCTAACCTAACCTCACTTGTACATCGCAGCACGTAGACGAGGCTTGTTAAAGATGAACGGATCATTGCAATTGATGATAATGATTTGCTTGAAACCATGGATCAAAATGACAAAATTTTCAATTAAATTTCAACTAAACAATTTCCCGCACAGTAATCCCAGGGTTCTGCTCCAGTGCACCCATAGAATTTCTCGCCAAGCTCAAGTTTATTACAGAAATCATCTGTCCTTGCGTGAAAAATTGCATAATGATCCTAAACTCCCTACAATCATGGGACACAAAACTGAATCCAATTTAAAAATGTCGCTCCCAATTTATTTTAATTAATATTTACTTTTTGCATTTACTATTATTATTCATTCATTTAATAATTATTTTTTTATTGAAAACCTAATTTATCCGCATTATATCCGATTAAAGTTAATGGTGTTCCAATTAAGCGTCACGCGTTCAACAAATGATGAGACAAAAAAAATAAACCTAATAAGCATTCCATATAGAGAACATCAATCATATGGGTGTGCAGTTAAAAGGTTAAACAAAATTTAACAAAACTATATAACGATCTATAATTAATATAAATTTAAATAATTTCACTATAACAAAACAAAAAATTGATAACCACCAAATGATATAATGTTCCCAAAAACGAAAAGAAGAAGGAAAAAAAAGCATCTGACATTAAAAGTAACGAATGTGTGAATTCCACTAGCAAAATGAGCTTAAATGTTTGACAATTTGACTGAAGTGAGTTGCTGTTTATTTTTGGCGTCAAAAAATCGATGAGAGTTAATGTTTTTTTTTTTACTTTTAATGAATGGGAACAGGGTG